>CAWUFW010006082.1:197500-797500 GCA_963921515.1 Calotriton arnoldi
CAAGGTGTCCCTTTCCAAATTCCAATATTGTCGATAGGAGGTCACCTATTTAGGTCACCTACTGTCGAAGGAGGGTTGCAGACTAACACCTGAGTGCATAGCTGCCATTACTAACATGTCTGTCCCTAAAACCCAACGCGAGGTACGTGTGTTTATAGGGAAAATATCGTATTGTCGGCACTGGATCCCTAACTATTCCCTACTAACAAAGCCCCTTCTTTACCTGACCACCAAAGATGTGCATGAACCCCTGCCTTGGACACCATAGACACAAAATCCATCTGGGGGACAAGAGAATGGCAGGTTCAGGGAACTGAAGCACTGTTTAGAGCTTGCCAAATACCATTGCAGATGATTTTCCTGAACAGCAACATACTACCTGTTATGGGTTTGCAAGAATTAAAGACCTGAAAACACCGAGCATCCCTTCACCCACACCTATTAAGGGTATTTCCAATAATACACTAACAAGTGAAGGGACACATGGTACATACAATTTGTCATCTCCCGACTGGAAGGGTTAGTTGGTTTGGCCAGTAGACACAAATAGGTGTCACTCAAGATTCAGGGATACAACTAAAGGGTTTGGGATCCATAGGCCCGACCCACGCTATGTACACATAGATGACCCAGAGTAGTGACTTCCTATGGTGTTGGGAAGTTATGCCTAGATTGGCTAAAGACCTCGACACTATCACAGGTGAAACAACACTTGACCCTTTTGTCGGACAACATGGATCTTAGGGATTTCATGTTAGGTCCCAAGAAACCACATAGGAAACACTTTTTGTATACCATATACAGTGAACTGTGGAAAATCTCCCAACAGGAAGCTGCTGAGAGACTTCGTGAAATCGATAGAATGAACATATAAAAGGCCTTAGCTGTGGTAGACAATGACATGACCACACTCTCGTCTCGTATTTATTCACTGGGCAACATTGTGTCCTCAGCTATCGATATAATGGAACAAGATTTGTCTATTTTACAACATGGGCAATCGCAGCTACGCACTATTATGCTTCTAAGCTGGACGCTTCAATCATTGCGTTCTAGCCACGTTCCATGGCGATACATTAACAACGCAAATTTGTTTCCGGCTTACAATCTGACGACAGACAATTGACCATGGCTCGCAGAGATGCAAAGTACACCATGCTGCTCATTGAAAAACTAGAGAAGTTACCTTTTACTGTAGCAGAGTCACCATCCACAGAATGGTTAATCCATGGCTATATCACACTGCCAATCACGACATTCCAGTTCCAATACTGCCTGACATATTACCCAGTAGGCAGGTATGAAGCGTTGGGCGAATAGTACATACGAGAAACCTGGGAGTTACCGTACACATATTGGTGCAGGAACAAAGACAAGGAAGTGGGTCTTTAGTGTGTAAAGAAATATCGCTGCATGGAGCATGTAATGCGTCAATAGCAAACTTGTCCTGCTACCTTAAGGGTTCCCCAGCTGCTGTAATTCATCCAGTCTTTGAGTTACTTTCAAATGGGAGTAACTTGATGCTGAATGACCAAGGCTGTTGTGGTATAAACCCGGCATTGCTTATCTAGTGACCGTCAACTCCAGGGTTGTTTGTTGTAAGCAAGTATTGTTTCCCCGGGCTCGAACAGTTAGGGAGGCACCACTGTGGTCTTCACTGAATGTATCCAACATAGGGTTTGATTCTCTGAGCAAACTGAAAGCCATGCTGTTTCAGCATAATGTGACCTTAACTTCAGACCGAGAGACTTTTGACCTCCAAGTGGCAAGGTCTTCAGCAGAGATACAGGCGTTGGTCCGTACGAACTTCCCTCTCCATTTCGGGGAAATGGTCCATCATATCTTTAACATATCTGATACGAGTGGTATCGTACACTTATTTAAGAGAATTGGATCAGGTCTGTTAACCAATTTTCGGAGTGATTCCATCATTTATACACTCTGTACTTGGAAGCATTTTTCGAGGGCTTCCTTTGGTCCTGATTTCAGTAGGGGGCATCCTGATTTTACTCCTATTGCATCGCAATGGATTTCAGCATCACTCAAGACATGGAGAGAGAACTGCTTGAGCAACGTTGTCGTGAGCGATTGGTGTTCTTAATGGGGTTACCTCGGCTTTAAGAGCTGAGTGAGCATTGGTTCCTGTCTTTCAGACCGACCTGGCTTGACTGCATTCTACCAGTATTCCACTGCCTCTTTTGCGGATTCGGACACATGTTGGACCTCTGTCTGACACTTCCATTGGCTACGCCGCCGGACATAGACTTGCTCCTGGCGCCTTTATGGGCCCATGTGCACAGTTGTCCACAGCGTATTCCCATGTTGATGATGGCGTTCCTAGAGCCTCCACGGGACGCTTCAGCTCCTGGTGGACCGGAGAGCGGCTCTGCAACGGATGTGCAAGCATCAGTCTCAGGCACAAAGGCATCTACTTCTTCCCCGACAGCTGCCGTGGGAAACAGCGATGACCACCTCTGCTCACTTGATATCATACTGGAAGTACTGGAGGGACTACCTCCTGTGGATGCCATATACAGTGATGTTGAGTCTTCAGCGCAGGATTCTTAAACAATCTGGCCTTTCCTGTGCTGGGAACCGTTTGGGCAATTTTTAAACATGTACCAAATTGAAGGTTGAACAGACTTTATTTGTCTTCTCTGCTCTATCTGAACATGGTGGCTTTCAAGGTGCTAAGAAAAAAAATGACATTGTATTCAAAATATAGAGGACCTTTTATAACCGCTTTTTAGGTAAGATTGCCTTCATTATAGATCTTGCTTTTGATGGACATTTTTTAAGTGCTTTTTAGTATGCTTTTAATATAAAGGATTTTTTATGCCTTTCTAGCATTTTCTATCATTTACCTAGCTGACCTTGTTGACCTTTTTATGAGGAGTGGGTGTCATGTCCTTTAGGTTAGTCCTATCATGTACATGCCAATTACATACATTGTGTCCCATCCACACGACATAACTGTCTTACATAGGTGACCTTTTACCTAGTAGCTTACTTCTGTCTCTCCGACATCAGGCTCTTGGTACCATATCTTAATCCCTGTACCTGACGTACACAAACATGTCCCCAGGCACGGTAGATTTATTCTGTACAAGGGTCACCACTTTTTTCATTCATGGTCAACAGCCAACTGTGCATGATCATGTTTGTTTAGAAAAGGATTAGCAGGGGATTAGCAAATGTTTTTAAAACATATTGATTCTAGAAAAACGCCGGAGTGACCACTTTAGTATAAAAGACTCTCACTCCCCCTTTCTAGACAGAGGAGAATCCCTTCCAAGCTGAGAGGAGGCTCTGCCAGCTGATAATTCGATAAGCAGAGATCTGACATCCCTTGGGGGGTGCCATCCTCGACGCAGAGACAGGATCCTTCATTCAGAACCATCAGGTGAGGGGTTAGCACTTCCCCGGGGAATTCTTGGCTCCATTAGGTTCTTTTTGGTTCCATTAGGTCATATCCTAACACTTACACATACATGCTTCACCTACACCTCTAGGCTAGGCATGGTTAGGTAGGCTATGCATAGTAGGAGTTTGCCAACGCTATTGTTTTATGTTATATGCTTTTATTCATCTTATTAGCACTATGGTAGAAATGTATCTACTTTTTATGATATTGGTACTAACAAATACATTTGTCTGTTCCTGTCTTTTGATTGTCGCAGCTAACATGTTTCATACTAGACTGACGCTTGACCAATAAATAATTATTGTAACCGTTCCAATCGTCATTCTATGTATTCTGAGAAAAGTAAGCATGAGTGACTGAACAAAAGATAACGTATTGTTTCCACGATACCTGAGGAATCAGGGTTGTCATGTTCAGTGGTTGCCAGAAACTACTTGCCACACTGTATACTACAGGGGGTGGTAGTGACACTGTAGAGCTAGCAGGTCTAATGGATGACTCATCCTGTGGGGGTGTCCAAAGTCTGTCTGCACACCAAGCCCTCAGTTTAAGTCATCCAAAACGCGCAGGTCCTCGGGGGTCATAGGAACTAGACGACAAAGGTCAAGGAATCCCCAAAAAGAGGAGGCAAGAAGGCAGAAAGTTTGGAGTAAGACCACCCGTTGATTTGTATTGGAATTAAGGACAATTTAAGAGGTACACAGCTGAAATAATACTATTTTAGCTTAACAAATAGGGAGTAATACACGTTTGATGAGCCTTATCAATAGGAACACCAGAAAATCCATGTAATCAGAGAATGATAATGAGAAGTAAAGAGGTGTACTTGCCACCAGATTTAAATTATTTGTGAAATGACCTTCTACTACAAAATTAAATGGCATATTAGCCAGCAAATTTAGGGAATTGTGTGCGTGACAGACAATAACAAACATTCCTCAAATGCAGAGAATATTTTAAGGGTTTGTGTTGCTCTCTGCAAGATTTATTTTGTGGCCATCTGTTATGAACTTTGAATTTATTAACCCTTTTCAGCTCATTCAAGCCCTCATGATCCCAAACAATATTGAATCATTTGCTAAACCTTCAGACAAATGGGGGCACAAAAAGAGCCAAAAGTTCAAGCTACCTCATGTCTGTCAACCAAATTGAATCAAAAGAAAACTTTCTCAAGCACTGAAAGTGCCATTTGTTTTCATCTTGGATGTAGATCTTTTAGTTTGAGTAAGATTTTATGCAGAATTCAGTGCCTATCCTGCTTTTTAACCCCTTCAGCGCGGCGCGGATTTCCGCGCTGTGCTGAAGGTTCTGAGCGCGGGCGGGGCTATGACGGAGTGGTTCCGTCATGCGCACAGCGCAACCGATGCGCATGACGGAACCACTCTGTCATACGCACCGAAAGGGGTTAATACCATTGTGGGAAAAGCTGACTAATAGTGTGTTTAGCAGACTAATGCATAATATTAAAATTATAAATTTGTGCATAGGTATAGTTGCCTGACTTTTAACAACAAAAATATATCCACCTTCACTATCAGCATTCTTGCTTTAACAGTGAAAATCAAAACCCTGCTCTGAGTAGGGAAATATTTATTTATTTATTTTATTTATTTGAAAGGTTTTATATAGCGCTGGCTCGACCAGGGGGTATCAGGGCGCTTTACATGAGATTAAAAAATTACAGGAACAAAGAAACAGTTGTTCAATAGCAGAGCATTCAGACAGGTGAAATTAAGACAAAATGATTAAACAAAAATGGGCAAAGAACAATATACATGAAAAGGCGCTACAGGGGCTATTTTACAGAGTAACAAGAAGCGCAGGAAAATTTCGGTAAAGAGTGAAGGCGGGAGAAAAAAGATTCCTGGGCAGGACTGGGGGGGATGCATGATTAGATAAGAATGGGTGGGTAAGAATCAAAATTGGGGAAGAGGAGGTAATGTAGTCAGATTTTTTGGAGGAGAGAGGTGAGGGTAGTAGATGGAAGAGAGGGGGGAGAAGGGGTAGGGAGAGAGGGAAACAGGGAGAAAAATAAAAAGCGGGGGGGAGAGGTGAGATGATAGTAATGAGAAAAAGGAGAATCATGACGGGGGAGGTAGAGTGTAGGATCAGAGGCGGGTATTATGGATCCCAATACTTGATGAGAAGGTGATGTTTAAGGTCTTTTTAAAGCTGAGGTAGGAGGGGTTACATCGCAGGTCCTTGGGGAGAGCATTCCAGATGTTCGAGGCATTTCTGGAGAAGGAGCGTGATTGTGTGGTATTTTTTTTTAACAAAGGGGGGACAAGGAGGAGAGCATTGGTGATTCTCATCGGTCTGGAGCAACCCGCTATTTTGAGTTTGTTTGTGAGATATGCCGGGGTATTTTGGTGGAGAGATTTATGCCTAATGCATGCTGTCTTGTAGGAGGATCTACCTTCAATGGGTAGCCACCTAAGGGCCTTCAAGGCTGGGGAGATGTGGTCAAAACGTTTATAGTCGGTGATAAGCCTGGCCGCTAAGTGGAGCACAGATCTGGGAAGGGCTAGGTGTACTTTGGGGGTTCCTGTGAGGATAGCGTTACCATAGTAAATTTTCGATTGAACTAGTGACTGGACAATCCATTTGAAGTCTTCAGAGGGAATAAAGGGTTTGATTTTTTGGAGATGACGGAGGGTGAAGGGAGCTCCTTTAGCTGAGTTTTTTATGTGGTCGTTGAGAGTTAGGTTATTGTCAATGGTGATATCAAGTGATTTCACTGAATTGGATAAGGAGAGCGAACAGTTGAGGCCATTAAGGTCAGAGATCCAGGATTGAATGAGGAGCCTGTTTTTTGGAGAGAAGAGGATGACCGGTATTTTTTGGGTTAAGTTTGAGATGATTAGAGTAGAACCAGGATTCTATCTTGCTCAGAGTATTGTTAAGATGAAGAACGTCAGAGTGGGACCTAATTTTATAGTAAAGTTGGGTGTCATCAGCATAGAGGTGATAATTGATTCCAGCTTGTTTCAGAATGAGGGTAAGGGGTTCCATAAAGAGGTTAAAAAGAGAGGGGGAGCGAATAGAGCCTTGAGGGACGCCAAGGGCGACAGGTGAGGGGTTTGAGAGGCAGTCATTAATTTTGATTTGTGTTCTGTGTTGGAGATAAGAGGCGAACCATTTGAAGACAGGACCGTTAAGGCCAAAGCGAGTTTTGAGCGAGTTAAGTAGGGAATTGTGATTGACAGTATCAAAGGCTGCAGAGAGGTCGAGGAGAATGAGTAGGCAGGACTCACCATTGTCAAGGGAACAATGTTAAGCATGGCGGTTTCAGTGCTGCAGCCTCTTCTGAAGCCGGATTGCAAGGAGTCAAGTAGATTGAAATTGTTAATGTCTTTATCCAATTGGAGCAAAGCACATTTTTCCAGGGCTTTGGAAAGAAGTGGGAGGTTGGAGATAGGGCGGAGATTGTTCGGGTCGTTAGGGTCAGCAGAGAGGTTTTTAGGAATAGGAGTGATTTGTCCGAGTTAGAGGGAATCAGGGACACATCCTGTGGAGAGGGAGGTGTTGATGATAGTAGTCCAGTAGGGGGCAATGATGTGGTTTAGATCTTGGATAAGGTTAGAGGGGAGAGGGTCTTTGATGTGGGAGGTCGGCTTTAGTTTGGCAATGATGTTAAAGACTTCGAGCTCGGTCATGGGGTGGAAATAAGACCAGGAAGCATTGTTTTTCAGCTGTAAGTTGTGAAGGCTGGATTTAAAGGCTTCGAGCTCGGTCACGGGATGGAAATAAGACCAGGAAGCATTGTTTTTCAGCTGTAAGTTGGGAAGGCTGGATTTAGGAGGGGTTGTAACGTGTCGGTGAGAGGAAGAATCAGGAGGTAGAGGCAACAGGGGAGGAACGTCTAAGGTAATGTCTGCGGCAAAGGGGGGGTTGGGTGGGACTTGAGTTAGGTGGAAGGATTGGTCTATTTTGGCGATTTTATCCGTGAAGAAGTTAGCAATATCCTCATGTGAGAAGTTGGCCTGTTATATGCTGTTCACTAGTTAAAGTGGACACCTTGCACCAGTACAATTCGACTCTTATGGTAGGTAGGTTTAAGACAACCTTTACAGCAAGCTATCCTAGTGGTAGCTGTGGAGAGCAGCCTTCAGGCTAAGTCTTGGAGGAATGTAAAGCAGCTTGTTTTACCACACAATCTCTTGAATCACCAAATGAAAAGACACCACACAGGTATATATATCAAATATATATGTATTTATTACTAAACAACTCTCTACTAATCTCTTGTGAGATTAGGAGTCAGGAACATATGCACAAATCAACGTTCCTCTGGTAGACAGATTCTCTGCCAGAGTGATAGGAGTGGTCAGAGTCCCTAGAAAGGGACCTAGGACTCTCCTCCACTATGTCAGTTCTCTTAGGGAGAATTCCTCTGTCCTTTTCAGGCCCCTGGGGACCTGGCCCTTTAACCACAGAGTCTTGGTCATCCTGATGTTCATCATCTGACCCAGACACTGTAATTGACCCACTCACTGATTCAGACCCATTAGCTCCTAGAGCTAATCTAAGATCATCTGCTGTCAGCAGATCTATCAGGTGTAGTGTGGAGGGACTCTGTCCTAGCTTCAGGTGCCTTTCAGCACACATGGCTTTCAAGTCAAAGAAAGTCATGTCCTTATACTGAGGCTCGGTGGATCCACTGGGTCCAACCTTTAAGGACATTCTAGTGTTGTGCAGTGTTGTACTACCTACACTAGTTTGTGGCCTACTGATACTAGCTTGAGCTGTAGAAAGGGTGTGCTATCCCTTGGCACACAGCTCTAAGTTCAGTAGCACTTATTGATACTAAGCTTGACTTTATAGTGGTTTTCAGTTAGTAATTCAAATAGAGATTTTCTGGTAAAACAATAGCAAGCTGGAATCGCACACGCTGCCACCAATGTGAGAAGTTGGCCTGGTATATGCTGTTCACTAGTTAAAGTAGACACCTTGCACCAGTACAATTCGACTGTTATGGTAGGTAGGTTTAAGACAACCTTTACAGAAAGCTATCCTAGTGGTAGCTGTGGAGAGCAGCCTTCAGGCTAAGTCTTGGAGGAATGTAAAGCAGCTTGTTTTACCACACAATCTCTTGAATCACCAAATGAAAAGACACCACACAGGTATATATATCAAATATATATGTATTTATAACTAAACAACTCTCTACTAATCTCTTGTGAGATTAGGAGTCAGGAACATATGCACAAATCAACGTTCCTCTGGTAGACAGATTCTCTGCCAGAGTGATAGGAGTGGTCAGAGTCCCTAGATGTGATCAAGGCCCTCCGGGGCTGAAACGCGTTGTGGCCGGCAACTGCTGAAAGGAAACAATAAAGCACTATTTGCACAGAATTTGGTGTCCGTGCTTCTATCTCGGCGAGGATAACAAGCCAGTGAGGAGTGGAGGAGATTGGCGCATATCAAATATATATGTATTTATTACTAAACAACTCTCTACTAATCTCTTGTGAGATTAGAAGTCAGGAACATATGCACAAATCAACGTTTCACAACAAATTGAGCACAAATATGGCTGGGGCCCTAGGGGCGTACCAGACCATATACTAAAAAAGAGACTTAAGAACAACGACTTGCAAAGGGACAAGGCCTAGGGCCTTCAGAAGTGCTGGGGCCTCACGAAACCACCCAAGGCAGGTAAGTAAAGGACCCACGGGGACGCGTGCAGTGTGTGTACACAGGCGCGGATCGCCGTAGACTTCAATGGGGCAAGTCGCAGTTGGAAATTAAGAGTTTAAGGGCACTTCGGGAGTAGCTACAAGCAAGTCACTTACAGGGTAAGTAGTTCTAGGGCCAACACCCACAGGAGCACCGTAGTGCTGGAGTTACCTCACCCAGGGAAGCCGGGTGCATAGGTGTCCTTTGGTGTCGGGTCGCGGCGTCGTTTTCAATGGGAGCCAATGAAGACTTGCTGCTTGTGAAGCCAGAAGAAGTGTCCGGTGGAATCCAAGCCTGGATTCGGAAGAAGGAAGACCTGAAAGCAGAGGGGACAGTGTTCAAAGTCACTTGGCAGTGACCCGGGGCAAGGAAGATGAATGCCCACCGTCGTCGACAGATTCAGGTCATTCATGGGTGTCTTGACTCTTCGGCCACGAGGTCCAGGAGGCGTCAAGGACAACCAGGAGCTGGATTCAGTGTGTCCCATAAAGTCTGCAGCTGACTGCGGTATCGGCGACTCGATTGGAGCCAACAAGCCTTGGTAGCAGCAAGTCTCGTGGAAAAAACAAAAAGTCAATGGTGCAGACCAGCAAGGTCTGGGGGACTCACCCAGCGAGGGTAAGTCAGGGCAGTCCTGGAGCAACCAGGGGAGCCCTTTAGATTTGTATAAAAGTCTTCAGGGGACCCACAAGCTGGCTGGCAAGGGATCGCAAAGATGCCTCAGGAGGATTCCTTCAACAGGGGCCCACGGTCACTCAGGATGGGGTAGGCCTCTGATCTTGGGAGGGATCTCTGCTAGAGGCTGAGACCACACGTGGTCCAAAGCACAGGTTCGTAGAACGTCGTGAAGGGGTTGCACTCAACAATAGTGCACGGTACCCAGGGAGGGACTAGCTCTATGACCCCACCTATGGGAGGGTCAGGGGAGTGGGTGGCTACACCCACTTCCCTTTGTCCAGTTTCACGCCAGAGCAGGGGCAGGTAGCCCCTGAGCCGGTTTGAACTGGTGTATGCACAGAGGAGCCTTCTGCTCCCCCAGTGCAGGACTTCAAAGCACTCTAGGAGTGCACCCACCCAGCCCCAATACACTAAACCCTGTCTGGGAGGTGGTCACACCTCCCTGTGACAGGATATCTATTGTTGGGCCTCCTCCACTGCGAGTTTCGGTCATCAGCAGGAGGGCAGCCCAGTGTCTGTGACTGGTGGCATCCATGTTGTGATGCCAGGGCTCTTCAGGATTCTACCGCGTTTCCACAGTAGGTACATGTCTATCCCTCTAGAAGGGTGGGATCATACTCCCACACCAGTTACTGGTGTGGGGGTATGATTCCAAGGTGTTTGACACCAAACACAACATGTTTTGATGCAGCCATTCCAAAGTTAGCATTAACCGCGAGGTTATAATGCACTTAAGAGTATATGGTTTGACCGCATTCACAAACAGCCCCAGAGAATGGACTCTGAGAGCTGCAGAGGGGCCCTGCTCAAGCAGAGGCACCCTCTCACATAGAAACTAAGCACCCTGCCCTCAGGATTGATAGGGCCTGCCTTAGGGGTGACTGATAGGTTTAAATGTGTGTGCAGGGGAGATATAGGGAACCTATATCTCAGTGAGGGGTGCTAGCACCTCCTCACCCAGGCTGCAGTAGCAGGCCTGTGGTGTCAGATTTAGTCTGCTTCCCAGGGGTGGCATAATACATGCTTCAGCCCCTGGTAGGCCCGTGAAGTACCTATGCCCTTGGTACCTAAGGTACCATATACTAGGGACTCATAAGGTACCACAGTATCCAATCACTAGGTCACCTAGAGTGCACTCCAAGTCGTTTAGAGAGAACAGAGAGGCTGGGGCCCTGATTGGCAGGGTCCCAGCCAGACTATAGCCAGAAACCAGTGTAAACATCAGAAAAAAAGTGGGGGCAACATAAGAGGCAGATCCTACTCTCCTACACAACGCCTCCTGCTAATAAAAGCTACTGGCTGGTCTTGACCTTCATCATTCAGTTGAGACAGTACAGCTCCCACACCCAGCTCAGAAGCATCTGTTTGGACAATGAACTTTTTGGTGTAGTCTGGACTCTTCAAGATGGGGGCAGTGCACATGGCCTGCTTTAGGTCTTCAAATGCCTTCTGACAGCTAGCTGTCCACTGAACCTTTTTTGGCATTTTCTTTGAGGTCAGATCATTCAAGGGGGTCACTATAGATCCATATCCCTTCACAAATCTCCTATAGTACCCAGTCAGGCCTAAGAAGGCTCTCACCTGTGTCTGGGTGGTTGGAGCAACCCATTCCATTATGGTTTGGATCTTGCTCTGGAAAGGCTGAACCTGGCCTCCACCCACAAGGTGGCCCAGGTACACAACCTGACTCTGCCCTATCTGGCACTTAGTGGCCTTGATAGTGAGGCCTGCTTTCTGCAGAGCCTCCAAAACATTTCTGAGGTGGACCAGGTGATCCTGCCAGGAGGAACTAAAGACAGCAATATCATCTAGATAAGCTGAGCAATACGTTTCCATCCCTGCCAGAACTTTGTTCACCAACCTCTGAAAAGTGGCAGGTGCATTTTTCAATCCAAAGGGCATCACCACAAAGTGGTAGTGCCCACCAGGGGTCGAAAATGCTGTTTTGGCTTTTGCATCATCAGCTAACCTGATCTGCCAGTAGCCAGCTGTTAGGTCAAATGTACTCAGATACTTGGCTGAGGCCAAAGTATCAATCAGCTCATCTGCCCTTGGTATGGGATAGGCATCAGTCCTGGTGACTGCATTGAGGCCTCTGTAGTCTACACAAAACCTCATTTCTTTCTTACCACCCTGGGTATGAGGGTTGGGTACTAGGACTACTGGGCTAGCCCAAGGGCTATCTGAAGGCTCAATCACACCTAACTCCAACATTTTCTGGACTTCAGTCCTGATACAGTCCCTGACATGGTCAGGTTGCCTGTAGATTTTACTCTTGACAGGCAGACTGTCTCCAGTGTCCACCTCATGGGTGCACCAGGTAGTCTGACTAGGGGTCAGGCTAAACATATGTCTGTACTGCTGCAGAACTTGTCTGCACTCAGTTTGCTGATGGTCAGTGAGGCTGCTTGCCAAAGCAACACCATCTACTGACCCATCATCAGGGTTCTGTGAGAGCAGGTCAGGGAGAGGGTCACTCTCCTCCTCCTGTTCCTCATCAGTTGCCATGAGCAAGCCCATGTCAGCCCTGTCAACATATGGTTTCAATCTGTTGACATGGAGCACCCTCAGAGGGCTCCTGGGAGTTCCAAGATTCACCAGATAGGTGACTTCTCCCTTTTGCTCAACTATTGTATGGGGGCCACTCCATTTGTCTTGGAGGGCTGCTGGGGCCACAGGCTCCAACACCCACACTTTCTGTCCTGGCTGGTACACAGTCAGCACAGCCTTTTGGTCATGCCAAGCTTTTTGTAATTCTTGGCTGGCCTCCAGGTTTTGGTTGCCTTCTTCATGTATTCGGCCATCCTGGAGCGGAGACCAAGTACATAGTCCATCACATCCTGTTTGGGGGGTTTGAGAGGTAACTCCCTGCCCTCTTTTACCAAACATAATGGACCTCTTACAGGATGCCCAAACAGAAGCTCAAATGGGCTGTAACCAACCCCCTTCTGTGGAACCTCTCTGTATGCAAACAACAGGCAGGGAAGAAGAAGGTCCCATTTCTGCCTAAGCTTCTCTGGGAGTCCTTTAATCATTCCCTTCAGGGTTTTGTTGAAATGTTCAACCAACCCATTGCATTGTGGGTGATAGGGGGTGGTGAACTTATAAGTTACACCACACTCCTTCCACATTGCTTTCAAATATCCTGACATGAAGTTTGTACCCCTGTCAGAGATGACCTCCTTTGGGAAACCCACTCTGGAGAAAACTCCAATGAGGGCTCTTGCCACCACAGGGGCTGTGGTGGTCCTCAGGGGAATTGCCTCTGGGTACCTGGTGGCATGATCCACTACCACCAGGATAAATCTGTGCCCAGATGCAGTTTGAGGGTCAAGGGGATCAACAATGTCAATCCCTACCCTTTCAAAGGGTACCCCCACCACAGGTAGTGGTATCAGGGGGGCCTTTGTAGTGCCACCTGCCTTGCCACTGGCTTGGCATGTGACACAGGAGCGACAAAACTCCTTTGTGTCCTCTGACATATGTGGCTAATGAAAATGTGGAACAAGCCTGTCCCAGGTCTTGTTTTGGCCCAAGTGACCTGCTAAAGGGATATCATGTGCTAGGGTCAAGAGGAACCCCTAAACTTCTGAGGTATTACCAACCTCCTGGTGGCTCCAGGGGCTGGATCTCTACCCTCAGAATATAGGAGTCCCTCATCCCAATAAACTTTATGGGACCCACTAGCACTCCCAGCAGCCTCAGCAGCAGCCTGCAGTCTGAGGGGTTCAAGAGAGGGGCAGCACTGTTGCTCCTTACTCAGATCTTCCCTAGAAGGGCCCCCTGCCCCCAAGAACTCAACCTGATCAGGCTCAAGTCCCTCTGGGGCAGTTCCTTCTTCAGGATCTGCTCCTCCTCCCTCAAGAGATGAATCAGTGATCTGAGACAGAGGGGAAGGCACTGCCTTACCCCTACTGCTCCTCTTCTTGGGAAGCATCTGGTCCATGGTCTCAGGATCCAGAGCTGGTTCAGTGTCATGCATTTTGGCCTGTGAACTGGTCACAGCAAATACCTCTGCAGGGATGCCCAACATCTCAGCATGAGTCCATAACTCTACTTCAGACCAGGCTGAAGTTTCTAGATCATTGCCCAATAGACATTCTACAGGGAGGTCTGCACTGACTACAACCTTCTTGAGGCCAGTTACCCCTCCCCAGGAGAAATTCACAACTGCCAGACTATGGTTGGTCCTGACATTGCTTGCATTGGTCACCTGGTACATTTCGCCCAGGATGATCTGTCCAGGGTCCACAAGGTCCTCTGCCACCATGGTGACACTAGCACCTGTGTCCCTAAATGCCAAAGCCTTTTTGCCATTTATTACAGGCTGCTGTTTGTATTTGCCCAGATTACTGGGGCTCACCAGGAAGGACATATCAATGTCTCCATCACAAATCAGCAATGCCTGAGTGGGTACTCTGACTAGGCCAGAGTCCACTTCAGAACCCAGGGTCAACCCTACTACACCCTTATTCTGAGTACCACCTCCACCAGTAGCTGAACTAGGGGGAACAGTTGCCTTAGGGGCAGGAGTGGTGGTGGTTTGGTCTTTGGACTTATTACAATCAGAAGTCCAGTGCCCTTTCTGTTTACAGAATTTGCACCAGGGCTTCTTTTGGCCTTTCCCTTGTTGGAAAGTGACTCCCCACCTGATGCAGATTTGTGGGGCCCTTGTGAAGACTTCTGGTCTTTTGACTGATCCCCACCTTTCTCAGAGCCCTTAGAATCCTGCTTCTTGGTGTCACCCCCTTGGTTCTGGTTTTTATGCCTCACCCTGGTTCTGACCCACTTGTCTGCCTTCTTTCCCAATTCTTGGGGAGAGGTCAGATCTGAGTCCACCAGGTATTGATGCAACAACTGGTTCTGGCAATTAGTAAGGATCTGTTCTCTCATCATTAGATTATACAATCCCATGAAATCAGTAACCCTACTGCCAACCAGACCAACCCTCCAGAGCCTTGGTTGCACAATCTACAAAGTCAGTCCAGTCCTGAGTCTGTGCCTTCTGGGTGTCTCTGAACTTCAACCTGTACTGCTCAGTGGTTAAGCCAAACCCATCTATCAGTGCACTCTTCAGGACTTCATAGTCATCAGCATCCTCTTCTCTAACAGTGTCTCTTGTCTCTACCTTTATCTGAAAAGGAGAGCCACAAGATTGCTGCCCACTGCTTTTGGAGGACCTGTTGTACTCTACAGGCCCTCTCCATAGCAGTTATCCACTTATAGATATCATCCCCACTCTGGTAGGGAGGAACAACCTTGCTCAGGTTCCTATGGTCTGGAATATATTATCTGCCTCTAGGGACACTGTTGCTGCCACCAGAAGGTTCTAACCCCTCTTTTCTAGAAGTTCTCTGGAGCTCCAGGGCTTCCTTATCTAATGCCAACTGCTTGGTTTTGAGGGCAAGTCTTGCTTCCTCATACTGCAGCAGTTTGTACATTCTGTCAGAGGAGGTATCTCTTCTGGGGAAGTAGGAGTTCCTCTGGTAGACAGATTCTCTGCCAGAGTGATAGGAGTGGTCAGAGTCCCTAGAAAGGGACCTAGGCCTCTCCTCCACTATGTCAGTTCTCTTAGGGAGAATTCCTCTGTCCTTTTCAGGCCCCTGGGGACCTGGCCCTTTAACCACAGAGTCTTGGTCATCCTGATGTTCATCATCTGACCCAGACACTGTAATTGACCCACTCACTGATTCAGATCCATTAGCTCCTAGAGCTAATCTAAGATCATCTGCTGTCAGCAGATCTATCAGGTGTAGTGTGGAGGGACTCTGTCCTAGCTTCAGGTGCCTTTCAGCACACATGGCCTTCAAGTCAAAGAAAGTCATGTCCTTATACTGAGGCTTGGTGGATCCACTGGGTCCAACCTTTAAGGACATTCTAGTGTTGTGCAGTGTTGTACTACCTACACTAGTTTGTGGCCTACTGATACTAGCTTGAGCTGTAGAAAGGGTGTGCTATCCCTTGGCACACAGCTCTAAGTTCAGTAGCACTTATTGATACTAAGCTTGACTTTATATGTACTTTGAGTACCTATAGTGCTTTTCAGTTAGTAATTCAAATAGAGATTTTCTGGTAAAACAATAGCAAGCTGGAATCCCACACGCTGCCACCAATGTGAGAAGTTGGCCTGGTATATGCTGTTCACTAGTTAAAGTGGACACCTTGCACCAGTACAATTCGACTCTTATGGTAGGTAGGTTTAAGACAACCTTTACAGAAAGCTATCCTAGTGGTAGCTGTGGAGAGCAGCCTTCAGGCTAAGTCTTGGAGGAATGTAAAGCAGCTTGTTTTACCACACAATCTCTTGAATCACCAAATGAAAAGACACCACACAGGTATATATATCAAATATATATGTATTTATTACTAAACAACTCTCTACTAATCTCTTGTGAGATTAGAAGTCAGGAACATATGCACAAATCAACGTTTCACAACAAATTGAGCACAAATATGGCTGGGGCCCTAGGGGCGTACCAGACCATATACTAAAAGAGACTTAAGAACAACGACTTGCAAAGGGACAAGGCCTAGGGCCTTCAGAAGTGCTGGGGCCTCACGAAACCACCCAAGGCAGGTAAGTAAAGGACCCACGGGGACGCGTGCAGTGTGTGTACACAGGCGCGGATCGCCGTAGACTTCAATGGGGCAAGTCGCGGTTGGAAATTAAGAGTTTAAGGGCACTTCGGGAGTAGCTACAAGCAAGTCACTTACAGGGTAAGTAGTTCTAGGGCCAACACCCACAGGAGCACCGTAGTGCTGGAGTTACCTCACCCAGGGAAGCAGGGTGCATAGGTGTCCTTTGGTGTCGGGTCGCGGCGTCGTTTTCAATGGGAGCCAATGAAGACTTGCTGTTTGTGAAGCCAGAAGAAGTGTCCGGTGGAATCCAAGCCTGGATTCAGAAGAAGGAAGACCTGAAAGCAGAGGGGACAGTGTTCAAAGTCACTTGGCAGTGACCCGGGGCAAGGAAGATGAATGCCCACCGTCGTCGACAGATTCAGGTCGTTCATGGGTGTCTTGACTCTTCAGCTACGAGGTCCAGGAGGCGTCGAGGACAACCAGGAGCTGGATTCAGTGTGTCCCACAAAGTTTGCAGCTGACTGCGGTGTTGGCGACCCAATTGGAGCCAACAAGCCTTGGTAGCAGCAAGTCTCGTGGAAAAAACAAAAAGTCAATGGTGCAGACCAGCAAGGTCTGGGGGACTCACCCAGCAAGGGTAAGTCAGGGCAGGCCTGGAGCAACCAGGGGAGCCCTTTGGATTTGTAGAAGAGTCTTCAGGGGACCCACAAGCCGGCTGTCAAGGGATCGCAAAGATGCCTCAGGAGGATTCCTTCAACAGGGACACACGGTCACTCGGGATGGGGTAGGCCTCTGATCTTGGGAGAGATCTCTGCTAGAGGCTGGGACCATACGTGGTCCAAAGCACAGGTTCATAAAACGTTGTGAAGGGGTTGCACTTGACAATAGTGCACGGTACCCAGGGACTGCGGTTCCTCATCACTCGTGGGGTCCACTTGCCTCAGCTTTGCTGGGGACTCACGATGGCCTTGGAGAAGTCAGGAAATCTTCTTCCTGGGCTGCAGGGACTTCGGGCTCCGGCGGGAGCGGCGTAGTTTGCGACTGTCATTGCAGTTTTTGGTGCCTGCCAAGCAGGGGAGTCACTCCTTGACTCCAAGGGAGATTCTTCAGTCTTCCAGAGGTAGTGGAACGTCGAAGGTCCGGGATTCTTCTTTAGAGCATCGTCCAGGGAGATCTAATTTGCAAGGTCAAGGGTTCCCTATCTTATACTAAAAGGAAGGGAGGGACTAGCTCTATGACCCCACCTATGGGAGGGTCAGGGGAGTGGGTGGCTACACCCACTTCCCTTTGTCCAGTTTCGCGCCAGAGCAGGGGCAGGTAGCCCCTGAGCTGGTTTGAACTGGTGTATGCACAGAGGAGCCTTCTGCTCCCCCAGTGCAGGTCTTCAACGCACTCTAGGAGTGCACCCACCCAGCCCCAATACACTAAACCCTGTCTGGGAGGTGGTCACACCTCCCTGTGACAGGATACCTATTGCTGGGCCTCCTCCACTGCGAGTTTCGGTCATCAGCAGGAGGGCAGCCCAGTGTCTGTGACTGGTGGCATCCATTTTGTGATGCCAGGGCATTTCAAGATTCTACCGCGTTTCCACAGTAGGTACATGTCTATCCCTCTAGAAGGGTGGGATCATACTCCCACACCAGTTACTGGTGTGGGGGTATGATTCCAAGGTGTTTGACACCAAACTCGACATGTTTTGATGCAGCCATTCCAAAGTTAGCATTAACCGCGAGGTTATAATGCACTTAAGAGTATATGGTTTGACAGCATTCACAAACAGCCCCAGAGAATGGACTCTGAGAGCTGCAGAGGGGCCCTGCTCAAGCAGAGGCACCCTCTCACATAGAAACTAAGCACCCTGCCCTCAGGATTGATAGGGCCTGCCTTAGGGGTGACTGATAGGTTTAAATGTGTGTGCAGTGGAGATATAGGGAACCTATATCTCAGTGAGGGGTGCTAGCACCTCCTCACCCAGGCTGCAGTAGCAGGCCTGTGGTGTCAGATTTAGTCTGCTTCCCAGGGGTGGCATAATACATGCTTCAGCCCCTGGTAGGCCCGTGAAGTAGCTATGCCCTTGGTACCTAAGGTACCATATACTAGGGACTCATAAGGTACCACAGTATCCAATCACTAGTGCACCTAGAGTGCACTCCAAGTCGTTTAGAGAGAACAGAGAGGCTGGGGCCCTGATTGGCAGGGTCCAAGCCAGACTATAGCCAGAAACCAGTGTAAACATCAGAAAAAAAGTGGGGGCAACATAAGAGGCAGATCCTACTCTCCTACACCTCACATCTGTCAGTTGAGGGCATCAGCTTAAGGGGGGCTGAAGATGTTTGATTGCGAACGATGTTAAAGAGTTCTCTGGGTCTATTTTTGGCATGATCGAGTTGAGTTTGGAAGAAGGTTGCTTTTTGATTGAAAATGTGTTTCTTATAAGAAGATCGAGCGGATCGTAGCAGGGCGAGATGGGAGGGGGAGGGGTGTTGTCTCCATGTTATATCCGTCATTCTAAGTGAGCGTCTTTAATTATTGATATCTGAGTTGAACCAAGATTTGGATGGAATATTTCTTTGTTTTTTTAGTTTGGGAGGGGCTAATAGGTCTACGACATCATTGACTGTCTGTGAGTTCGTTGGCATCTTGGGAGAGAGGGGTGAGAAGGAGTTGAGCTTGGAGTTTAGACTCAAGTTCACCAGGGGGGATTTGTTTAAGATTTCTGGTCCATTTCATGGGTTTGCAATTTTTAGAGGGAGGGAGGAGGGGAGTGGTTGCGATCTTGAACAAAATGAGGTGATGGTTCGACCAGTCGATGGGGATGATGCTGGAAAGGGAGGCCAAGTCATTGTTGGAAATGATGGCATCACGAGTGGCTCCTTTGGTATGGGTGGGAGTGTGACATAGTTGAGTAAGGTCAGTGATCTCAAGAAGATTGGTGAGGTGGCTGACTGTGGGATAATCAGCATTGTTCCAGTGGATGTTAAAATCTCCTAAGAAGAGATTTTTTTTGAGTTGGAAAGTGAGGATTGTGTAAGTAGGTCGGATAGTTCCTCAGCGAAGGGAAGAGGATCACCCGGAGGGTGGTAGATGATATGTAGGCGAATTGTGGTAGAACCCTGCACCGTGAGTTCAGCGCCAAGGTTTTCAAAGGTTAATTGGTCTGTGTTCTTAACAAGGGAGAGTTGAAGTTCATTGTTATGGATGATAGCTAGACCACCCCCTGTTCTGTCAGTTCTGTCTTTCCTAATGATAGAGTAACCAGGGCGGGTGAGTAAGTCGAGGATGGCCGTCGAGTGGTCGTTAAGCCAGGTTTCTGTAAGGAAGGCAATGTCGATAGTTTCACTGAGGATAGTTTCGGAAATTTCAGTCGCATGTCGGACAGCCGAGCGGCAGTTTACAAGCATGCAGGAGAGGGGGTTAAGGTTGACTTTGGTGGGAAAGCAGGAGTGAATGGTGGTCAGCTGAGCTGGGGGTCTAGGGGAGATGGGAGATGAGGGGATTCTGCTAGTTCCCAGAATCACTGGAATGTTGGAATAAGGGAGAGGAAGCTCAGTAATCAAGGGTTTAGGTAGGTAGGAGTTGCAAAGGTCAATAAGGTCAGAAGCGGAGAGGTAGTTCCTAGCGCGGAGAGGCCTATGTGTTCGTCTGCAAAGGGGTGTGGTTTTCCAGTGGTTAGGTTGGGGAAATACCCTTTATAACACAAATATCACGAGGGAAAGCAAGTTGGCGGCCACATAGGAGTACCGCGGACAAGCTCCCACTTCGCTCCCCTCCACCCCTGCCAGATGGCCTCACCTGCCTGTGGTATTCCGGTACCCAATGGTGAAGTGATTTGAGCTGACAGGGAGGATTTTGGTGATGGCCTCACCACAACATGTTGGCTGAGTCCAGCGCGGCGGAGGATTGAAGGAGGTCTGTCAGAGTGCTGACAGCTCTGGCAGGAAGGCTGTCCCAATCACTGAACCGTGTCTTGAGCGGGTGGGCGGGTCTTGCCACAGGAATGTCCGGTTTAGCCCTGAAGAAAGCGTCAAGCTTTCCCTCCGGGTTAACTTCTTTGACGCTCTGTATTATGGCTCCCAAGGTTGCTAAACAACATAAGGAGGCGTCCTCATGGGCTGTTGTACAGGTGCACGGATCAAGACAAGAGTCTCCCCCTGTCCACAACGAGGAGAGCGCATGAAAGCAGAGTGAATCTCGTGCTGCTCAAAAACCAGCAGGAGAGTATGGGGGCAGGGAAGAGAAGGAATCTGCCAGATTACACTCAAGTTGTGGCCAAAAAACAGGGGGTGATGCAGGTCTCGGAGGAGGGGGTTTTAGGGCCCAGCAAAGACAGTCTTATCCCACCTCTTGTCCCAACGCAGCCAGCCATCACTGACTTTTTCAGTGTTAAGGATGGAGGGGGAGGCCAAACAGCTCGGGAAGCACTTCAGGAGCTTGATAAATCGGGTGAGAGTGCGGCCCCTGTTTCGGATGACCGGTCTGGGATTTTCTCCAGCGCAATTGGAAGAGACTGAGGTGGCAGTTGAGGCGGCAGTCGATGGGGGCTCTTTGTCATCTACGTTACGGTTACCCTCATTAAGGGAGGCCTGTGAACAGGGAGAGGTGGTCAGTACCCCCAGAGAGAGGAATCAGGGGGCCCTAAGGAAAGAGCGTAGAGTTACGTATGACTCTCGATCTGTGGCTCTCGGTGGAGTCATGAGTGTTTTGGACTGTAATATGGAAACTAATGGTGTGGCAGCGGATCTCGCATCCGATGGGCCTGATAAATAATTTTTGCTCACTGATGGTTCTCGCTTGGATGATTCTAACTCCAGTCAAAGTTAAGCCGGGTGCAGATCTTCGGCGTCAGGTTCTAGTACACTTGAAGCACCTGAGACTGCCTTAAAGCGCCAAAGGTATCAGAGGAGCTCTAGGGCAACACAGATTCACAAAATAACAGGGAGAAATCCACCACCGGCAGTGGGCTGAAATGGGACTTTTCCCATACGAAAATACTGGGAACGCCAGAGACAGCGCCCACCCAGGCAGAGACTGCTCTGTGTTCACCACAGTTTGTAGGAGCAGTAACTATGGATCCCACTCTGGCCCTGATCTTAGAATCGATCAAGAAGCACCGTGCTAGGATCCGTGTGGATGGGAAAAAAGCCAGGCAGGCCTAAAAAAAACTGGAAGGTGCAGTTCGGAAGGTCGGGAAGGCATGAGATTGGTGTGTGGCTCAACAGTATGGAGGCGAGAATAACTGTTGTGGAGACTGAGTTGGTTGCTGTCAGAGAGCAGACCAAGACCCAAAATACCCAAATGACTGATGTAATGTGGAAATTGGAGGACCTGGAAAACAGCCAGGGAAGGAACAATCTTCATTGTCTTGGGATCGAGGAAGGCCTAGAAGGGGAGGACATCTGATCCTTTATCCTGGACCTTCTCAAAGAGGTTCCAGAACTTGTAGGATGGGATTGGGAACGAGAAGTTCAGAGGGTCCATTGGTTTCCTTTAACACGCCACAGATCTACAGAGGCCAGAAGAGATGAGAGGCAGCCAAGAGCCATTTTAGTTTTTTTCAGAAACTTCTTGTTACTCCAAGCCATTTTTGAGAAGGCTCGGCCAGAGGCAAGAAGGAAATATCAAGAGTCCTTCTTTTTTGTGCGTCCTGACTTCTTCCACATAACAGTAGAGTAGAGCAGGTGGCATCTGTGGCAGGTCATTAAGCCTTATCAAGATGCTGGTTTTGAGGCTTTTCTGCTGGCCCCAGCAAGATTGAAAACAATAGTTAGAGGGACTGTAAAATTCTTCACCTTCGAAATACAAGCTAGAGACTATCTTGAGCAGGCTCTGGCAGACAGAATTCATATAAAGCTCATGGGGGCACATACAGCAAAGCTTTTTGCGATCGCAAACAGTGCGATTCGCAAAAATCGTCCGTTTGCGATCGCAAAATGGGCTTTTGAGATGCAACAAACAATTTGGCATGCGCAATTTCGGTAATCGCAATATTTTGCGTTTTCCCAAATTGCGATTGCATTTAAGGAATCGCAATTTGCGATTCCTTAAATGCAATGCAAGAAGCAATTTCAAATAGCCATTTCGCTATTTGGTGCCGCAATTTACTGTGAAATAAAACAAAACAGTATTTTGCAAAAACTTTGAAAAATGCACTAAAGTGTATTTTCCAAAGTTTCATGTCACACACACTCATGCCCTTGGGGCATGTGTGTGCGCAACATGGGTGCACAGTATAATTTCAGGGGTGCAACAGGGTGTCCTTTTGACACCCTTGCACCCTTGAAATTGCATGAGCAATTTGCGAGACCCAATTGGGACTCGCAATTTGCGCATGCAATTTCCCATTCATTCCTATGGGCCTGTAGGCCCATAGGAATGAATGGTAAGACATTCCTTAATTGTGGGTCGCAATTTGCGAGTCGCAATTAAGGAATGTATAGGAATCGCTATTTTTACAGCGATTCCTACATGCATAGGCTTTTGTGAGTCCTTAATTGCGATTCCTTAATAATCGCAATTAGGGACTCGCAAAATCCTACCTTGATGCATGTGCCTGATGGTTTGTTAGCTTTGGAAACTGCGAGTCCGGCTAAACATAGTTGGGACTCTCCTCAGCATTGCTTTTATTGTTTGTTATTTGCTTATTGGGGGCTTAGGCTTCCGCTGGCATTGCCTTTAATATTATCAAATTGGTGTGTGGGGGTGAGGAGGAGGGTCAAGGGGTGGTAGCTCACGGTGTCTATTGCTGTCTCCATCACACAGACCCGGTTGGTCTGGCTGCTTTCAGTGGCGGGGGAGGGAGAGAGGGGTGGATTCTGGTTGGGGGAGGGTTTTTTTTGGGAGGGTGGAGGGGGGAAGGGTGTTGGGAAGGGTGTTGGATCATGTGGCATCTAAATTGCAGCAAGGAATTTTTAGTACGTTGGTTTTTTTCAGGTTGTACTGAAGGACAGGCTGGGGCTTGAATACAAGATCGGCTGGAGGAATGTGTCTCAGCATCACAGGCCTTTTATTAGTCTTGAGGGGACGTTGCTGGTGGCTAGAGCAATCTTCCGGGGGATGGCTAAGCTTTGTATCGCCACTATCAATATCTACAGGCTAAATGATAGATCTAAAAGGAGAAGGGTGCAAGAAGATCTCACATTTTTAAAAGCAGATGTATATTGCCTGCAGGAGACCCACATAGCACAGGGTGATAGTGTTGTATTGAACTCTATAGGACTGAATGCAGTATGTCATCAACCCAGGACATCAGGACTAAGGGGGCAGCCATCTTAGTTAAAGGGAATGTTGTTATACCTGGCCGTAACGTAACGGATAAGCATGGCAGATGGGCAATAATGGAGTGCAAAGCTGGCAACGGTTCCTTTACACTGTGCACTATGGCCCTGGCCTATTGAGTTTTTTAGCCATAGAATTGCCTTCCTGGCCTGCACCATATGTAGTTTGTGGGGATCTAAATTTAAATGGGTCTTGAGGAGGGTCTGGGGGCAGTAGAGCTTACAGTGTCGGGCGTAAACCACAAACATCGAGATCTTTTAAAAATCTTTTGAGAGATATTGGCTTAATTGATGTTTGGCCCAGTCTGAAAGCTCCTGAGCCTGGATATACTTATTACTCAGCTGCCCATGGCAAGTTTACCACGCTGGATTATTTTCTGGTGTCACCGGTCTTACTTAAGGGGGCTCAGGGAGAACTCTTCCCCAGTGTAATGTCTGATCACAACCCTGTTGTTTTCGAATCTGCTCTTGATGTGTTAAGAAAGGTGGTTAGAAAGTGGTCTTTTGAGAGGGCACTTTTGTCTGTCCCAGAATATCTGAATCACATGAAGGGTTGGATTATGGGATATTTCAATATCAATAAGGGTAGTGCCTCTCCTGGAATGGTCTGGGATGCCTTTAAGCCTGCGGTAAGGGGGGAAACCCTGGGGTTCTGTCTGGCTAAACAAAAGAGAGGGCAGGGAAAGATTAAAGAACTATACCAAAAACTGAACATACTAGAAACAGAATTTATTAGTGCAGTGGCAAGGGGGAGGCATCTGAACCCAGTGTTGAATTCAATTGCCATAACCAAGGCATGTCTAAATGAATTTACCACAGAGAAAACTGCTGGGAGGTACTTGGCTAAGAGTCAGGAATGTTAATTTCAAATTATACTACTTAGATGTAGAGTTTCAATATTATCCAATAACAAGGCAATGGAGGGAGACGTGCCTCAATTTTTGAACTTTTGATTGGGGCAACTGCTAATGGCTGTCTGTTGAAGTTTTTTGAGCTGAGCTACTTCAAAAGAACTTGGTTTAAGACCCAGATTACTGCTTTTCGGAATTGGGTATGTGTTCGTAAAAAACTGGGTGTGGGTAGATACAGCAGGTACACTCCTCTGCTCAGGTATGATCAGCTCCCCAGGATCTTTAAGGATGAGTGTTTAACCAGGTGGGAAAGGGAGGGTTTTGGTAGGATAGGGGTTCTCTTGTCTGGGGATCATATTATGGGGCCGATTCCGATCTCGGCCGGTAGGGCTCCGAATCGGATTCGGCTTAACCGGATCCGATTCGGAGCCCTATATCCCGACCGATTCGTACGCGCGTCCGGGCGAGCGAGTACGATGCGAAATCGCCGACCGACTCGTCCGGGCGTCCCGACCGCTACGACCGACTCGTTCCCGGGTCTAACCGCACCGACCGACTCGCTCGGACTCGACTCGCACCGCGCAATGGAGATGTTCCCCGGCCGGGTAAGTACGATGCGCGCCGCAAGCAGTCCGACCGAGCCGCGCACTCCGGCTTGAAAGAGCAGTCAGAGCCGTACATTGGGGGTCCATGTCGGACCCCCCTGTACGCGTAGCCGCGCGAGTCGCACACAGGGGGTCCCATGGGTCCCCCCTACCTGTGCGTGTACGGCGCAAGTCGCTTCACCGCGTACACGCTGTAGGGGGCGCCCTTGTCCGCCTCACACCCATTGAGTCAATGGGAGCCCGTGTACACGTTGTACGACCGGCTCCCATTGACTTCAATGGGAGTCCGACCGAATCGAGTCCGATGGCATACGTGCGCATCGCACTCGTTCGGTCGGGCTGCACGGGTCCGATTCGGTCGGAAATCTCCCCGGGTCCGGCTCGGTCGGAGAGATTTCCGTCCCGAATCGGAATCGGCCCCTATGTCTTTTGATGTGGTCAGTGGCAGATTTAACATTGACCTTAGGGATTTTTTTTAAATATCTACAGCTGAAGGATTTTCTTTTAAGGAAGGTGGGTGGTGCGGCAGGTTTTGCTCAGATTCCCTTAAAAGAATTGCTAACAAGGGGCACAATCCCCTCCATCTCGCAATTATATGGTTGTTTGCTGGAGGTGGTCTCGGATGATCTGGATAAGCATGATGTGAAGTGGCAGGGGAGGCTCAAGTTATCGGATTCTGGCGTTTTTAAATCACTCGAGCTGGGCGGGTCAATTTTGTGTTCAGCAAATTTGCAATCACAACACTATAAAACACTTTTTAACCTAAACATAAAAGCAGCAAAAATTCTCAAATGGGGTGGGGACGCTGGCATCTGTTGTTTTAGATGCCAGGCATCCAGAGCAGATCCGGGCAAGATGTTCTCCACCTGCCCTAGCCTAAAACCACTGGCCTGGAAATAGCAGGCTTTCTAGGTGATGTGCTTAAAGCTAACATATCCCTGTCACCTCAGCTTATGTTATTGGGGATAGGAGAATAAGATAATGGGGTTGGGGAAGGACTAATTTTCATTGCTATGTCAGTTTTTAGGCATTGTGTAGATTCAGCTTGGCTTGATCCCCTGCCCCAACCTTCCAGCAATGGAAGGGGCACATCCTGCATATCTATAATCTAGAGCACTTTACGAATGGAAAGGCAAGAAGGGAAGGGTTAAAGGGAAGAGGATTTGGGGTGGTCTCGACCTGGGTATCTTTGTTCAAATAAGCCGGTAGATTTTTATAACTCCTGCATTGAATAAATTTGTATATGTTTTTTTCCACTCAATCTCAATATTTTGATGACTTGTATTTATGGCTAATTTAATTAAATGTGTCCTTCCTTTTGTAATGTATTTATGTACAACTTGTCACTGCAATTTTACTTCATCAATATATATATTTTCTTTAATAAAAAAAAAATACATGCAATGCCTTTACCATGAAGCCTTTACCATGCAGGTAAGTACCACGCAGGTAAGTATATGTGTCTTTACCACGAATGCCTTTACCACACAGGTACATATTTATAAAAATAAAATCTCTTACCCAACCTTGCCTCTCTTTTCCTCTTTACATCTGTGCACTTCACTGGCTCGACAGTTACATGCGACACTGCTGAGTAAGGATAACGGGTCAGGGATGAATACAGGAGACATAAACAAAACTCATCTATAAAGAAAGAGGTTGAGAGAGATAGTTGAGGTGGTCGGGTTGGATTTAAATAGAGAAGGAAGTCCAGAGAGAGTTATGTGAGCAACACAGAAAACAAGGTAGAGAAAGAAGGCAGAGTTGATGATGGGGAAAAAAATCCAGGTAGAGAAATAAAGGTAGCAAACACAAGGAGATGATGGACGGAGCACTGAAACTTTTCAAACACTCACCCCCAGTCACAGATCTGGGTTGAATCCATCATCGTTCTTTAGCTCACTTCGCCACCCCAGTTCAGACACAGCTATATGCAAATCAGTCTTGACCCTGTGCCTCATGGGAACAGTCCAGCCTGAACTGCCAAGACATGGCTTCCCTCGACCGGAAACAAGCATCCTGGGAAATAAAGGTAGCCAGGGGTAGAAAGGGGAAAAGGTGAAGTGGAGCGGAGAGATAGTGAACTCATAGTGAGGTTTATTGAGAGCTAGGTAGGATGAGAGATTGGTGGGGTAGAGAGGATTGAGATAGTGAGGGGGATGTGAGATAGACAAAGGAAGGAGATGTACAGATGAGGGAGAGTAATGAGTTAGAGAAGTTGCTGGAAGAGAAGTAGAGAGAGGAAAGGTAGTAAAGACATATAGAAACAGATAAAAAGGTGAGGTGAGGTAGACATAGATATGGGATTGCGGATGAAGTGAAGTAGATGAAAGAGAGATACAGGAAGGTCAAATGGAAAAAGAACAGTGAAATACATTAAAAAGGATATGTAACGGATCGAGTTAAGATACAGAGAGGGGGTTGAGAGTAATAGATATAGTGGGAGACACAGATAGTGATAGAGAGACAAGGGTATTACAGATAGATTAAGTCAGGTGAGGTAAATTGGGTATAAATGGAGAGAGGTGAGGTAGAGAGGGCCACGAAAAGAGGACATGCAAGTAAGAGATGGGAGAGGTAAAGAGAATAATCATATAGATAAGTTGAAGTTAAGTAAGGAGAGAGACACAGAAAGATTAAGACTGAGCAGGCCAGGCATGCACACTAAGTTATAGGTAAGCGTACTCATTTGTCAAATTAGAAAAATAAGCTCTTTTTAATGAGCACTTTTAACAGTCCCACTCACTTTTCTAGGACCCCCTTTGGAAGATGGGTGTTGTGGGTAATTGCCGACCTAGCCCATGTCTTAAACAAACTTGCTTCATTTCCTTATACCATTATAAACAGTAAAATAAACATGCGCCATTCTTACCTGCCTCTTACATGCCTTAGTGAATCGACCCACAAGATGTGTAACTCACTTTTAGTAAAAGTGCAAAAACTGTATATCAATATTCCTATTTCATTACCATTCTAAATGTTTTGAGGGACATTTCCCTAAAGCATGTAGGAGTACCTAAAAGAGTACTACAGCGGTACCACTTTACATATGCCAGAATGCCTTTGCGAGTAGGCTACATTAACAAAAGGACAATACGTTGATATGCTACCCGAGTGATTGCCAGTAATTAGACAAATTACAAACATTCCTCTCATCACCTTTTGTCTGTTTGATGTACGCAAGTTGCAAGGGTATGCCCAGAAATGTTTACAAGCTCCCTATGCCACTGGAACCCAGCTATATCCAACTGATGAGCTATAGTTCAGGTGAAACTGCTCTTCGGTTGCTTGTGTTCCAGATCAGGGAACACATGGCTTGGCAGTTTGGGTTGGACCATTCCTACTGAAGCAGTGTCAAGACGGATTTGGTTATGGCTGAGTCCAATATATAATGGCATCATGAGCAAAAGGACGATGGGTTGGAATGCTACCTCAAGCGATTGCCAGTGGTCAGACATATTGCAAGCATTTCTCCCATCACCTTTGTGAATGTTAAATGCTTCATTGGCATGGCCTCTCCTTACTTGTGTTCAACTATCTCCAAGTTCCAAAATGCACCTTTTATTCTGCTACCCAGGTTTTTCTTGAAGCTTCTTGCCTCATGCCCAGTCTCACCTTTTTTTCTTCCCCCTACTAGGGCTGGAAACATTAGAGTTTGTTTCTGCTTGGTGTATATTCTGCACCTTCAGTTTATTCTGTCCGGTCTCTTTAAAGCACCATCTTCTTGCTCTGCCTCTTCTGCTTTAGTTTGTGTTTTTCTTGCTTTTGCATCTACCAGTTCCATTCATGCTTTACCATTTTTATTGCACCAAACTTAGTGTCAGAAGTGAACCCCTTTCAGAGGGCCATGGGGCATCCAGGGATTACTGGGCCAACCAAGGTGGATGAGGTCTTTTACTTCTTATGTCCCCAGACCTGACCTACTATGGATCCCACTCAATTGTGCCAAGTACCGCTTCTGCACTTGACTCTCAATGGTAGCTGTGATCAAACATTCAAGGCTCCCTAAAGGGGATGTAGATACAGGTCAGTGAACATGGCTGATAACTCAAAGGGCAAACAGCATGGACAATAAAACAATGTACAGCCAAATAATTGCTTTTATAAGAAAAAGTAATATTTTATTTCTAACTCTACACATGGAAAGAGAGGGGACATTCAAATGCAATAACACAATCCCCCTTGAGGTCAGAACTCTATTAGTTTTCAGGTGCATTTCCGTCCCTCCCTCCTTCGTGTAATATGTTCGGGGTTATTCCACAACCATTGATGGCAGCATCAGGGAATGCAACTTCTACAGCCATTCTCAAGAGTTCCTGTGACTCTCCAGAATTGCAGTCAAAAGTGTCTATGGTGCCACAGCACATTCATCAGATATTTCCTCAGGGCCCTAAAGGCCCTAGTTAAAGTCTTATCCGCTCTTGCAACACAGAAGAGTTCAGCATTACAGCAGGTGTCCTCAGTGCAGGCACTTGTGAGATCAGATCTTCCTCGGAGATGTTGGGCTGCTCGTGGTACACACAGCAGCATCAGGTGAATGCAGGCTCACTCTCCAGAGTAGCGTGCCCACTTTTCCCAGCAATCTGAGCAGCTTCAAGATCTCAGTGATGCAGAAATGCTCGTTCTCCCCGGCAGAGGAAATTCACTCCTCAGCATCCTCCTGGTACACTAGGGTCAGTCAGGGCAGATCCTTTGGTGTGGCTAGACCCTCCGCTCACAGACTGACTCTAGTCCTGGGCGACGACCTGACGTTTTTTGTTGTCTTGGTCCTGGCAGCCTCTCCTGGATCACAGGGTTGTCGAAGTACCTTCTTGATGCAAAGTAAACTCCTCAGGTGCAGTTGCCCACACCACGTCAGACCCTCCTTTAGAATATAGCATGTTACATTGCATGCTATTACATCGTGTTCCTTTACAACGCTGTTGTTACAACGACCGCGTTGTTAGAACGCAATACCTTTACAACGCAAGTCATTAGATCGACTTGCTGTAGGGGGCGTGCTGGACTTAGGAATAGTATAATTTACTATTCCAACTCCAGCCTGCGCAACAGTAGGGAAGGTGTTGGAATAGTAAATTATACTATTCCTTATGTTAGAGCGCCCCCTACAGCAAGTCGATCTAATGACTTGCGTTGTAAAGGCATTGTGTTCTAACAACGCGGTCGTTGGAACAACCGCATTGTAAAGGAACTGCGATGTAATGACTGCGTTGTAAACACTGTCTCCCCTCCTTTAATATGGGGTTGCCACTATTTCGTTCATGAGTCCTGGCACATTAGTCACGTCACTATTTCACTGGTGGTCCCCTCTGACTTACAGGGTCACTGCAACGAGGCAGTGAAAGCTTGGCACCATCAGCACAGCGCTTAATTCTTGGCTTAGTCAATGGCAGCCATCACCTGGCATACGGGGGTCACTGAAAAAAGTTTTGCACATATGCTATGGCCCAATCAGTGCACAGCTGAATCCTCACATCTCGCATAGTGAGTCCTCACAGTAGGGCTCCCCACGGGACCTAGCTCCCTCCAGCACTTTCCTTTTCCTCACAGGGAACACTGTTCTTGGCAAGCAGACAGGTGCTGTAGCACCAGGCTCCAGGGCAGGTGGTCTTGACTTCCCTGGGTGATGTCACCTGACCCACCAGGAAGACTAGCAGGCCTTGGTCCCCTGTCCTGGTCAGAGTCAGTAGTCTTTCAGATCTCCCCCTTCTTACATAGTCTGTCTGGCTGCTTGGCAGATGACCAATTTGTGGGGATTCAACATCCCCTTCTTATAGTCCTTTACAAGACACCAAATCTCACTTAAGGGCTGAGTCTTTGAAGTTCTATGTTGGTTTTCTGCTCCATTTTATGTGGGCACTTCTTTTCATCTTTCTCCATGAAAGAGGTCTAACACAGCAGGCAGGACTCAGAAGCTGATTGTCCACAACAAAATTCATGCGTGTGACCAGAGTTCACAACTGGATGTCAGCCACAGTGATAAGTACATCAAAATGTTAATTCCAGACCCCCAGCCCTACAGTTAATGAATCCCTTATCAGCCACATCTTCCTTCCTGAGATGTGTCCATACTCCTTCCTTGTGATCTATCACTGAATCAAGGCGCAATCTTCAGAAGTGAAAAGGGAGCCTCTTCCATTTCCCTCCAGTGTGTCCACCCCCACAGCAGACAGCAATGCAGAGATCCACAAATCTATCTGGGGGAATCCCTCTCCTCCTCATGTCTTCATCAGGTAGACCTGGGCTTCTAAAATGGAAACCAGGGTCTTCCATACAATGCACCCTTGCAGGCATATTTACTCAGTGTACATTCACCATGCACTTTGGATCCAGCACTGTTATCTCTATGCATTGTACCTTACCTTTACCTAAGATTTCAATACACATTCAATCTGGGCGCGCTGTTCAGCACTGAAACGCTTCTATCTTTAACCAGGGTGTGCTATTAACAAACCCACACTGCTAGCACACACACTCACTATGTGGGTGCTGCACAACACTTCACCCATCATGTATTGTACTTCACAAAAACCCACATACACCCCCACATGCTTACCCTGCGCACGCACTGCACAGCACTACATCCCTCTTGTAATGTATTACTCTCAGGCATACATACACCCAGCACATATACTAACCAAACATGCACTGCACAGTACTGCTCTATCCTTGTACTGTATCATTCCCAGGCCCACATACAACCAACGAAAAGTCACTACTCCTGTGCTGCGCAGCATTCCACATCTTACCTGATGCAGGCCAAGGGTGAGTTAAGCACGCAGCAGCAGAAGTATTAAAAATAAGCCGTGGTCTGTGCAGGTAACAGCTGTGGGGCGGTGGGGCCGGGTAAGGGGGGATTTAGAGGGATGATGCAGAGGGAAAATAAAATAAATAATTAATTTTTTCTTCAACATCGTCCCTCGAAAACACCCTTTACCTGGCCCCACCCCAGTTACCTGCACGTACCGCAGCTGTTAAAAAGGTGACTGAGCCTGTAGGCTTCACTCCAGTGACACAGGGTAAGAAGGCCCTGTTCACTTCTACTGATCAGTACATGGTATGCTACCACAACAAAGATCATGTTGCCTAACTCCTGGTGAAGGCAGCAGCCTTCTACCACTATTTGGGCAGGGCTATTGGTGTCCCTCCTGGTCCAACAACAACGCAATCCATGAGACAAACCTATGTCATGGTGCACACAAATGTTCTGTGTTCACCTATGACAAACATTTCAGCAATAGGGATCCAGAAAACAGTATGTTTGGGCACTCAGGGCAGGGGTACACATCTTTTACATTCAGAGGACCTTTTCTTCCCAGCACTTAGTCAAAGTGCTGGATAAATAAATAAAAAAATAATAATGGATACTATTACATAATCTTTTAATGAATGACATTCAGTTCCACTTGAGAAACCTCAAGGTGGAATTCTGTGCGCCAAATGTAATCAGACATATATATCTTGTGCCAGCCAGGACATGTCTTCCTAATGCTTGGTCATCAATCACCAAGGCCTTGCTGCTAGCTGAACCTGTACCTTTCACATTGTACAGGACAGCATGTCTTCACTATTTGGAAATATGGGAATGCAAGAACATAGCCTGATTTTAAAATTAATGTAGAATCCCAAATCACTTGCCAACTCTTAGCAGTGTTTTGAAGATACAATTATTTGTGTGTGAGGGTGGAGTTAAGTACAACAGCAAACCAATGAAAATACAAAAAATTGTTTCATTCTATAAATGTAACCAATAGTTAGCAAGTCTTTCTCCAGAGTAAACAAGTTCCTCACAAGTGATTTTTGTCCCACTCTTTTGTCAGGTGGAAATCCATTCTGGCTTTCCTTTCAACAGCGATCATCCGACACAGACAAAAACAGGTAAGTATTAGAAGGGGGAAAAAATAACTAAATAATAACAAATATAAAGATATCCCTGTTTGAATCTTGCTTTTTCCTAGTAGTAATGTCCTTATTTCTATTTTTAACTATACTGCAGTTCTTTTTTTTTCTTTCTGTTCCCTTTTGTCTCTCTCTTATGAAGACTTTCTTTAAAATCTTGTCTTATGGTGGTTCTGTATCCTCAACTTTCACTCTTGATCAGCGATGAAGGAGGCCCATCCACCCTTCTTTTCTGGTGCCCGAGACCCAGAACCTCCGTGTTTTTCTGGTACCTGTCCCCCCCAACATGTCAATCCCTCAGCAACCTGCCTGCCAGCTGCTCTCCTTGGAAGTGGTTAGATCCTCCCATGCACCCCTGAAGGTGTCTTCTCTGACAGCACCAGTACCAACAGGACCAGACAGTGAGAGGCTTTTTTTGGGGGGGTGGGGGGAGTTTTATATAGGGCAAACTAGACTCGAAGGTAATTACATGAGCACCAGTTGCATTACAGATGGACAGATTAATTTTTTTAAGCACGGGGAGATTTAGTGATTTGCCCAGAATCATAGGATGTTTAGCGTCCCTGCCAAGACTCGAACCTGGTTCCCCAGCTCTGAGGTCAACCGCTCTAGCCGGTAGGCCACATCCTCTACCCTTCTTAAGGAAATCTCATCCATCAGGTCCACCCTCTTAGCGATGGACACTAACATGTTTATTCTCACATCAGAGGCCAAGTCAATCTGGCAGGATATGTCAACAATCGTCACGTGACTTGATGGGGTGGATAACTGGCTGGATGCCATCAAAGCCCAGCACGTCAGCCTCAGAGACATCTGAGGCATCCAGTTTCTATACTGGAAAGTGACTTGGAGGACAGAGTAAGAAGAGATAGCTTCCGGATCTACAGGGTTCCAGAAAGCAGAGAAAAATCAGTTAAGATCACTTATACAGCATCCAGGATTACAGACCTCCTCCACCGAGTCCACTTCCGCCTTGCCTCTGACAGAGAGGCCCCTGCCCAATCATTGCCTGTGCACTCCACCACCAGCATACACGATCGATCTTACTTTCAGCCTGAAAGTCATCAGAGCCTTCCTCATCAGCTACAACAGGACATAATTTGCAGAATACTTCTCAGCAGCAACCAATGCCTAGTGAAGGAGGTTCCTAGAGCTCTGCCCTGGGACGAGACTTCGAGATTAAAAAATATGAGCTGCAGGAGCTTGCTAGGATGAAAGTGACTTTTTATGGTTGGGCCTGGGAATTCTCAGACCCAGCAAAGCAATTTTGAATTTGCCAGAGGAGTCTGCAATGGACATGGCCTCACCAGACCCTAAAGACAGCACCAACCAATATGACTTGCTTCTTACTTGGAAAACGTCCTGATACCTACTCCAGCACCTTTGAGTCGGTGCAACCCCCAAAAGGCAATGGTACAGATCTGGGCTCCATCAAGTTGTGGAAGAGCTCCATAAGGACAGGGACAGAGATAAATCTTGCTCCCTGCTGAAAAAACCTGCTAGAGCGAATGAGGAGACAGTGGATGAATGATTGTATCTTTTCTCTTTGTGTGCCTTAGATTCCTATTCCAATTTATTTTAAGAGTTTTTTTATTTGTGGCTATGAGGTCTAAAGAAAGGGTGGCAGAGCCGCCTTCATCTCTGTTTCCCTGCGGCCCCTCTATTCTATCATATGAGCTGTACTCATCAGATGCCCCCCTGTAACCCTGAACCCTTGCCCTACTACCTCAAGTCTGGGTGACGTGGGGGGGTGCCTTCCTACTCTTAGTCTGGACCCTTTCCTCCCCCAACAGGGGCTTAAATCTGCTAGCTGAACCCCGTACGACCCGCCCATCCTACTTCCTAGTTACATCAAAAGACCCCACTCTGGCGCAACTTTGCCCTTCACACTGGTAGGCACCTGTTTTCTTGGGCGACCTGGAAAGACTGTGTTGTACTGTGCCTCGACCATGTCCTAGAATGACGCAGGCTCAAATCCTTTGACCTTTGTGAACAGAATTTGGGCTCCAACCATAGGACTCCTGGCATTTTCAGCAACTGCCCCACTGCCTCCACATGGTTTATGGAGCTGCCCTCGTCTCCCATACTCGATTATCTCCGGATCCTTAGCTGGTTTAGGCGATTGGTGTCCGGCTTCTACGCAGTTTACAGTAAAGGTTACCACTCTCTTCCATCCCTCCCAGCTACCAGACTTTACTGGCAGCCTCTCTTAGGAAAGGCATACTCCCTGAAATCCTGGCTGAAATTCCTTTACTTTAAAATCCTGCTAGAGAGGTAAAGGACAACCTGATAACTGCATAGGGCAAATCTTCTACCACTTCACTTGTGCTGGCAATGTAATGCTGCCTGCTGTGACCTGCACCTTATCCTGTAGACCTGCCAGATGTTGTACCCTACTGGACATTAATTTGGGATCAATTAGGATGAGACATTAACCTCCAGAATACTCCCTCACCTTGCGTGGTCATTTTTGGCTACAGTCGTTTGGACTCTAATAACTTGTGCAGTTGTGACCACTTGTTTGCCATAAAGTCCAGAGCTAATTTATTTTGATCATTGTTTTTTCCTTCAGTGTCTCTCTCAAAGTGCTTCTGATTTTCTATCAGGCATGATATTGTTAAATCTCCAATAAATAAAGGGTACTAACTTCCATCCTGTTCATTGCTCACTGGAAAATGCACATGACCATTGTAATAAGTACAGGTATGTTACACAGTGATAACATTACCTTTTTGAACTAAAAAAAACTCATAAATTCACCAGTTATGGTTAGCAGAGCTAATTATAACTTACGCCCCCGCCATACACCGCTAATGACCTCACATATAACATCACTCATGGCATGTTCTATGACATCATATATGACATCACGGATGATATCTCTAATGACATATCTGATGACATCTATAACTCTATAAATAATTAACTATAACTAATGAATTTCTGTGTTTTTATTTCAAAACATTAATGTTGTCAATGACATATTCACCTAGCTATGGCGTTACTTAACATTTGTGTTTGTCAGTGAATTTTTAGTTAGTTTTTTTATGTAAAGTAATATTGTATTACCATATGTAAAGCCAACCTCCCGCAGTGCACAGCCTTTGGCCTTCAGCAGTGCACAATGCTGGTGTGGCCACAGGCCAAGCCCTTCGCAAACCCCCCACAGACAGCCAACCCCACACTGTGCATGATCTTCAGCTGGGCACTGCTGGACGTTGACCATAGCGCCTGGCCTGAAGCCTGGCTCTGTGCCTCAGCCAAATGAAGGCAGCTGATCCACCCCCCCAGGGACCCCATTCATCACACACAGCATGGGGTTTGTCACAGCAGACCCTGCAACCAACTCCCCGCAGGCAGCCACCCAGAAGTAGGTAACTCCATGCTGCGCACAGCCTTTGGTCATGTGTGGCATGGGATGAGCCCAGGGCCTTTCTTGTAGCCAGGCCCTGCTTCCAACTCTCCGCAGGCAGCCAAACCCACACTGTACACCATTTTTAGTCATGCACAGGGTGGGGTTGGCCATGGCTTGGCCTGCCACCAGGCCCATTTGCCAAACCCCATCAGGCTGCCAACCCCACACCATGCACAGCCTTTGGAGTGCACAGCGTAGGGATGGCCTTCAAGCCAGGAAATCCCATCCCCTGAAGTCAAAGCATATATATATGGGGGGATATTGCCACCCGCCTCGACCCCGGGGTCAGTTTCAATAAGAAGGGGAGTGGGGCCACGTGGCCCCTCTCCCCAAGCCTTAAAAGGCTCTTGGAGATGGGGTCCTTGTGGGCCAAAATGGCTCTGGGAGGGGCATTTGTGCTCCCTCCCCTTAAATAATATACCCCGAGGCACAAAATGGGCTAGGGGAGTGGGCCCTACTCAAAAAATAGCGAATGCACATATACACATAAGAAGGGGAGAGGGCACTCTAAGCCAGAAAGGGTATTGTTTTGACTTATACTTGGTGCCCCTTGCATCTGTGAAGAGCTCTTATGAGAGCGAAACACTTGTCAGGGGTTGCTTTATGCATTCCAGGTTGGCTTGGATGGTATTTAACCAATCCAAATCTGTAATACTGTGCCTGGAGTGGTAAAAGGCTTTTGTCATTTTACAGTTTGGCATGTATTGCACTTAGCTAATGCTATGCTTAAAGACTTTGCTGTATAAATGGCTAAAGGCTTTGTCTCTTTTTAGCTCGGTATGGATGGCACTGTGCTAATCCTATGCTTAAAAACTTTGCTAGAAAAACAGCCATTTGTGGTGAACAGATTCAGTGTGTCGCTGGTGTTGCAGGATGCTCTATATAAGGGCTGCTACCCACCTAAATTTGGGAATTACCCAGAGTTCTCTGCTTCCTATTTCTATATATATGCATAATCAGTCTGTTTATGTTTGGCACTGAAAACAGAATTTGGCACGTCCAAAACAGTTTTCCTGGAACAAGTTTTATTCAATCATTAAGTTCATTCTTCCAAGTGCAGCAGCAGCTTGAAGTGGCCTACGTTTTTCAGCCATTGCCTTCCACAGGGTCAAGAAGGTATATAAATATTACCTACTGGAAGTCGCCAGTAGTTGGTTATAGTTGGGACTTAGTTTCCATAGGAAAAGCTTTTTTTGACGTGCCTATATCTTTGGCGTCATTTGACCTATCTATATGAAATTTTCCAAAACAAGTGTTGAGGTAGTTTCTGGCTGTCATAGAAAGTTTGGGGTTGATCCATGCAGTGGGGACTGAGAATTTGATGTGCAAAATAAGGGTGCACTTGCAATGTTAATTCCCTTAGGATCCTTTAACCACACCTACAGCCCGTACTGCTGAAAAGACTTACACCAAATTTTTCAGGGAGGTAGATGTTTGTTCAAGAAGGTGCCTTTTGCATATTTGGTGTAAATCCATTCAGTAGATTTTGCGAAATTTAAGCCAAAAATTATAGTGATATCTCTGGTCATGGATATTTTGCGACGGTTTAGCGATTACACACTATTGCACATGCCAACGGGAATGCTCTGATTGGCTGGACGGAACCTGAACAAAAAGTTGCACCTCCCATTTTATTGATTGGGAACGGTTCATGGTGCTGAAATTTTCTGAAAAAGTTAACATAATGGGTCAGAGAAGAGGTGCTCTGACCACTTGTTTGAGAAATGGGGGTGTTAGTGACACAAGTTATGTGTCCAAATTATTTTTTTTAATCGTGTGCGATATTTGCGACAATGCTGCGGCTGCCAGCACCCCCCCCATGTACCGTCGCTGGGATGTCGCGAAGTCATCGTGAAAATTGTTGAAAATATGAAAAAAAATCAGTGACTAATTAATACATATTGTTATAGAGATATTGAGATTCTGATAAAAGTTTTTATAAAGTTATTTATATAGTGAGTTATCTACTTTGATAGTTAGAAATAGTTATAAAGTTATAATTTTTGAATGTGGTGGTGGGTATTGAATTCCTTCTTTTGCTTTCTGCTTTCGTGACGTAACTGCGGGGATCACGATTACCAACGTCATTGCGATCTCCGGCCTCACCGTGAAAACAGAAAATAGGTTTTAGAGATGGTTGTTCTTGAAATGCAGTAGAAAAAACATGAGTTTGAAGTGTACAATAATAAACCCCTAATGTGTAAAATACTGTAATATCTGGGTATATATTTGTTTTCACTTTATGGAAAAGGTGGGATCGTTGCGGTTAACGGTGATGCTGCAACACCCCAATAACTGCGAAAATGGAAAATAGGTATTAAAGAAGGTTTTTAAAGAAACTTAGTACAATAATATGAGCTAAAAAATGCTTTGAAAGAAGTATGTATATAGTAATATGTGTAGAGCAATGTTCAGAATGGATATTTTTACATATTATTTTTGAATGTTTTGGTGGTCATTGAATGTCTACTTTTGTTTTGAGTTTTCCCGACATGTCTGCAGGGATCACAACGTAGTCGGGAACTTCCCCAAAAACATTTTTTTTAAAACCCTTAAGAAAAAAACTTCACAATATTTCGGGTGCTAGGGAGGCTCTGACAAGAGCTGTTGCGCTGGTTGTGTGTATATGGCTGCTACACATAAGACCGGATGCAGAGTTTCAGATTACTTAATAACACCCTGTTGCCTTCATCTGTAAAATGCACTCCATAATTTCTATAAGCTCCATGCATGTCAAAATGCAGATTGTTGTTATAGATACAGCCCATGCGATGGTCTCTGAAGAATGCAGAAACAGTTTTAATGACGTGTTTCCTGGCTTTGTCAATCTATGGACAGAATTGATTTGACCACTTCCATTTCTGTCTTTGGTATATAAGAGTACACCAAGACAGTGTGAGGGAAAAGCGATATCAGTTCTGCAAAGGTTTCTTTCATTAGGATTTCCAGCCCTATCCCTGTAAATGTGCCTAGGTCATTGGCACCGCAGTGCACAACCTCATGGTGAGGAGCTCAGCAATCCACAATGGTTTTGATCAAAGCCAGCAACTGGTGAAACTTTAACCCTCTCTGGACAAACCAAGCAATCTCCACCTTTGCAAACCCAAATCCCTGTAAATAGTAATACCTCTGGTTTTTGCAGCCTCTTTAGCTCAATAGATATAGCTGTGGCCGACAATCCATACTCTAAGCATTTTAAAGGAACAATAGGAGTCAGGAGAATAGTAGTTAGGAGAAGGCTGGAGCTGAATGAGGTAGTTTTCCACAGGAAAAGCAGTTAAAATGGAGGTGTTTAAAAAAAAAAAGATATATTTCATTGAATGTTGTAAGCATGAAAGTGAATAAAATTAGGTTGTGTGTTGGATGCCTTCGCAAGAAGTCTTATTATTAGCTGTTGTTTAACCCTTTTGCTGCTAGGCCTCTCCCCCGACCCCTTTGCTAAACCTTTTTTTGGCTATTTGGGGTAGTTCGCGCTTAGGCCTGTGTAACGTTTTGACCACATAAGGTATCCACACCAAATTTGCATCCTTTTCTTCCAACATCATGGGAATTCTAAAGGTACCCAGGGTTTGTTGATTCCCTTGTAAGGGACCCAGAAATTAACCTAAATACAGCCAAATTTTGTTTTTGGGGGAAAAATTGGAAAAAAGTGCTGAAGATGAAGGTGTCTATTTTTTTCCGTGCAAATGGTATCAACAAGAGGTTTGTGTTGCTGAAATCACCATCTTTCCAGCTTTCAGGGACAGACTGACTTTTATCAGAAAACCAACATTTTTTACACAGTTTTGGCATTTTACTGGGACTTAGCCTATTTTTGCTATTTTTTGTGCTTTCAACCTCCTTCGAGTTAATGGTAGAAATGGGTATGAAAGCAATAATTGATCATGAAAAGCTATACATTTCAAAAAGTAGACAAAATTCTGAATTCAGCAACAGGTCATTTGTGTAGATCCTTCAAGGTTTTTTTTACAGAAACTAACAGTTGAAAATAGGAAAAATTGAAAATGAGTTGAAAAAAACAGCCATTTGTGTAAACGTTTTCACCTGTAACTTCTTTTAAGTATGACAGATTTTTTAAAGAACTATACTGTTACATCCGCTGGACCCTTCTGGTTGTGGGGATATGTAGGACTTGTAGGTTCACCAAGAACCCGACGAACCTTGAGCGAATAACTGAGCAGCGTCTTGCAATGGTTTTTTATTGTGTACTGGGTATATAGCAATTCATTTGGGAAAATATAAACAGTGAAAAATCGGTATGCAAGACACCTATATATTTCTGAAATGGGAATAAAATATAGAGTTTAGAAACAGTAGCTATTTGCACATCTACGAAATTGTGGGTACCCATACTAGCATGTGAATTATAGGACATTTTTCAGAGTGATTTCTTTTTTACACATTGTCTTACATTTGGAAGGCAGGAATGCATCGAAAGTCAATAGGTAATACCAGTTGCTCTACAATTCTTTGTTCCCCTAAGTCTCCTGATGAAAATGGTATCTCACTTGTGTGAGTAGGCCCAGTGCCCGCGACAGGAAACAGCCAAAAACGCAACGTGGACACACCACATTTTTACAGTGAAAACTGACACTTTTACCAAAGTGCCTAGCTGTAGATTTTGAACCCTAGCTCTGCCAGCACCTAGGGAAACCTAGCAAACCTATACATTTTTGAAAACTAGACACCCAGGGTAATCCAGGATGGGGTGATTTGTCTGGCTCTCACCAGGTTCTGTTACCCAGAATCACTTGCAAACCTCAAACTTTATATAAAAAAAAACATTTTCCTCAAATTTATGTGATGGAAAGTTCTGGAATCTGCATGGATCCACAGAATTCCACCCACCCCCCATTCCCCAAAGTGTTCCAAGAAAAATGGCACCTCACTTGTGTGGGCAGGCCTAGTGCCCGCGACAGGAAACGACCCAAAACGCAACATGGACACACCACATTTTCACAGTGAACACTGACCCTTTTTTTGCAAAGTGCCTAGCTGTAGATTTTGAACCCTAGCTCTGCCGGCACCTAAGGAAACCTAGCAAACCTATACATTTTTGAAAACTAGGGAACCAGGGAAATCCAGGATGGGGTGACTTGTGTGGCTCTCACCAGGTTCTCTTACCCAGAATCCCTTGAAAACCACAAACTTTGTCAATAAAACCACATTTTTCTCGCATTTCTGTGATGGAAAGTTCTGGAATCTGCGTGGATCCACAAAATTCTACCCACCCTGCATTCCCCAAAGCCTTCCGATAAAAATTATACCTCACTTGTGTCGGTAGGCCCGGTTCCCGCGACAGCAAAGGCGCAAAATGCAACATGGACACATCACATTTTTTACAGTGAAAACTGGCCCTTTTTTTGCAAAGTGCCTAGCTGTAGATTTTGAACCCTAGCTCTGCCGGCACCTAGGGAAACCTAGCAAACCTACACATTTTTGAAAACTAGACACACAGGGGAATCCCAGATGGGGTGACTTGTCTGGCTCCCACCAGGTTCTGTTAACCAGAATCCCTTGCAAACCTCAAACTTTGTAAAAAAAAAAATTAATTCCTCATATTTCTGTGATGGAAAGTTCTGGAATCTGCGTGGATCTACAAAATTCCACCCACCCCGCATTCTCCAAAGTCGTCCGATAAAAATAGTACCTCACTTGTGTGGGTAGACCTAGTGCCCACGACAGGAAACGGCGCAAAACGCAACGTGGACACACCACATTTTTACAGTAAAAACTGACCCTTTTTTGAAAAGTGCCTAGCTGTAGATTTCGAACCCTAGCTCTGCCGGCACCTAGAGAAACCTTAGCAAACCTATACATTTTTGAAAACTAGACACCCAGTGGAATCCAGGATGGGGGGACTTGTGTGGCTCTCACCAGGTTCTCTTACCCAGAAGCCTCAAACTGTGCAAAAAAAAACATTTTCCTAATTTCTGTGATGGAAAGTTCTGGAATCTGCTTGGATCCACAAAATTCCACTCACCCCACTTTCTCCTAAGTCTTTCGATAAAAATGGTACCTCACTCATGTGGGTGAGTCAAGTACCCGCGACAGGCAAGGGTCCAAAACGTATTGTGGAGACATCAAAATTACCTATCACAAAATGACCTGATTTTGCAAGGAGGGCACCTGGGCTTTCGGCCACGGGCTCAGCAGCCATCTAGGGAAACCTACCAAACCCATACATTTCTGAAAATTAAACACCCTGGGAAGTCCAGTGAGTTATAGCTTGCTTGGATCCCCCAAAGATTCCCTCCCCAGAATCCCCTGCAAACTTCAAATTTAGCTGAAAGAAAATCATATTTTCTTCACTTTTCTGTGTGGGAAAGTTGTGGGTTCACCGGGCTGACACCAGTTTCCTACCACCTAGTGTCCCCCCAGGTCTCCTGATAAAAATGGTACCTCACTTGTGTGGGTAGGCATAGTGGCTGCAACAGGAAATGGCCCAAATCGTACTGTGGAGTCTTCAAAATTACCTATCATATAACTACCTGGTTTTGCAGGGGGGGACCTCGTTTTTTGGCCCAGGGCTCACGGCCATCTTGGGAAACCTACCAAACCCACACATTTCTGAAAACTAGACACCCTGGGGAGTCTAGTGAGGTATGGCTTGTGTGGATCCCCCAACGTTTCCCTACCCATAATCCCTTGCAAACCTAAAATTTAGCTGAAGAAATCACTTTTTCCATACATTTCTCTGTGGGATCACCGTGCCGGCACAAATGTCCTACCACCCAGCGTTCCCCTTGTTCTCCTGAGTAAAATGATACCTCAGAAGGGTGTTAAAGAGACAGAACATTTTTTTATGAATTGACACAATTTAAGTAATGGCAAGATTTAATATCCAACTCAGGACTGTATAATAAACTGTTCTTCAGTATTTGATTTTTGTTTTTAAATGAAGCTAACTAAAGGTTTGAAGTCCTGTTTTTCTTCGCGATTACTCCGCGATGATCGTGAACAAATCAACAGGAACCTCGTTTTGAAAGAGAGAGAAAGGGTTAACAGATGCTAACTATTTACAAGTGAAGATGCAGTAGTCTAAAATAAAAGACGATTTCATTTGATGTCTTTCTCATGATGAAGGAGTGGAAAGTTGAGGAGGTTGCCATTTTAGAGTTGCTTTCTTTGAGAGTGGTGTACAATTCTTGTGGTTAGTTTTTACAAATCTTAAAAGTCTCAAAACTATCCAGAAAGAGATAAAACAACAATATAATCTGCAAACTCTATTCAACGATATGCATATAGCTTTCTAATTATATAAAAAATGTACATTAGAAATGAAGATGTATATGGGAGTTTGACTAAAAAGTGTATCACAGTGATGTGAAAAAGAAATATCAGATTAACTGTATCTGGCAGAGTGTTTAAGACGTTAGTACTGTTGAAAATTACCATGAGCAATGCCTTTAACAATGACAATGTTTTAAATGTCTAAGCATTATGTGCAGAATAGATACATCAATATTTTTTTAATTCTGGGACTTGTGATAGTTTTTGTCACATTATTAAACAGGAGTACTGTAGTCATGAATAAAACATAAGAAAATGTGCTGTGCCTGAATTGTCGTGTAGTTCGTACAAATCTATATAGGATCTGCACGTTTAGACAACATAAACTAAGGGATTGGTGTCCAGACCGATTCCAGACACCCCCACAGGATATGTTAGTATGAAGACCAACTAGATCACAGTGCCACTATAAGCCCCTCAATCTTACGAAGGAGCAAATAGTGTAGTGTAGTTCCTATTTCCCTAATAGGTTCTGCGCATTGGAATAATATAACCTATAGGCTTGACATAGGACTAAGGTCGGTATGTCCCTATCGAGTATATTAAACTTAATTACTTGTGCCAGCTAGCTCAGAGGCCACTAAAAACTCCTTGAGAACAAGAAGGGAGTAGTTTCTGGCATCCGGAAAACATGACCACTTTGTTTCCCTTTAGAATCGGAACACGTCTCAGAATCGTGGAAACAATAGATAACAGTTTCACTCAGTCAATCGTGCATGCTTAGTTTCTACAGAGTTACACAGAAAGGAAAGACAGGCGTTTCAATAAAAGGGTTTTATTGAACAGTCTTGTTTCTCGTGTAAGAGATATGTGCTGTTATGATCACAAGACAGTATGCAAGATAAATAATGTACAGCGTAAGCAGTAGAAATAAATAATACTGCGCTAGCATTATCTTTTAGCATATATTCACGTACATAAATAACATGAGCTAAAAATGCGAGTACTCATACGATGCGTCTCTAAGCTAGTTCTACCCCAATGTACCTAACCTAGTCTAGGTGTAGGGAAAGGTAAGAAGTAGGTGGAGTATTCTCTAGTATGGTATACTAAGAGTATGTTAAGTCTAGTACGCCAAGTATGCCAAGTATGCCAAGAGTCCCTCTAGGTTCTAGTCAGCTCCATACCTTGAGAATGAGAGAGGTGGGAATCTCTTGCCAGATCTGGAACTCTAACACCCCGCGAAGGGAGTCAGAACACTGGAAGCTGGATTCGTCTGCGTGCAGGAATGACAGCGTCTTCTCAGTGCGTCAGGCTGGGATACGGGCTCCTCTGAAGTCGAGGTCTCCTCTAACTTGCTTGGGCAAGGGAAGGTATATTTATACCTGGTAGGTGCCTTGGATTGTTAGCAGTGACGTGAAGTCGGACAGAGGAAGACGTCAGAAATGAACCCTTAAGGTATAACGGTTCATACATAATAGATGAGTTCTTGGAGAAATCAATAGTCCTGTGCTAGGGGAACTCCCGAAGCTTAAGGGTCTGGTTTCTAAGAACTCGTTGTGACGTTTGGGTGGACGGATGTCGGTGACCATGCCTGTATTTGGCGGCACGGTTAATGCCTAAATAAGGACAGGGGTTCTATGCCTATATAAGGGCAATGCGAATTGTGCCTATAAAAGGACATGATTCAGGAAAACCTATATACGGACACCTAAAGCGGAATGCAACACCCACTCCACTTTCGAATGCACGATAATACTAAATGCTAAACATTTAAATGCTAAACATAAAATTGAGTACCACATGTTTGCTAAAAACTTTTCTAAAAGCATATTAAAAGAAGTTTGAATGCAATAGGTACTGTACATTTAAAGCATCGTTTTCATTCTAAGCATATAATGGAAGTAAAATGCAACGTGAATGAATAAACAGAAATATATACATATGATGAAATGGTCGATAAGTTTTCAAAAATCAAAGCCATTGCATATCATGGAATTAAATGAAATGTTAGACAAGTAAGGTGACAATGTGTCCCTGGAAGTATTCAAAGAAGTCCGTTTTATAAGACTAGTTCTACTGTAAGCAGATTGTTAATTTGCCATGTCATTTCCCCCCCAAAATTTTTTTGAAAGAAAAAAGTTCAATTTCTGGGAAAAGTTCCAAGTTTTGAATATATGAAGGCCAAATTTCATTGTTGCCCTGGTACACTGTGAGCCGAATCAAAGTCAGTGTATGGGTCTGGCGTAAACATTAGATCATCTATTTCCGTAGCTAAAATATCGTCCACCGGAGTTGGTGACATTTGGAACACCTCGCTCAGAAGGTTAATTGCACAGAGATGAGAAACATCGCCTTCAGCAGAAGATGCAATGTTCGCGTCCGTTGTTACCTGTGTACCTGTTGATCCATCTCATACCTCAGCAGCTGCCGGAAGCGTCTGTGAGATCTCAATGAATGCCGTCATCAGGATTGGTAGCCTCTGGGGACAACACAGAGCATGGGCCGTTATCGGGTCCAGCAGAGCATCGACATCCGTTGGCATGACTGATGGGAGTGTTAGGCAGGTGTTTAGCACGCATTCTTCACCGCAAAACAGGCAGCGTAGAACAGGTAAGATGCAATCTTGCCAGATTGGTCTGAATGACAGGAACCACGTTGTATTAAGTTCCTGTAGACAAGGCATGCACAAAAGCTGTACTATTCGCTCACGGCCATTCCGTTCAAGGACAGCTTTCTCCACAACGCTCGGAGTGATGTTGGCGAATAGGATTGCCATAGCGTAGTAGGAGGAATAGAAACAGAATTCCTGCAGCAAGTGCTAGAATTAACGGCACACCACCAAACACCGAATGTGCGAAGTTTGGGATGATTCCGAGGACAGCCTGGAAAGGTGCTAATAGTCCGGAACAGATGGTCTTAAATTCATGTACAATTCCGCTTGTATCAGACATGTTAAAGATACATCCTATCACTTCTATGAAATGTAGAGGGCAGTTTGTACGAATTAAAGCCTGTATCTCTGCCGAAGTCCTTGCAACTTGTAGATCATAGGTTTCTTTGGCCGAGGTCAAAGGCACTGTTTGTTGTATAAGCATGGCTTTCATTCCGCTTAAAGTATCAAATCGTATAAAAGAGACAATCAACGAAGGCCATAGAGGCGACTCCCTGACTGTGTGTATTGGGGCAAACAATACTTGCATGCAGCAAGTGACCCTGGAGTCGACCGTTACTAGATATGGGATGCCTGGCAACACGCCACAGCAACTCTGATCATTCAACATGAGGTAACTCCCATTAGAAAGTTGGCTAAACGCTGGATTAATCACAGTAGCCGGTGTATCCTGCTGGTGGCAGGACAAATTTGCCACAGAACCATTACACGCCCCGTGTAAAGAAATGTCCTGACAAATCAGTGAACCGCTTAGTGCACTTTCACAGTGTGTACCGCTTAGAAACACTTCACGATCCCCACTCTAACATCTATATGTGTAAGGCAAATTCCAGGATGTCTTAATGTATTCTTTACCCAACCTTTCATATTTACCTGCTTGCATCTGTTTGAGGCAATAATGAAACTGAAAAGTAGTCACAGGTAGACTAATTTTGCCATGAATAAGCCATTCTGTAGCTGTTTTTTCTGCCACTGTGAATGGTAATCTCTCAAGTTTTTCAATGCTCAGCACTGTATACTTTGCTCACCTTTGTGCCAGTTTGATCTGTTTATCAGTTAGATTGTATTCTGCAAACAGAGCCGACGTGTTGATAAAACGCCAAGGCACATAGCCCGCACGCAAAGATTGCAGCGTCCAGCTTAATAACACAATAGAACGTAACTGAGATTGGCCTTGTTGTAACATGGCTAAATCTTGTTCCAGTATGTCGATAGCAGAGGATACAATACTGTCCAATGAATAAATTCTGGAGTACAAAGTTGTTAACCCATTGTCGACCACAGAGAGAGTTTTCTCTAAATTAATACGATCAAGTTCACGTATTCGTTCTGCGGCCTCTATCTGTGACACCTTCCATGCTTCATTATAAGCAGCATAGATGCCGGCATATATGAAACGTTTTTGACGCGGTTTTCTTGGTCCAAACAAGAATTCCCTAAGGTCTGCGTCTTCTTTAAGTAAAGATAAGTGTTGTTTCACATCCTTAAGTGTAGATTTTTGCAGTCAATCGAGGCATAATTTTCCTACACTGTATGTTGTTACTACCCTCGGATGTTGTCTTTGGACGTATCGTGGGTCTGGCCTATGAATAGTAAACCCCTGTGTTTTATTCAGGAATCTCTCTTGACAGTTGTTTGTGTCTGTGGGCCAGATCAACCATTTTCTCCAAACAGGATTTGTTCTGTTGATTTGTAGTATTGTGTCAACTGTAACCGCTGCCTGTGTATTGTTATCACTTGCAGGTGTTGGTACAGAAGGTGTTTTCATGTCTTTGATCTTGGCTAAACCAAGGCAAGACGTTTGTTGCACAGTGTCATTCAAAAACATTATTTGCTGAGGGATGATACAGGCTCTAAACAAAGCTTCTATCCCCTGCACTTGCCAATCTTTAGTACCCCAAACAGATTTTGGTCTATGGTGTCTTTCCATAAGTCGAAACCATGTCTAGACAGTTGGGCAATAAATGCTGCAGAGTAAATCTGTTTTGTATTCATTCACATAATTTTCAGTCCTGTTTTGTTTACATTTTTATAGTAAAATGTTTCTGGATCAGATGTATTGTATCCTGAAAAATATGGAAACGTTTTAGCAAATGTTTTTGAACTACCTTTGGGTGGTGTAGGTCAATGCTCCCATTGGTTAAACATAAACACATTTCTAGGTGTTGCAGATTTATGCAAAAAATGATGACCATAGTGGTTGTAGCAATACAGCTGTTCATAGTCTGATGAACCCTCTAAATATTCATTATTAGAAAATGCAGCAGACCTTTCTAGATCAAACATTATGTCATTTACAGTCTCAAAGTCCCAATCATCAGAATAGGTACTGGATGAAACAAAATCACTTAGTGAAATCTTAAATAAATGTGGAATGTTCAAATGTTCCGTAGGGCCAAAGATATCGAAATCAGTTTTGTCCACACTATACCATCCTGTATAGGAACAGCTGTGATGTTCACTACAGACAAGTCTCTTGTTTCACGATGGGATGATTTGTGAGGTTTCAAAAGTAAGTTCACTTCTTTACTTTCAATGTCCAAATGGATGTATCTGCCATTTATAAGCACGCTCATAGGCATAACCAAAGCTAGCCACAGCAGAAAGAAAAATATTCCAGAAATAATCCATAGTTCAATCCATGGTGAAACCAGATAAGTCTTTCTCAAAAAATGTAAAAAGTCTTGTACTTGCTGTTTAAAAGTTTTTGATGCTGGCGACGTCTCAGGCTCACTCAGATCCTCAGAAAACGAATCAAAGTTAATGAAATAGCCAGAAGCAGTTCTGTCAATTGTTGGAATTGCATCAGGATTTGTAGAAATCGCTGGAACCAGTTGATCACTTGTTACATTGGTGTAGACAGGTGTATTTGGACGAACTGTTACTTGAGTTTCGAGAGGGATGAGTTCCATAGCATTGTTGCTCAGTCCTTCATCTGTTACTGCTGATTTCTTGATGGTTATCAGTCTTTCAGTCTGAACCTCTTGGATAGTAGCGAGAGGAGTGCGTCTGCTACTAGGTCGGAGTCCACGAGGCCTACTATATAGTATTGGCCACATACTGTGGTTTTATGAGGTCGATGGACACAAATCTTTTCTCCTTTTTTCCAGCAAGGGGCGGCAGAAGTACTGTTCTTGTTCCGTGTACGGCTAGGACAGGTACTGGTTGTCTGTGAGAAGGTCCAAATTCCTTCTTGTCCGTAATTTTCTCTCTGACTAGATCCCCAACTTTTGGAATCCAGACAGGCCTTGCTGGGACTGCCGGTTTTTCCCCAGTGGTGGTTGGCTGCAGGAATACGTTGCTTTGTTTCGATCTTAGTTCATTTAGTTCCTGTAAAACAGCCAAACGATCTTTGATATCAAAGGGTTTATTTTCCACCACTGTGCCTTTACATTCTAGATCAGGCACCCACATTCTTGTCCCAAATAGGGCCTCATATGGAGTGACCCCCCCTAAAGAACTTCTTGGCAAATTATTTAATGAGCGTTGGACCCCATAAAGATATTTGACCCACCCGTCACCCGAACCTAATACCCTAGCTGTTATAGACTGCTTTATGTCCCGGTTTTTCCTTTCCACAACAGAATTTCCCTCAGGATGAAACGGAGAGGAGTACCGCAATGCAACGCCCAGACAGGCCATGGAGTCTTTGGAAGCCTGAGAGCTAAACGCAGGGCCCTGATCAGAATGTAGCGTGCCTATTGCGTATGTGCCGATAAAGACTCGCAAATCGTTTATAACAGTTCGAGCGTCAGCCAAGCGCTGAGGCCATATCCATAGGAACCTTGACTTAGTATTTGTGGGATTGCAGATGTCCACAAGGACGCCTGCGCGTAGATAGTCTAATGCTGTCTAACAATGCTGTCTGTACTGGGCAGGCTACTTCGTAGCATGGTGTCTGGTGGCGTTCTGCATCATGCTGTACTTTACAGTCTATGCAGTCATTGATGAAGATGTGAATCTGTGTATTCATTCCAGGCCACCAGTACATCTCTTTTAATGTTAATATTGTTTTAGAGATCCCTTGATGTGACAGACCCTCCCCCAGATGTGCTTCATAAATCAAAGCTGCTCTACATTCCATGTTTGGAATTACCCTACCCCCCACTCCAGGGATTCGAGCAAAAGGAACGTTGTTCGCATCAATTACATAAGAGTACTTGAGTGGAAACTTTTTTGGTAACGCAGCACCACTGCCTTTGCTCGTAGCTTTGACAGCCAACATTATCTCACTGTCTATTCTCATTTTTGAACGAGTGATCGCAGTTACGGAAGCCGTCTGAACAGCCCCCTTTGCGGATTCGTCAGCCAATGAATTCCCTGCAACGTGAACGCCATCACGTTGATGACTCAGCGTGTGTATCACGTGAGCCTTTGGTAGTTCTTTTTTTATCTGAACTACTTGTTCCCAAAGTGTTTTATGCTTTATTGTGCCACCTTTTGCATCTTTGAACCCATTTTCAAGCCAATTTTGTATATATTCATTATACGACTGCACACAGTAGAAAGAATTGCACACTATTAGTGTGGGGAATTCGCGATCTGTACTTTCAAGTGCCAGTTTGAATGCTTGTAGTTCAGCTCGCTGAGCTGTACAATCTCCTAGAGATTGAGTTTTAGTGACCATTGGTCTGAAGTTACCATCGCGCATGCAACCTTTAACGATTGCACACGCTGCACTGTAAGCTTGCTTACTCCCTGTAGCGGGTTGTGCGGATCCGCCAGTGTAAATTATGAATTTGTACTGATCGAGAGGCAGAATCTCAGTGGGCAGAGGACATTCATGTTCATAATGCAGGAACGCTTGTGTTCTTAAATCAGGATCAAAAACATATTTAACATCTGTTGCAGCAAGAGAGTTAACTCATTGTATCCATCTAGGATGTAATGCTTTAGCATTAGGAATGCTCGCTTTTGTGACCGCCTTTAAGGCCGGTACTGGGATTACGACAATAATGCGTTTCCCTTGGGCTAGAGCTCTTTCTTTTGCTACAGCGGTTTGAACTGCTGTCAGTATTTTTTCAGTTGAAGTGAAGCGCATTTCTGCTTGTGTATACAAATGTGATTTGTATGCAATTGGTACTTTTTCACCCTCATTAAATGTTAAGTAGGTGAATCCGCATTGACCCGAAATTATTCGGATGACTAAATTGCGTTGACTTACGCGTGTTTGTAGGTGATTTGTTGCTAACATGTTAGCTTGGAGTGAACGCAAGATTTCTGTGTGTTCCTGTGTCCAACTTTTGATTGAAAAATCAGGTTTGATTAGTGCGTAGAGAGGTTTAACCCTTTCTGCGTAATTTAGAATGTAAGTTCTTCCAAAATTTAGGAAACCCAGGATGGATTGTAAATTTTTCAGCGTCTTTGGAGGTTGGAGCAGCGCACACCTTTCTAAAAAGTTAGCTGCCAAGCTCTTGCCTTCACTTGAAAGCTCATATCCTAGAAAAAGGACATTGAGATGGTCAATTCTGGATTTTTTAAAGTTGAATTTATAGCCCTCAGAGGCGAAGCCCAATATAAGGGTACTCACCCTGTTCAAGTGTTTGTCCAGGTCATCGTCTGTCAGATAGATGTCATCAACATATGACAATGCCTCATTATCAAAAATTTGTAGTAACTCTGTTACCCTCGCTGACAATAACCCCGGGCTGTTCTTGAACCCCTGTGGGAGTCGACAAAATTGACGCTGGGTCCCTATTATTGAGAAAGCTGTCAAGTACCTGCTTTCAGGTGCTATATTTTGACAAAAGAAACCATTTGAGATGTCCAATGTGGTTTTATATTTTTTACGCACAATGTTATTCATTAACGCTGTACTATGTGCATTTTGCACTGCAAAAGTTTTAGATCAAGTGTTTAAGTGTCTGTAATCCAAAACTAGACGATATGTATTGTCTGGTTTGGAGACAGGAAACAAAGGATTGTTCATTGAAGAGGTGCATGTTTCAATCACCCCTTGGTATTCAAGTTGATCTAAGATCTCCTGACCTGTTTTTTAGCTTCTTGCTTTATTGGGTACTGCCTCTGTGCAGTAGGTTCATTTTTAGATGTATTTTATGGTGAGGTGAGTCCTCATCCCATCCTACATGATTTTTGTATAGTGCTGGGGCCTGGGCAACTGCCCATTTCCTGGCATAAGTATATTTTAGATGAATTGGAATATGGTTGGAGAAGGCAGGCATAATGATGTCCTCGCCATGTGGGCACTCCCTGACAAATTGTGGTGGCCAGTATTTTTCTGCTAGAAGTATGTCATTGCCCCTTGAACGTTTTTCCCAAAAGAGTGCTTTCACCTGTCTAGGTATGTCTCCCTCCATTCAGAGTGTTATTTCATATAACTTTTGTGGAGTACTAACCCTGGTGTCTACAGTCTCAACTGTGATGTACTCATTCAAGTCCACTGTCTCCAGAAGTTCCTTCAGGTTCTGGCGAGCTATTGTGACTTCTGCTGCACTGTCCAGCATTGTCTGAGCCCATTCTCCGCTCTTGAGTTGTGTTCTCAGTATCCTCGGCATGTCTGACCTTCAGACCTGCTACCTTCTTTTTTGAGAATTGAGGTTTAGATTTATTTTTCGGAACGTGTATGTCGTCTTTCGATTTCACGCGTTTTTCTCTATGTTCTGACCATCCTCTTCTTTCCGATGTCTGTGACGATATCTGAAAGGTACGAGAGGAACGTGTATCAGTTTCTTGATACCTGTCAGGCTTTTTTAAATTATCCCTATTCCTGAGGTTATACCTCCTTTCAGAGGGCTCCTTTTGAGGAGACCTACCTCGGGAGTGAGAACGTTTCTCGTTTGAATTTTGTTTATTAGTTTCCCACTTCTTTTTAGAAGATGTAGGAGTTTGTTTAATAGAGTCCTTCTCAGGACTTTCAGATAGTTTTGGCTTCAATAGTCTTCTACCCAAACTATCTCTGCCTAATTCTGCATAAGATTGTTCTATTATTCTGGGTAGTTCTGTTTGATGTTCTGTAACATCGAATTCCCATAATCGTTGGTGGATCACCACTGCTGCTGCCTCCCCTTTAATATTAGATAATATTATTGCTGAGACCTGGTCAAAATTTTTCAGTAATTTAATACCTAAATTCAGAGCAGGCTCTGCCCCGTATTCGTTTTGAATTTGTTTCAGGACATCAGGTATTACTGCAATTGACGGAATACCATGTGTTTTAGTATAGATGGCAGCAAAGACTGAGCCCCAAGAGGTGCAGTCTTCCAGTTGTGGTGTGATCCCCATTGGTAAACAGGTTGTTAGGATTCTGTGTTTCTCATAAGGGCTAGTATTTGGAAATACTGCTTCTATTTGAGTAATTGTTTGAGCTATCCAGAATGGAATTTGCTCACGTTTTGTGGGCATTTTACCCATGACTGCGTATAGAGTCTGTGGTGTAATTTTTAGTGTATTCCCCTGTTGAGGAGTTTGATTTGGAATGGTTAATGGTGGTTGGACTGTGAAAGTCCGCATGACATATTGGACTCATTGTCTGTAGATTTTTATTAACTCTGTAAGTTGAGTAAGTAACTCCTCGTCTGACATTATATCGATGTCAGGATGAGGTGTGTAGCCGGCTAGAATCGGCCATGTTGCTCCTGGTCTACCTAGTAGACTGAGCCTGGTAATGTTTTGTGATGTTTTAGGGTGCCTTTAAACCAGAGCTGATGCTCCTGGTATGTTAGTGGAATTTCAATATCCTCGAAAGGAATATATTCCTCTGGTGGTTCATCTTCTTTGTAGAAGTGAAACAGTCTCGTTACTGGATTTGATTCAGGGAATATTATCCATGAATAGAATACCTCTGTCTGAAAAGATTTGTGTGCCTCTATCACGAAAACTGCTCTACCGCCTCTTGGTGGTAGGCCATGTTTTATAAGTTTTAGAGTGATGGCTCTTCTTAAATTTGGATGGATGTCTATAACACCCTCCTCGGTTTCATTTAAACCTGTAATGTTAAAAGCTGTTACGACTGGTTGAGCCGCAGCTCCACCGTTTTCGGTGTTATTGTCCCCGTGTATGGACATTTGTTTTTTGAAAAATGTAGAACAAGTTTCAAGGAAACAAAAGATAAGGTGCACAATATTTTGGAACACTGTATCCTTCAACGTTGAACAAACCAAACAACTAATATATAGGGGTTTTTGTCCTATTTAGTTATGGCGGATATTTAACCCTACCCACTCCAGACATCTTATGGAGTATGTGAGTAGGGGTCTCTGAGAAAAGCACGACTGAGTTACTCAGTATCTAGCGTTAAATTACTGCCTTAACAAACGTTTGGGCGCCATGTACTGTAGTTCCTATTTCCCTAATAGGCTCTGCGCATTGGAATAATATAACCTATAGGCTTGACATAGGACTAAGGTCGGTATGTCCCTATCGAGTATATTAAACTTAATCACTTGTGCCAGCTAGCTCAGAGGCCACTAGAAACTCCTTGAGAACAAGAAGGGAGTAGTTTCTGGCAACCGAAAAACATGACCACTTTGTTTCCCTTTAGAATCGGAACACGTCTCAGAAACGTGGAAACAATAGATAACAGTTTCACTCAGTCAATCATGCATGCTTAGTTTCTATAGAGTTACACAGAAAGGAAAGACGGGCGTTTCAATAAAAGGTTTTTATTGAACAGTCTTGTTTCTCGTGTAAGAGATATGTGCTGTTATGATCACAAGACAGTATGCAAGATAAATAATGTACAGCGTAAGCAGTAGAAATAAATAATACTGCGCTAGCATTATCTTTTAGCATATATTCACGTACATAAATAACATGAGCTAAAAATGCGAGTACTCATACGATGCGTCTCTAAGCTAGTTCTACCCCAATGTACCTAACCTAGTCTAGGTGTAGGGAAAGGTAAGAAGTAGGTGGAGTATTCTCTAGTATGGTATACTAAGAGTATGTTAAGTCTAGTACGCCAAGTATGCCAAGTATGCCAAGAGTCCCTCTAGGTTCTAGTCATCTCCATACCTTGAGGATGAGAGAGATGGGAATCTCTTGCCGGATCTGGAACTCTAACACCCCGCGAAGGGAGTCAGAACACTGGGAGCTCGATTCGTCTGCGTGCAGGAATGACAGCGTCTTCTCAGTGCGTCAGGACGGGATACGGGCTCCTCTGAAGTCGAGGTCTCCTCTAACTTGCTTGGGCAAGGGAAGGTATATTTATACCTGGTAGGTGCCTTGGATTGTTAGCATTGACGTGAAGTCGGACAGAGGAAGACGTCAGGAATGAACCCTTAAGGTATAACGGTTCATACATAATAGATGAGTTCTTGGAGAAATCAATAGTCCTGTACTAGGAGAACTCCCGAAGCTTAAGGGTCTGGTTTCTAAGAACTCGTTGTGACGTTTGGGTGGACGGATGTCGGTGACCATGCCTGTATTTGGCGTGCACGGTTAATGCCTAAATAAGGACAAGTATTCTATGCCTATATAAGGGCAATGCGAATTGTGCCTATATAAGGACATGATTCAGGAAAACCTATATACGGACACCTAAAGCGGAATGCAACAATAGTTTCTGGCAACTATCGAACATGACAACCCTGACCCCTTGGGGATTGTGCAAACAGTACAGTACTTTTCGCTCAGTCACTCGTGCTCACTCGTTCTCAGAGAGATATACAGAATAAACGATGGGGGCGTTTTCAATAAGCAGTTATTGAACCAGCGTCATTTTAGTATAAAATACATGTGCTGCAATGACCATTAGACAGAAACAGATGTATTTGGTTATAAGCACCATCAGCGTAAATAAAAGGTAGAATTCTACTATGGTGCTAAAACAATGAATATATGCAGGCATATAGATACATGGCAGTGATCATAAGTACTGCTAATATGCAAACCCTAACTAGATGTTCCTAAGTGTACATAGCATGTATGTAAGTGTAAAAGCCAAGAATCCTCTAGGAGAAAGCCAACCCCAGTACCTGATGGTAGAGAACCAAGGACCCCGTCTTGGTCTCGAGTTGGACACCCCGCAAGGGATGTCAGACCACTGCGTGCTGGAGTGTCTGCGTGCAGGGACTTCAGCGTCTCGTGTCAGCATGGAAGTTTTTCTTCTCTCCTTTGCCCAGCAAAGATGTGGGACATATATACCTGAAAGGTACCCTCAGGGGTTCTACCTAGATGTGTCATGGTACTGTGGGTGTGTCGGCCAAGGATGACGCTAGTGATGACTCTTGTACAGAGTTATTATTTAGAAGTTGGTAATCCTGCTGTGATACTAAGAATCCTCATGCATAATATATTTGGCTAGTTTTCGAAGAAAACCATGCAACATTTATTCGACACCTTACTAGGCAAAAGGTCAGCACCAGAGCCGTTATGTACAGCAAGGTAGGAAAATTTAAGTAAAAGGTTGTGCAACTACCTAGGCCTATATTGGGGTACATTGGGGCTCATAACACCCACTCCTCATCTGACTGGACAGCAAAATTAACAAGTGCTAAAATATGTCTCTTTACAATCATAAAAGACAAAGCTAAAATATGACTGTAACAATCATCTAAAAACATGGTATGTGTTAAAAATGGTTCAAATGTTTAAAAAAGGGCTCTACAAGTCCTCTAAATAGTTAATATACTGTTAGAACAACTGAGCACGCCGAAAGCCATAGTGCTCAGTGAGAGCAAGAGAGTAAAAAAATAAAACAAAAACAATGTTTTTGAGTTCCAATTTGGGTTGTTTAGGAAAAGGCCCAATTGTTCCCAACACACGAAGAGCCAAATGTTTATGTGTCCTGTGTGGGAGACACAACATCACTGCTGCTTGCATTTGCCAACAACGGTCCCTGTAACACCTCTTGGATAAGGTCAATAGAGCAAAGGTGATCTTTTCCAGTTCCCACAGCCGTTGCTGAGGAAGTAGTCAAAGTCTGTGAGCATGTGGTAGAGCCAGTGTCCATCCCGACAGGGGCTGAAGCATCCCGTGGGGGCGCTAAGAATGCCAACATCGACATTGGAATACGTTGAAGACACTGCAATATGTGGGCCTTTAAAGGGTCCAGTAGTACATCCACGTCCAGAGGCGCAACCAATGGAAGTGTTAGACATATATCCAACATGCATTCATATCTACAGAATAGGCAGCGGAGCACAAGCAAGACGCAGTCAACCCAGACTGATCTAAACGATAAGAACCAATGCTCGCTTAGCTCCTGAAGCTGAGGTGTGCCCAGATGGAGTACCATACGTTCACAGTATCGTCGCGCAAGGAGTGCTTTTTCTTTCTCTTTGGAAACTGGGACATCCATTGCGTAACAGGAAAATTAAAACCAGGATACCCATTACAGGTAGTAGAACCAGCGGAAGCCCTCCAAAATCGCTTCCTAACACAGAGTGTATAAATGCTGGAATAACTCTGAAGATCGTCTGAAAAGTACTTAATTGTCCAGAACATATGCTCTTAAATAGGTGTACTATCCCACTCGTATCAGACATGTTAAAGATACAATGTACTAATTCCCCAAAATGGAGTGGGAAGTGCGTTCAGATTAATGCCTTTATCTCACCTAAAGACCTTGCAACCTGGAGATCAAAAGTCTCTGAGGCTGAGGTTACTGCCACATCCTTCTGTAAAAGTATGGCTTTCAGTCTGCTCAGAGAATTAAACTGCATAAGGGAAACATTCAATGAAGGCCACAGCGGTGCATCCCTGACTGTGTGGGTTGGTGGAAACAATACTTGCATACAACAAGAAATCCTGGAACTTACTGTGACAAGATATGCGATGCCTGGCAGCATCCCACAACAACCTTGAACATTCAACATCAAATAACTCCCATTCAAGAGTAGTTTGAACACCGGATGAATCACGACAGCTGAGGATCTTTTAAGTGACATGATAGGTTTGCAACCGAAACAGTACAAGCTCCGTGAAGCATAATATCCTGACAAATTAGAGATCCACTTAACAAATTCTCACAGTCTGAACTACTGAGAAAGACTTCATTGTCCCCATTCCTGCATCTTAATCTATATGGTAATTCCCAAGATTCATGAATGTATTCCTTAGCCAATGCTTCATACCTGCCTACTTGGTGAAGCTGTAGGCAATCTTAAAATTGGAGTGTCGTGACTGGCAGTCTAATACGGCCATGAATTAACCATTCTGTGGAGGGTGACTCAATTTTTCAATGTGCAGCATTGTATACTTCTCATCTCTTCATGCCATTGTTGTCTGTCTTTCTGTTAGATTATATGCAGAAAACAGAGACATACTACTAATATACTGCCAGAGCACGGGACCAGAGCGCAATGAGTGTAGCATTCAGCTCAATAATAGAATGGACCACCATTGCGATTGCCCATGCTGAAGAATAGACGAATCGTGTTCTATTATATCTATTGCAGAAGACACAATGTTTTCCCAGTGAATAAATCCTGGATGTCAATGTGGTCATACCACCGCAACCACTGCCAAAGCCTTCTCTAGATTAATACTGTCAATGTCACGCAATCTCTCTGTAGCTTCTAGTTGGCAGATTTTCCATACTTCATTATAAATAGCATATAGGAAGCGTTTCTGATGTGATTTCTGGGGACCTAACAAAAAAACTCTAAGATCCATGTAGTCTGATAGTAAGGACAAGTTTTGTTTTACCTGAGACATTGTGGAGGTTTTTAGCCACTCTAGGCATAACTTTCCAACACTGTAGGATGTCACCACCCTTGAGTGTTCTCGTTGTACGTAATGCTGGTCAGGCCTAGGGATAATAAACCCTTCGGTGGTACCCTTGAATCTTGACTGACCAACCATCCCTTCCAATTGGGGTCCAACGAATTGTACGGATCATCATGTATAATGTCATGTAGTGTATCCTCACTATGTTGTGTGTAATTCGTCCAACCCTCAAAGTGTGTAAGTGGGGGAATGTGAGGTGTGTCCAAATCCTCTATCTAAGCTAACCCAAGACAGGAGGCCTGTTGCACAGTGTTGTTAAGTAAACTAATCTGCTGAGATATGAGACATGCTCTAAATAATGCCTCAGTTCCCTGAACTTGCCAATCTTTAGTCCCCCAGTCTGATTTTGTGTCTATGTTGTCCTTCCAAAAGTCTAAACCCTGTAAAGACAGCTGGGAAATAAAGGAAGCAGAGTATATCTGTTTCGTGTTGGTGATCATATTTTTCTTTGCGGGTATAGGTGCAACCATATAATAATAAGATGTCGGGTCTGAAGTGTTATACCCAGAAAAATAAGCAAACCTCTGTGCAAACATTTGTGAACTACCTTTCGGTGGTGTTGGGCAATGTTCCCATTGATGATAAGTGAAAACATTATGTTGGATACTTGCTTTGTGCAAGAAATGATGACCATAGTGTTGGTAACAATACATGGTGTCAAAATCAGATGTATCATCATACAATTCGTTACTGGAAAATGCAGCAGATTGTTCTAAATCAGAAAGCATAGAAATGACTGTTTCAAAATTCCAATCATCAAAAAAGGACTGGAAGTGATGATATCATTCAAAGAAATGTTGAACAAATGTGGTATTTTCAAAAGTTCAGTGGGACCAAATACATCATATGAAACCCTATCCCAAACTATTCCTTCTGGAACAGGAACTGCTGTAATGTTCACAAAGGACAAGTCTCTTTGTTCATGATGAGATGATGTATGTGGTTTCAGGACCAAGGTCACATGTGGTACTGCGGAGTGTTCTGGGAGATAGTGTCCATTCAGGAGCAGGAAAAAGACAGTCACTGCACCTATGCAAAGGACTAGGAAGGACCAATTGCAATCCAGAGCTGTAGCCAGGGAGAAACAAAGTAAGTCTTTTTCAGCCAAAGATAAAGATCATATATTTTTCCTTTCTGGGAAACAGAAGCTTGTGGTGACTCAGGTTCACTTGAATCCAGAGAAAATGTATAAAAATCGATGAAGTAGCCAGACGCTGTTCTGTCTACCTTTGGTAGCTCAGCAGGTTTCATTGAACTGGCAGATGACTCGTTCCAAGACATATTCACATCGATGTCGGTATTAGGCCCAATTGGGATCTGTGTTTCATTGGTGTTTTGTTGTTATTCTATTTCAACAGGCACGAGTTCCATTCCATTGTTGGTAACTCCATTACTTCTTATAGTAGAATCTTCAAACGTTATTAGTCTTTCTGTCTAAACTTCCTGTTTGGTAGTGAGAGGAGATCGACAGCTACCCAGGAGCCTATGCGGCCTGTTATTCAGTATCGGACACATAGTGTGATTTGATCAGATCAATGGAGATGAATCTCTTTTCTTTCTTGCCGGCAAGAAGCGGAAGAAGTACTGTTCTTGTTCCCTCGACAGCAAAGACAGGTATGCGTTCTGTAAGATGGCCCAAATTCTTTTTTGTCCTCAATCTTTTCTCTGACCAGGTCCCCAATCTTTGGGACCCAGGCAGGTCTTGCTGGAACAACTTTCACTTCCCCAGTGGCGGTACGTTTTACGTGGACGTTGCTTTGTAATGCCCGGAATTCATTGCATTCCTGTAAATCAACATTGATGTCAAATGCTTTTTCATCCGCCACTGTGCTGCCACAATCGAGGTCGGGTGCTCACATTCTAGTCCCCAACAGGACCTTATATGGAGTACGGCCTCCTAGGGAACTTCTTGGCATGTTATTAAGTGGCCTCTGGATCCCATATAGGTGATTGACTCAACTGCCACCCAAACCTAATACCCTTGCTGTTAAGGATTGCTTTAAGTCCCGGTTTTTCCTCTCTACAATTGAATTTCCCTCAGGATGATGCAGAGAGGAGTACCGCACGACCACACCCAAACTTCCCATAGCTTCTTTGTAAGCCCGAGAGCTAAATGCAGGGCACGGTCAGAATGTAGTGTGCCAATTGCGTATGTCCCGTTGAAGACTCGCAAATCCTTTATAACAGTTCGAGTGTCAGCCGAGTGCTGGGGCCAAACCCACAGGAATCTAGAACATGAATCCACTGCCAACAATATGTTCTTGTAAGCCCCGTCAGATTGTAGGGGGCCCCAGTGGTCCAAATAGACACAAGCAGAGATCTGTCTGATATCAGTAAAGGTGTCTGTGGTGGATGTGCTACAGTGGAAACCTTCATTTGATTGCAGATGTCACACTTAAGGATGAAGCCCTCTGTTTGGTAAGACCTGGCCACCAATAACGTTGTTTCAATAATGAAACTGTTGCAGTAATACCTGAGGGTGCTGAACCCAGACCCTAGTGCGCAGCTAGTCTCAAACTTAATCTGCGATCCATATTTGGTATTACTCTATCCCCCCCTCCTTGGAATTTGAGCATACAGAATATTTTGTGCATCTAACTTGTAGGAGTACTTGAGTGGAAAACCTTTTGGCAAGGCTGAGCTGTTAATACGCATAGCGATGACAGCTACCATTATCTGTCCATCTGTTCTCAATGTCGCCTTGGCGGCTTCATCAGCCAATGAATTCCCTTCAACGTTTACGCCAAAATGTTGATGATTCGGCGTATGAATCACGTGAGCCTGTGGCAAGCCTTTTTTCAGTTCTGCCACTTGTTTCCAAAGCAACTTGTGCTTAATTGTGCAACCTTTTGAATCTCTGGCCCCAATAGTGAAGGTAGTCATTGTAAGACTGGACACAGTAAAATTAATCGCACACAATTAGTGCGGGGAGATCCTGATCCTTATTTATTAGTGCCAGTAATAGGGCTTTTAATTCTGCCAGCTGTGTGGTGCAGTCTCCTAGAGACTGTGTATTCGTACTGCTAGGATGGAACTTGCCATCCTGCATACGACCCTTCACAATCACACACATGACGCTGTATTGTTGTTTACTTCCTATGGCCGACTGAGCAGAACCGTCAGTGTAAATAATATATTCATACTGATCTAGAGGCATTATTTCATTTGTGAGAGGATATTCCTGTTCATATTGCAGGAATGCTTGCGTTTAAAGTGTAGAGTCAAATTTGTCATACACATCTGTTGCAGTGAGAGAATTAGTCCATTGTATCCATCTTGGATGTAAAGCTTTATCATTTGGAACGCTTGCCTTTGGGATAGCCTTTAAGGCAGGTACTGGAGTTATGACAATTATTTGTTTCCCCTGAGCCAGTGCTCTATCTCTCCCTACTGCAGTCTGTACTGCCATCAGAATTTTTTCTGTAGAAGCAAAACGTGTTTCAGCGTTTGTGTACAGGTGTGATTTGTATGCTATGGGCACTGTTTCACCTTCATTAAATGTTAGGTATGTGTGCCCGGATTGACCCGTGATTAGATGGATCACCAAGTTCGTGTGTAAGTGTTTGAAAGCTATTATGTCAGCTTGTAGGGAACCTAGTATTTCTGTGTGTTCCTGTGTCCAATGTCGAACTGAAAAATCACGTCTGATTAAGTCGCAGAAAGGTTTCACTTTTTCTGCGTAACCCAAAATGTATATTCTGCCAAAATTTAGGAATCCTAAAATGGGTTGTAAGATTTGCAGAGTCTTTGGAGGTTGGAGCAGCGCACATGTTTCTAAAAAATGAGTTGTTATGCTTTTCCCTTCACTTGAGAGTTTATATCCCAAATATAGGACATTGAGGTGGGCAATTTTGATTTTTTGAAGTTAAATTTGTAGCCCTCAGAGGTGAATCCCATAATTATATTGTTCACCCTGTTCAAATGACAGGACAATGTCTCCTCATCAAAAACTTAAAGTAATTCTGGTAATTCTGATAATCTTGTTGAGAACAACCAGAGGTTACTATTATACCCTTGGGGCAGTCTACAGAATTGGCGTTTAGAGCCTAAGGGCGAAAATGCTGTCAAATATCTGCTTTCAGGTGCTATATTTTGGCAAAAGAATCAATTTGATATATCTAGTGTTGTTTTGTATTTCTTCCGCACAATGTTATTCATTAATGCGGCACTGTGTGCATTCTGTACTGCAAATGTTTTTGCGCATGTGTTAAATGCCTGTAGTCTAAAACTAGACTGTATGAATTGTCAGGTTTCATAATGGGAAACAAAGGATTATTCATGGAAGAGGTGCAATTTTCAATCACACCTTGATATTCAAGTTGATCTAAGATCACCCTAACTTGTTTTTTCGCGTCATGCTTTATTGGGTACTGCCTCTGTGGAGTTGGAGTAGTTTTTACTGGGTGACTCAGCATCCCACCATACATGATTGCGGTATAATGCAGGAGCTAGTGCTACCGTCCACTCCTGCACGTATGAATGTTTTAGTGATTCTGGAACGAGTTTGGAGAAAGCTGGTAAAACTACTGTTTCTCCCTGTGGGCAGTACAAAACAAACTCAGGCAGCCAATCTTTTTCAACCAAAAGGATATTGTATCCAAAAGTTAGGTTCTCCCAAAAGAGACATTTCACTTTTCTAGAGATGTCCTCCTCCATTTAGAGCATTATTTCATATAACTGATGCGGGATACTTACCCTAGTATCAGGTGTTTTCACCATGATATGGCCATTCAACGCTGCTGTCACCCGAAATTCCATCAGGTTCTAGCGAGCTATTGTTACTTCTGCTGCACTGTCTAGCATCGTCAGAGTCCATTCCCCATTCAGAAGTTGAGTCCTCAGTAGCCTGGGCATTCTTATTTTAAGGCCAGCTACTTCCTTCTTTTTAAATTGAGGATTATTTTTGTGTTTCTATACTTTTTTGATAATGTAGTCTGAAGTGCGATGAGTATCTCTTGGCTTTGCTCGCTCTTCTGATCTGCGTTCTGACCGTCCTTCCCTCTTGGAGTTTTTTGATGAACCCTGAAAGCAACAAGAGAAACGTGTATCAGTATCCTGATACCTGTCAGGTTGCTTAATATTATCATGATTTCTAAGGTTATATTTCCTGTCAGAGGAATCCTGTTGAGGAGACCCACCCCGTGATTGTGATCTATTTTGCTTGTTTTTGATTGTTTACTATCCAATTTCTTTTTAGGAAAATCGGGTGTTTGCTTTGAGTTTTCTTTTATAGGATTATCCATTAATTGTGGTTTCACAGGTCTAGCTCCCAAATTATCTCTTCCCAGTGAGGCATAGGTCTCTTCGATAATTTTAGGTAATTCCCACTCCTGTTGTGCAGGAGTGCATTCCCTCAGGCATTGTAATATAGCCACCACTGCTGCCTCCCCTTTTATGTTCGCTAACATAATTGTAGATACCCGGGCAAAACTGCCTATCAATAACATTCCTATGTCCAGGGCAGGTTCTGCCCCGTACTTATTCTGAATTTGTCTTAATAATTCTGGTATAACTGCTATTGATGGGGTACCATGAGTCCTAGTAAAGATGGCATTGCAAACTATACCCCAAGTGGTACAATCCACTATTTGGGAAGCTATCCCCATTGGCAAGCAGATCACCAGTATTCTGTGTTTTTCTTGCGGGTCTGTGTGTGGAAACACTGCCTCAAGCTTTGCTATATTCTTTGCTATCCAGAATGGCATTTGTTCACGTTTAGTGGGCATTCATCCCATAACCGCGTTCAGCATTTGCGGGGTGATTTTAGTTGCGGTCCCTTGTAGTTGACCTGCTGGAGTGACACTTGTAGGTTGAAGTGTGAGTGTTCTCATAACGAACTGTGTAAGATTTCGGTAAAGTTTTATTATTTATTTGTGAAGTGGACGTAAGTCTGCTACTGGCAATGTGTCAATTTCTGGATGTGGTGTGCAAGCAGCTAGAACTGGCCAAGTTTCTCCGTCCCTGCTGAGCGGACCGAGTCTCACTTCATCTGTGATATGGGGGAGGGCACCTTTAAACCAATTTATATGCTCTTGGTAGGTGAGCGGAACTTCTATGTCCTTGCATGCTGAGTATTCTTCAGGTGGATCATCCGGAGTGTAAGAATGAAATATATGTGTGTTTGCATCTGCGAATTTAACCCAGGAATAGGACACCTCTGTTCTGTATGCCTCTTGTGCCTCAATTAAGAAGGCAATCGTCCCACCTAATGATGACAGACCAAAATCTGCTAAATTTATACTAAGCGCATTTCTGCAATTTTCTGATATATTAAGAGCTCCTTCAAGCTCAGCTTCCTTTGCTCCAGCACCACTCGTACCAGCGTCTCCAGTCTGAGACATTATGAGAGGAAGTTCTAGAGAAATAGAGATAAGCTTTATGCACAATGTAGGGAACTTTAATCCTTCAAGCTTGAATAAACCTACAGCTAATACATTGGGTATACCTACTCAGCTGCGGCGGATTGTCCCTTCCCACTCCAGACATCTCTGGGTAAATGTGAGTAGGGGTCTCTTGAGAAAGCACAATTGTACTACTTACATTTGACTGTTAAATAAGAACCAAACCTACTTTGGGCGCCATGTTGTGTAGTTCTTACAAATTTATATAGGCTCTGCGCGTTTAGACAACATAAAGTAAGGGGTTGGTGTCCAGACTGATTCCAGACACCCCCACAGGATATGTTAGTATGTAGACCAGCTATCTCACAGTGCCATTATAAGCCCCGCAATCTTTCCAAGGAGCAAATAGTTTCTGGCAAATATCGAACATGATACCCCTGACCCCTCAGGGATCGTGGAAACAGTACAGTACTGTTTGATCAGTCACTCATTCTAAGAGAGATATACAGAATTAATGATGGGGATGTTTTCAATAAGCATTTATTAAACCAGCGTCATTCTAGTATAAAATACATGTGCTGCAATGACCATTAGACAGAAACAGATGTATACGGTTATAAGCACCAACAGAGTAAATAAAAGGTGATAAAACAATGAATATATGCAGGCATATAGATACTTGGCAGCAATCATTAGTACTCCTAAGATGGAAACCCTTACTAGATGTACCTAAGTATACCTAGCATGTATGTAGGTGTAAAAGCCAAGAATTCCCCTAGGAGAAAGCCAACCCATTACGTGATGAGAGAGAACGAAGGAACCCATCTTGGTCTCGAGTTGGACACCCGGCAAGTGATGTCAGACCACTGAGAGTGTCTGCGTGCAGGGACTTCAGCGTCTAGTGTCTGCGTTCAGGGACTTTTTTTTTAAACTTTATTTAAATTTTTCGGTTGCAGTCAAACAAGCAATACGGTGTAAGTATTCAAGCATACATATTGAGTTACAATGCGCGAGGAGCACACCAACATATGTTACAACACTATGTCTGTACATAATACTTTTATCCTATAAGAAGTGGGGGGTCCGTGGCCCATCAAGGAGCCTAGTACTTGGTGGCCACTCTGCTTCGTGCCCCCACATGCCCACCGCCCCACGTAGTTCGCCTATTGATCCTCTGCGGTGTTCTGGTTCTGATCACTCTGCCCACCCGGTTCACCCTCCGAGGTCGACTGCTGAATAAGATATTCTTGGAATGGCCCCCAGTAATTCTTGGGTCTACAGCGGGGCGTGACTAGAGCATTATAATTATCAGATTGTGTGGAGCAGTAGACTAAATCCGTGCACCACTCAGTTGCTTTAGGTATTGGCCCTCGCATCCAGGGCATGGCTATTCTACGCTTTGCCAATAATAGACTAATGGACACCAATTTACGGACTGATTTTGGAATATCCTTGTCATAGCCCAGTAGTGCCACCATGGGGGTCTCTGGGATCTGGATCTCCAGCATCTCTGTTCTTCTGTGAAACACTTCCCTCCAGAATGCGCGGATGCCCGGGCAGTCCCACGCTAGGTGAGTAAATCTGGCCCCATCAGCACCGCAGCGCGGGCAGCTCTCATCTTCCCTTAAGCCATATTTGTATAGACGGACTGGGGTGTGATAGACTCTATGAAGGTATTTGTAATGCACCAGCCTGTGCTTCCCATTCTGTGAGATCAACTTCGTGTTGGCATAGCAATGTGCCCACTGTGCCTCTGTGATTGTGACCCCCAACTCTTTCTGCCGCTCCTCCTGTGTTTTACCCAGGGCTTGCATGTCGTGTCTTTTAATAAGTGTGTATAGTGCCGTTATGCCACAACTTGAGGTGTTAGCCTGAAGAATATAAGTAAGGGAGCGCATTTTCTGTGGCTCCGACAAGTCATCACCCAGTTTGTCCTTAAGCGCCTGCCGCACCTTGTGGTATTGGTATGCATCTAGTGTGGTCGTCTGAGGAGCGTGTCCTGTAGCTTGAGCCCATGTTTTCACTTTCCCATCTGCAAAAAAATCCCCCATCAGTGTTATCTTCAGTTTATGCAGCGTTTGTATGACCGCCCTGTCCTCCCTGAACAGAGCCCAGTCACACCACTCCATCGGGAGCTTAGGTGAGTATTTCAGTGTGAGTCGTTGTGTCAATGCCGCTTTGTGTAGATGCGCCCTTGTACAACCGGTCAGATCTATTACTCCCGTTCTGCCCCGACTACTCCCCAATAGTGTTGCCGCCAAAGCAGTGGGGCTGAATTTGGCACTTTCTGTGAAGAGCTGTGGAAGACCTTGGGGTCCGTGGATCCAAAAATGGGCATGCAGTAACTGCGCGGCCGTGTAATACTTTTCAAGGTCTGGCGCATTGAGCCCCCCCTCTGCGTAGGTCCTGGTCAGTACCTCCCATTTAATCTGGGGCTGCTTCCCGACCCACGCAAGCTGTATCATCAGAGTGCGCAGGGTGCAAAAAAATGACCTAGGCAAAAGAGTGGCATTATATATAAATAGAAAGAGAAAGCGGGGGATTATAATCATTTTCATTAATGCAATGCGACCTATAAGGGACAGAGGAAGCCTAATCCATTTCTCTATGGTCTCTGACAATTTCTGTGTTGCTCGTCCATAGTTTTCCCGCATTACCACCTCTGGGTCCGTGTGGACCTGGATCCCCAGGTAGGGTACGGGATCCTCAGTCCACACTATAGGATAATCAGTAACTGTGTGGGTGGTCGTGGGCGTCAGTGGGAACATCATTGACTAGTGCCAGTTGATGTGTAGGCCTGAGTGTTGACTAGATCTCTCCACCTTGCTAAGCATAGGGTGAAAATTCACATCCGGGTTGCATATATATAGCAACGTATCATCTGTGTACACCGCAATAACTAGATTGTATTGCGTATACCTGATGCCTCTGTGGGCGTGATATTCCCGCATGGCACTTACGAGAGTCTCCGCCACCAGGGCGTACAACAATGGGGACAGGGTTCAACTCTGCCGAGTTCCTCTTGTTATTGCTATCGGCTGAGTGAAAGTCCCATTGACTCTCACGCGCGCAGTTGGGTTAGCATAGAGGACCTCGACCAGTTTTAGAAACACCTCGCCCACCCCCACTCTCCTTAGCACGGTGTATAAGAATCGCCAATCAACTGAATCAAATGCTTTTTCTATATCGATAAAAAGGGCTGCTGCGTTAATTTTTGGGTCTATGTGTTTAATCGTATCAAAGAGGGTTCGTAGGTTACCTGTGAGGGAGCGACCAGGAACAAACCCAGTTTGTTCCTGACTCACCAATATGGGCAGCAGGGGAGACAGCCTGTTGGCAAGTATCTTAGCAAACAGCTTGGCGTCTGTGTTTAGCAATGAGAGTGGCCTGTAGGACGAGCACTGGTTCGGTTGTGTCCCTGGCTTCAGTAAAGTGACCAAGATAGCTTCGCGCATGGAAGGCGGAATTATTCCATCCTGCGCCATTTCTTCAAAAAGATTCAGTAAATGTGGTATTATTCGATACTGAAATGTTTTGTAAAAGGCCACCGTCAGTCCATCGGACCCCGGGGCTTTATCGTTGGGCATATCTTTGAGAGCAGATACAATTTCAGTTGGGCGTAAGGGGGCTAGGAGTCTCTCTCTATCTGAGTTGCTCAACCATTGCAACGCAATGTACTCCAGATATTCGTCGTCGTGTGATATATCTATCACTTCTAGCAGAATATGTCAGGGCTTCCAGCGTAGCACTCGGCCTATCCCCCTCAGCATACACCCTGGCCGTAGCATATTTACCCACATGCTTTATCACGTCGCTAGCGAGCTCGTCAATGTCCGCTATACGTGCCTTGATTTGTGATAAAAAATTTCAGATCTCCACCTTCCTGAAATTGCCTCTCTAGGTTTTTCAAGTACTTTTCTACCTTGTCCAGTTGTGTGAGTTTCTATTTGAGAACCCCTGAGTGTTTGGAAATGGTGATGCCATGAATATAGACTTTGAACGTTTCCCAAATTGTACTCATCTTGGGGACACTCCCAATATTAGTGAAAAAAAACTCATCTATCACCTTCTCGAGTTCGTCTTTGAAGACTGGATCTAATAAAGAGAATTGTGGGAAACGCCAAGTGTCTTCCCCTCGTGGCATGTTACTGAGTGATAACGTTAGTAGAACTGGCGAGTGGTCTGAATAGGTGTGTGGTAAGTGTATGCAATCTATGATGGAAGACAACAGTGAACACGAGACAAACCAGTAATCTATCCTGGTGTGTGTGTCATGCGCTGAGGAGTAGTGCGTGTATCCCCTACCCAGGGGCGACAGATGTCTCCATGTGTCTGTGAGGTTTTCGGCCTCTGCTATAGCTGCAATAGCAGCAGCGGCCCTGGATGGACGCCTGGGCGGACCCTTCGACCGATCCAAATCTGAATTCTGTATACAGTTGAAGTCGCTGCCCCACAACTGAGGTGCATGGGAGGGTCTTGCAATCTTGTTATGTAAAGAATGATAAAATAGCAGGTCATCATGGTTGGGCCCATATACTCCAACCAGGATCGCATTGAAACTATTTTTGCGGCATCTGGCTATGACGAATCTGCCGGCGGGGTCCTCTTCTACCACGTGTATTTGCAAGCCTGAGCTTTTACAGACCCAGATCAACACACCCCTTGCATGCGATGTGAAACCAGATGCCACGCACATACCCCTCATACGTTTCTGTGTTAACAGCCCGGTATGGGGGTCAGGTGGGTCTCCTGCAGTATGACTAAGTCCAAATGCTGCCTATATAAGTATGCCACCACTTTGTGAATGTTCCTGTAGTCATTAAGGCCCTGCAAATTCCAGGACATGAAATTAAGTTGTGTGCTAGAGTTCATATGATTTTCAATAGTCTTAGTCGCCCCTTAGCATGAGGTGGATGTAAACCTCCCTCACCCTCATGACCAGACTGTGTGCCAACATGCTAAATGGTACACCCTGCTTGCTGGCTGCGAAACTAAACTACCCCTAACACCCATCCACGCCACGTCCCAAAACGTTTAACATGGCTTTCTTGGAATATTGTGACCCGTACCCCTGATCTAAACAGAAACATGTAATAAACAAAGAAAACAAACAAGGAAAATTATTATAAAAACCCAGTTTGTGGAATACATGCTGGGACGGTGGCTGACCGCCTCCTGAACACTCCCTGCCATTGCCTGTGCCTCTATTAGAGGATATACCATCCAAGCCATCTAGGACATAGTCCGCTTACAGTTGCGAGCCAACCTTCTCCATTGTGGAGTTGCTGTCTGTTAAAACAGGATAGAGAGGACCGATTCCACTGGTGTACTTGTTTGGCCCAAAGTACGGTCCTGACCCAGCAACCAACGCTAGTCTGTGATGAGGCTCCGCACCGCCATTCTCTGTGAGGCCGATAACATTGCTACGTGCTGCAGGCGACGTTGTTGCTTTCTCCCCCATGCAGCGGTGTAGTTAGTCCTCTTGTTCGCTGTTCGCTCTTTCACCGCTCTCTGACTCTTCCTGGGCAACCCTGTCAGCCCTGGCTTTACCAATTTTTTTGAGGTCTTGTTGCAGAGTCTTGGGCTCATTGTAGATTTTGGTTTTTCCTTCGCACATGACCTTCAATCTAGCTGGGTAGAGCATAGCATAGTCTATTTTGAGCTCCTTCAGTTTGCGCTTCATGGGAGCGAATTGCTTACGAGCCTCTTGAACCCGCGGGGTAAAGTCGGGAAAGAGCGCAATGTCCGAGCCCTCGTAATGGAGCACACGCAACTCTCTGGCTTTACGTAAAGCTGCGTCTCTGTCCCTGTAGTTGAGTAGACACACTATTATAGGCCGGGGGGGCCCCCGGGGGAGGTTTTGAGGCCATAGAATGATGGGCGTGCTCTACAATGAATACTTGGGAGAATGTGTCGCGCCCAAGCAATTGCTTAGTGAACAGTTCCATGTTGCCGGTCACCTTCGTCTCTGGCAGGCCCAAAATCCGTACATTGTTGCGCCTGGAGCGCTCCTCTAATTCCTCAGCCTTGTCGCTAAATAAGGTCATCTGTTTCCCCAACTGTTTCTGCGCGGCCACTGTCTCGACTTGCGCGTCCTCAGCTTCTGACACCCTGCGCTCAACCATGTCAAGCCTCTCAGCATGCTTATCCACACCCTCAGACATGCGGTCCATCCTATAGGAAAGTGAGTCGAGCTTACCAACAATTGCAGCTAGGCTTTTCTGCATGGCAGAGTGGATGTTGCGAATGTCTTCTTCTTTATTGGAGCCTGCAGCCCCCGTCTCCGTATGCGCAGTGTCATCTGCTTCCTCCCTGTTCTTATATGATTTGCGGTGCTCAAACTGAATTTTGGTCTGTGTCTTGTCAGCTTTACCCATCTTGCTTATGGTGCTGCCTAGGGAAGTGTAGGATATTTGTGTCCCTCGTGCAGGCGTATAGAACCACGGGCAAATTATGGGTGAATTGTGACTTGGGCTGTATTCCCAGATGGCGCGCTACATAAAGCAGCTCCTACCACAATGAGTACGCCGCACAGGCTCGGCTCCAGCACCTCGGTCCTTCCGTGGGCCTCAGGATCACTTCGCAGGGTCCCCGGCACAGCGATCACTGCCCTTCAGCGGCACCCTGCGGCAGGCCAGCCACTCAAACAGCACGTGACTGTTCTCGACTGGCCTCATATTCATGTGGGGCTGCTCGTCGCCCCACTACCAGTCGCACTGCTAACGGTTGCGCGTATACTGCGCTAACTAGAACATTCTACTCATAGTTTTCCAAATATTCCATGTTTAACTCTTTTTACTTTCTTCCACTTTCTTGTTCCCATTCATTCCACACGTAGGAATAATGTGCCACTTCCAAGGTTTCCCATGTTTAAGTTGTGCCCTCTGGGCCTCTTGCAAAAACACGAACTGATGCAAATTCGTCCAAGACAGTTTTTATTAAAAACCCAATGCATTTCAGGCTACCAGAGCCCTTCTTCAGGGGGAACTGTAAATAACAATAAAACATTTCCCATTATCTTATTGTTCATTAATATACATTATGCACTGTTTTTCAATTAATATTCTAATACATCTTTGCATGATCAATATTCCCAGTACAATACTGAATTTTACGTGCCTATTGCACCCAAAAGTGTTTCTCTGTTAACAGTGCTCTACTGCAACAGCTCCTACGGTCACCCACCCTTTCTTTACCTAACCATTATCATTGCGAAGTAACTCTGTGCTCTTCTGTCTTGACCCTCCCTCTCACTCACGCACTCAACAACACATTGCATTCACCAACCTTCACGTCTCACCATCTTTCTAACTGCCTGTATCGCCTTCTTGCTCAGTTTACATTCATACCACTAAGTTTAGAAACATCTCTCATTTCTCACACACCACATTTAAACTCCTATCTACACTACTTTCCTCTTTTATCAACAATTAACCATCTTCGCCTCCACCCTGAACCACACTCTGTTCTAACTTTATACTTTTAAGCCTGCCAGCGCACACTATCGCATGTTTTAATACTTGTACCACAATTTGAACCAACTTACTGATGCTCTGTTCAAACTCCTGCTTAAGAATATCCTCTCTGAGCTGCAGGTACCTGTCTTAGCGTCTAAAACTAGTCAGTCCTACTCTCACCAACACAACGTGATTCATCACACAATCCTTCCGCCCAGTTTTTAACGACATGCAAACACCCAAGCCCCTCCTTCATTAGTATTACCTAATTCACCAGCTGTTCTACCTTTCCCTAACACGCATGCTCTAAAATAGAAAAAACTGCACTTCCCATATTCCAATATGTTTATCAAGACACGTAATGAAAAAAATTATTATTTGCGTGTTTGCAGTATATCGCTGAATTTACTGCTTTATAAAAATATAACCACTGTTAACAACTAGAACATCAATTGTCAAATTGTAATTGTCTATAAAGTTCATTTCTGGTATTCTTTAAACACCGACTTGCTTGATGAACCAGGATGTTACACCATACGCGTGGAAAAATACACTGTTGCACTATTATTTAAAGTTCTTCATGTTCTACCCATTTATACTGATGGGTGCTATCCATTTTTGAGGGCAAAATTAATTGTTGTAAAGGTAAATTATGGGTTAATTGTGACTTGGGCTGTATTCCCAGATGGCGCGCCACATAAAGCAGCTCCTACCACAATGAGTACGCCGCACAGGCTCGGCTCCAGCACCTCGCACCTTCCGTGGGCCTCAGGATCACTTCGCAGGATCCCCGGCACAGCGATCACTGCCCTTCAGCGGCACCCTGCGGCAGGCCAGCCACTCTGACAGCACGTGCGTGTTCTTGACTGGCCGCCACATTCGCCAGCAGGGGCCAGGCCATGCACCAGGGAACACCCGACTCGCGCAGCCCCGAGCAGGGTCTGACATCGTCACGCCTCACCGCCGCAGCCAATCGGGCCGGTCTCAGACCATCTTCATGCCTCGAGGCCCTTGGTCACAGCGTGCTGTGCACCACAGCGACTCCGGTCAGGGCACCCAGCAGGCTACCATCACTGCACTTCGCTCTGTAGCAGGCCTCAGCAGTCGGGGGACTCCGGTGGCACGCAGCTCCCAGCGCCGCAGTTGCCACTGACAACGATCTCTGTGCCTCACCGAGAGTGAAGTTAAGGTAGACCGGCCCACGCAGATATCCTGCAGGCAAGATATGCTGCCGATGCACCTCCGTTACACCATTCACCACGCCGCCATGTTGTTATGCCGCAATTTTCGATTGCTCTCTCACGTTGCAGCGCTCACAAAATTGTCAGATAATTATCTCCCCGGATGTCTGGTGTAAACCCGCTCCTCCGCATGCGTTGATGGCGAGTTTGTAGGCTAGGATGAAGGGTGATGTCGGCAGGATAGCTAAGGTGGATAATGGAGCTCGCTTACAATGCGGCCATTTTGGAGTCAGGCAAGCCACGCACCTGCATTCAGGGACTTCAGCGTCTCGTGTCAGCGTGTCAGCATGGAAGTTTTCCTCCTCTCCTTTTCCCAGCGAAGATGTGGGACTTATATACCCGAAAGGTACCCTCAGGGGTTCTACCTAGATGTGTCATGGTACTGTGGGCCTGTCGGCCAAGGATGACGATAGTGGTGACTCTTATACAGAGTTATTATGCAGAAGATCTTAATCCTGCTGTGATACTAAGAATCCTTGGGGATAATAAATGAGGCTAGTTTTCGAAGAAAACCACACAACATTTTTTCGGTACCTAACTAGGTAAAAGTCAGCAGCAGAGCTGTTATGTAGGACAAGTGTAGGTAAAAGGTTGTGCAACTACCTCGGCCTATTTTGGGGTACATTGGGGCTCATAACAGTATATCAATTATAAAGTAATAGTACTTGTTAGTTATGTATTAGGATGTGATTTTTAACTTATAAACATAGATGCATATGTTTAGATGGTGAGATGTGGTTTTTCTGGTTGCAGATATTTATATGTATGATGAGACTGTTGAGGTTACTTTAAGATGCAGCAAACTATATATTTTTAGAAAGATGGACTGAAGTTGTATATCATGTATGAAATCACATATATGTTTACATGGTGATCTATGTTCTTCAAGGCTGTTGAAAATTTCATGTATACAGAGAGAGAGGTGCATTTATTTCAACATGCTCTTTTTAAAATTGGGGCGGGGTAATAGTGAAGAATGTCTTTTGAGAGTTTGTGTGCTAGCTTCACTTGGCATGTAATTTTCTCTGAGAAATTCTGAATATATGTTTTAAAGACACAAGAAATATTTGCGAAATGATGTAGGTATGTCATTAGGAAATGTGTTTGTGCTTTCAAAAGGTGAGAATTGTTTTAAGTTTTAGAAACTTAGTGATACAAGTGGACGTTGAGTAACAGAGCAATGTATACTCCTAGAGAGCCATGTATGCAATTATATATCAAGTGTGATATCTAGACTTATTTAATCACCCATGCATTACACATGCACTCTTCCGATCACACAGGCACTAATTATGTACTCATTGAACTACACATGCAACACCTATGCGTTTATCCAATCACCCAGATAGTAGCACTATAGTTATGTGAATACACAGGGACCACAGATGTAGTTCGTACATACTCAGGGAATCATGCAGGCACTACTTAAATTCTGAGGGAATTACGTAGGCACCATCTATACACTCATCCTATTATTCATGAAGTATTGTTGTACTCAACCACAAACACATTTATTTACAAGTTTTAGTGAGGAATGTGTACTCTTTTAGAACCATCTGGTGAAATATATATGTAACATGTCACACACTGTTTGCATGTACTCGGAAGAATTAGAGAGCTATATTCTGGGAAACAGATTAATGTGCAATTTTTTATATGTAGTGTTTCTCAAAATATAAATCTGACACATCTAAGTAGAAAAGTACTGAAGCACTAAATCTACCAGTGACACAGTGGTAGAGAGGCACACAATAGCTCTTATGTTGAGTTTTTGGATTTAGAGTACTGAGATACTGTATGTACTTTTACACTTTGGTTGATGTTTATTTTAAAATGTACTACAAAAGGCATAAAGTGGTCTTTTACTGTGCATAAGTGAGAACTGAGATATGGTGCAGCTGTGTTGTAGGAAAGGGTGCTATAATATTAAACAGTAAGTCTAAAATTAAGTTTTGTGTTTTGGGATGGTATTGGTACATTGAAGTAAGTGCTTGTAATTATTTTGGTAGGTTGGTTTGCAGATTTAAAACTGAAGCATAACATAAAAACTATTTTTGTATCATGTGTAAGCCAATAGTAAAGTAGGTGGTACATTGGCTAGAAAAAAAATCAAATATATATATTTTTTATTTTACAGAACAATATCAGCATAATTACAGACAGATTGCCTACAAAAACTCAAAGGGAAAAGGAACAGAAGCAAGTACAGTATCTATGCAGAACTGAGACTCAAAATGGGCAAAATGAAGAAAAAGTTGTGAAAGAAAAAAGACCTATTGGTAAGAGGACAAACTCATTTTTTAAATATATGTGGACATTTCCAAAGATTATGAAATAATGAGAATACAATTCAAACTATGAGAAAGAATAACAAGGGTCAAAATCTATATAGCAAGAACAGGAAAGAATGTAACAAAGATGCATGCACCTTAACTAGGAGACAGAAGCAGTTTAAGGAAATCAGAGCTAGGATGCTTTGTAGTTGAGTAATTATAAATCTACTGAGAAATATGAAGACGTATAGAAGAAGGAGACGTGCAGTGAAACAAAGAGAACGAGTTGAGAGAGTAGTTAATAAGGCCTTTGCTTTGAAGGTGAAGGTTTTTATTTTGTTTATGAATAGAATGAAGACTCTTGACAAAATGGTGTTGAACTTGAGGAGACAAAACCAGAAAAAAAGATTAGATAGTAGAAGTAACTTTTGTACAGTTTTTAGTGCAGAATGCATACATATTTCTATTACAAAGTCCTTCTTTAATGAAGAAAGCTATGTCCAGGATGTAGATTAGTTCATGCTATTTATTACAGAGGACAATGTTATGTAATGAACAATGGCACTCCTATAGCGAAAGAGGTGATGGTACCTACAAATATAGAACAAGTTATTGGAGAACAGGTACAGGGAAGGCAGAGTCAGGCGCCTGTATAGAAATGGAATTGCAGTAGTGTTTGTAGTATTCAACAGAAATCCATTGATATATTAAGGACATTTATACATATCTTCCCAAGGCAAAGTTTAAAACAGAAAATAACTAAGTTACAAGGATTGAATCCTTGCAAGATTAGAAAGCATACACATTTGCAGGGACACTCACTAGCTTGTTCATCAAACAAAGTGTGCCAAAGCACCTTTCATCATTTCAGGATGTTAGCTGTACACCACTCAGCAATGCAGACTTTAGTTAGGAGGCTGTACTATGTGAAAACTTCAGTTTTATGTTTAGGAGAAATTAATAGAGCACTTTTGCATGGTACTGTGGCAGACGTAGAAAAGGTTTGTGGTGATGTGCAGTTTTGCTTCTTTGGTCCTGAGCAGGATTCTAGGGAAAATGAAGAGTTGTTGAGAGGAGGAGTTAAAGAACAGGACACGGATATTACAGTTGATAGTTTTAAAGAAGAGATTTCAAAATGTAACACAGTGTGGTCTAAAAAATCAGAGTATGCTTATATATGTTGCCAATGCACTTACTAGAAGAGTTTAACTCAAACTGTTGACTTATATTTAAAAAGTGAAAAAGTAAATAATGATAACTGGCAAAAGTTAGCTGTGTATTTATTTGTAGCGGAACACTTAGACCTATCTATACGTCAAGTTATATGTAAGTAGTGTCATAGTAAATTAGAAGATAATAAAATGAACAACACATAGATATTAGATACCCATTTCATAAGATAATAAAATGCCTGCTAATGTACAAAAACTATGAATGGCCAAAAATAAAAATAAATCTATATTTATGATCTTTTGCAGCATTGCAAAGGGCTGTTATGAACTGCTCTCCAGCACTCACTACAACTCCACAATCCATGCAGTATGATGCCATCTGGAAAAACTGTGGAGCCAAATCTTGAAGTTGAGATTGGACTTTTGAATGGACTCTGCTTCGGTGTTGTTGTGCTGCTATTGAATTCGAGGGTCCTTCAGCTTTGCGTTGCCTTCTTGCTGATTGCTATGAACTCCTCTTATGAAATGTGAAAAAAATATAAATGGGGAAAAAAATACTGTGCATGATTTTTGGCGGCATTGTAAATTGCTGTAACACACTGCTCACCAGCTGTTATATCAATACCACAGTCCATGTAATACGTGGCCATTCCTGAAAACTCTGGAGCCATATCTGTTGTAGTAGTCTGTACCTCTGAAGGGACTTTCCAGGAGGGAATCATTGCTGCTGCCACTGATGTAGATGGTCCTCCAGCTTCCCCCTGCTTGATTGGCAGTTGGAGATGTTCTCTATGATAATTTTTAATCAATCAATCAATCAGGCAAATTGTAAGCGCGCTACTCACCAGTGAGGGTCTCAAGGCGCTGGGGGTGGTGGTTCGCAGATCTGCTTAGCCGAAGAGCCAGGTCTTGAGGGTCTTCCTGAAGGTGTTCAGGGAGGGGCGCATCTGATGTCTGCTGGTAGCTCGTTCCAGGTCTTGGCTGCAACGTGAGAGAAGGATCTTCCACCTGCTCTGGGGATGCGCAGAGTTTCCGCTAGTGCGAGGTTGGTAGATCGGAGATTTCTTTTGGGTACGTGGAAGTTGATTCTGTCGTTGAGGTATTTGGGTCTGTTGTTGTGTAGGCATTTGTAGGCATGAGTGAGGATTTTGAAGGTGACTCTTTTCTCCACGGGGAGCCAGTGGAGTCTTCATAGGTGTTGGCTGATGTGTTCGTGCCGGGGGATGCCGAGGACGAGTCTGGCAGCGGTGTTCTGTACCGTCTGGAGTTTGCGGAGTAGGGACTTGTTGATGCCAGCGTAGAGTGCATTTCCATAGTCCAGCCTGCTGGTGATGAGTGCGTGGGTGACTGTCTTCCTTGACTCAGGGGGGATCCATTTGAAGGCCTTACGGAGGATGTGGAGGGTGTTGAAGCAGCTGGATGTGACGGTGTTGACCTGTTGGTTCATGGTGAGCGATGAGTCGAGTACGATGTCGAGGTTTTTGGTGTGGTCTGAGGGGGTAGGTGGGCTTCCGAGGGCGGTCGGCCACCAGGTGTTGTCCCATGCTGAAGGGGTGGTTCCAAGGATGAGGACTTCTGTTTTCTTGGCATTGAGCTTCAGGCAACTGTTGGTCATCCAGACTGTGACATCTTGCATTCCTTTCTGGAAGTTGAGTTTGGCACTGGTGGGGTCTTTGGTGAGGGAGAGGATTAGCTGGGTGTTGTCAGCGTAGGATACAATGTTGAGGCCGTGTTGTCAGACGATGGCTGCGAGGGGGGACATGTAGATGTTGAAGAGGGTCGGGCTCAGTGATGACCCCTGTGGGACTTCGCAGGTGAATTTCGTGGGATCGGAGAGGAAGGGTGGCAGTCTGATGCTTTGGCTTCTTCCGGTGAGGAATGATCAGGTCCAGGGCTGTTCCTTGTATGCCACCGTCGTGTAGTCTGGCGACTAGTGTGTGGTGGGAGACGATGTCGAAGGCCACTGATAGGTCGAGTAGGATGAGGGCTGCGGAGTGTCCTTGGTCCAGGAGGATGTGGATGTCGTCTGTGGTGGCGAGTAGGGCTGTCTCGGTGCTGTGGTTGCTTCGGAATCCGGATTGGGACGGGTCGAGGACGGCGTTCTCTTCGATGAATCGCGAATGTTGGCCCAACATTCCCACAAGTTGGTGAAAACTGAAGCTGCAAAAGAAAAGTGAGCTTTAAGTAAGTAAGATGCATCCTATTTTTGAGTACAACCAATCAGTTATCTGCTTTTTCAAAAACAGCATCTTAACCACCATTTTAGATACCTCTCATTGTACCAAATGATTTACTCATCTACAAACTTTCTTTGATGCCTTCCACTCAGCCCTTCAAAATGCTAACAGTATGGATTGTAGGACACAACTATGTTTCCTGGGGCAAAAGAAATGCTGAACACAGAGGTATTGACAAAGACCTAGGTTTGTAAAATGTGGATATTAAATGGTTTGCACAGAGAGGATTAAAGTGGCACCAATTGCTGCCTTTGGGTAAAACCTTTTTCCATCTCTAACCCCTGACCTCATGATTGAGCACTGTGGTGGCACCGACCTAGGCACATTGACGGGGGTAGGATTGGAAATGATAATGAAGGATACAGGGTGAACAACTGATGTCGCTTTTCCCTCACACTGTCTTTGTATACTCTAATATATGCCAAAGACAGAAACGGAAGTGGTCAAATCAATTCTGTCCACAGATTGATAAGGCTACCAAGAATGTTAATAAAGCTGTTTCTGCTTACATCAGAGACCATAGGATGGCCTCCATCTATAACAACAATCTACTATTTGATATGCATGACATCTACAGAAGTGATGGGTGTTCACTTCACAGATGAAGGCAACGGAGTGTTTCTCAACAACCTTAAGCTGTTCTTCCGCACTTACATGTAGCTGTAACAACGCCATAATGTACACAATGGCTCTTTTTAGAGCCACCCTATAACCCAACAGTGAAAGATATATATTTTTTAACATTTTTATTGTTTTCAAATATTTTCCTGATTCGTGCACCAATTGCACATTCACAAAACAAAAGCACAAATTCAATGTACTACAACACATTTCACTTTTCAAGTTTAACTTATCATTTATATTTTTTTATATTATTTCTAACTCCATCAATTTTAATGTGACTATTAACTTCAATGTCACTAGCTCTATAAAAAAGTTCACATCTGCAACTTTACCTTCTGAATTATATACTATTTAATTATTTATTTAAGGTGGATCCGCGAATCCACCGCAATGTTATACTGGGGGGGTCATGCTGGGAGCCGCGACAGGGTCGCGACTCCTACCACGAGAGAGAAAAAAATACTTAGTGCCCCCCACTTCCATAGGTCGATTTCGGCCCTGGGGGACCCCATCTCCCGAGGCCCAGCCTTTTTTAAAAATATGAATTTTTCTTCAAGGGAGGGAGGTCGAGTTTCCCTGCTCCCCCAGGCCATTTTCTGCCCCGGGGACACAGCCATTTTTTAAAAAACATTTTAAAAAGAGATGGGGGCCGAGTGGCCCTCCTCCCGGGCAACCCCAACATATTTTTATTAAATAAAGCCCCGGGGAGGTGGTAGTCCCCGGGGCTGCAGGGGGAAGGAGCCCCACCACGCATTTTTTTAAATAAACCCCCATGGAGGTGGTGTTCCCATAGCAGCAGGGGGCCCACATGGCCCCCCACAGTTAATACACAAAGCCCCAGGGAGGTGGCACACCCCGGGGCTGCGGGGGCCCCAGCAGGCCCCCCACATCTATTAACATATTTGCCCCGATACCTGGTCCACCCGGGGGCCTAATTAAACCAAGCTTCATTTTTTTTGGGGCAGGATTTGCGGACCCTACGCAACTCCTGCCGAAATCTTTTTTTTTTTTTTAAATGCTTTTTTAGGCCCTCGGCGACCCTGTGGGGCCCCTTGAGCAAGCCTAGGGGCCCAGGGTATTTCTACCATGCCCACTTTTCTTGTTTTTTCTTGTTTTTTACCTGTTTTCTTGTGACTCGGTTCAACCAAGTCACAAGATGGCTGCCAACACTTCCTGGTTGGAACTGTTGGCAGCCAATCAAATTACTGGCTCGTGCTCAGGAGGGTTTATGGATCCTTAGAGTCCTAGATATATAATTTGAAATTTCTTTAAATTTCTCAGGAACTACTTAACGGATTTATACCATTTAACAAAAGGAACGCTTTCTGAACCAAGAGCTAACTTTTTGCCAAATTTTGTATAATGCCGTTCAGCAATTCGGGCTGTAGCCTTGGCTAAAGTTTTTCCTATAGAAATTAACATGGAGAAAACCCCCTTTTTTTTCAGCCCCCACTTGACGAATCACCCTGAAACTTTCAACACATTAGCTGAAGTGAGCGGGCAATTAGTTTTGGAATTTTCGCCAAGATTCGTCAAACATCGCCAAAGATATTGGCAAATCAAAAAACGCTTTTCCTATGGAAACTAGGTCCTAAAGGAGGGTGTTAATATCTCAGGTGATGCACCAACAAGTTTTAGACCAAGTTAACGTTTCATTCTAATCTCGGCTCGAGATGCTACTGATATCTATAGTGATCTGGTGATAAATGAACTTAAAAATTTACGTACTCGTATCAGCAATAAAAAACAAATTTGCACGCAGAAACAAAAAGAATATTTCACTTTAATTAACAAGGTATCTTTGAATGACGATTGTATTGTGCGAAATGCCGATAAAGGGGGCAATATTGTCCTGTGGGACAAAAGGAAATATCTAGCAGAAGCATACAAGCAATTGAACAATAGGTCCTGCTATGTTAAAATTCATGAAAAAGAAATGTTAATGAGTCATCAAGGATATAATGTGGAATTACAGCAGTGGTACGAGCAATGTTTAATCAGTCATGATGAGCATATGTTTTTAAAAATAAGTAATCCCACTACACCAGTGCTTTATCTAATACCTAAAGTGCACAAAGATGCAGTTAACCCACCAGGACGCCCCATTATTTCAGCTATAGGGAGTGCCCTAGAAAACACCTCCAAGTATGTTGATTCTTTTTTATGTAATCTTGTGAAGACCATGCCTTCATATATACAGGATACAGGAGATTTCCTTCGGAGGATCTATAATCTTCCCTGGGAAGATGATTTTTTACTCATTACTATTCATGCATCCACGCTTTACACCAGCATTAAACATGAAGACGGCCTAAGAGCCGTAAAACACTTTTTAGGGGTAAGACCCTTAAGATTATGGTCACACACTCAGATGCTCCTACGGATGATAGAGAAGTGTCTTACTAGCAACTTTTTCTTGTTCAATGGAGAACTTTTCCATCAAGTGTGTGGGAAAGCAATGGGCACCTGCTTCGCCCCCAGCTATGCGAATTTGCATATGGGCTGGTGGGAGGAGCAGGTGATCCGCATGAAGTTCCATGAGGATTGGGAAAATCACATTATGCACTGGAGTCATTTTATCAACGATCTATTCTTGGTCTGGAAAGGGACAGAGAATGAAGCGAAAAGTTTTCTCATAACAAATCCAAGAAAATGATTTAAACTTAAGTTTCACGAGCAATATCAGTGCTACAAGTGTGAATTTCCTAGACCTCACAGTATATATCAAAGATAAAAAACTTGAAACTAAATTATACAGGAAATTGACGTCAGGGAATACATTGCTTCATGCAACGAGCTTCCATCCTAATAACTTGATTAGGAGTATTCCTTATGGTGAGTGTCTACGAACCAGACGAAATTGTAGTGAAGAAGCTGAAACTAAAAATTAAATTGACAATTTAAAAAATAGATTTAAAGCTAGAGGGTGCACAGAGGAATGCATAGAAACTGCGGTTTTTAGAGCTACGAAACAACCAAGAGAAGAAATCCTTTTTAACCCCTTCGCTGCTAGGCCTTTTCCCCTCCTGTGCAAACCTTTTTTTGGCTATTTGGGGTAGTGCGCGCTTAGGCCCCTGTAATTTTTTGACCACATAAGGTATCCATGCCAAATTTGCGTCCTTTTTTTCTAACATCATGGGGATTGTAAAGGTACCCAGGGTTTGAGGGGACCCAGAAATTAGTCAAAATACAGCTACATTTTGGTTTTTTGGGGAAAAATGCGAAAAAAGGGCTACAGATGAAAGCGTCTTGATTTTTCCCTGCAAATGGCATCAAAAAGGGGTTGTGGGGATGAAATCACCATCTTCCCAGCTTTCAGGGACAAGCAGACTTTTGTCAGAAAACCAACTTTTTTACACAGTTTTGGCATTTTTCTGGGACATAGCCTATTTTTGCTATTTTTTGTGCTTTCAAACTCCTTCCAGTTAATGGTAGAAATGGGTATGAAACCAATAATGGATCCTGGAAAGCCATACATTTCTGACAAGTAGACAAAATTCTGAATTCAGCAAGGGGTCATTTGTGTAGATCCTTAAAGTTTTCCTTATAGAAACTAACAGTTAAATAAAAGAAAAATTGAAAATTAGTTGAAAAAAACAGCCATTTGTGTCAACGTTTTCACCTGTAACTTCTTCTAATTATGACAGCTATTTGAAGGCAATATACCGTTATATCCGCTGGACCTTTCTGGTTGTGGGGATATATACGACTTGTAGGTTCACCAAGAACCCGACGAACCCAGAGCCAATAATTGAGCAACATCTTGCAATGATTTTTTTTAAGTACCGGGTATATAGCAATTATTTTGGGAAAATGTATACATGGAAAAATTGTTATGAAAGACACCTATGTATTTCTGAAATGGGAACAAAATGTAGATTTTAGAAACAGTAGATATTTGCACATTTCCGAAATTGGGAGTACCCATACTAGCATGAGAATTATAGATCATTTTTCAAAATGACTTATTTTTTACACATTGTCTTTCATTTGGAAGGCAGAAATGCATCGAAAGTCAATAGGTAATAACAGTTGCTCTACAATTCTGTGTTACCCTAAGTCTCCCGATAAAAATGGTACCTCACTTGTGTGGGTAGCCCTTGTGCCCACAACAGGAAATGGCTCAAAATGCAACGTGGACGTACCACATTTTCACAATGAAAAATTACCCTTTTTTTGCAAAGTGCCTAGGTGTAGTTTCTGAACCCTAGCTCTGCCGGCACCTAGGGAAACCTAGCAAACCTATACATTTTTGAAAACTAGACACCCAGGGGAATCCAGGATGGGGTGACTTGACTGCCTCCCACCAGGTTCTGTTATCCAGTATCCCTTGCAAACATAAAAAATTGTCAAAAAAAACACATTTTCCCCACATTTCTGTGGTGGAAAGTTCTGGAATCTACGTGGATCCACAAATTTCCACGCACCCCGCGTTCCTCAAAGTCTTATGAGATAAATGGTACCTCACTTGTGTGGGTCGGCCTAGTGCCTGCGACAGGAAACGGCGCAAAACGCAACGTGGTCACACCTCAATTTCGCAGTGAAAAATGACCCTTTTTTGGCAAAGTGCCTAGCTGTAGTTTTTGAACCCTAGCTCTGCCGGCACCTAGGGAAACCTAGCAAACCTATACATTTTTGAAAACTAGACACCCAGGGGAATACAGGATGGGGTGACTTGACTGCCTCCCACCAGGTTCTGTTACCCAGAATCCCTTGCAAACATAACAAATTGTCAAAAAAAACACATTTTCCCCACATTTCTGTGGTGGAAAGTTCTGGAATCTGCGTGGATCCACAAATTTCCACCCACCCCGCGTTCCCCAAAGTCTTATGAGAAAAATGGTACCTCACTTGTGTGGGTCGGCCTAGTGCCTGCGACAGGAAACGGCGCAAAACGCAACGTGGTCACACCTCAATTTCGCAGTGAAAAATGACCCTTTTTTGGCAAAGTGCCTAGCTGTAGTTTTTGAACCCTAGCTCTGCCGTCACCTAGGGAAACCTAGCAAACCTATACATTTTTGAAAACTAGACACCCAGGGGAATCCAGGATGGGGTGACTGGACTGCCTCCCACCAGGTTCTGTTACCCAGAATCCCTTGCAAACCTAACAAATTATCAAAAAACCACATTTTCCCCACATTTCTGTGGTGGAAAGTTCTGAAATCTGCGTGGATCCACAAATTTCTACCCACCCCGCGTTCCCCAAAGACTTCTGAGAAAAATGGTACCTCACTTGTGTGGGTCGGCCTAGTGCCCGCGACAGGAAACGGCGCAAAACGCAACGTGGTCACACCTCAATTTCGCAGTGAAAAATGACCCTTTTTTGGCAAAGTGCCTAGCTGTAGTTTTTGAACCCTAGCTCTGCCGGCACCTAGGGAAACCTAGCAAACCTATACATTTTTGAAAACTAGACACCCAGGGGAATCCAGGATGGGGTGACTTGACTGCCTCCCACCAGGTTCTGTTACCCAGAATCCCTTGCAAACATAACAAATTGTCAAAAAAAACACATTTTCCCCACATTTCTGTGGTGGAAAGTTCTGGAATCTGTGTGGATCCACAAATTTCCACCCACCCCGCGTTCCCCAAAGTCTTATGAGAAAAATGGTACCTCACTTGTGTGGGTCGGCCTAGTGCCTGCGACAGGAAACGGCGCAAAACGCAACGTGGTCACACATCAATTTCGCAGTGAAAAATGACCCGTTTTTGGCAAAGTGCCTAGCTGTAGTTTTCGAACCCTAGCTCTGCCGGCACCTAGGGAAACCTAGCAAACCTATACATTTTTGAAAACTAGACACCCAGGGGAATCCAGGATGGGGTGACTTGACTGCCTCCCACCAGGTTCTGTTACCCAGAATCCCTTGCAAACATAAAAAATTGTCAAAAAAACCACATTTTCCCCACATTTCTGTGGTGCAAAGTTCTGGAATCTGCGTGGATCCACAAATTTCCACCCACCCCGCGTTCCCCAAAGTCTTACGAGAAAAATGGTACCTCACTTGTGTGGGTCGGCCTAGTGCCTGCGACAGGAAACGGCGCAAAACGCAACGTGGTCACACCTCAATTTCGCAGTGAAAAATGACCCTTTTTTGGCAAAGTGCCTAGCTGTAGTTTTTGAACCCTAGCTCTGCCGTCACCTAGGGAAACCTAGCAAACCTATACATTTTTGAAAACTAGACACCCAGGGGAATCCAGGATGGGGTGACTGGACTGCCTCCCACCAGGTTCTGTTACCCAGAATCCCTTGCAAACCTAAAAAATTATCAAAAAACCACATTTTCCCCACATTTCTGTGGTGGAAAGTTCTGGAATCTGCGTGGATCCACAAATTTCCACCCACCCCGCGTTCCCCAAAGTCTTCTGAGAAAAATGGTACCTCACTTGTGTGGGTCGGCCTTGTGCCTGCGACAGGAAACGGCGCAAAACGCAACGTGGTCAAACCTCAATTTCGCAGGGAAAAATGACCCTTTTTTGCCAAAGTGCCTAGCTGTAGTTTTTGAACCCTACCTCTGCCGGCACCTAGGGAAACCTAGCAAACCTATACATTTTTGAAAACGAGACAACCAGGGGAATCCAGGATGGGGTGACTTGACTGCCTCCCACCAGGTTCTGTTACCCAGAATCCCTTGCAAACATAAAAATTGTCCAAAAAAACACATTTTCCCCACATTTCTGTGGTGGAAAGTTCTGGAATCTGCGTGGATCCACAAATTTCCACCCACCCCGCGTTCCCCAAAGTCTTCTGAGAAAAATGGTACCTCACTTGTGTGGGTTGGCCTAGTGCCCGCGACAGGAAACGTCGCAAAACGCAACGTGGTCACACCTCAATTTCGCAGTGAAAAATGACCCTTTTTTGGCAAAGTGCCTAGCTGTAGTTTTTTAACCCTACCTCTGCCGGCACCTAGGGAAACCTAGCAAACCTATACATTTTTGAAAACTAGACACCCAGGCGAATCCAGGATGGGGTGACTGGACTGCCTCCCACCAGGTTCTGCTACCCAGAATCCCTTGCAAACATAAAAAATTGTCAAAAAAACCACATTTTCCCCACATTTCTGTGGTGAAAAGTTCTGGAATCTGCTTGGATCCACAAATTTCCACCCACCCCACGTTCCCCAAAGTCTTACGAGAAAAATGGTACCTAACTTGTGTGGGTCGGCCTAGTGCCTGCGACAGGAAACGGCGCAAAACGCAACGTGGTCACACCTCAATTTCACAGTGAAAAATGACCCTTTTTTGGGCCAACTAGCCCACCAGGTACATCCAGAAAGCGCCACAGAGCTGCGTTGCAGAGAGGTGTAAAAAGGGGCGTGGCCTCTGAACACCTCTCTGCAACGCAGCTCCCTGGCGCACACTGGAGGTACAGGGTGGGCTAGTTGGACCTCAGGGACCCTCATGATTCAAGGGGACTTAATCCCCCAACTTAAAACGCGCCACGGGGCGTGTTTGCAGACATGTCACCTCAGGCCCCACCCCCTTCCTTCACCATTGCGCAAATAATCCTCTAAAATCAGCCGAACTACGAATTCCGATTTACTCACCTGTTATCAGGAGAGACCTCAGTGCTGCATCTTTGAGCCCAGTACTGATCCTGAAAAGTAATTCTAACCGTACTTACCAGTAACTTGAATTTCCTTCCATAGGCTAACATTGACTGGTTTCACTTGGAAATTCTTCTAAGTGTGGAGTTTTGGAACTTTATAATATTCCTCTAAAATCAGCCGAACTACGAATTCTGATTTACTCACCTGTTATCTGGAGAGACCTCAGTGCTGCATCTTTGAGCCCAGTACTGATCCTGAAAAGTAATTTTAACCGTACTTACCAGTAGCTTGAATTTCCTTCCATAGGCTAACATTGACTGGTTTCACTTGGAAATTCTTCTAAGTGTGGAGTTTTGGAACTTTAAAATATTCATCTAACATCAGCCGAACTACGAATTCCGATTTACTCACCTGTTATCAGGAGAGACCTCAGTGCTGCATCTTTTAGCCCAGCACTGACCCTGAAAAGTAATTCTAACAGTACTTACCAGTAACTTGTATTTCCTTCCATAGGAATCCATTGTCTGGTTTTCAGCAGAAAAATTTCAAAGTGTCGATTTTCACAAACTACAAATATTCCTTAAAAATCGCCTGTATGACTTAAACGCCTGTAAATCGCCTGTATGACTTAAATTCTTTCAACTATTTACAGGAGATGCACCAGTGCTGGATCCAGGATCCACCACTGAGTAAGAAAAAGTAACGATAACACTACTTACCTGCTAAGTGAATTTCCTCCCATAGGATAACATTGGTGATTCTATGTGAAAAAGTTTCTAAGCGTCAACTTTTAAAATACAATAATGTTCCTTAAAAATCACTACTGTAACCAAAACGCTTTTACTCAACTGTTTACAGGAGATGTCCCAGGACTGAGTCTAGGATCCAGTCCTGTGGTTAGAAAAGTAATCCATAAAGTAACTAATTGCATTTAACTAGAAATTCCCATTGAGCTCAATGTTGCATTGTGTTTGAAATTGTGTTGCCCATTGCAATAACTGTAACTACTGTACTTAAAAGTCTATTGCCTATTTGCAAAGTATTTAAACTAAAGTAATTGATTGTGAGAAAGTATATTTTGTAATGTAATGTATAATGTAATTACAATGTAATTTAAAAATCTAAAAATAAATAGTTTAAAAAAATGTAGTAAATCAGTATCAAAAAAATAAATATAACAATATATACATTTAAAAATTGTCATTTACAAAACCTTTGAAATTCACTGACATAAACCATAGGTTTCAGACATGTTATAGTTAGGAATTAGCATTTAAAAAACCTTTGAAATTCACTGAAAAAACCATAGGTTTCAAGCACGTTATAGTTAGAAATTTGCATTTAAAAAACCTTAGAAATTCACTGAAAAAACCATAGGTTTCAGACACGTTATAGTTAGAAATTAGCATTTAAAAAACCTTTGAAATTCACTGACAAAACCATAGGTTTCACGCACGTTATAGTTAGAAATTAGCATTTAAAAAACCTTTGAAATTCACTGAAAAAACCATAGGTTTCACGCACGTTATAGTTAGAAATTAGCATTTAAAAACATTTGAAATTCACTGAAAAAACCATAGGTTTCACGCACGTTATAGTTAGAAATTAGCATTTAAAAAACCTTTGAAATTCACTGAAAAACCATAGGTTTTATGGACAGTTATAGTTAGTTGGACATTGCACTCGTACAAAACCCGTGAAATTCCCCCGTTATAGTTAGTTCAGCTAACTATAACTCGCGCCCCGCAATGCATTGCTGATGATGTCACATATTACATCACTCATGACATGGTCATTGACATCACTGATGACATCACTGATGACATCTCAAATTACATCACTGATGACATCATCTACGTGATAATCTGATGCACCTCCTCACACCTTAATATAATCTTTCATACACCCACTCTAAATTACAGACTGCTATTCGCAAAACCATAGACACTCCAACACCAATAACTACATACCCACTCACTGATTCTTAGGTCTACACACACATCCACTCACTCACCCGTACAGTCACTCATACTTACAGTCACTCAGTACAGGATTATCATATGCACTCATACACCTAGTCAGTCATACAAAAAATTAATCACAAACCCATTTACTCACCTATACAGTTATACACACACCAGCTCACTTACTCATACAAATACTAGCACATTCTTACACTCTTATACAATAACTGATACAAGCACACATGCATCCATACGGCCACTCTCTCAATCACACACTCTCACTTATAGCCATTTAAATACTCTAACACACATATATACTGCCTTTTACATATGTAGTTACTCGCACATGTACCACTGAGATATACATTCACTCACTAACACACCCATACACACACTCACCCACCCAAGCAGTCCATCACAGATGCACTCTTGAAATCATGCACCCAGTGAATCACCCACTCACACATCTATGTACAGAGTCACACACACCCCACCCACACAAACACTCAGGCAGCCATACAGATACTCTGTGAACCAATCAATAACCCATATAGACACTCATGTAGCTATTCGCAAATCCATGCATCCACTTACACACCAACAAACAGACGGATACGGACATTCACACAGTTTAGTCACTAACCCATGCATTCAGTAAGATACGTTTAATCACTCACTTGTAGAGTCAGTCACGCACGTACTAAATCATCCATTTAGACACTTATACACCCACTCATTCTGCAATACGCCTTTCCCTATATATATTAAACATATTTAAACAATACAGAAACACACAGTCACTGGATGATGTCATCAGTGATGTCATCAGTGATGTCACTGACCATGTCATGACTGATGTAATATGTGACGTCATCAGCAGTGCATTGCGGGGGCGCGAGTTATAGTTAGCTGAACTAACTATAACGGGGGAATTTCACGGGTTTTGTACGAGTGCAATGTCCAACTAACTATAACTGTCCATAAAACCTATGGTTTTTTCAGTGAATATATATATATATATATTCACTGAAAAACCATAGGTTTCAGAGACGTTATAGTTAGAAATTAGCATTTAAAAACCTTAGAAATTCACTGTGATGTCATTTGAGATGTCATCAGTGATGTCACTGACCATGTCATGAATGATGTAATATGTGACGTCATCAGCAGTGCATTGCGGAGCGCGAGTTATAGTTAGCTGAACTAACTATAACGGGGGAATTTCTATGGTTTTGTACGAGTGAAATGTCCAACTAACTATAACCTCCCTGAAACCTGTGGTTTTTTCAGTGAATTTCTAAGGTTTTTTAAATGCTAATTTCTAACTATAACGTCCCTGAAACCTATGGTTTTTTCAGTGAATTTCAAAGGTTTTTTAAATGCTAATTTCTAACTATAACGTCCCTGAAACCTATGGTTTTTTCAGTGAATTTCAAAGGTTTTTTAAATGCTAATTTCTAACTATGCCTACAAAGGTTGGACATATGAAGAAAGAGGAAGAAAAGCGCACAAAGAAGCAAGACATGCAGAAAGAGGCAACAGAAGTCCAGAAAGATGAAGAAAAGTGCAAGAAGAAGCAAGAGATGTGCAGAAAGAACCAACAGAGGAGCAGAAAGTCCTCCTGTGCCCCCAACTTTTTGCTGACGGGTACTGGTGGAAACTGACTCTGACTAACCGGCCCTAGAGCCAGTGCTATGCTAAAAGACACTTAAAATACAATGAAAACACCTACATACACTAGAAACACTATGCGTTGGGGTACCCCTGTGATTAGCAAGACCTCCTCTGTATTTGCCATGAGTTAGTGCATGGGTCATTGGATGAGTACATGGGTACTGACTGGATGATTAGAGTACTGCAAGGAGAGTGGATGGTGAATTTATAAACGCTTGTGTTTTGGTGGAGTGATTGGATAAGGACATGGAACTGGTTGGGTGATTGGAGGAGTGCATGGGTAGTGACAAGGAGATGGCTGGACTGCATCAGTAGTCCTCAGGGGATTGTAGCAGTGCATGTGTTAGTGCCTGCGTCATTGCATGAGTACATGGGTAGTGACTGGATGATTAGAGTACTGCAAGGAGAGTGCATGGTGAATTTATAAGTGCTTGTGTTTTGGTGGAGTGATTGGATAAGTACATGGTGCTCGCTGGGTGATTTGAGGAGTGCATGGGTAGTGACAGGGCGATGGCTGGACTGCATCAGTAGTGCTCAGGGTATTGTAGCAGTGCATGAGTTAGTGCATGGGTCTTTGCATGAGTGCATGGGTACTGACTGGATGATTAGAGTAATGCAAGGAGAGTGCACAGTGAATTTATAAGTGCTTGGGTTTTGGCGGAGTGATTGGATAAGTACACACGTCACATCAGGCCCGCCCCCTCCCTCCACCACTGTGCAAACGCGTCCCCTGGCGGGTTTTAAGTTGGGGGATTAATTCCCCTTGAATCCTGAGGGTCCCTGGGGCCAACTAGCCCACCAGGTACCTCCAGTAAGCGCCACAGAACTGCGTTGCAGAGAGGTGGTCCAAGGCCACTCCCCTTTTTACACCTCTCTGCAACGCAGCTCTGTGGCGCTTACTGGAGGTACCTAGGGGCTTTTTTAATACGAAGCGCGGGAGACCGCGCTTCGTTTTTTTTAATTTTCGGCCAAAATTCGCGCTGGGTGCGCGAATCTCGCCGATTTTTTTTTTTTAAATTGCTTTTTTGGGCCCTGAGCAGGCCTAGGGGGTCAGGGTGTTTCTACCCTGCCCCCTTTTTGCGTTTTGCACCTTAGTTTTTCTCTTTTCTTGTGCCTCGGTTCTACCGAGGCACAATATGGCTGCCAACACTTCCTGGTTTGGAGTGTTGACAGCCAATTAGCATACAGCTCGTGATCGGGAGGGCATGCGGATCCTCCGCGGCCATGGATATATATGTGTTTTTACTTTTGATTTTCTCAGCAACTACTGAACGGATTTACACCATTTAACAAAAGGGTTCTTTCTGAACCAAGAACTATCTCTTTGCCAAATTTGGTGTAATTCCGTTCAGCAGTTCAGGCTGTAGCCGTGTCTAAAGTTTCCTATGGGAAATTGCATGGGGAAAACACGTTTTGGGACCACTTTTTTCTCGGCCCCGCTTGCCGAATCACCCCGAAACTTTCAAGATAGGAGCGGACCGGAGCGCCCCACAAGTTTAGAAAATTTCGCGAAGATTCATCAACCGGCGCCAAAGTTATTGGAAATAGAATGTTGTGAATTTCCTATGGAAAATAGGTCCTAACTATAACTATCTTCTGGCGACCGCCAGTAGATAATATATATATATATATGATATAATTATTGGATGCCATTTCATCCTTCCATCCCTATCTCAACTCTCCTCTACAGCATTCTGGGACAATCCGATATGGCACCATCAAGTTGTCAATGTGCTGAGCTTCTCCGAGGGCCTCAACTTCTTTCCTAGCTGACATCCCAAACTTCAAAGGGGAGCCCCTCCTGTGCTACCTCCAAATGTCTGGGCTTCCTCCTTTGTTCAGTGGGCTATGACTGTCACAACCCAGATGCAATGTAACAGCTAATTACCAGATGCAGATTTTTCTCCCAACCCCTTTTCTTCTAATGAACTGAGTCAAGCACTGGTAATTGCTCTGTTTGATGGGGGAATATTTGTTCACTCTGCTGGAGAGTAATTAACTTGGCCCAGCAGGGGAAGAAAAGGCCTAGGATCTGATTCCGAGCTGAGCCAGAGATACGACAATTCTGGACAGCCCATAAGACGTATAAGGATGTTATTGAGAACTGCAAAGTCAAACTCGGCAAGCGCATTTCAGCCAGATTTGACACCTCGCTGGACTGTGTAGGCTTAAGTGAAGCAAAACTGCACTTTAAGGCAGATTTCACCTATGGGTATAATACAGTGACACTACAGATAATCCAGTAAACCATACTTATTTATCTATAAATGGCCACTAATATTATAAGGCCTACTTCAGGTCAGCACCTACCCTGGCAAGGTCCCTTCTGCACCAGGCTACCTGCGAGCAATTAGTCTCACACACACAGCCCGCACACTTGAACACACATGTGCACCACATGTGCACAAGTGTTCACATGTAGCCACCCCAATGCCCCTTACCCTAGCTGAACCTCAGCAACTTTACCTTAAAAGGCAGTGGAAGAAATTGGGTAACTGGTTGAGGGGGGTTAAACCCTACTCAAGCAGCAACCACGATCCTTGTCAATGTGAAGTTACAAGCAAACCCCAAAGTAAGCTGTGCTCAACCCTCTGGTAGCTTGGCAAGAGCAGTCAGGCTTAACTTAGAGGCAATGTGTAAAGTATTAATGCAGTACTTCAAACAGTAATAAAATGAACACAAGAAACAATGTCACACCAATTTAGAAAAATAGAGTAAACATTACTAAATAATTTAAGCCAATTTGACAATAATCCAATCAGTAGAACCGGAGATATGCAATTAAAAAAATTTAAGTGAACATGCCACCAAAAAGCACAAATCAACAACTGTGAATATACAAGTCCAGGACGACCGTGGTGGAGCGAAGGCTGGCTACAGGGACCGAGTTATTGCAGCTGAATAACAGTATCTTAAATCCAGTTGCAGAGTATTTCAGAGCCCTGCGTCAAAGATGCGTCTCACAGTGGCCATTCCTAGGAGCAGCAAAGTTGCGATAAGAGGTGCTGCATCATCATGGAGGAAGCTATTGACAAGGGGCTTTTGATTCAAAGACCTGCATTGAAAAGCGTGGTGCACCAGCTGGTTCTGAAGAGGTTGCAGGGCTTGCGATGTGGAGTCCTGTATTGTCATTGAGGATGCTGTCGACGAGGAGCTTGGGATGCAAAGGCCTGTATAAAGAATGTAAAAAGAACAATTGATGGACAGAATGCAGAACAATGTCATACATTCACCCCACTACAGAGATCTGGGCCTAAATCCATCGTTTTTTTGCTCACCATGCCATTCCAGTTTGGACCCAGCAATATGAAAATCAGTCTTGACTCTGTGCCCAATGGGAACAGTCCAGCCCGAACTGCCAGGCCAGGTCCTCCCTGGACTGGAAACAAGCATCCTAGGACCGGTTTTGGGCTTTCAGCCCTCTTCAGCCAGGATAGCTTGACTCCAGTGACATGTATAAAGAATGTGTCATGCAGTAGCAGTTCTTGGAAGGCTGTGGGCGGCAATGCGAAGCCCTGAACTGGAGATGAACCACGCATCGATCCAGAAGCAGAGTCTGCAGTGACAATGCAGAGTTTCTAGTCGGTTCTGCAGGGACTGCTGTTCAGCTGGCAGAGGATCCTAATGCTCACTTCCAAGGGTTCAAGCCTGGAGTGACACCACATGGGAGGGCAGGTCTTACTGCAGACAGAGTCCAGGAGCTGGATTCAAGGTGGTTGGAGCATTCTGTCATTGAAGCTCTGGTCAGGAGGCCAGCCAACTAGCCATTGGAGTCACTGTGGTGATCCTGGGTTCAAAAAGCATGTCCAGTCCTTCACTAAGGCAGCAGGCAGCAGGGCAACAGAGTAGCAGTCCTTCTTACAGAGCAGCACAGCAGTCCTTCTTCTTAGCTTCCCCACAAGTCCATATTTGTACTGAGGAGTTGGGACTAAGGGTCCAATATTTATGCCTTGTGCCCACTTTGAAGTAGGAGAGGGCTCTGGAGGTTTTAACCCCCCTGAGGTGTCTAGATTTCCCTGCCTCTCTGCCCTGGCCCCAGCTTGTCAGGGGGTCACAAAAGACCAGTGTTAAACTGTATTTGTAACAGTGCTCAGGCACAGCCTTTGTGATGTGCATGTGTAGCAGGTGACTTCTCCTTGTAGTATATTAAGTAATATGTAAGTATGGGGTTTATGATTCTATGTAAAATGTGTTAGGTCATAGTCCTGTATTCTAGGCTCTAGGTAGAACTATGAGCAGCTGAATTGTTAGGGACATTCTTGTATTGGGAGCTGATGCTGTTGTCTGGATGCGAGGGGATTGATAATAAATAAGACTTAAACCTTGGATATTCCTTGTCCTGGAATATTGATGGAGATACTACACACATTTGGTGAATCCCCTGAACCCGCTGGATCTAAATGATTTCAAGGAGTTACATGGTTTTATGCATTTTTCAGGATCTATTTTTCAAGCGTTGTGACTAAAGAATATTTGCTGGAAACAGCGAGAATTCTAGGCTATTTAAGTGCATGGCTGGATCGTAGGGGTTACGCAGTAAGGTGGTGTAAATGTTTTATTCACTGTTATTGCAATCCATTTGTGTCCTGTTTGTTTTCAAATGAGCATTCAGGAAAGCCGGCTCATGCACCTGGGTTACATTTAAAAGTGCAGCGAACAGGCAAACGTACTGCGCGCACTCAAAGAAGCTGCCTTGTGCACCTGGTGTGCATTCAAATGCACCAGTAGAGCCAGCTGTCAGCGTGGTCTTTGTGCGCTTATCAGAGCCCATTCCTTGCATTCCTACGTGTCTATTTCAGAGATTCTGTGCATTGAATTCTGGGTCTGCGCATTGAATTCTGGGTTGGCACACGTCGTTACGAAGTCAATCAATCAATCATAATAACTTTATTTCGCCGATAGAATATCGGCATAAAAAGTATACTACAATAAAAACACTACAGCTAAAAAGGTCATGCTGCGTGACCTTTAACGCCTTTGCTGCTCATGATGAGCTCAGCTCGTCATGCTGCGCGGGCGGGCTGTGTGCATGACGAGCTGAGCTCGTCATGACCCCGCCCACGATTGGAATGTCCAGCACCTGGCTGGAATTCCTGCCGCAGCGAAGGCGTTAAATGCCTCAAATGCAAAAAGTAGAGAGAGAGCTGGTGATTTTAATATGTTCAAATGTACCATTTTAGATTTGAATGATCATTATTTTCAGTACTGGTCGGTGGTGGGAGTGCCGCCGGGCGCTGACGTGGGGCGGGGGAGGGGCAGGGTGGGGGGTAGTAAACTACGGATTACGGCCGATTACAGGTAAGTACACATATAAATAAATAAAACGAATTTCGTTGCGCGCGCTGCATCGCATTTGGCGATGCAGCGCGAGAAACGAAATTCGTTTTATTTATTTATATGTGTACTTACCTGTAATCGTCCGTAATCCGTAGTTTACTACCCCCCACCCTGCCCCACGTCAGCGCCCAGCGGCACTCCCACCACCGACCACTACTGATTATTTTCCCACTGTGTGTGTTGCAATTACAAAATGCACATTTGCTAAAGAAAGCAACAACTGAATGAGTCTACTGAGGAGTATGTGTCTATTCTTAGTTTACATGACGAGATGATACAGGATCAAATAGTAATTTGCAAAAACAAAGGAATCCAGGATACGCTATGGTTTGAAGGAGACTCCAACTTAAAGAATATTATAGATTTGGTAAAGAAAACTGAATTATCGGAAAAGTGTGCTAACGCTGTTTCTCCTCAAAGTGAACATTTTTCCGTTAATAAGATATTGGAAAGCAGAAAAGGGAAACATGCGAGTGCAAAGAACACTTATGACCAATCTTATCTCAATGAAAACTCAAGTAAAGACAAGAATGCTAACCAAGAAAAGGTTACAATGTTTACGTTCCACCACTGTGGCAGAAATGCACACAATGTTAAGTTTGAAAAGTGCCCAACGAAATTAGCAAAGTGTTTAGATGTGGTATCTTAGGACACTTTGCAAGAGTGTGTAAAAAAAAGGGAAAAATGTCAAACAGAGTACCATGTCTGAATGTGATTATGATTCTTCAGGGAATGATTTGGAAGAGGATTCTGAAGAAGTGTATACCAACAAGGAGTACAGAAAGACAAAATGTTGTTCTGAATATCTAGAGTAATGATAGAAACAAACTACTGTGTATTATTAATTTTGGGGGTTTTCCTTCACAGGTGGCAGCAGATTCAGGATACCTTTTACTATCTGTTGTGGTTATGTACTGACCCCTTTAAGTGCACCTGCACAACTAATGTTCGGAAAGCTTGTGCTCTCCCAGGAGACTGCTATATTGGAGCCAGTTGGAGATTGGGAGCACATTGGCAGGCTGTATGTTGGTGGTGCTACCATGAGAAATAAAGAAGCTGGAAACTGGGATAGTGTCTTCTTTCAACACTGGCGACGAGCTAAGCTGAATTGGGGACCAGCCGGCTACACCATCAATTCCCCTGTGGACAACTGACTGGCATATAGTAAGTTTGTCTCTCACTGACCAGAAGGATTTCAATTCAGAATTAAGCTCTTTGTAGTCAGGCCTACCCCTCACAACATATGTTTTTTATAGTAGAAAGCCATTCATCCTCTACAGTGCTCTTTGTCCACTCATCCCTTGAAATGGTGGATTCCCTCACCCAATTCCACGCAATCAGACACATCCACATACTTTTCCTCCACATCTTCTAACTGCAAATGTGATAAGCAGTCCGCAGTCCTGTTAACCAATCCTGGAAGATATTGAACTTGGAAGTTGAATTCCTCCAACCCTTCACTCCATCACTTAAGTCTGGGAGTCACTCTCTCACTTTGACCACATGAGAACACTTGAACTAGAGGCCTGTGATCTGTCCTAACCAAAAAGGGAATTCCCCACAAGTAAAATTTGAAATGTCTAATTGTCCGCACTATTGCTAGGGCCTCCCTTTCAATACATGAGTAATGTTCCTCAAACTTTTTAAGGGTCCGGGACACAAACGCCACCACTTTTTCCTCTTCTTCCTCCACTTGAGAGAAAACTGCACCCAAACCATTAAGACTAACATCAGTGGTGAGAATAGTTTTCTTACTGCTGTCAAAGTGGCCTAAGGTAGGCCTTTTACTTATGGCCAATTTAAGTGTGAGAGATGCTGACTGACTCTCCTGCATCCATTTAAAATGGACTCCCTTCTTGAGAAAAGCTCTAATAGGCTCCACCACACTGGCAAATACTTTAACAAACTTGGAATAAAAGTCAGCAAGTGCTAAGAATGACCTCACTGTTCTTTGTCCACAGGAACCGAGGCACCACAAATTCTATCTGCTGATTCCAACTTGGGTTGAATACCTTCACCAGATATAACGTGAGCTAAATAGGTAACCGATGTTACTCCAATCTTACATTTTTGTTTTTTTACAGTAGGGCCTTTCACTTCGAGCCTCATCAAAACCTTCCTCAAGATCATATCATGCTCACTCACATCCTTGCCATATATAAGGATATCAGCTTGAAAAAACAAAATATTGGGTATCACCCCCCCCAAAACCAACTTCATTATCCTTAGGAAACAGGCGGTAGCGGAAGCCAACCCAAATGGCATCCTAACAAATTGATAAGCTCCCAATGGTGTCACAAAGGAAGTAAGATGCCTCGAGTCCTAATGTAATAGCACTTGATGATATGCTGAGGAGAGATCAAGAGCAGAAAAAAACCCTGCCCCCTTCAGCATTTTGAGAGATTCTGAAATGTTAGGGTGTGGCTGGCAATCCACCCAAATACATTTGTTGAGACATTTTATGTTCACACACATTCTAATGGATTTGCCCCCATCCTTAGGTTCTAAAGCTACTGGTGTCAGCCACTCTGATGCTTCAATCTCTTCAATTACCTTTGCTTTCAGTAATCTGTCCAAGTCCTGCTTAAGAGGTTTGAGCATCAAGTGAGAAACTTGTCGTACCTTATGCACACAGGGTTTAACATTGTTTTTCAGTACAATACGGTGTTCTCAACTCTTCCTTAAATACACCAGGGAATTCCTCAAAAAACGTTTTCCTATCACCACACTCAATCAACATTACTTGGTCCTTGGCATTTGGAATAAGTATACTTTCCATATCTATTTGGTGTCTCCAAACATGAAAATTGTCTCCTTTTTGGCTATGTATACTTTTCCCATTGTTTCTCTCCCTTTTTTCTCAATCTTCCTCACCACATACCCAAGCACATCAATTCATGAACAACCAAACTGACTGGGTTGATATCTGGAGGAAGCAACACCTCCTCAGGAAACTTACTTTCCCACAGTTTATTACCAATCAAGGTGAACGGCGAATCAGAATCCACCAATACATCAAAAGTTTGTCCATCAATATCAATTACACACTTGGCCATAACCATCACATCTGTATGCACTTTTCCATCTTCACCTTTTACATTCAGTATTATAGTGCGCAATCCCTCTGTGACTGTGTCAACATTCTCTACTACACGCACCTCCTTAAGTCTGGGATAATCTTATGAGAGGGGAAAGGGCTGTTCCTCCAACGAGTATGAGGCCCATAGTGATTAATCTTGGTCATGAGGGACATTTAGGCAGGAGCTTGAACAAAGCCTGAGCTCAGGAAAGATGTTGGTGGCCGGCCATGGATCATCTGGTGGAACAAGTTGTGAAGGAGTGATGTTTATGTGCTTCCAATGATAAGTCACACAAACAAGTAAAGCTCCTTTGTCCCCGGTTGTTGTGGTTGACAAGCCATCGACAATATTAGGTATAGTCATCATGGGACCATTTGAGATTCTACCTTCAGCTGAACGGATTGTCGTCCTGTTAGTAGTTTACACATCAAATTGGGTGTCAACCAGATGTGTGAGTACAGTTTGCACTAAGACTGTTTTAGAGTTCCTTAAGGATGAATTTGCAAGTGAGGGAGTTCCTGAATAATTAGTCACAGACAATGGGTCACAGGACATGTGTGAATTCCTAAATCAACTTGGCTTAACATATCAGAGAACGTCTTTGTATGCACCACAGGCAAATGGTCTTGCAGAGTGCATGAACAGGTTGGTGAAGGCCTGCGTGCAAACATTATCAGAAACAAGAGTACCACTTAAGGTGGCATTGAGAGATATGAAAAGAATTCAATGAGAGAGAAGAAATGGAAGGTGGGAGACCTGATGTTGGAAGGAAACCAAGGTGGGAGAGGAAAGGTGTGACTGAGTTGATGGGTAACCCTGGGCGAAGTTCGCGTAGCCGCGCTACGTGAGGCTATGCGAAGGTGCACAAAAATTCCGCGACGCTACGAGTAGCTACGCGAGCATGCGGAGTTGCTTGTTTCCGCATGCTCGCATGTGCTCGCGTATGCTCGCAAGATGTTTTTGACGTTCGGCAACGCGGATGACGTGTTCGGGGGAAAATCGTGTGAACTTCGCCACACGGTCCCAATGGGCGCGCCCATCTTGTTTTCCTATCTTTTGCATGGTTCTGGGGCCTGTTTTTCAATCCCTCTCCAATCTTTTCAATCCTTTGGGGCAGATTTACAAGCTCCTTGCACCACTTTTGCGTCACTTTTAACATGGGAAAAGTGACGCAAAAGTGGCGCAAGGGCCTTGTAAATCTGCCCCTTTGTTTTTTACACTGTTTTTCTGAACTTTTTTTATTTATTATCTATCCCTCTCTGTCCCTAAGTCTATATTTTGCGTTTTATTTCTACTTTTACTGTGTTTTTTTTACTTTTCTACTGTTTTATATTACTTCCTTCTTTACTCTCCTACTTCTTCCCCTAACTTTATTTTTTCCTGCTAAATTTTCTTTTGCGCCCCCCGCCCACCCCAGAACCATGGCTAAGGGAAAGGGTACGGGCTCCAAGGGCAAGGCGCCTGCGCCAAAGAGCCACCTGCCTTGCAGCAGACTGCGCCCGGCAGGGGTGCATGCCCGGGCCCTTTTCAGCGAGGCGGAGGTGGCCGCCCTTGTTTTTTTTGTGCAGCGCCACCTCCCCTTGACCTTGGCAACAGGTGGCAGGCCTGGCTCCGGGTATGCTACCCAGGAGCGTCACCGCCGGTGGGCGAGGGTGTGCCGCCCAGTGTTTCGCTGCTCCGGGGTCCGGCGCACCCATAACCAGCTGACCCACCGGTGGTCAGACGTCTTGGACCGGGAGAAGGACCTGCTGGACCTGCTAGGTGTCAAGGTTGTGGGGCTTGGTGAGTAGCTAATACTAGTAGTATTGTGTGTTCTCTAGACTGTGTTACTGTTATTGCGAATATAATTTTTTTCCGATTGGCAAGAATGCTGCTGCTTACATTGCAGGTAAATTAAGTTTAAAAATCTTCTGTGATTGTTATTCTTCTAGACACAGGTGCTCGGCGCTACTAATCTTACTTGTTGTTTGCAATTTTGGCTCGCTTGGGCTGATTATGTAAGAGTTTACTTTAGAGAACTTAATTTAGGTAATGCTAGAGAGACTCTAGTCCTTCCTTTGTCCTCCTGTCACTAAGATAGTGGTGGATAGGTAGTTTAGTTACTTAATATTAGTTGGTAATTTTTAAGCGGTCTGCGTGACGCATCCTCCGTCACGTCACGTGCTGTTGAGTGCTGCATGCTCCAGTCCTTAGTAGAACCTTTTGTAGTTAGTTTAGTGAGGGAGTAATAGGCTTAGCAGAACATCAGCAGCAACCAACCAACAATTTGGTGTATGCAAAAATGTATGCATGTGTCCTCCATCTATGCATTTTGAGGACTAAAATAAATGGAAATGCAGACTTAGTGAACAATTGGCCCGTCTGAATAGGTGGGCTAGGTCAGGTGGTACTTAGGCGTAGTAATCTGGAATTAGAATGGAACACTGGATTAGTGTTCATAAATAATAACTAGACGGTCCGCGAATCCCGCGATACTACCAGTCGATCAGATTAGATAGGTCAATTTTATTGCAATTGTTGTTTCCAAAAATGTATTTTTGAGCGTTTTTTTAAATATTTTATTTGTTTGACACCAATCATCAATGTTTGTCTCTTTCTTTATTATATCTTACATGATCAGCACCCAGGGGAAAGAAGACGGGGTCGGAGTCGGCGGGAGCAGCTGGAGAATGCCAGGGCCAGGACCGCTCCTCTACCGAGGGCTCTGCTGCTGGCCCCAGTAAGTCTTCCTGTTGTTAATATTAATAATTATATTGCCCTAACTTTTACTGCACCTGATTTTTTCCGAACTATTATTTCCGTTTCCTAATTCTATTTTTTACCAAATCTTCTTCGATCTAGACTATCTGTTTCTAAATTCTTGTTATCCCTGCCTCTAACTGCCTTTGCTATGACTCTCTGTAAAACTACTATTATTAGTCTGTCTATAGCTAAGCTTGCCCAGTTGGCCACTCTTTATTTAAAAGGTTTTATTAAAACTCAGATTCACCAATAACTCTAGTCACTGAGTCCAGTCCTTTGGGTTGGCCTCTTCTAGTCTTCTTAATCTTGAGAGGCTTTTCAACAATTCCCACCAACAAAATGAATGCCCAACCAGATATTTTACTATTTTTGATAGGATAGGACATACTACTACTGGTAGTGTCTACTCTACCCGATTTGTAGTGATGTATGTGGTATATGTATGTATTTTAACTTTTTTTCCAATATTGCTAGTGAAAAATAGGGGGAGGTGTATATGGCATCTAAAAAATGTGTAATGTTTTTTCTAGGCGTACCGACCATGACCACCAGTGCCGGGGCCAGCGGCGGGGCAGGCGACGCCAGCCAGGAGGGAGCAGTGGATGCGGCAGCTGCCACAGGGCTGGGCGAGCCAGCAGCAGTGGCGGGCGGTGGTAAGTTATACTTATATTCCTTACTTATTGACAATAGTTACACACTTGCTGCAAGGGTGTTATGTAAATTGAGAGAGACTAAGTTGTTGTGAAGAAGACACCCTTTACTAAGCATTAGAGCAATAGCATTAGCGGCAGGAGTAGTTGAGTAATTAATGGCCTCTTCTACCTGACTTCAACTCAGCTGTGAAAGTTTTATGGAGAAGACTAAGAGTCAGATCAGATGACCTTGATGGATGGGTTGAACGAAAAGGGAAAGAAGGATGGAAGGAGGAATGATGGGCAAAATGTAATATATATGAATGGCAGAGAAGGATGCGTGGGATGCATGCATAGGTGGCTTATAGGAATCAGATGCATGGGTGGTTGAAGGATGGGTGGAAGGTGAAAGAAAAGATGCCTGCCTGGGTGGGTGAAACTGTATGGGTGGATAGCAAGAATCCTCCGGGGTGTTTCATGGGTCAAACTCAAAGGCAAGCAAGGAAGGAAGGACGCATGGGTGGTGGTTTAAAAAAAAAAAAAATGTTTGTTGGTGAAACAAACTAAGGTTTGTTGAGAGATTAAGAAGAATGATAGACATGTTTACTTTGAATGGATGGATGCCTGGATGGTATTCATCATAGATAGCATAGGTGGAGACTGTCACTGGATGAAGAGTCTTTGAAGAGAATGTAAAAGAAAAAGAAACCGCGCCAGAGTAGCAAAGCCAAGGAGAATAGAAGTTGTATTTTCAGAATACTCCCTTGACTCACAGTAGTTTGCAAGCACAGCATATATATTGTGTATGTATGTTGTTATCAAGCGCCTCCCTCCGACTCCGAGGCCCACTCCCTATCTATGTTAATTTATTTTTGACTGTGTCACCCTGCCATGGATGGCCTATCGGCTGCATGGTTACACAATCAATCAAAACAAAGTACCTCATGTCGTCCCATATATAAGCAATGCTCATTTGGATCAGATATCATCTGCCTTGTTGTAGTATAGTAGTCAGGGCAGGGTAAAAGTGAAATTGAGCAGTTATTTATACTTAAACTTTACATATGATGTAAATGTTTTATGGGGGGGTTACTCTTTTACGTCACACGGTTTCCTTTGCTGCTGCAGGGCCGCAGCCAGTGTTTGATTTAAATAATCTGCCGATTTTTTGTAACACACGAACAGATAGATGCGGTACCCTCACTGAGTGACTTGTCCTACTAATACTGTCAGTCTCACCTCCTAGTCTATGCAATCTGCAACAGGACTCAAGGGTGTGGGCGTGTAAATTAATTAATAGAAAAATAAGATCATTGTGTAGTAGTCAGCTTCCCCACATGCAGACAGTAGTAAATAAAACTAACGTGAGTCTGCGTCACGAGTATGTGTCTTGGGCGCAAGCTGACTGAGCTGGCATGCCGGCTACAACAAGGTTTCGTTAATTTAGCTAAACAAGAGAGAAGAAGAAGACTGGTGTACTCGAGTGAGTCCATAGTGCTAGTATAATGCCTGAAACTCCCACAAATGTTAGAGGCCGAGGAAGTGGGAGGATAGATACCACAAATGTTATGTACTGTGCTTGCTAGTGATACTGTGCCACTATGTTTAGAATTAATTTGTCTTACTGTTTTGCTAAGAGTATATTGGTTACAATATTCTTTTTTCTTCTTGATATAGCTACTCCTTCTGAACCAAAATCATCTAAACCAGACAGGAAGGAGTTGGCAGCCATGGCCCGGTGCCGGAAGCTGGAGGCCCTCTGTACAGAATACCGGCGGCTGGTGGTTCTGGCGGAGGAGGAGGAGGAGGCGGCAGCAGCTGCAGCCTCCTCCAATGCCCCAGGCCCCAGCCAGGCATCTCCAGTGGTATGGCACCGGGGTCTGGCAGCCGCCCGCCGCACTTCATCGAAAACTGCTGCCCCTCGGTGGATGCAATTGTCGATCTTTTAAGCGCTGCATGCTCCTCGAAATGGCGCACCTAGAGGAGCAGGTAAAGGAACTAAAGCAGGAGGTCCTGGGGGTTAACCGGCGACTGCGAGACCGCCGATAGAGAGATCCCGTTGGATTGCCCCTTTTTTATTCCTTTTTTTGGTGGGTGGGCATTGGGCGCACGTTGGGGAAACGTTGGAGTTATATGGGCAATTTTATTTTTGAACGGACATTGGTGGACTATACTTTTTGGACATTGGTTGGGGTTAGGGAGAGGGGTGGGTTAGGTGTTGAGGGATATTTACATAGTTTATTTTTGTTAGGGATTAAATTATATTTATACTTAAACTTTACATATGATGTAAATGTTTTGTTGGGGGGTTAATCTTTTACGTCACACGGTTTCCTTTGCTGCTGCAGGGCCGCAGCCAGTGTTTGATTTAAATAATCTGCCGATTTTTTGTAAAACACGAACAGATAGATGCGGTACCCTCACTGAGTGACTTGTCCTACTAATACTGTCAGTCTCTCCTCCTAGTCTATGCAGTCTGCAACTGGACTCAAGGGTGTGGGCGTGTAAATTAATGAATTCATTTCCCTTATTAATTATGACTCCCTCAAACTTCTTCTCTTACCTGTGATTGATGTTTAAAGTAAACTTAGGCACAGCGATGGCTGCATGGTGATGATGGTTTGGTTTCCCAAGATGCCAATGTTGCGGTGGTGGTAGTACAGTATACGTAGGCAGTAGCATTTGCAAAAAAAGAAAATGAGACAGTCAGTCGCCTGAGAGAGACTAACGAAGGAGTAGTAGAACGAAGTACAGTACACAAGAAGACTGCCAAACAAGAGAGCTTAATAATGATGATTAGTAATGCTAAAGTAAAATAAAACATAATGCTGGCGGGGATAGCCTAGTACAACAAGTTACAAACTGTAGTTGACTCGAGTCACTCGACACAAGCATAAACTTTAGTGTGGTAACTTAGGAGGGGGATGATGAATCCAATCGATGCCGGCAATTAATTATGATGGATTATGTTCCTTTGGAAAAAAAATTGACTTGCAAATATCTTGAGCATGGGGGGGGTATTGGCAAGCAGAAGAAGATCCTCGCCCTGCCTTGATTGAAATTGAATTAGTGTTGCTTTCACCACATCCGCCCCAGCAAGTGTGTGATCAATTAGTGGTGTAAATTTAATTTAGTCACACCTCAATATAAATCACACAGACCGGGGGAAGAGGATTAGGGTTTGATGAATGGTTGGGAAGGGGTATTTGAGGGAAAGGTTTGACAAAGACAAACACTACACATGGACAAAAGAAAACACAATCTTGGCAGACGACCATCATATTCATAAATCTGTTAAGGGAGAAAAAGGAAATGCATGCATGATGATGACTTGATGGTTAATGACAAGTAGTACTAGACTAATAGAGACCCAAATTACATACATTTTATGTTCTGTTGTACTGGGCTTCCTTTTATAGCTAGCAAAGAGCAACAACAACACACAGTCGTAATGATTGAAGAGAAAAATATAAATCAAATTATTTAAAAGATGATGATACTAAAGTTACTGTATGATCCTGGTTAAATTGGGGAGTTGCATCTCGGCATTCCTCTTGGTCCTCCCTTCCATGGACGCTGCGTCCGTCAATCTTGGGTGCCACTGCCTGCCTGGCGGATGCGGATTGGTAGGTGAGTGTGAGTTGTTTTTCTCTGTTTAGCACAGGGTAAAGGCCGGCCTGTAAGTGTAGATGGAAAAACAAAAGGGATATTGAAATATCAAGGAGGAAAAAAAGCATAAATTACGGAGGAGTGCAAACACTTTCAGAGGCGGCATGGCTAAAGCATGTCTACTCTGTTGTCTGTTTCCAGCATTAACCTACAATAGCAACAGGACAGATCATGCCCACGGTGCCCACCCAACCTCCACTTAGCTTAGATTTTGAGTGAGCCAGACAGAGCACACATATACAGCAACATAGCATTTTCCAAAGTAAGTAACTAAATCAATGCACAGCTGTCAGTCATACCACTACTACACTCGTGAGACTCGTGACTCGATTCCACCACAACACAGACATGTAGGACTGCTGTGGTTGTTCTTGACTTGTTTACCTTTTATGCCAATCATGAAAAACGCCCTGAGTTATTCCATCAATCATCTCCGATCCTACTGACTGACTGCGAAGATACTATGTCACTGTGGTCATCATCATGGTGTTGTCCAACTCAGTCTGCAGTGTACCGAGTGAGTCCAGATTCATATTAAAAAATGCAATGGATCGGCCTGCAGTAGAAGTACAATTTTGTTATTAAACAACAAGAAGGGAAACATTGACTTGATTCACTTTTAGTGTGTAGATTAAATACTAGTACACTTTGACTTCACTTCATGCACAACAAACAACAACAACACAAACATCAATCACTCAGAGTCAGCGTCTAATGCATGCCATTCATTACCTGTTCCTTCCCATCTTAAGTTAAGGGGCTGTCTCTCTCGGCTCGGAAAGGAGGATAGCTATAGTCATCATGTTCCACTTCTTTTGGAGGGACTCGACGAGGCAACATTTCTTGTACTATTCTCCATCCAATCATCTGGCTTGAGGGAAATGGATTTAGGGCGAGTCAGGAGGAGGATGGAGCAGGACTCGGAGGAGTGGACTGAAATGCACACAGCTGCAACTCCAATATGGTAATAAAAAGATAAGACGGTGGTGATGGATTTGTTGTGATTCGAACCAGAAAGACAGAGACACACAAATATAATAAAAGTAAATAAGGAAGAAAGAAAGTAACAAGTTCAAAGCCTAGTTGTCAGGGAAGTATAGCTCGTCCTCAAACTCTGGTGGTTCAACCAGAAGTAGGTAATCATCTAACACACTACTTCCGTCACCTAAGTCGCTGTCCTCATCTTCCTGCTGTGATTCACATATTTTGTAATTTGTGGTATAAAGTGGTGATTCATTTTGATCATGGTTAACCTCTCCACGTTTTTGGGCGAGAGACTGGTCCTTTTCACTGTTACAATGGCACCAGCAGCACTGAAAACACACTCAGAGAGACACTTGCGACAGGGCAAGCCAGATAGTTTATCACCAGCCAGCTGAGCACTGGCCATTGGCCCCTTTTCCCATACCAATACAGCAATGGGTTTTGATCAATGTAGACCTCTGTTGGGTCATCCAGATAGGCCTGGACCATCCACTCAATGCTCAGGGGTGCTCCACTTTGCTGGGCCTCTTTTGCCTTTGCATCAGCACTGGACCTAACAAGCCCTTGTTGTAGATACCAATGCTGTGCCGATTTTACTGGGGCTGATGATCCGGTTCTTGCTGTTGTTGATAGTGTTGGTGACTGCTGTGAGCCAAACGCACTGCCCTCAGGCTCTGAAGTTGAACTTGACACCGGATGCCCTGCTGCAGTACTTGTTGTGCGTTGGAGTAGCAGGCCTTTAATTACCAGCCGTTCCTTTTCCAATTTACTGGCTGCCTCAGCTATCCAAGTTTTGTGCTGGGCAACATCCACTTCTGAAAAAGGAATTAATGTCTTAGTGTTCAGTGCCGATTTGTACCGTGGATCCAGAATTGTGGCACAAATGTAATGTTTGTCGGACACAATGCTAGTTTGCACCCTTGTATTTTCAGCTAAGCGAAATGATAAGCTCTCCACTAACTCATATGCTTCTTTTTTTTCCTCCACACCTGTGTACATTTCAGACACCACCTTCAGCTGTTGCTCTAGCATGTGCAACAATGGGATAGCTTGGCCCATAGTACAGTCCTCCTTGCTGACTTCACGTGTGAAGAGCTCGAAAGGAAGTAGCATCTCTGTCAGGCATTTAACTAGGCCCCATTGGTCCATCTCTATGGTCATGCCTTTCACAGTAGCATCCCCTAGTCTTTGCATGACATATTCATTGATTGGTGTGTACTGCTCAAACAGACGATCAAGCATGTAATAAGTTGAGTTCCAACGTGTTGGCACCTCCTGGATGAGTGCTTTGACTGGCATTCTATGCTGACGTTGAATGATCCTCAGCTGCTTCCGGGCTTTAAAAGATTGGCTGAAATGTACATATTCTTCTGCAGGTGTTCAGTAAGTTGCTGACTCGGTCTTCCTTTTTCAGAAAGTCTTGAACAATGATGTTAATGCAGTGCGCCAAACACAGGACTCTGAAATAGCCACCAGTGCGCATGGCCTTAACTATATTACTGCCATTGTCCGTGGCAACAAAAACAATGTTAAGCCCTCTTGGGTGCAGCCATTCAAAGACCTTGCTGTTAAACTCTTTCAAAATGTTTGCAGCAATATGAGATTTCTCCATGGTGAACATGGCTACAGTTGCATGTTTACGAGTAGCATTAAAAATCTCAGCAGTGTCAACAACACCTGCTGCAGATATCTTGTCTCTAACCCCCACAAAAGAGATCCAATGTGCAGAGATGCACATATAATCAGTGGCTTGGCAACTGGTCCACATGTCTGTTGTCAGATGGATAATGTGAACAGCACTCTGCTGCAAAGCTTGTCCGAGCAATTCAAGCACGTCGTGATGTAGTGCTGGAACAGCAACTCTGGCGAAATAGGACAGGCTGGGAACCTTCCATTTTGGGCAGATGGCTGTCACAAATTCCAGAAAACCCACCCCTTACACAAGAAAAAGGGAGAAGGTCCAGCGCTAACATTTTTGCCAGCTTCGCATTGTACAAACGTGCCGTTGGGTGGTTGCATTCGTACAGCCCCTCCGACCTAAGCATGCTGACAATGGTAGGCTGGATTTTTTTCCTTTCTGGTGCCGCTGATGCAGGTGACTTCTTGAACCCAGATGTTGTTAGGCTCAACTACGCACTTTTTTTCATTGCGGTACTCTGTTGCCTTGGTGTCTCAACCTGACTCTTACTACGGTGCCACTGAGATGTTGCTGAGGATGTGGGCGGTACCACTGCACTGCTGGGGACAGGGCTACTTTGTGTACCAGAGAAAATGTCTCCCTCTTGTTCACCTTCCACTGCGATCATATCTTCTTCTACTTCTTCATCCCCACCAACAGCAATGGATGCAGTTTTACTTTTTTGGGAGCTAAGGTACGCCTCCCACTGGATCATGTGGTGTTTTTTTCAGATGGGTTGTTTGGCCTCCGGTACCATAGTTTGTACCAAGCTTACCCCGACTAACACCTTGTCGACAAATTGAGCATATAGCAACGTTCTCCTCCTTACTGCTGACCGAAAAGAAGTCCCAAACTGGGGAGGTGAACTTTCTTGCGCTGCTGGAGGTGCAACTTGCAATGCCGGATAAACTGGAGGGTGTGCCTGGAATTTGACTCTGTGCAGTTACAGTACCACTACCTACTGAGGTGGTGGTTGTGCTGGATGTAGGTCCCTGCCGGGCCTTTGCAAATGCAAATATGGAAGCTGGAGGTCGTGTTGGTGTTACCTGTGTTGGTGGTAACCGTGCCACATCCCTCACAGCAATTTGGGATGGAGTAATAATGTCGGTCTCCATCTCCACTGGGGAGGGAGTGATGTTCATGGTGACTGGCTCATCATCATCCTCCTCTTCTACATCTACCTCCATAACTCTAAGGCTTTCTGGAACCTTCCTTTTCCCTAGCCTTGTCGCGTGGTGTGCCTCACTCTCAGACTGAGCTGGTGGGTTCCAAGTGGTATCTAGATCATCAAAAGGGGGGCTTTCAGGGAGCTGCAGCTGGCAAAGTGGATGGAAGCAGTAAGCCAAGAGGAACAAAGGAAAGACATGCAGGCCTATATGGCAATAGCAGCACACTACTAAACTACCACCACAAAATGGTCACCAGCCACATGGTCACTCACAGTCACAACAAGCAGGAGCCCTGGAAAACAATGAACTCAAGCAGGCCTATAATGGCCAGGCAAAGGAGGCATGATGAACAACACAGCTTTAATGCAAAAATGCAAAAACGAAAATCCACAGGGCTAAACAAGGTTTGCAAGTTACACAACAACCACACCACACACACACATCCAACAAAGGCATTTATTTAACACACACCAAAAAAGTGAAATACCTAAAAAAAAACACATTTTGCAATTCAATCCAAAGCCATCCATGCCCTAAATGATGTTTAAATTTAACAGACACCAAAGAAACAGTTGTTTCATGCACCCATGAGTAGCTCTGGGCCTACTGGCTTCCCACAATACATTTTTTTTTTAAATGATGAAAAGTACAAAAAAATGCAGTTGCAACTTGCAATGCCCCCAATCAAACAAACAACACCAATTCTCCAACTTACTTGTGAAATCTCAAATTAAAAAGTCCTCCAATCCAATGATATATGATGCAGCAGACACAAAGAGTGATCCTTCCAGCTCCAAATCCAAATGAAAAGTGAACAGGACATGGACAAAGCACTGGGAGGAGCCTGCTGGACAGGAACAGGAAGTTGGAGACTCTGGGGCACTTCCTTCCTCTTAAAAAAAAGTTAAAAAAGAAAAAGGACTCCTTGCACATAAAAGAACAGCCAAATGTCAATCTGAGGAGTTTTTTTCATCCAAATCATCATTTTCGAGAAGGTTTTATGCTGCTCGAGAGATATTTTTCTCCAGATTGCCAATTTTGCGTGTTCGGCATCACAAGCTTCACTGAACTTCCCCCGGAAGTCAGATGGCACGTCCGAATGACGTGTTCGCGATCGCACACTCTCACGGGACCATGCGGCCGGCTACCAAATCTCATGGCACACTCGAACGGATAGGAAATCTCATCGGCGAATGCAGGGATCCCGGTAAGTCGCTACCGCGCACGCGAAAACGCATTTTTAAAGCGCGAACAAGAAAAAACTCCACTCTGCCGTGGATCGCGGAGTTTTCGGTAACTCTCATTCTATGTGGAACGCGGAGTTGCCAAAAATCCGCAAACTCCGCGAGCGGAGCGGATTTTACTGCCCAGGGTTATTGATGGGTCCTTTCACCATTACCTACATTAAGAAGAATGTAGTAATAGCATTCTGGTATCAGATATCAGAAGAATGGTTTTAACAGAAGACTAATGAGAAAACTGCCATTCCATTGATAACATTGGTGATAGAGAAAATAGTAAGCAGTAGGCATCACAGTCAATGCATAGAGTATTTTCTTCTGTTCTCTCATCCCATTATCCTGTCACACAATATGCATATTCAGACAACATAGATCTATACTGTGCATACACAGGCAAGGGAGGACAGGAGAGTTATTTGATAATTGGACATCCATGCTGATGGTTCAACACCAAACATTCAACTAAATGTTAGTGCTTCATTTATACTGCTATTCCAAAATATCCAAAGCTTCTTGCAGTGCTCCGCTGGCATCTACTGCCCGTACAGGGAAACTTAAAAATAATGTTTTATTTTCCTTATGCTCTAGTTTATCTGAGATTTCACCAGTAGTTTGAAAGTTATAAGGATGTGGTCTTGAGGTACAACCCCTAACCCTATCTAATTTGGTATTTCAATTTGTCATTGGTGTCTTTCAATGTCCACACCTGAAATTCCTGTAAAAGTACCTTCTTCCAGAAAAAAAATTCTTATCTTCACCACTAGTATACTAAGGGACCTATTACGGTTCTGGCTACCAGGATCGCCATACTCTTGGTGGTTCAGAGGTGGCGGATCCAGCTACCGCCGCACCGGCTGTCTGACTACCCGATTATGACTTGGGCAGTCAGACCGAACTGGAACCACCAGCTCTTTGTGGGAACCACCATTCCCTGGAGTTGGAGCACCGGTCAGAGGCCTCAAAATGCTTGGCAGGACCGCCAGGGTCCCGCGAAGCATAATACAAGTTTCCTCTCTGCCAGGGTTTTCATGGTGGTTTCACTGCTATGAAAACCCTAGCAGGGAGAGAAAACAATGGGGGCCCTACAGTGACCCCCTGTGCCTCAACCCCATGTGCCTGAACACAGGGGGGGCACAACATGTCCCCCCCTGTGTGCATGCTCATAGGTTCCTGCACAGCATGGACATTGGGTTCCATGCCATGCAGGACTTTGTAGTGCATTCCCATTGTGTGCCTTTTCTAATGGCACCGCGACCTTTAAATGAGGCACCGCCATGGGACCGGCACTCTCCCGGCCTGCTGCAGTGCTTTACACCAGTAGTAGGAGGAGGAACATCACATGATTCTCTCACACAACCAGGTAAGGTACAGAAAAGGTAGCTAACATACTAAAGAGGGAATGAGAGGAGATAAAGGATTGTTGTACACTCTGTAAACAGACACAAACATACAAGAAGTAGAGCACTCATGAAAGAAATAGCTAAACTTCGTGTGGAATTATGGGTGAATAAATTGTCTTGGGAGAAATCACAGATATTATAAAAAACAGCCTAAAATGTAATAACCTATCTAAAGCAGAAAAGCTTTCCATCAAAGGACTACAAGAAAAAAGTAACATAGCTATAAATTGAGCCAACAAAGGGAGTGCAATTTGTAAATTAAATTGATTATCACCAGGAAGCACTAAGGTTACTCAATGACAAAAATAACTACTAGCCTCTCAAAAATATCCTACACTGGAATTACTCTCAATTATTTAAAAAAGTTCTACAAGAGGCAGAGAGAAAACATTGGGTCACCAAAATAGAAGGTTAATTCTTACTCAAACCCACTTATAGCAGGCTTCTGCATAGTCCTAAAAATATGTAAACTCCAACATCCACCTCCTAGTATGCCAATATAGTTGGAGATCAATATTAAGAACCCCTTTACAAATTTGCAAACGTCTTCCTCAAAAGAGACAGGAGGAACTAGGGTGGAGGAAATAAGGCAACTCAAAAGGAAACAGAAGTAGCTTGCAGAGATAAGAGACACCAAAATAGATAATAAGGGACATTAAGAAAAATACAAAAAAGAAAACATAGTAGTCAATGCTATATAAGAAAGAGGTGAGATTAATTATTGTTAAATCAAAGACTGATAAATTAAGATGACTTACCACCAGCAGTCCAGCAGATGTGATGTACTAGCTTTGCCTTTGCTCCTTTCTTTGGTTATCTTAAAAGGAGGAAAGAAATAGAAGGCACTGATTAGTAGTATCTACCACAGTGAGTTCACACAAAAAGTAACAGGCAAATACAGCTACTGTTTAATTTCAGATGTCATCCATGATGTCATGTGAGAAATCATGAGCGTAGAATACATTGTAGCAGCTTTTAGATGTTGCTTTTTTGCTGTGAATATATACACACATACAAAATATATTATCCACAATTGTACAGCAGATGGAGCAATTCAACAATAATCTTTTGAATCCCAATGGACAATTGGATATATTCAGAAGTTTTAAAAAACAGATAGGATAGATGTGTAGTTATCATGGCTATAGATTGTCAGAGGGAGCACGGTAATTTTCATTAAGTTGCCTATTTTTGCATTTCATTAATGCTTACTTCCGGCTTTCACTGAGCAGTGAAAATATTGATAATATAAGAGGGACATGTAGGTCAGTATGTGACAGATGTTTATTCCAAAACAATAGTATTCAGATGCTCACACAATAAGTGACAATAAGCGTGACGTGAAAAGTGAGGGTGATATTAAAATAAAGACATCTCATTGACAACAATAGTATGAACTCCTTTAGAAGATTTTTACAGCATAAAAGAAGTTCATGTTGTAGGGGGTCGACGGCGTTTCGAACTCAATTATTTGAGTTCATCTTCAGGACATATAAGGGTGAGCAAGCTGAATTGGGCTTGAATGCTATTAATGTAGCATCCGGGGTGGCAAGCGCCTGTGAAACGCTGCGCTCCTCTGTATTTGAGCGTGGGAGACAGTTGTGAAGAATCAATTCAAGAGGAGCAGCTGGCCTCTGTAAGACATCGTTCAGTGTCAAGTATTTATTTAAGGAGAATCCAGGGCACTTAATGAGAGCCTGGAGATGGGGTAATAATGTCGGTCTCCATCTCCACTGGGGAGGGAGTGATGTTCATGGTGACTGGCTCATCATCATCCTCCTCTTCTACATCTACCTCCATAACTCTAAGGCTTTCTGGAACCTTCCTTTTCCCTAGCCTTGTCACGTGGCGTGCCTCACTCTCAGACTGAGCTGGTGGGTTCCAAGTGGTATCTAGATCATCAGAAGGGGGGCGTGAAGAAGAAGTTGATGGACTAACCCTCTTTTCCTTGCTGGGGATCTGGAAAACAATGGCTCTTCTGAAAGAGTGGCTTGCTCTTCTTCTTCCTCTGCAGGAATGTGTCCTGCTGCTGCTGTAGCCTGCGCTGAGTGCGATACTATTGTTGTGGAATAAACATCTGTCATATACTGACCTACATGTCCCTCTTTATATTATTTACCGCTCCCTTTAAGAATTAATTTCCTACACTCAGCCATAATACCCCCTGCAGGGTCACTTCTGAATGGACCTTTAGGCCACCCAGAACCACTGTTTCCCAAAACATATGTAGTTTATGGTCATGAGCTTATATGTATGGCCTAAGAGGAATCACCAAAGGGAGAGATTGTGATACAAAGAGAAACATTTGAGTACTGTTGCAAGGTCATACTGTGCCCTGGGCACCCCCCAACTTTTTGCTGAATGGTACTGGTGGTAACTGACTCTGACTGACCCTGGGCTCTGCCTAACCAGGACCAGGGCCAGTGCTATGTTGGAAACACTTAGAATACAGTGAAAACACCTACATACACTAGGGTACACTGTGTGTTGGGGTACCAATGTGATTGGCATGACCTACCCTATAAGCCCCTAGTACATAAAAGGGCAGGGGGATTGAAACTACCTATCAGTCCCTAGTATATAGTAGGGCATGGCAGTTTAGAGCCCAGCAGCCTTTTCTGCACTTGCATGTGTGCACTGCTGAAGCCTGAGGTCAGTTTAAAAGCAGCCCTGGGTTCCATGACTGCTTTTAAAAAGTACATTGTGCTCAAACTCGACTTTGGTGTTTGGGGCACTTAAAAATGTATAACCTACAATGTTTTGGCATGTTAGAAACCCCCAGGGTCTCCCTAGGTGTCCCAGGGGTAGGGGTCAGGTGTTTATAAGGTGGACCCTTATAAAATGAGTTTTATATGCCCTGGGGTAAGTGGAATTTCACATTTCACTCCCCACATTGTGATAAAGTGCTGCCCAAATTTGACTTTGGTGCTAGGAGCACTGTGGAGGGAGGATCTGCAATATTTCTACATATTCAGAGCCCCTAAATTCTCCCCTAGTAGTCCCATGGGGTGGGGGTCCTGTAGATATAAGCGAAGTACTTATAAAATATGTTTTTATAAGCCCTAGTGCTGGAAAAATGGCCCAAATCATTGTTCCCATTACAAATCCCATGCCACTTAGGTTAACATGGCAAGAAGTTATTAACAAATAACTCCTGATAGGAGAATGATAGAACTTCCATTCAAAGACTTCCCAGAATGGTAGTGATAAATCCAACGTCATATTGTTGAATTTCTCCTAAAATGTACAGACAAGAAGTTATAAGACTTTCTTGTTTGTAAGTCCAGATTCAGCCTTCCAGTGGTCTGTCCTGATTGGTCAGAGTTAAGTGGATTAGCCAGGCTGCCTTGAAGAAGTGATAAAGAGCCCCTGGGGTCAACCAGCTCTGCTGGGAGGGCAGTGTGCTGCTACACAGGAATGCCAGGGCAGGGGGAGGAGTCATAAACCATGGTCTTCAAAGAGGATGGAAGAAACCAGTGTCATTTACAACTCTAAACTTTTCACCTCAGCCAGATGCTAGGCTTAAGGAAGGTATGAGCAGATGCAAGGGGGAAAGTCTATGGAAAGTAGCCATCCTAGGGGTGTGTTTAGCCAGCTCTTTCCTCCCTGCTGGAAAATCAGCCATTATGAATTTGGAAGATTTGGTGCACTCTGGGACAAAATAATGCCACACTCTACAGGATGTGGTCATATCCTTGGGGAGTTGCCCTGCTCCCATTGGTCAGGAGTGACCTCCTACTTGATCCAGAGAACTTGGAATAAGTATCTGAGAAGGGCAGAGCCCCTCAGATCTGCTGCTTGAAACTTAAGAAAGCAAGACGTTGTCATGCTGAGAAGTTGGGGTGCAAATTCTAAGGCCTGCCCTCTGAAGACTGCACCAGCTGAAACTACCGCCCTGTGGACTACCTTGCTGTAAATGAACTAAAGAGTGGACTCCCTGCAAGCCACAGGTTAACAGAGCTCACCTGGAACATCACCTCCAAGGATCCTCAACCTGGAGAACTACTAGTAGATTTGTAAGGGTTTTGTCCAAGTGGATTGTGGGAACTGAAGTCCTCAACTTTCAAGGACCATCTTGGAGTTTCCAGACCCTTGGAGTGAGTTTGAGACACTTTGGGACCCTTTGGGGAACTTCAGGAAGAAGTTCCAGAAGTTTGGAGAACTTTGGAGCAACTTTGGAAAAAAGCTCCATAGGGGGACCGACTCAACCTGGCCAGCCAAGCCGCCTGCCTTCAACTGCGAGCCGGCCAAGCCATCCAGGTTCGTCCCGCTGAAAGCTCCATAGGTCCGACTTCCAGAGTTTGACCGGGAGTAGAAGAAATCCGAGGCTGGCGAACCCTCACCGAATCAGGCCTGGTGAAGAGCATATAGGGACCCCACGAGAAAAAGCTCCAGAAAAGTTTCTAAGCCCGAAGGTAAAAACTGTGACCGGGAACTACCGCGAGGGGTAACCGCTCAGGGCTCCATCGCGGTTGGCCTGAAACTTTGACTTTGAGCCGGTCTATCGCGACCAGATATCCCAACATGGTGCTATATGTTTCTAAGTGCTATAAAGTGATAAATATTTTAAAAAAATCATATCTCCGGTTCCCTACATTGGATTTTTGGTGTTTTGGTGTCATTTTAAAGATACAAATATTTCCTATTTTTATAAATTGGTGTTGGATTTTTATTATGCATTGTGTCTTAATTATTTACTGAATTGGTGTTTTTGAATGCTTTACATACCTGTCTTTGAAGTTAAGCCTGCCTGCTACCAAGCTACCAAGGGTTGAGCATGGGAATAATTTTCTAAGACCTATGCTGAGTCCTATCATGTGTTAGTGGCCTTATTGCCAGTGGCAGACCTACATTTGCCCCTACCAATAATCCACTTTCCAACAAGTACAAACATCTCTTTTAGATTTATATCACCAAGTATTGAAAAATGAAACTTATTCAGTTGTAGTTTTAGTAAGTTGTACGTCATTCGCAGAAACACATTGTTCTTCGTGGACAGGTCAAACCTTTTCTGCTAATGCTTCAACAAATAAAAAATAAATTTTGGGGAAGGCAGACTTTGTGTAAAACAGAATATCTCAAAAGTATTTGAAGTAGTTTCTTGATGTATATGGCAGAAGAATGAAAACTGCTGGACAGATGACTGCACCCTAACTCCTACATTACATAAACTTTCACAACACCCATCACGTTAGTATAGGGAAGTGGTGCTCACTTTCTAAATCTGCCACGGCCATTCAGCAAAGTAGGGTGATTTGTGAGTGCTGGTGTGGCGGAAAGGCTGTCAGCTGGCTCTGAATCTCTTCCCGGGGGATAAAGGAGTCCTCACAGTTTTCCTCATAATTTTCCCTCAGCCTACTACACATGCATTCATACATGTTACCAGTGAGAAAATCCGCACATTCCACTATTTCAGGGAATGGAGTTCTTATACAACTTTGGGGTATATTCACAAGAACGTGTGATAACTACCGCAAGAGTAACGTAACGCAACTTCCAATATCGCAGCCCATCGCGGGAAAACATCCACGTGTCAACGTGGAATTCACAACAAGGCGGTACTATGCGATAGCCACCAGATAAGGCATCAAATGTCAGTGTCAAAATCAACGCCACGCCGAAAAAATGAGAAAAACAAACGCGAGAAATCATGCGATGAGGCCAGTCGCGGTACAGAAATCAGCGAACACCAACCACAGGCCTGTAAATCCCACGCGGCCGGCGGGAAAAAGCACCATAAAAGAAAGAAAAAAAAAGAGCCCAAAAACAAATCAAACTGCGTAGCAACATGGATGCACCCGGACTGAGTGCAGAGGACAAGCCGAACACCACAAGCCCTTTTGGAGGACCAGCCAGGAACCCCACCATCAACAACTGTTCGGCACCTCCACTGCGGCACTGGCAACCCAAACCGAAATATGGCAGTCCATCCTCACCAAAGTCAATGCAGTCGAAGTGTCCAGGAGGTCACTGGAGGAGGTCAAGAGGCGCTGGCATGATCTGAAAAGGCAGACCAAACATGAGCTCGCCGCCAACAGGGAGGCAGCAACGGCGACTGGAGGTGGGAGTCCTACGACACAGGAGGAGCTGGAGCAAATGGTGGCCACAGTCAGCAGTGAGGAGAAGGTGGCAGGATTGGGGGGCCTGGACACAGCATGATACGACCTGACCCAACAGCAACAGGGTGAGTAACCACTAGGGACGGGGGGGACGGGGGGAGATGGGCACAATGGCACACATGCACAATTACGCGCAGCACACAGCACACCCACAATGACCGTGGAACATGTCCCTGAATGCCTTGGCACACTGCAGCACACATAGAAACGCCAAGTTGGCCCCCATCCACAATGTGCACAGAGGGCCCCCCCCTATCACCAATATCACAACCGACCTGTGCACATGTGCTGAATCCAGCAAAGCAGCTGCTCCGTGACCCACACTGACTATGCAAGTAACACTGCATGTCCGATAGCACGGCAGCTGCCCCAAAAAAATGACATGGCCCACGAAGCGACATGGAGGTAGCCAAGTGCGGATCACATCTGTAAAGGAGCAGGTCACACTCCGACGTGTCCACGTGCACCCACAACCCATGCCTCACAATACACGCAGCAGACGAACAATGCACCAGGCCACAAAAACAGTCCGCGAGCACACATGACCCAAGTCAAAAGCAAATCAGGCCCCGAAAAGCACACAATTCAAAGGCACCCCGCCTCAAAGGGAGAAGGCTACACGAAATCAGAGCTGCAGGGGCAACTCACCCACAATGCAGCACACACACATAGCAATCACAGAACATCAGCAATGAATGCAATGTGGTACAAAGTGCAACACCAGCACCACATGACAGAGCTCACAACAGGTTCCGCTCGTGCGTAGTAACTGTCCACCCACATCTGGCATTGCCTGACACTTTGTGATGATAATGTACGGGCACTACCACACATCCGTCATGTAGTCGAAAAACACACTGACTGCCATCAAATAGCCAGCACCCCCCAAACAGTCACAATGTACATTGGCATGTAGTCTGAATGTATACATCTGCAAATCATCACCATACATGTGAAACTCTGTTAACCTGCATCTCCCCTTTACATTGCAGAGGGACAAACAACACCCCTGCAGAGCACACCATACATCCCACCATTGATGATGAAGAGGACAACCTTCACACATGTCAAGACACCCTCCAACGCATGTTGGACAGCCTCTGCACCCCACCCCCAGGAGCAGGCCAGGCCAGCTGCCTCGAGGTGACCCCACCACATGCACAGACCACACAGCAGGAAACACACACCACCACGGCTGTCTCCCAGGACCACCCCGACCAATACATGGAATTCCAATGGCGTGTGTTGGGTTGCCAGGTGGAGTTGGCTCATCAGCTGCGGGTGGGTTTCAAGCTTGTGGCAGCCAAACTTGATGCCATACGTTGGTGTCTGAGTCCCATCAGGGACCACGTACAGTCCCTATCGGACACCCCCTGTACGCACCATGCTCCACCACAGACCTTGGCTAACCTCGCTGGTGCCATGAGTCTAATACAAGCACTGTATGGTCAGACAGGCACCAGCCATGACAACACAGAGTTGGCACAGATGGGGAGGCTAATGGACACCATGGAGCAGATGCAGGCTGGAAGGATGTCCGCCACGGCTGGACACCAGTGAGCAGTAGCTGGGAACAGCAATGCCCTGCAGTACTCCAACTTGCCATTGCTGCCACTGAGCCGTTCCCAGATGACTGCAGCAGGAACATCGACACACACAGCTCCGACCCCTGATGTGTCTGTGTTACACTGTGATGCTGCCCCATCACCTACGCAGTCTGATGTGTCAGGGGCACACAGCGATGCAGCCATCACCCCGCCACACACACCGGACACACCGGACACAGAACCCGTATCAGGGGAGTGAGAAGGGGATGGGAACTACTGTGTGAGGAAGGAGGCAGTAGCATCCATCACCGCCACATGGCCTGTCCCTGCCTGGTCATGACCTATGCATCATGCCCTGGGAAATACCTCCTACTGACCTCCGGAACACCCTGCAACATTCACCTGTACCCCGACACGGACTGCCATTTCTGCACCGCTGGCCAATCACACAGCAATCCTGCTGCAGACTGCACTCTCCCTCTTCCCAATCACTGTGCAATCCCCAAAGGACTCTGGTTGGCCCACCACTGGGCTTCCATGTGATGTGGGCTTGGATGGCCAGGTACAGCTCCAGCTCCGTCAATCACCTGAATGTGAATAAAACATTCTTAATTACACAGATGTGTCATCACTATGTTCACTCACGTATCGAAGTATGGCCTGATGTGGGGAGGATGATTGCACATGAAGGTACACCCTGGTAACTGACATCTATGCGCATTTCTATCCCTGAGACACATGGCCAATTGGATGACTGGGAAGGTGAGTACTAGCTGTGTCCCCATTGCACATCAACAGCAATCTCACAACACCCCAAAGTAGGCACACGTCCATGTGTTGAATAGGGCCGTGTGTAGGAGTGACCAAAACGGTGGCAGGCCAGGAGTGGTATCCCACACCACGTGTGACAGCAGAACTTCACGTCGCAGACCGACTTACACACATCTGTGTGGACACATTCTGTTGTGATGTATGACATTGCTCCACATGGTCAGAGGTTGGACACCATACACACATAGCTGGAGTCATGTAAGTGCACATGTCGTCCAGCACCTATCCGAAAACAATGTCTGGCTCACACAGGCAGAGCTTGCCAAAGGGACACATCCCCATTGCACATGCGTCAGTCAGTTCCTCCCTGTGTTGTGCGAGGCTCATTGTGGCACACAAGTGGACAATCTAAACAACACACCTCACAGTTAGACACCAGTGGAGTGGCATAGGCTTTATTGGCATGTGCGTGTCAGTACGGACGAGGCAACGGCCACAACAGGCAGGGACATGCTTAAGACACTTACACGCAGCATCGGTACATGTCGAGGTTCAGTTGATGGTGGGGCTGAAATGGACAACATTCATCACGGATGGCAACGCTCACAGCCCACCTTGCCTTGCTGGATGAGTCATGTGTTGTTTGGCGTCTGCACATTGAGGGGGCACGACTCACTGCACGTGGGGTCTGCATGGTGCTCTGCCTCCGGGGTGCACCGATTGTCTGCTCTGCCAACAGTGATCAGGTGTGAGGGTCTGACAGGTTCACATGTTGTGCTACATTGCCATGTGTGTGCTCTCACCCAGCAGTGTGTCCGAATTGGCAACATTGCCAGATGACGCTCTGTTGCTCCGACCATAGACCTGCATCGCCTTGCACAGGTGTGTGTACACGCGCGTTATTCCACGCACATGCATCCAGAGCCCGACCGAAGGCAGACGTGTCCTCTGTTGTGGTGGGATATGTGAGCAATCCCCATGATGCAACAAGTTGTTGGGCCACGTGCTGTGGGTGGCAATCGGATGTGACTGCAGGAACGTAGCTACTCGTCCATGAATGCCCGTGCAGCTTCATGTGCAATGTGTTCCAATAGTACGTCGTTGTCGTGTCCAAGGAACACCAGGGTGAGCCAATCCATTAGGTGGTCCAGGCAGGTGTGCTCAGCCCACGCCATCTCACCGATCCGCAACACAGCCCAATAGGGGAGCGCCTCGATGTGGTCACTGCACACGAGAAATTGTGCAATCTCCCATGCATAACTACCAATACATTCGCAGTATGTGTATGTCAAGGCATCCCATGCACGGCTGTCTCTGTTACACTCCTGTTCGTGATCCAACAGGGGGCGCAGACACAAGTCATAGTCCAATTCATCAACAGTTGTGTTGGATAGGCAGACATCCATGGGACAGTCGAATGTGCATGTTCGGCAGTGGAACCAGGGCTGGACGCAGGTGACATGGGCAATGCGGAAGCTGAGCCTGTAACTGATCTGCAGCACTGCCAGTGGCAGTGCGCCCAGTAAATGCAGCATACGTGCACGGTACTGTTCCATGTGACGGGGGTTGTGCATGTGCCCGGTATGGCCTGCCATTGCGTTGGTGCGTCTCGTGAACAGGCACTCTTCTGGACTGCGGCAGTTGTGTGGAGGATATGCCACAGCTCTGAGCAATGCGGGGGTACCACAGGCAGGGGCTTCTATGTGTGGGCTGTGGATGAGTCGGATGGTTCATTTGCGGAATGCGCGGTGTGGGAGTCGTCCCCATCTGCCATTGCATCTCTATCAGGGTGTTCCAGGCGCGTTCTGGACCAAGGTCAGAGGTGCAGGTGCAGGTGTCCTCCCTCATTCTGCATTGGGACAATGGTGCTTTCATCCCTGATGTTTGTCTGACTACTACTTTCGTTTTCGGAATGTGATGTGGGTCTGGCGCTGAGATTGGGACACGGCCTTGGGCTCATGGTGTACGGATGGCGATGCACACACACACATGTTGGCATGTGGAGCCAGGTGCCCGAGCGGCCTTGCGCTGCTTGTGCTATCTCACTCTGTCTCTCTCCCTCGCTCTCTCCCTCTCTTTCCTTTGTTGGGCGCATGGCACACCTTCTTCTCTTGGATTTGGTCTTCCAGGCTGTGTGCTACGGATTGTCCAGTGAGGAGCAGCTAGGACTCATCCTAAGGGTTGTTTCTGCTTTTGTTTGTATAGTGTTTTGTGTTGGTGATTGCATTGCTGTATGACTGATTCTCCATTTTCTGGCCACGCATGTATGTTTATTTTCCTGCTTGTGCGACATCAGGCAAAATGTTTGTTTTGGGATTTGTGGTGTTGGTATGCAATTTCTTAGTCCGGGGTTGGGGGTGGTCACGGGGGGGGTGGTTTGCGGGCCTGATGGTGGTGGCGGTGGATGTGGTGGCCCTCTTGGGTGTCCGGGCCACATGATGAGTGGCTCCATGGCATCTGTTGCCCTTCGGATGTGGCCCTGGGCTGTGCTCCCTTTTGTGGTGCTGGCTGCCGTCCCACTTTACACCAGGTCAGAGCAGGTGTAGATCTCCTGGTGCTAACGCGCCTTATCGCCTGTTTTGTGTTTTTATCGCAGATGTGGCTGGCCGTTGTGAATGTTGAGGTGTGATATTGTCTCGACTTTTGGCACGGGAACGCCTACTCTGCATCTCATTAGCGATATTTGCGGGGGTCCTCTGTGGCGATGTTTTTTGCGGCTGCTATCGCGGGTAAACTGGTGCTGTGGGCTGTTTACACCGGCTTGTGAATGGGGGGGTACATTTATCACGACTTTGGCTGCGATAAAGTGGCGTTAATTCGGCGATAGCTCCTTGTGAATATGCCCCTTTGAGTAATAAATCTCAAGAATTGTGGTCCCTGGTTCCTATTAACCCCAAGAACCCCTCTGCTGCTGTCCAACAATTTCAGTGTAGTGGTATTGCCTGAGCTTGCTAAGGACTGGTGGGAGCTGATTCCACAAACCAGTACTGTGGACGTATTGGAAGTCACTGGTGGGCACTTGTATGCTATGTTTTGAAATTTTACAAAGTCTAGTCCATTTCAAAATATCATTGTTTCACATGTCAATCCAAAAGTAAATTCTACTCATATATTTTGCCTGGCTTGCATCTTTCAGTCACATCAAAACAAAGGTTGGCAATGCCAATTGTTCTGTATTTTTTTGTAGTGTAAAGTATTAGACCAAGCTTAAAAAGAAAGCAAAGTTTGAAGATGGACAGCAGAAGCACAATCTTCCCTAACACAAACAATAAGGGACAAGTAACAGTAGTAGGAGGAACATCACAGGATTCTCTCACACATACAGGGAAGGTATAGCAAATGTAGCTAACACACTAAAGAGGGAATGAGAGCAGTTAAAGGATTTTTGTACGCTCTGTAAACAGAGGCAAACATACAAGATGTTGAACACTCATGAAATAAATAGCCAAATTACCACACATAAATGTACTCACATAGGAGATGAGCCCTCAAGTACCTAGGGGCAGATTTACAAGCCCCTTGCGACACTTTTGCGCTGCCGTTGCATCAGTTTTGTGATGCAGCGGTGGCGTAAAAAATGCAGCAAATTTACAACGTGACGCATCTAGGGAGATGCGTCACGTTGTAAAGCCCTGCGTGACATTATACCTGCGTCAGGTATAATGTATGCAGGGTAGGTGTTCCCACGCAGGAAAGCCTTCTATAAGATTTCACTGCATGACTTTTAGGACACCACTGCGTCAAAACCTTATGCCTGCTTGAAGCAGGCGTAAGGAGTGACACAGTGTATTGGGAATAGGCCACAACACGCATTGCTGGAGTTGCGTTATGCTTGCGACACGACTCCAGCAATGCGTGACTTTTCCGCCAACAGATGCGTCAGAATTTCTGACGCATCTGTCAATCCTTGCGCCATAGTGCGCCATATTGTAAATACGGCGCATCTATGGTGACGCAAGGTCACGCAGGTGCAGGGAAACTGATGCATCTATACAGATGCGTCAGTTTCTTGTAAATCTGCCCCCTAGTGCTGTATGCTTTAACAATGGGTTCCACACCTTGCACTGCTAACAATCCAGGAGCACTACTGTTCATTAGTTTTACAGTTTCCTAGTCATGGGCCCAGTAGTTGGATGAGATTAGTTCCCTTATTAAAATTGTGTGTGGGTCACCTAAAAATGTTTTTACTGGTTTTTCCATAGCACTAGGTTAAAAACAGGGGAGGAGAGTAACAGACCCTGATTATCTTTTCTTTTGACATGTTTCAGCACTCAAAACATGGGCAGGCACCATCTTCAGGACTATGGGTCTCAATATTTCACATCAAATATTATGAAACAGTCTCTGGTTCATGAGGCATGTTATGCAAATGCTTTTAGCACAACCTTTGCTTTTTTTTAAAATGGGGCAACAACAGTGAAAACACCCCTTCTTCATTGAAGAGGTACACCTTGGCCAGAAACAGGCCTCTGATGAAGGGAAGCTTATTCCCTTCATCAGAGGCCAGAACAGCTACAGCAGATGCAAAGCAAGCTTTTTCCAACACATTACACATACAAATAAGGCAGCAGCATTGCAAGCGCTGCTTCCTCACACAACAGGTACAGCATAGCACTAGCAAAATAATCGCCCCTATCTCAAAGGAAGCAGGTGTAATCTTCCACTCCCTGCAGAACAGTTTCATTAGGGCAGATTAGTACAATCTTTCATCATTCACAGAACATACACAGTAAAGGCATGAGTGGCATGAAGGTTGAAGAAAGATCTCTGAGTGGGTGCTTAACCTACTGAGAGGAACGTTTAGATAAATGATTGAATGAACATGTAAGTCATGACACCCTTCCCACTTAGTTGATATTCCACATCTGCATCCTGATGGTCTTGCTGGTTTATTCTCATCAATATCCTGATGTCCTTGCTGCTGTCACTCAGAGATCTGCTGCTTGTGGTAATTCTTTGGTTTTTCACATCTTGAGAGGTAGTCAGTGCTTAATTTGAGTCATTGGCTGCCGCTGAGGACCACCAACGCTCATTTTTGGGGACCATCACTTATTCTCCACATCAGATATTTACTGAGAGCAAGAGAGGGAAAAACAGAGCAGAAAGACAGGGGAAGAGAAAGACGATAAAAACATCATAAAAGGAGATAGCAGGAACCTGCAAGAGTAAGATAAAAGGGCAGGGAGTGTCTGGTAGTGAATTAAAGAGTCTTGAGGTGGATTTAGGAATATGCCTCTTTGTTATTCCTCACACCAACATTTAATTCAACTGGCCACAGGATTATGAGCAGAGTTTATGGCACCAGCACTTCTTTTGTGCAAATTAAGCACTGGAAGTAGCCATCACTCTGCAGTTGTCAGCCACCAGCATGACATTTTTTGATCATTCAGTAATTAAAGGTTAAAAGCCTGTTCCACAATGGTAATGCTTGTGGCAGAAAACAGATATGAGTGGAGGCAGTGCTTCTTTTGAGGTGAAAGTAAAAGTCTAACTATAATAAAGCAAAGGATTATTGAGTTAAAAAGGGTATTACGAGGGGCGTGGCTTGGCCACCAGGGATGGCGGACGCTGCTTGAAGAAGCTCCCGCGCCCGCCACCTAAATCCAACTTCAATCCTACCCCACTCGACCCGTTTTTCAGGTCACCCTTGTTGTGCAGGGCGGCGGGGACGGCGGCCGAGTCAGTGGAGCCTGAAGAGACTCTTTGGTGGCTTATTCAAGGGCGGAGCGCCGATCGGGAGAGGAGCGGCGCGGCTGGAGCTCGGCCTCCCCTTCCCAGTGGTTGAATCCCCGAGGCTGTGTTTGACTCCAGGGCCCGGGTCTGTCCTATCCCGCTCGAAGGTAGGAGCGGGTGCTGGGGGGCTTGGCGGGGGTGGCCTACGGCTGTGTCCTCGGCTTCTGGGGGCCTCCCTGTGTGGTTGTTTAGTTGCCGGCTGGTGCTCGGGCTGGGGAGGGGCTTCGAGAGCCCGGCTGGATTTCCTGCCGTGGCCGTGGGGCCTGCTCTGGCCTGGGTGTTGGTCGGCGTGGGAGCTGCCTGCTTTGGGGCCTAGGGCAGGGGGTAGCGGTGCTGCAGGCCGCATCTGTGGGGTCCCCTGGTGCCGCAGTGCGAGGCCTCTCCCGGGTGGGGCGCATAGGCGCCGGGTGTGAAGGCACAGTCTTTGCTCACGGCCGGGCTGCACAGGAGGCCCTACTGTCGTGGGTGTGGGGCACGGTGCCCGCTTGTTAACCTGGACTCGGCAGCCACTTAAGCTATCAAGCAGACCATCGATCGGGTTCTCTGCTGGATGATTGGAACCTGGCCATCTGATCACATGAGGAAGGCTCACCTGCGCACTGGGATTCATAGGCTGTTTGGAGCCTGAACCTGGGTCCCCGGGGCTGTTCAACGCATACACCGGCCGCCATTTTGAACTCCCCGAGGGCATACAGATAGAGGGGGCTGGTGTCACTGGCCTGGCGGTTTTCTGGTGCTGCTGGTTCGTGCCATGTGTGGAGGCCCTGGAAGAGAGCTACCTCGGGGTGGAGTCATCGGGAGATGGGCGGCACATTGCACATGATAATCCCCGTCGCTGAAGAAGGCGCAGATCATGGATGCTGAACATCAGGGGTGCCCTGTGCGCTGGTTGTCCAGCGAGCTAGGTCCTGTTAGAGGGGCGTGCTTGGCTGTCTGTGGCCGGTTGCAGAAGCAGCTGGATTAGATTCAGTGCGGCTTACGACTTGGTGGTAGACGGATTCTGTGAGGATTGGCCGCGGGGTGCCCCCTGGAGAGTTTCCGGAGGTGGCAGTTTGGTGCCCCGCTGTCTAGTATACCCCGACGGACCAAGCTTCCCTTCCCCAGAGGTGATAAGAACTGTTACCCGCGGATAACGAAATGTGGAAGGATATGCCGGGCGCCACTGGCCCGAAACAGAGCACCTTGGACCAGTTTGCGACGTCAGCATGTGGGGGGCCTCTGTCGGGCTCCCTGCCGGATAATGCAGCCTTACTTGTGGCCATTACTGATTCAAGGGACACGCTAGAGGCCAAGATTCGCACAGTGGGCACTGAGGTCTCATTTCTGCGGCAGGATCTACGCAAAGCGGTTGACCGAATCACTGAGGCCGAGACGCGTGTGTTGTCCGTGGAAGATACCGTGCAGACCCTCCAACGTCAAGTCAATAAACTGACTGTGATCTCCCAAGAGCTGGCGACCCTGGTCAAAGACGCAGAAGGCCGCGCCAGGCGTAATAGCCTCCGCTTCGTTGGCTTTCCAGAGGGCTGCGAGGGCAGTTCCATGAATCATTTTCTCACCTCATGGGTCAGGGACCTGCTACCGGCGGACAAGATTTCGGCATGTTTTGTTGTCGAGAGGGCCCATCGGGCGCTCACAAAGAAGCCGCCCCCCGGGGGGAGTTCACGGCCGGTCATCGCTAAGTTGTTAAACTATGCTGACAGGGATGTGGTGCTGCAGTTTGCTCGCCTGAACAAGGATAAGCTCGTCTTTCAATCCAGGCCCATAATGATATTCCCAGATTACACCCGTCTGGTGCAGCAGCAAAGGCTACATGAACTGAACATCTCTTACATGTTACTCTACCCGGTTAGGCTCCGTGTGATTTATAATTCCAAAACACTCTTTTTTGACTCACCCGAGGTGGCTTTTGCGTGGACTGATGAGCCGCAACACCTAAAGCCGCACTCCCTGTCTCCGTTGGACTCGGATGCCTCGGTGGGCTCGCAGCGGAATCGATCGCGCAGGAAGAAGTCCAAAAGACGGTATCGCTCTGGCTCTGTGCGCCGCTCCCCTAGCCCTGTGCAGGCCTTTGGAGAGACTCTTGGCCGGTGATACTTCTACAAACACATGACTGTATATCCAGGGGTTAGACTAACTCTGATCAATATTCAATAAGTGGGGTTCGATGTTATTAGTGGTGGCTGGCCTGCATCGCCACTCGCTCCTCAAGGTTCATGTTCTCTCATGTTCATCTCCGTGTGGACTAGGTTATCTCGGTGAAACTAGTAGGGAACTACGTGTTCGGCTACTTGAAAATAAATCGGCAATAAGAACTAAGAAAATCAATGCCCCCCTAGTGGACCATTTCTCTAAATCGAATCACGATTGTGAGCAATTTAAATGGTACATTATGGAAAAAATCATCGTAGATAGAAGGGGTGGAGATCTGGACAGCAAAAGAAAAACACGAGAACAGTGGATGATGTGTCATCTAAACACAATAGAAAATGGTTTAAACACCCGAGAAGATTGGATGAAAATAGTGGCCAATCAATAAACAGAAGGCAGTTTAGATCTGTAGATATTGTATGCACAACAGATACTTACTGCAATGGGGGATCAGATATAAAGTAGGCTGTAAAATTAGATACGAAGATAGAAACGCTGGTTAGAACTTATGGGAGAGTAAAGTGTCCAGTGCAAGTGTCTCCCACTAGTGATTTGAGTGGCCCTGAGACAGCGATCAGAAATTAGACATCTATTTAAGTATAGAATTGGGTATTAATGGATCAATTCTGCGAGTATAATCCAGCAGTTTTGGCTACATTTATGAATGTATTGCAATTATATATATGGGATCCCTTGAAACCTTACTTGAATTCGATATATACATTCAAACCAACCAAGTTGGGTTTGTATAAACAAATAAGCTGGTGTTATCATTCACAAAAGGTATGGGATCTTTTGAGACCCTCTTCTGATTAGATGCATGTATACAAACCAATAAAGTTGCATTTATACAAATAAACAAAGGTGTTGCCAAAACACAGGAAAACCATGGAGTTAGCTTCCGGGTTAGGAGTGGCAGATCAGCACAAGCAGTGCATGCGGGTCATGTGGTTTGGAGGAACCAATGAGAGATCGCGAGACAGTATTTAAACGAGGACAATGCAGTGGCCTCCCATTTACACTTTCAAGAAGGACGAAGTAGGACGGGGGAATCCATGAGCCAATAAGGTGAGAAAGGAATCCTATAAAATAGCTGGGATAGACACACAAACAGCCTATCTAAATGAATTTCTCTCCCTTAAAATCATGGGTGTAATACAATGGGGGTGTTTCTTTATTTTAGAGCGCCACGTAAGCGCATCGGCAGGTGAGGAGGTGGATGTATTTAAGCCCCTCTACCTTGAACGTGATTTGCGGGGTTTTTTTGGACACAGAACTAGCAACCTGGGGTTCCGGATTGAACCGTGCAAGAATATACGGCAATTGAGAAACAGTAATTATTCATGTCCGTTTAAGAAGGTACGATAAAATACATAGGAGAGGCACTGTAGTGCGTTTAATTAGAGTATATGACAGACACTCTCCAGTATAGTAATAGTATCTAAAAAAACACTCTCTATTTATTAGTGGATCTACTAACAGACCACTCTTCGAGCCTGCAAAAGAAATATAAGAATAAGTGCAAATATCAACTCCTTTTCATTCAGGTGAGAATAATGAGAATGCCCTCTGCAGTCATACAAATGAATTTAGTGATCTAGATGGGTATCTCTCAATTGAGTTTGTTGATGAAGATATGTTAACAGCAATATAGGCACATATTGCCATTAGTGGTCTCCATTCCCCTAGACAAATGGGTTATTTTTAGTAGGGAGAGTGTAAAATTGTAGGTTTATTCACTTGTTACACAGCGGGTTATTGTGGTTTGTTTTTTTTGGGCCCAGAAACTGTATACAAATGTGGGGTAGCTTTAGAAGCGTTTTAGTAAACACCGTTTCCTTTCCCTCTTATCTTGAAGGTTGCAAGCAGGAGTAATGTCATGCTTAGAATTGATAAGCTTTAAACATCCTCATGAAATATTTATATGCAGTGAAGACAATTGGAGAAATATATCTGATGTAGATGGCATGAGCATATTGTATAAGGAGATCAAATTGAGTCATAGCACATGTGAGCATATATAAAATGAATTATGGAATTATGAGTTGTGCTAGCAGATTATCACTGCAAATTTTGTGTATAGTAGAATCATTTTAAGGCTTTTAATTAAAAACATATATTTTTATACACTTGTTTATACAGGGTATAACAACCTAATGTACCACAAAGAAAAGTGAACACAATGACTGTCTTGATAAAGATGGAATAATCAGATACCCATCGAAACGCGTTGACGCATTTCTGTACATTATCCCGAGGACAAGTTGGACCTGTAGATACAAAATAGAGTATATGTATCCAGGCTAATCTTGCTAAAATTATTCCTAGGGAATTGTTGAGTTAAAAGACAAAGTGTACTGTCTATCATTGTTCTTTTCCCTATTTTTTAGGGGTCTCTGTGGTAAAAGTGTCATAAGATGTTATGTTATGTCCTGATCTAATAAATTGTATTGTTTTTAATTATGTTGAATTGATGCATTGTGTTGTATTTTAGGTGTTTTACTATATAAATTGTGTTTTTAATAATATTCACATGTACTAAAGAAATAAATTGAACCTTTTTGTATTGCATGTTATAGTGGTATCATTGTTTGAGTGTGTTAGGGTTTTTGAGTGAGATCCCCTCAAAAACATTTTCTATGTGCTTTATATGAATTAAGAATTCCACTAATGCTTTCTTAGTATGTCTCCCTCCATTCGGAGTGTTATTTCATATAACTTTTGTGGAGTACTAACCCTGGTGTCTACAGTCTCTACTGTGAAGTACTCATTCAAGTCCACTATCTCCAGAAGTTCCTTCAGGTTCTGGCGAGCTATTGTGACTTCTGCTGCACTGTCCAGCATTGTCTGAGCCCATTCTCTGTTCTTGAGCTGTGTTCTCAGTATTCTCGGCATGTCTGATCTTCAGACCTGCTACCTTCTTTTTTGAGAATTGAGGTTTTGATTTATTTTTCTGAACGTGTTTGTCGTCTTTCGATTTTACGCGTTCTTCTCTATGTTCTGACCGTCCTCTTCTTTCCGATGTCTGTGATGCTATCTGAAAGGTACAAGAGGAACGTGTATCAGTATCTTGATACCTGTCAGGTTTTCTTAAATTATCCCTATTCCTGAGGTTATACGTCCTTTCAGAGGACTCCTTTTGAAGAGACCTACCTCGGGATTGAGAACGTTTCTCGTTTGAATTTTGTTTATTAGTTTCCCACTTCTTTTTAGAAGATGTAGGAGTTTGTTTAATAGTCCTTCTCAGGACTTTCAGATAGTTTTGGCTTCAAAGGTTTTCCACCCAAACTATCTCTGCCTAATTCTGCATAAGATTGTTCTATTATTCTGGGTAGTTCATTTTGATGTTCTGTAATATCAAATTCCCTTAAGCGTTGGCGGATCGCCACTGATGCTGCCTCCCCTTTAATATTATTGTTGAGACCTGGTCGAGGTTTTTCAGTAATTTCATACCTAAATTCAGAGCAGGCTCTGCCCCGTATTCGTTTTGAATTTGTTTCAGGACATCTGGTATTACTGCAATTGACGGAACACCATGTGTTTTAGTATAGATGGCAGCAAAGACTGCGCCCCAAGTGGTGCAGTCTTCCAGTTGTGGTGTGATCCCCATTGGTAAACAGATTGTTAGGATTCTGTGTTTCTCATAAGGGCTAGTATTCGGAAATACTGCTTTGATTTGAGTAATTTTTTAAGCTATCCAGAATGGAATTTGCTCACGTTTTGTGGGCATTCTACCCATGACTGCGTATAAAGTCTGTGGAGTAATTTGTAGTGTATTCCCCTGTTGAGGGGTTTGAATTAGAATGGTCAATGGTGGTTGGACTGTGAAAGGCCGCATGACATATTGGACTAGTTGTCTGTAAATTTTATTAGCTCTGTAAGTTGAGCAAGTAATTCCTCGTCTGACATTATATCGAGGTCAGGATGAGGAGTGTAGCCTGCTAGAATCAGCCATGTTGCTCCTGATCTACCTAGTGAACTGAGCCTGGTAATGTTTCTGTGATGTTTTAGGGCGCCTTTAAACCAGAGATGATGCTCCTGGTATGTGAGTGGAATTTCAATATCCTCGAAAGGAATATATTCCTCTGGTGGTTCATCTTCTTTGTAGTAGTGAAACACTCTTGTGACTGGATTTGATTCTGGGAATACTATCCATGAATAGAATACCTCTGTCTGAAAGGATTCGTGTGCCTCTGTCACGAAAACTGCTCTACCCCCTCTTGGTGGTAGGCCGTGTTTTATAAGTTTTAGAGTGATGGCTCTTCTGAAGTTTGGAGCGATGTTTATAACACCCTCCTCGGTTTCATTTAAACCGGTAAAGTTAAAAGCTGTTACAACTGGGTCAGCCGCAGCTACACCGTTCTCGGTGCCATTGTCCCCATGATTGGACATTTGTTTTTTTAAAAATGTAGTACAAGTTTCAAGGAAACAAAAGATAAGGTGCACAATATTTTGGAACACTGTATCCTTCAACGTTGATTAAACCAAAATAGCAAATCTATAGGTTTTTTGTCCTATTTAGCTTTGGCGGATATTTAACCCTACCCACTCCAGACGTCTTATGGAGTATGTGAGTAGGGGTCTCTGAGAGAAAAGCACGACTGAGTTACTCAGTATCTAGCGTTAAATTAGTGCCTTACCAAACCGTTGGGCGCCATGTAGTGTAGTTCCTATTTCCCTAATAGGTTCTGCGCATTGGAATAATATGACCTATAGGTTTGACATAGGACTGAGGTCGGTATGTCCCTATCGAGTATATTAAACTTAATTACTTTTTTGCCAGCTAACTCAGAGGCCACTAGAAACTCCTTGTAAATAAGAAGGGAGTAGTTTCTGGCAACCGCATAAACATGACAACTTTGTTTCCCTTTTAGAATCGGAACACTTCTCAGAATCGTGGAAACAATAGATAACAGTTTCACTCAGCTAGTCGTGCATGCTTGGTTTCCAGAGTTACACAGAAAGAATAGACGGGCGTTTCAATAAAAAGGTTTTATTGAACAGTCTTGTTTCTCGTGTAAGAGATATGAGCTGTTATGATCACAAGACAGTATGTAAGATATATAATGTACAGCGTGAGCAGTAGAAATAAATAATACTGCACTAGCATTATCTTTTAGCATATATTCACATACATAAATAACAAGTACTGGGTTAAAACTAGTCCAATTCACTGCAAAAACCACCTTGGACACTTTAAATGTACTCTTGAAAATGAAAACGGGATCACCTTTGGATCCATGCCCAGTCTCGTTTTTAAAATTGGCAGCTGAATCTGTGGCTCTTATTTTGACCCACATTATAAATGCAATGTTCACTGAGGGATACTTTCCCAGGTTGTGGAAAGAAGCACTGATATTACCACTGCTAAAAAAAACGAGTCTGGATCCCGGTGATGTGAATAATTTCAGACCCATATCTAGACTCCCTCTCCCGGCGAAAATTGCAGAGAAAATTATGAATGAACAACTTGGCGCCTTCCTGGAAGAAGCTCAGATACTTGACTCTACTCAATATGGCTTTCGCAGTGGTCATGGCACGGAAACTGCGCTACTTAAAACCACAGAGGAGATTAGGACTACACTCGACCGGGGAGGAAAAGCAGCTATGATTATGCTGGATCTTTCTGCAGCCTTCGATACGGTCCATCATGCCCTGTTGATGGACCGGTTACGAGAGATCGGAGTACAAGGCTTAGCATGGAAACTACTTAAATCCTTCCTTTCAGATAGACAACAGACAGTTACCCTTGGCGAATTCTCATCTAAACCTCTCTCTCTGCCTTGTGGGGTCCCTCAGGGGTCGTCCCTGAGCCCAACACTTTTTAATATTTATGTGTCGCTCTTAGCTTCCTTGATTGAATCATTTGGGTTCAATTTAACTTCATATGCAGACGACACCCAAATTGTAGTGTCATTAAGGCCAGGAGAGTTGCAGGGAACGGCAGCCAGATTTCATGACTGCATGATAGCAGTGGGCAATTGGATGGCCCAAAACTGTCTAAAACTAAATTCCAGTAAGACAGAGGTAGTCCTGTTCAGCAATGATGCTAACTTTTGGAACTCGACTTGGTGGCCTGACTCTCTAGGCCCTCTTCCCACGCCTGTCAAAAAGGCAAAGAATTTAGGAGTCTGGTTAGACAATAAGCTTAACCTCAAGGATCAGGTGAATGCAGTAGTCTCATCCACCTCCTATATATTAAAAACTTGTAAGAAGATCATACATGTTTTACCTAATGATAGCCGTCAGTTAGTGATCACCGCTCTAGTGATGTCCAGACTAGATTATTGTAACAGTTTATATCTCAACATTCAGGAAGGTCTGATGAACAAACTGCAACTTTTACAAAACGCAGTGGCTAGACTGCTGTCCGGCATCCCAAAACATGTCTCCATCTCAGCAGAGATTAAAAGACTTCACTGGTTGCCGATGCGAAAATGGGTAAAATTTAAGGCTCTATGTATAGTACACAAAGCCCTGCATAGAACTGGGCCCAACCATCTCATTACGCAACTCCAATGGTACACACCAACTAGATGTTATGCTCCTCGGAAGCTAAACTTGTATCGGTGCCCTTTGCAAAAAAGACCAACTGGGGTGGAAGAAGCTTTGTGGTTAGTGCAGCCAAGGCATGGAATGGCCTTCCGCTGCAGGTGAGATCTCAGCCAAACCTGTTGGCTTTTAGAAAGGCTCTGAAAACTTGGCTCTTTACCACATAGTCTTAGGTCTTTATTTTTCTGCCTCTTGACTCAGGATTTCTCTATGACTTCAGGTAGCGCCAGGACACCTTCGGGTAGCAGTTTGCGCTTTATAAATGTTAATAACATAACATAACATGAGCTAAAAATGCGAGTACTCATAAGATGCTTCTCTAAGCCAGTTCTACCCCAATGTACTTAACCTAGTCTAGGTGTAGGGAAAGGTAAGAAGTAGGTGAAGTATTCTCTAGTATGGTATACTAAGAGTATGTTAAGTCAAGTATGCCAAGAGTCCCTCTAGGTTCTAGTCAGCTCCATACCTTGAGAATGAGAGAGTGGGAATCTCCTGCCAGATCTCAAACTCTAACACCCCGCGAAGGGAGTCAGAACACTGGAAGCTGGATTCTTCTGCGAGCAGGAATGACAGCGTCTTCTCATTGCGTCAGGCTGGGATACGGGCTCCTCTGGAGTCGAGGTCTCCTCTAACTTGCTTGGGCAAGGGAAGGTATATTTATTCCTGGTAGGTGCCTTGGAATGTTAGCATTGACGTGAAGTCGGACAGAGGAAGACGTCAGGAATGAACCCTTAAGGTAAAGCGGTTCATGCATAATAGACTAACTCTAATAATAATAATAATAATAACTCATAATAGACTAATATATATATATTATATATATAATAATTTATATAATAATTATTTAGTTATTATAACCATGCTGCAAACGCGGCTTCTGGTGCACTGCTGCTCGGAGGATGAAGTCCACTTGTGTCCTGAAGACCTCAGGACACAAGTGGACTTCATCCTCCGAGCAGCAGTGCGCCAGAAGCCGCGTTTGCAGAGTGGTGTAAAAAGGGGTATGGCCTCGGACCACCTCTCTGCAATGCAGCTCTGTGGCGCTTACTGGAGGTACCAGGTGGACTAGTTGGCCCCCAGGGACCCTCAGGATTCAAGGGGACTTAATCCCCCAAGTTACAACGCGCCAGGGGGCGCGTTTGCACAGTGGTGCAGGGAGGGGGCGGGGCCTGATATAACAAGTGTGCAAACACGCCCCCTGGTGCATTGTAAATTGGGGGATTAAGTCCCCTTCAACCCTGAGGGTCCCTGGGGGCCAACTAGCTCATCAGGTACCTCCAGTATGTGCCACAGAGCTATGTTGCAGAGAGGTGGTCCGAGGCGATGCCCCTTTTTACACCACTCTGCAAACGCGCCTCTTGGCGCACTGGTGGTGGGCGATGAGGTCCTCTTGTGTCCTGAGGACCTCCAGGACACAAGTGGACTTCATCCCCGAGCAGCAGTGCGCCAAAGGCGCGTTTGCAGAGTGGTGTAAAAAGGGAGCGTGGCTTCAGACCACCTCTCTGCAATCCAGCTGTGTGGTGCTTACTGGAGGTACCTAGTGGGCTAGTTGGCCCCCAGGGACCCTCAGTATTCAAGGGGACTTAATCCCCCAACTTAGAACACCCCAGGGGACGCGTTTGCAGAGTGGTGGAGAAAGGGGGCGTGGCCTTTGTCCACCTCTCAGCAATCCCACTGTGTGGGGCTTAGTGGAGGTAAGCGATAGGCTAGTTGGCCCCTAAAGGGCCCGCAGCAGCGAAGGGGACTTCAATCGCCATCCAAGAGCGCACCAGGGAGCACGTTTGTAGAGTGGTGGGCAAAGGGGGCGTGGCGTGCTCTTCGAAATTAGCAATGCTGCTGCGTGGGACTTACTGGATGTAATAGGAGGGGTAGTTGGCCCCCAAGAATGTCCTTGGAGGCCAACTACCCCTCTTGTTACCTCCAGTAAGTCCCACACAGTGGGATTGCTAAGACGTCTTCGGAGGCCATGCCTCCCTTTCTCCACCATTCTGCAAACGCGCCTCCTGGCAGACTACGGGATGGGGGATGAAGTCCAATTTACTCCTGAGGGACTTTGGGGGCCAAGAAGCCCTACTGGTACCTCCTGTAAGCCCTACGCACTGGAATTCCTGAGCGCTGGTCGGAGGCCCAGCACCCTTATTCCACCACTCTGCAAACGCAACTAAAAGTTAAAGAAGTGTTTGCAATGTAATAGGTTTCGCATTTGCGAGAATTAGAGCTATTGGCGTTGTAAATGCAAACGTTTTATACTAATGTTTTTGGAGTGGAGTGGAAGTACATTGTGTGTAGTGGAATTATGTGGTATGTTGTGCAGTGAAATTATGTGGATAGAAAGTATGTGGTATTTAGTGTATAGGAATTATATAGAGTGGGATTATGTGTTATGGAGAGTAATTATGTGGTATGGTAGTCTGTGTTGTGGAGTGGTAACCTCAGGTTTGGTCTTCCTTGTTTCCATAGAAGCTCAACTATGAACTCAGTGAGTCAGAAAAAGATGGAATCACTGAGGAGCACTTGTGGACCTAGTCAGAGGTATGAGCAGGGCCACTGGAATTATGTGACTGTTTGGCTGCACCGACTTTCGCACAATTATACATTTTCTGCATTAGCCACATAATTCATCATCTGCACCCTAATCTGCAGATTTGAACAAAAAAAACCTTGTTTCTAGCTGAAACGGGTCAAACATTACCAAAAATGCAGCGACAAGTGTTACAGCGTGGTGGAAGGCCCTTTGCAAACCTAGAATGGTCACCTGGTACTAATGGTGTGCAAGCCACTCCTGCTTCCCTCTGCGCCTCTCTTGCCTCTTTCTGCATTTCTGTTGCTTCTTTCTGCACGTTTCTTTCTTTTTCTACACTTCTCTTGACTTCATTCTGCAAATCTCTTGTACTTTCTGCACCTCTCTTCCCTCTTTCTGCACGTCTGTTGCCTCTTTCTGCACCTCATTTGCTTCTTTCTGCACCCCTGTTGTCTCTTTCTGCACTCGTCTTCCCTCTTTCTGTACCTTTCCTGCCTGTTTTTGCATCTCACTTGCATCTTTCTGCACTTTTCTTGCTTCTTTGTACACCTCTGTTGCTTCTTTCAGCAATTCTCTTGCCTCTTTGTGCACTTCTCTAGCCTGTTTCTGCACCTCTCTTGCCTTTTTTTTCACCTCTGCTGGCTCTTTCTGCACCTCACTTGCTCCTTTCTAGACTTCTCTTGCCTCTTTCTGCACCCCTGTTGCTTCATTCTGCACTTTCCATGCTTCTTTCTGCACCTGTCTTGCTTATTTCTGCACCCCTGTTGTCTCTTTATGTACCTCTTTTGCTTCTTTCTGCACTTTTCTTGCCTTTTTCTGCAGTTCTCTTGCCTCTTTCTGCACCTCTGTTGCTTCTTTCTGCACTCCCCTTGCCTCTTTCTGCACCCCTGTTGCTTCACTCTGCACTTTGTATGCTTCTTTCTGCATCTGTCTTTCTTCTTTCTGCAACCCTGTTGTCTCTTTCTGCACTCGTCTTCCCTCTTTCTGTACCTTTCTTTCCTGTTTCTGCATCTCACTTGCCTCTTTCTGTACTTTTCTTGCTTCTTTCTACACCTCTGTTGCTTGTTTCTGCACCCGTCTTCCCTCTTTGTGCAACTCTCTAGCCTCTTTCTACACCTCTCTTCCCTCTTTCTGCACCACTCTTGCCTTTTTTGTACCTCTGTTGCTTCTTTCTGCACTTCTCTTGGTTCTTTCTGCACTGCTCTTGCCTCTTTCTCCATCCCTCTTGCCTCTTTGAGCACCTCTTTTGCTTCTTTCTGCACTTCTCTTCCTTCTTTCTGCACCCCTCCTGCCTCTTTCTGTACCTCTCTTGCCTCTTTGTGCACCCCTCCTATCTTTTTCTACACCCCTCTAGCCTCTCTCTCCACCCCTCTTCCCTCTTTCTGCACCTCTGTTGGTTCTTTCTGTACTGCTCTTGCTTCTATCTGCACCTTACTTGCCTCTTTCTGCACTTCTCTTGCTTCTTTCTACACCTCTGTTGGTTCTTTCTTCAATTCTCTTGCCACTTTCTTTACCCCGCTTCCCTCTTTCTGCACCTCTCTTGCCTCTTTCTGCACTCTCTTACCTCTTTCTGTAGTTCTCTTGCCTGTTTCTGCACCTCACTTGCCTCTTTCTGCACTTCTCTAGCTTTTTTCTGCGCCTCTCTTGTTTCTTTCTGCAACTCTCTTGTCTCTTTCATCACTGCTCTTGCCTCTTTCTGCACTTCTATTGCCTGTTTCTGCACTTCACTTGCGCTTTCTACACCTCACTTGCCTCTTTAAGCACCTCTCTTGCCTCTTTCTACACCTCACTTGCCTCGTTCTGCACTTCTCTTGCTTTTTCTGCACCTCACTTGTTTCTTTCTGCAACTCTCTTGTCTCTTTCATCACTGCTCTTGCCTCTTTCTGCACTTCTATTGCCTGTTTCTGCACCTCACTTGCGCTTTCTGCACCTCACTTGCCTCTTTCTACACCTCACTTGCCTCGTTCTGCATTTCTGTTCCTTCTTTCTGCACCTCAGTTGCTTCTTTCTGCACTTCTCTTACCTCTTTCTGCATCCCTCTTGCCTGTTTCTGCACCTCACTTGCCTCTTTCTGCACTTCTCTAGCTTTTTTCTGCACCTCACTTGTTTCTTTCTGCAACTCTCTTGTCTCTTTCATCACTGCTCTTGCCTCTTTCTGCACTTCTATTGCCTGTTTCTGCACCTCACTTGCGCTTTCTGCACCCCACTTGCCTCTTTAAGCACCTCTCTTGCCTCTTTCTACACCTCACTTGCCTCGTTCTGCACTTCTCTTGCTTTTTTCTGCACCTCACTTGTTTCTTTCTGCACCTCTCTTCCCAATTTTTGCACCTCGCTTGCCTCTTTCTGCATCTCTTTCCTCTTTCTGCACTTCTCCTGCTTCTTTCTGCAGCTCTGTTGCTTCTTTCTGCACTTCACTTGCCTCTTTCTAGATTTCTGTTGCTTCTTTCTGCACTTCTCTTGCTTTTTTCTGCACCTCACTTGTTTTTCTGCAACTCTCTTCTCTCTTTCATCACTTCTCTTGCCTCTTTCTGCACCTCTCTTCCCAATTTTTGCACCTCGCTTGCCTCTTTCTGCATCTCTTTCCTCTTTCTGCACTTCTCCTGCCTCTTTCTGCAGCTCTGTTGCTTCTTTCAGTTCTTCTCTGGCCTCTTTCTACACCCCTCCTGCCTCTTTCTACACCTCTGTTGGTTCTTTCTTCAATTCTCTTGCCACTTTTTTTACCCCGCTTCCCTCTTTCTGCACCTCTCTTGCCTCTTTCTGCACTCTCTTACCTCTTTCTGTAGTTCTCTTGCCTCCTTCTGTGCCTCTGTTGATTCTTTCTGTACTTCTTGCCTCTTTCTGCATTTCTGTTCCTTCTTTCTGCACCTCAGTTGCTTCTTTCTGCACTTCTCTTACCTCTTTCTGCATCCCTCTTGCCTGTTTCAGCACCTCACTTGCCTCTTTCTGCACTTCTCTAGCTTTTTCTGTGCCTCTCTTGTTTCTTTCTGCAACTCTCTTGTCTCTTTCATCACTGCTCTTGCCTCTTTCTGCACTTCTATTGCCCGTTTCTGCACCTCACTTGCCTCTTTAAGCACCTCTCTTGCCTCTTTCTGCACCTCACTTGCCTCGTTCTGCACTTCTCTTGCTTTTTTCTGCACCTCACTTGTTTCTTTCTGCAACTCTCTTGTCTCCTTCATCACTTCTCTTGCTTCATTCTGCACCTCTGTTGCTTCTTTCAGCACTTCTCTTGCCTCTGTCTGCACCTCTCTTGCCTCTGTCTGCACCTCTCTTGCCTCTGTCTGCACCTCTCTTGCCTCTTTCTTCACCTCACTTGCTTCTTTCTGCATCCCTCTTGCCTCTTTCTGCACCTCTCTTTACTCTTTTTGCAACTCTTGCCTCTTTCTTCACCTCTGTTGCTTCTTTCTGCACGTCTCTTACCACTTTCTGTATTTCTTTTGCCTATTACTGTTCTCCTCTTGCCAATTTCTGCACTTCTCTTGCCAATTTCTGCACTTCTCTTGCCTCTTTCTGCACCTTTATTGCCTCTTTCTGCACCCTGTTCCCCCTTTCTGAAACTATCTTTCCTCTTTCTGCAGTTCTTGCCTCCTTCTGCACCTCTATTGTTTCTTTCTGCACTTCTCTTGCCTGTTTCTGCACCCCTATTGCCTGTTTCTGCACCCCTATTGCCTGTTTCTGCACCCCTCTTGCCTCTTTCTGCACCCCTCTTGCCTCTTTCTGCACCCCTCTTGCCTCTTTGTGCACCCCACTTGCCTTTTTCTGCTCTTTTCTTGCTTTTTTCTGCACCTCTCTTGTCTCTTTCTGCAGCTCTCTTGTCTTTTTCATCACTTCTCTTGCTTCTTTCTGCATCTCTGTTGCTTCTTTCAACACTTTTCTTACCTGTTTCTGTCTTTCATCTTGCTGCACTTCTCTTGCCTCTTTCTGCACCTCTGTTGCTTCTTTCTGCATTTCACTTGCCTCTTTCTGCACTACTCTTGCCTCTTTCTGCACATGCATTACTCTTTCTGCAAATCTCTTGCCTCTTTCTGCGCTTTTCTTGCCTCTTTCTGCACTTCTCTTGCTTTTTCCTGCACTTCTCCTGCTTCTTTTTGTGCTTCTCTTGTCTCTTTATGAACTTCTCTTGCTTCTTTCTGAACTTCTCTTACCTCTTTCTGTACCTCACTTTCCTCTTTCTCCACCTCACTCTTCTTTCTGCACCTCATTTGCCTAATTTGCCTCTTTCTGCACCTCACTCTCTTCTTTCTCCACCTCAATTGCCTTTCTCTGCAATTCTTTTGCCTTTCTGTACCTCTCTTGTCTCTTTCTGCACCTCACTTGCCTCTTATTTGACCTCACTCTCTTCTTTGTTTACTTCTCTTACTTTTTATGCACTTCTGTTTCATCTTTCTGTACTTCTCTTGCTTCTTTCTGCACCCATGTTTCTTCTTTCTGTACCTCTCGCATATTTCTGCAGCTCTCTTGCCTCTTTCTGCACTTCTCTTGCTTCTTTCTGTACATTTCTTTCTCTTTCTGCACCTCTCTTGCCTCTTTCTGCACATCTCTTGCCTCTTCCTGCACCTTTTTTCCTTTCTGCAGTTCTCTTGAGTCTTTTTGCCCCTCTCTAGCCTCTTTCTGTACCTCTCTTGCTTCTTTTTGCTCTTCTCTTCCCTCTTTTTGCACTTCTCTTGCTTCTTTCACCACTTCTCTTGCCTTTTTCTGCACCCCTCTTGCCTCTTCCTGCACCTATGTTTGTTCCTTCTGCACTTCTTTCTGTACCTCTGTAGCTTCTTTCTGTGGTACTCTTGCCTCTTTCTGCACCTCTTTTCCCTCTTTCTACACCTCTCTTGCCTGCTTATGTACCCCTTTCCCTCTTTCTGCACCTCTCTTGCCTGTTTCTACAACTCTTTTGCCTCTTTTTGCAGTTCTCTTGCCTCCTTCTGCACCTCTGTTTCTTCTTTCTGCACTTCTCTTTCCTCTATCTATACCCCTCTTCCGTGTTTCTGCACCTTGCTTGCTTCTTTATGCACCTCATGTTTTATTCTTCAACTCTCTTGTCTCTTTCATCACCTCCCTTGGTTATTTCTGCACCTTTGTTGCTTCTTTCAGCACTTCTCTTGCTTCTTTCTACACCTCTGTTGGTTCTTTCTTCAATTCTCTTGCCACTTTCTTTACCCCGCTTCCCTCTTTCTGCACCTCTCTTGCCTCTTTCTGCATCTCTTACCTCTTTCTGTAGTTCTCTTGCCTGTTTCTGCACCTCACTTGCCTCTTTCTGCACTTCTCTAGCTTTTTTCTGCGCCTCTCTTGTTTCTTTCTGCAACTCTCTTGTCTCTTTCATCACTGCTCTTGCCTCTTTCTGCACTTCTCTTGCCTGTTTCTGCACCTCACTTGCGCTTTCTACACCTCACTTGCCTCTTTAAGCACCTCTCTTGCCTCTTTCTACACCTCACTTGCCTCGTTCTGCACTTCTCTTGCTTTTTTCTGCACCTCACTTGTTTCTTTCTGCAACTCTCTTGTCTCTTTCATCACTGCTCTTGCCTCTTTCTGCACTTCTATTGCCTGTTTCTGCACCTCACTTGCGCTTTCTGCACCTCACTTGCCTCTTTAAGCACCTCTCTTGCCTCTTTCTACACCTCACTTGCCTCGTTCTGCATTTCTGTTCCTTCTTTCTGCACCTCAGTTGCTTCTTTCTGCACTTCTCTTACCTCTTTCTGCATCCCTCTTGCCTGTTTCTGCACCTCACTTGCCTCTTTCTGCACTTCTCTAGCTTTTTTCTGTGCCTCTCTTGTTTCTTTCTGCAACTCTCTTGTCTCTTTCATCACTGCTCTTGCCTCTTTCTGCACTTCTATTGCCTGTTTCTGCACCTCACTTGTGCTTTCTGCACCTCACTTGCGCTTTCTGCACCTCACTTGCCTCTTTAAGCACCTCTCTTGCCTCTTTCTACACCTCACTTGCCTCGTTCTGCACTTCTCTTGCTTTTTTCTGCACCTCACTTGTTTCTTTCTGCACCTCTCTTCCCAATTTTTGCACCTCGCTTGCCTCTTTCTGCATCTCTTTCCTCTTTCTGCACTTCTCCTGCCTCTTTCTGCAGCTCTGTTGCTTCTTTCTGCACTTCACTTGCCTCTTTCTAGATTTCTGTTGCTTCTTTCTGCACTTCTCTTGCTTTTTTCTGCACCTCACTTGTTTTTCTGCAACTCTCTTCTCTCTTTCATCACTTCTCTTGCCTCTTTCTGCACCTCTCTTCCCAATTTTTGCACCTCGCTTGCCTCTTTCTGCATCTCTCTTTCCTCTTTCTGCACTTCTCCTGCCTCTTTCTGCAGCTCTGTTGCTTCTTTCTGCACTTCACTTGCCTCTTTCTAGATTTCTGTTGCTTCTTTCTGCATGTCTCTTGTCTCTTTATGCATTTCTGTTCCTTCTTTCTGCACTTCTCTTGCCTCTTTCTGCACCTCTGTTGCTTCTTTCAGTTCTTCTCTGGCCTCTTTCTACACCCCTCCTGCCTCTTTCTACACCTCTGTTGGTTCTTTCTTCAATTCTCTTGCCACTTTTTTTACCCCGCTTCCCTCTTTCTGCACCTCTCTTGCCTCTTTCTGCACTCTCTTACCTCTTTCTGTAGTTCTCTTGCCTCCTTCTGTGCCTCTGTTGATTCTTTCTGTACTTCTTGCCTCTTTCTGCATTTCTGTTCCTTCTTTCTGCACCTCAGTTGCTTCTTTCTGCACTTCTCTTACCTCTTTCTGCATCCCTCTTGCCTGTTTCAGCACCTCACTTGCCTCTTTCTGCACTTCTCTAGCTTTTTTCTGTGCCTCTCTTGTTTCTTTCTGCAACTCTCTTGTCTCTTTCATCACTGCTCTTGCCTCTTTCTGCACTTCTATTGCCCGTTTCTGCACCTCACTTGCCTCTTTAAGCACCTCTCTTGCCTCTTTCTGCACCTCACTTGCCTCGTTCTGCACTTCTCTTGCTTTTTTCTGCACCTCACTTGTTTCTTTCTGCAACTCTCTTGTCTCCTTCATCACTTCTCTTGCTTCATTCTGCACCTCTGTTGCTTCTTTCAGCACTTCTCTTGCCTCTGTCTGCACCTCTCTTGCCTCTTTCTGCACCTCTCTTGCCTCTTTCTTCACCTCACTTGCTTCTTTCTGCATCCCTCTTGCCTCTTTCTGCACCTCTCTTTACTCTTTTTGCAACTCTCTTGCCTCTTTCTTCACCTCTGTTGCTTCTTTCTGCACGTCTCTTACCACTTTCTGTATTTCTTTTGCCTATTACTGTTCTTCTCTTGCCAATTTCTGCACTTCTCTTGCCTCTTTCTGCACCTTTATTGCCTCTTTCTGCACCCTGTTCCCCCTTTCTGAAACTATCTTTCCTCTTTCTGCAGTTCTTGCCTCCTTCTGCACCTCTATTGTTTCTTTCTGCACTTCTCTTGCCTGTTTCTGCACCCTCTTGCCTGTTTCTGCACCCCTCTTGCCTCTTTCTGCACCCCTCTTGCCTCTTTCTGCACCCCTTTTGCCTCTTTGTGCACCCCACTTGCCTTTTTCTGCTCTTCTCTTGCTTTTTTCTGCACCTCTCTTGTCTCTTTCTGCAGCTCTCTTGTCTTTTTCATCACTTCTCTTGCTTCTTTCTGCATCTCTGTTGCTTCTTTCAACACTTTTCTTACCTGTTTCTGTCTTTCATCTTGCTGCACTTCTCTTGCCTCTTTCTGCACCTCTGTTGCTTCTTGCTGCACTTCTCTTGCCTCTTTCTGCACTACTCTTGCCTCTTTCTGCACATGCATTACTCTTTCTGCAAATCTCTTGCCTCTTTCTGCGCTTTTCTTGCCTCTTTCTGCACTTCTCTTGCTTTTTCCTGCACTTCTCCTGCTTCTTTTTGTGCTTCTCTTGTCTCTTTATGAACTTCTCTTGCTTCTTTCTGAACTTCTCTTACCTCTTTCTGTACCTCACTTTCCTCTTTCTCCACCTCACTCTTCTTTCTGCACCTCATTTGCCTCATTTGCCTCTTTCTGCACCTCACTCTCTTCTTTCTCCACCTCAATTGCCTTTCTCTGCAATTCTTTTGCCTTTCTGTACCTCTCTTGTCTCTTTCTGCACCTCACTTGCCTCTTATTTGACCTCACTCTCTTCTTTGTTTACTTCTCTTACTTTTTATGCACTTCTGTTTCATCTTTCTGTACTTCTCTTGCTTCTTTCTGCACCCATGTTTCTTCTTTCTGTACCTCTCGCATATTTCTGCAGCTCTCTTGCCTCTTTCTGCACTTCTCTTGCTTCTTTCTGTACATTTCTTTCTCTTTCTGCACCTCTCTTGCTTCTTTCTGCACATCTCTTGCCTCTTCCTGCACCTTTTTTCCTTTCTGCAGTTCTCTTGAGTCTTTTTGCCCCTCTCTTGCCTCTTTCTGTACCTCTCTTGCTTCTTTTTGCTCTTCTCTTCCCTCTTTTTGCACTTCTCTTGCTTCTTTCACCACTTCTCTTGCCTTTTTCTGCACCCCTCTTGCCTCTTCCTGCACCTATGTTTGTTCCTTCTGCACTTCTTTCTGTACCTCTGTAGCTTCTTTCTGTGGCACTCTTGCCTCTTTCTGCACCCCTTTTCCCACACCTCTCTTGCCTGCTTATGTACCCCTTTCCCTCTTTCTGCACCTCTCTTGCCTGTTTCTACAACTCTTTTGCCTCTTTTTGCAGTTCTCTTGCCTCCTTCTGCACCTCTGTTTCTTCTTTCTGCACTTCTCTTTCCTCTATCTATACCCCTCTTCCGTGTTTCTGCACCTCGCTTGCTTCTTTATGCACCTCATGTTTTATTCTTCAACTCTCTTGTCTCTTTCATCACCTCCCTTGGTTATTTCTGCACCTTTGTTGCTTCTTTCAGCACTTCTCTTGCCTCTTTCTGCACTTCTCTTGCCTGTTTCTGCACCTCTCTTGCCTGTTTCTGCACCCCTGTTCTCTCTTTCTGCAACTCTCTTGCCTGTTTCTGGACCTATCTTACCTCTTTCTGCACTTCTCTTGCTGCTTTCTGCACCTCTGTTGTCTCTTTCTGAAATTCTCTAGCCTCTTTCTGCATTTCTATTTGTTCTTTCTACATTTCTCATGCTTCTTTCTGCACTTCTCTTGCTTCTTTCTGCACCCCTCTTGCCTCTTTCTGTACCTCTGTTGGTTCTACCTGCACATCTCTTGCCTTTTTCTGCACCTCTCTTGCTTCTTTCTGTACCCCTCTTGCCTCTTTCTGCACCCAATTTCCCTCTTTCTCCACCTCTGTTGCCTCCTTCTGCACCTCTTTTGAATCTTGCTCTACTTCTCTTGCCTCTTTCTGTGCCCCTCTTGCCTCTTTCTAAAGCTCTGTTGGTTCTTTCTGCACTTCTCTTGCTTCTTTCTGCACCTCTCTTGCTTCTTTTTGCACCCTCATCCCTCTTTCTGCACCTCTGTTGGTTATTCCTGCACTTCTCTTGCCTCTTTCTGCACCTCTCTTGCCTCTTTCTGCACCTCTCTTGCCTCTTTCTACACCTCTCTTGCCTTTTTCTGCACCCCTGTTCCCTCTTTCTGCACCTCCCTTGCCTCTTTCTGCACCTCTCTTGCTTCTTTCTGCACTTCTCTTGCCTCTGTCTGTACCCCTCTTGCCTCTTTCTGTACCTCTGTTGGTTCTTTCTGCACTTCTCTTGCTTCTTTTTGCACAACTCTTGCCTCTCTCTGTACCCCTCTTTCCTCTTTCTACACCCCTCTTGCCTCTTTATGTACCCCTCAGCCTGCAACCCTCTTCCCTCTTTCTGCACCTCTCTTGCATCTTTCTGTACCCATGTTTCCTCTTTCTTCAGTTTTTTTGCCTCTTTCCACACCTTTGTTTCTTCTTTCTGCACTTCTCTTCCCTCTTTCTGCACCCATCTTTCCTCTTTGTGTACCTCTGTTGGTTCTTTCTGTACTTCTCTTGCTTCTTTCTGTACCTCTCTTGCTTATTTCTGCACCTGTCTTGCCTATTTCTGCACCCCTTGTCCCTCTTTCTGTACCTCCCTTGCCTCTGTCTGCACCCCTATACCCTCTTTCTGCACGTCTCTTTCCTGTTTCTGCAACTCTCTTGACTCTTTCTACAGTGCTCTTGCTTTCTTCTGCACCTCTGTTGCTTCTTTCTGCACTTCTCTTGGCTCTTTCTGCACCCCTCTTGCCTCTTTCTGCACCCCTGTTGCTTCTTTCTGCATCTCTCTTGCCTCTTTCTGCACTTCTCCTGCCTCTTTCTACAGCTCTGTTGCCTATTTCTGAACTTCTCTTATTTTTTTTACACCTCTCTTGCTTCTATCTGCACCCCTGTTGCCTCTTTCTGCAGTCGTATTCCCTATTTCTGCACCTCTCGTCTCTTTGTGCATCTCTCTTGTCTCTTTGTGCACCTCTCTTGCCTCTTTCTGCATTTCTGTTGCTTCTTTCTGCACCTCTATTGCCTATTTCTGCATTTCTCTTCCTTCTTCCAGCACTTCTCTTGCCTCTTTCTCCACCCCTCTTGCCTCTTTCTGCACCTCTGTTGCTTCTTTCTGTACTTCTCTGGCTTCTTTCTGCACCTCTCTTGCTTCTTTCTGCACCTCTCTTGCTTCTTTCTGCATCCCTCTTGCCTTTATTCACCCCTCTTCCCTCTCTCTGCACCTCTCCTGCCTCTTTCTGCACCCCTGTTCCTTCTTTCTGCACCTCTCTTGCCTGTTTATGCAACTCTCTTGCCTATTTCTGCGGTTCTCCTGCCTCCTTCTGCACCTCTGTTGCTTCTTTCTGCACCTCTCTTGCCTCTTTCTGCACCCCTCTTTCCTGTTTTGCACCTCACTTGCCTCTTTCTGCACCTCTGTTGGTTCTACCTGCACTTCTCTTGCCTTTTTCTGCACCTCCCTTGCTTCTTTCTGTACCCCTCTTGCCTCTTTCTGCACCCAATTTCCCTCTTTCTCCACCTCTGTTGCCTCCTTCTGCACCTCTTTTGAATCTTGCTCTACTTCTCTTGCCTCTTTCTGACCACTCTTGCCTCTTTCTAAAGCTCTGTTGGTTCTTTCTGCACTTCTCTTGCTTCTTTCTGCACCTCTCTTGCTTCTTTTTGCACCCTCATCCCTCTTTCTGCACCTCTCTTGCATCTTTCTACACCTCTCTTGCTTCTTTCTGCACTTCTCCTGCCTCTTTCTGCAGCCCTGTTGCTTATTTCTGCACTTCTCTTGCTTCTTTATGCACCTCTCTTGCTTCTTGCTGCACCCCTGTTGCCTCTTTCTGCAGTCGTCTTCTCTATCTCTCATCTCTTTGTGCACATCTCGTCTCTTTGTGCACCTTTCTTGTCTCTTTGTGCACCTCGCTTGCCTCTTTCTGCACTTCTGCTGCTTCTTTCTGTACTTCTATTGCCTCTTTTACCATTTCTGTTCCTTCTTTGAGCTTTTCTCATGCCTCTTTCTGCACCCCTCTTGCCTCTTTCTGCACCCCTCTTGCCTTTCTGCATCCCTCTTCCTTCTGTCTGCACCTCTCTTGCCTCTTTCTGCACCCCTGTTCCCTCTTTCTGCACCTCTCTCACCTGTTTCTGCAACTTTCTTGCCTCTTTCCGCAGTTCTCTTGCCTCTCTCTGCACCTCTGTTGCTTCTTTCTGCACTTCTCTTGCCTCTCTCTGCACCCCTCTTGCATGTTTCTGCACCTCACTTGCCTCTTTATGCACCTCTCTTGCCTCTTTCTGCATCTTTCTTGCCTCTTTCGGCACCTCACCTGCCTCTTTCTACATGTCTCTTGCTTTCTTGTGCACCTCTCTTGTTTCTTTCTGCAACTCTCTTGTCTCCTTCATCACTTCTCTTGCTTCTTTTTGCACCTCTGTTGCTTTTTCAGCATTTCTATTGTCTCTTTCTGCACTTCTCTTGCCTGTTTCTGCACTTCTCTTGTCTCTTTTTGCACATTTGTTACTCTTTCTGCACCTCTCGTTTTTTTTCTGCTCTTTGTCTCTTTCTGTACTTCTCTTGCCTCTTTATGCAACTCACGTGCCTCTTTCTGCAGTTCTCTTGCCTTTTTCTGCACCTCACTCTCTTCTTTCTGCACCTCTCTTGCCTCTTTCTGCACTTTTCTTGCTCCATTCTGCATTTTTCCTGCTTCTTTCTGCACCTCTCTTGCCTCTTTCTGTACTTTTCTGGCCTCTTTCTTTACCACTTTTCCTTTTTCTGTACATCACTCTTCTTTCTGCAACTCACTTGTCTCTTTCTGCAACTCACTTGCCTCTTTCTGCAACTCACTTGCCTCTTTCTGCACCTCACTTGCCTCTTTCTGCACTTCACTTGCCTCTTTCTGCACTTCACTTGCCTCTTTCTGCACTTCTCTTGCCTCTTTCTGCACTTCTCTTGCCTCTTGCTACACTTCCCTTGCTTCTTTCTGTACCTTACTTTCCTCTTTCTGCACCTCACTCTGTTTTCTGCACCTCATTTGCCTCTTTCTGCACCTCACTCTCTTCTTTCTGCACATCACTTGCCTCTCTCTGCACTTCTTTTGCCTCTTTCTTTACCTCTTTTGTCTCTTTCTATACCTCACTTGCCTCTTGCTGGACCTCACTGTCTTCTTTCTGTTATTCTCTTTCTTCTTTCTGCACTTCTGTTGCCTCATTTCTTTTTCTGTTGCTTCTTTCTGCACCTCATTTGCCTCTTTCTGCACTTCTCTTGCTCCTTTCTGTACATTTCTTTCTCTTTCTGCGCCTCTCTTGCTTCTTTCTGTACCTCTCTTGCCTCTTTCTGTACCTTTCCTCCTCTACTGCACCACTCTTATCTCTTTCTGCACCTCTCTTATTTTTGTGTGTACTTCTCTTGCCTCTTTCTGCACCTCATTTACCTCTTTCTGCAGTTCTCTTGCCTCTTTATCTACATCATTCTGTTCTATTTCTACCTCTATTGCCTCTTTCTGCTCTTTTCTTGCTCCTTTCTGCTCTTTTCTTGCTCCTTTCTGCACTTTTCTTGCTTCTATCTGCACCTCTCTTGCCTCTTTCTGCTCTTTTCTTGCCACTTTCTGTTCTTCTCTTGCCTCTTTCTGCACTTCTATTGCCTCTTTCTGCACTTCTCTTCCTTCTTTCTGCTCTTCTCTTGCCTCTTTCTGTGCTTCTCTTGCTTCTTTCTGTACTTCTCTTGCTTCTTTCTGTACTTCTCTTGCTTCTTTCTGTACTTCTCTTGCTTCTTTCTGCACCTCACGTGCCTCTTTCTGCACCTCACTCTTCTTTCTGCACCTCACGTGCCTCTTTCTGCACCTCTCTTGCCTCTTTTTGCACTTCTATTGCCTCTTAGCTGAACTAACTATAACGGGGGAATTTCACGGGTTTTGTACGAGTGCAATGTTCAACTAACTATAACTGTCCATAAAACCTATGGTTTTTTCAGTGAATTTCAAAGGTTTTTTAAATGCTAATTTCTAACTATAACGTGCGTGAAACCTATGGTTTTTTCAGTGAATTTCAAAGGTTTTTTAAATGCTAATTTCTAATTAAAACGTGTCTGAAACCTATGGTTTTTTCAGTGAATTTCTAAGGTTTTTTAAATGCTAATTTCTAACTATACCGGGCGTGAAACCTATGGTTTTTTCAGTGAATTTCAAAGGTTTTTAAATGCTAATTCCTAACTATAACATGTCTGAAACCTATGGTTTTTGTCAGTGAATTTCAAAGGTTTTGTAAATGACAATTTTTAAATGTATAAATTGTTATATTTATTTTTTTGATACTGATTTACTACATTTATTTTAACTATTTATTTTTAGATATTTTATTTTTTAAATTACATTGTAATTACATTATACATTACATTACAAAATATACTTTCTCACAATCAATTACTTTAGTTTAAATACTTTGCAAATAGGCAATAGACTTTTAAGTTTAGTAGTTACAGTTGTTGCAATGGGCAACACAATTTCAAACACAATGCAACATTGAGCTCAATGGGAATTTCTAGTTAAATGCAATTAGTTACTTTATGGATTACTTTTCTAACCACAGGACTGGATCCTAGACTCAGTCCTGGGACATCTCCTGTAAACAGTTGAGTAAAAGCGTTTTGGTTACAGTAGTGATTTTTAAGGAACATTATTGTATTTTAAAAGTTTTTTCAGTGAATTTCAAATGTTTTTTAAATGCTAATTTCTAACTATAACGTGCGTGAAACCTATGGTTTTTTCAGTGAATTTCAAAGGTTTTTTAAATGCTAATTTCTAACTATAACGTGCGTGAAACCTATGGTTTTGTCAGTGAATTTCAAAGGTTTTTTAAATGCTAATTTCTAACTATAACGTGTCTGAAACCTATGGTTTTTTCAGTGAATTTCTAAGGTTTTTTAAATGCAAATTTCTAACTATAACGTGCTTGAAACCTATGGTTTTTTCAGTGAATTTCAAAGGTTTTTTAAATGCTAATTCCTAACTATAACATGTCTGAAACCTATGGTTTATGTCAGTGAATTTCAAAGGTTTTGTAAATGACAATTTTTAAATGTATATATTGTTATATTTATTTTTTGATACTGATTTACTACATTTTTTTAAACTATTTATTTTTAGATTTTTTAAATTACATTGTAATTACATTATACATTACATTACAAAATATACTTTCTCACAATCAATTACTTTAGTTTAAATACTTTGCAAATAGGCAATAGACTTTTAAGTACAGTAGTTACAGTTATTGCAATGGGCAACACAATTTCAAACACAATGCAACATTGAGCTCAATGGGAATTTCTAGTTAAATGCAATTAGTTACTTTATGGATTACTTTTCTAACCACAGGACTGGATCCTAGACTCAGTCCTGGGACATCTCCTGTAAACAGTTGAGTAAAAGCGTTTTGGTTACAGTAGTGATTTTTAAGGAACATTATTGTATTTTAAAAGTTGACGCTTAGAAACTTTTTCACATAGAATCACCAATGTTATCCTATGGGAGGAAATTCACTTAGCAGGTAAGTAGTGTTATCGTTACTTTTTCTTACTCAGTGGTGGATCCTGGATCCAGCACTGGTGCATCTCCTGTAAATAGTTGAAAGAATGCGTTTAAGTCATACAGGCGATTTTTAAGGAATATTTGTAGTTTGTGAAAATCAACACAAACTTTTCTGATGAAAACCAAACAATGGATTCCTATGGAAGGAAATACAAGTTACTGGTAAGTACTGTTAGAATTACTTTTCAGGGTCAGTACTGGGCTGAAAGATGCAGCACTGAGGTCTCTCCTGATAACAGGTGAGTAAATCAGAATTCGGATTTCGGCTGATTTTAGAGGAATATTTGTATGTTTCAAAAATCAACACTTAAAAACTTTTTCAGCAAAAAGCAGGCAATGATATCCTATGGAAGGAAATTCAAGTTACTGGTAAGTACGGTTAAAATTACTTTTGAGTATCAGTACTGGGCTAAAAGATGCAGCACTGGGTTCTCTCCTGATAACAGGGACCCTCAGGATTGAAGAGGATTTAATTCCCCATCTTAAAACGCGCCACGGGGCCTGTTTGCACACATGTCACCTGAAGCCCCGCCCCTCCCTTCACCACTGTGCAAACGCGCCCGTGGCGCGTTTTAAGTCGAGGGATTAACTCCCCTTGAATCCTGAGGGTCCCTGGAGTCCAACTAGCCCACCATGTTCCTCCAAAAGCGCCACAGAGCTGCGTTGCAGAGAGGTGTAAAAGGGGCGTGGCCTCTGTACACCTCTCTGCAAGGCAGCTCCTGGCGCATACTGGAGGTTCCTGGTGGGCTAGTTGGCCCCAGGGACCCCCAGTATTCAAGGGAGTTTGTTGCCCCTCTGCAAACGCGCCAGGGGCGCGTTTGCAGAGTGGTGAAGGAAGGGGCGGGGCCTGCGGGCCCGATCGTTTTTTTATTTTTTTATTTTTATTTTTCCCCTGAAGGGAGCCGTGTAGCCCCCCTTCCTTTTTCTATTTTTAGGCCCCGGGGACCCCATCCCCCGGGGCCTGGCCTCTGTTGGGGACTGTGGGGGTCCCAAGCCCCCACAGTCCCGCCGGCTCCCCGTGTCCTACGGGAGCCGGCATTGCTTTACACATGGGGAGCAGCTAACATGCTGCTCCCCATGTGGAAAGCAGTCGGCTTTGGATATTGGAAGAGAGAGCAGGTTTCCTGCTCTCTTCCAATATCCAAAGCAAGTTTGCAATGACAGGACGGGAGCCGCGAGGCTCCCGTCCTGTCATTGCAAACAGCAGTGTCCCGGGGTAGGCACCCCGGGACACTGCAGGAGCCAGCCCTGGGGGTGGCGGTCCCCAGGGCCATCAAGGGCTCCAGGAGGGGGCCGCGCGGCCCCCTCCCTACATCGAGAAAGCCCCGGGGAGGTGGTGGTCCCCGGGCTTGGGGTCCAAAACGGACCCCCATTTTCATTTTTCTTAGTGCCCCGGGGAGGTGGTGGTCCTCGGGCGTGTGGGGGCTGGAGCCCCCCACACAGGTTTTTAAATATAAAAAGAAGCCCCGGGGAGGTGGTGGTCTCGGGGCTGCGGGAGGGCTCAGAGCCCTCCCGCACCATTATCCATAAAGGCCCGGGCTTGGGGGCCCTTAGAGGCCCCCCACACATAAAATTAACCCCCCCAGCATGCCCCCGGGACTTGGCCCACCCGGGGCAATTAACATCGAGCGCGGGAGACCGCGCTTCGATTTTTTTCGGCAGGGTTCGCGCTCCCTGAGCGCATCCTGCCGATTTTTTTAAAAATTTTTTTTTTTTTTGACCAGGGGTCCCTGAGCAGACCTAGGGGTCAGGGTGTTTCTACCCTGCCCCCTTTGTGCGCTTTGCGCACTTGTTTCTGTCCCTCGGTTCTACCGAGGGATAAAATGGCTGCCAACACTTCCTGATTTGGAGTGTTGACAGCCAATTAACATAAAGCTCGTGCTCGGGAGGATCCGCGGCCCTAGATATACCTATCTTTTTTCTTTGGATTTTCTCAGCAACTACTGAACGGATTTACACCATTTAACAAAAGGGTTCTTTCTGAACCAAGAACTACCTCTTTGCCAAATTTGGTGTAATTCCGTTCAGCAGTTCGGGCTGTAGCCGTGTCTAAAGTTTCCTATGGAAAATTGCATGGGGAAAACGCGTTTTGGGACCCCCCTTTTTTCTCGGCCCCCGCTTGACGAATCCCCCCGAGACTTTCAGGGTAGGAGCGGACCGGAGCGCCCCACAAAGTTTGAAAATTTTGCGAAGATACGTCAACTGGCAAGAGAGTTATTTCAAATAGAATGTCGCGGATTTCCTATGGATAATAGGTTGTAACTATAACTATCTACTGGCGACCGTGTTATTTCCTTAGAAACAAATCCACTCGCATGCACGTGCATGGTTGTTCTCCAATTCCTTTAATACATTGGCAGCAAAATTTTTATGGACAAACAGAGCAGTCCTTCGCGTTTCGGTCTATCCAAGACCTTGATCACGGGTTCAACAAAGCATGACAATTCTATTCAGGTTATATGCTAAACAGGATTTATTACATCACATCTTCCTCATCTCGCGCATTGCATGCTGGTAATTATAGTGTATATAATTACGCGTACCCCATTACGCGGATTATCCGCGAAAACGTGTGTTGGTGAATTGTGTAAATAAACAAAATTAATCATAATAATACATGCGAGAAAAAAACTTTAGTCATTATCTGATCCAGGGCAAATCAATTTACATGTGATAGAATTTTATATATGTGCGTAAACAGTTCCAATGATTTTGGCCAGTGTTTTCAGTTAAATACTTGGTCATGAGCTCAACCTCCTAATTTCCACAAATTGTTAGTCCCCCAGCCAGTTTGCTTGCATTACCGTGGCAAACCTATGATGAATGATAATAAACAATTCTATATCATACAATATGATATGCTATTCAAATCCTGCCCTCCAGTGGGCTTATTGTATATTTATGAACATCATCTGTTTACAGCTCATTTTACATTTTGTATTGCGCACAAACCTTTAGATTATAGGTTTTATGATTAGTTATATCCTGCATGTAACAACCAATTTCAGTTAGGAACACATACAAACATCTTCTTTTGTCATAATGTGAACCACACATGAGGTTTGTGAGTGCACGTTAAAAAACAATATATCAGGGAGGCCAAAGATCAGATTTTGTATATATGCACCCACACATTTATATACAGGGGTAGTGTCTCTCATTACAGATGCGAATGCATCTCTTCATCCTGGTTCAAACCATTTGGATTTGATGATCGGAAAGCCGAAATGTGGCGTGATTCTTTTTATCTTAAAATTCGTTCCCTGTCACCACCTCTCAAGTGGCGTTCTACCATCTCCACTGCGTAGAATTTCAATTGCTTCCAATCTCCACCATGGCTTGTTTCCATGTGTTTGGCACCCGCGTTGCTTCGATCCGTGTTGATCGTTGCCCTTAAGTGTTCTAGTGTGCGCTTCTTGAGTTCGCAGATTGTGCTCCCCACGTATTTGAGCGTGCAGGGTCACTCAATTATGTAAATTACATACTGGTTTTTGCAGTTGATTAATTGATTGATTTTCCACATTTTTATATTTGCCATGCAAATCTCATTAGTGTATTGAGCAATCTGGCACACTTTACAATTGGAACATTTGTAGAACCCCTTTGCTTTCAGCCACATATCTTGTTTTTTTGCTTTAAAGTGGCTGTGGACCAATTCATCCTTCAGGTTTTTTGCTCTTCTGAAGGTTATGCTTGGATGGTACCCCACAATTGTCGACATTGTTGGATCCAAATGTAATATGTTCCAGTTTTTTCGTAGAATGTTTGAGATTTGTTTCGATTCAGTGGAGCATGTTGTGATGAAACTAATTTTATCATAATTTGTGTCAGCAATTCGCTCTTTGTTTTGTTCTTTTATTATTTCCGATCTTGTTTGAATGGATGTTTTTTGTAGGCAGGAAACTATGACTTTTTTGTTATACTTTCTTTGTTTGAAACAACTGACAGTTTGTTGACTGTGATTCTGCCATTCCTCCTCTTGGGAACATATCCGACATATCCTCAAAATTCACAATATGGGATGTTGATTAGTGTGTCTTGATGAAAACTCTCTGCATGGAGTGTTGCGTTACTTGCTGTGGATTTACGATGTAATGTAGTATGTACTTTGTTTTCAAGGATATAGATCTGTGTCCAGAAAAACCACCCTACTGTTGCTGTTTGTATATGTGAAATGTAGGTTGGTATTAGTATTATTCAGAATTTGGAAATATTCAGCAAACTCTTCATTGGAACCCTCCCATACTATGAAGAGATCATCTATGTATCTCAGCCACATTATGGTTTTATTCACAAACCTATCATTTTCAGGTTGCCATGCCAGTTTTTGCTCCCACCACCCCATAGTTAGACACATAACTGGGGCTGAAAGAAAAATGCATCGCAGTTCTGTTTTTTTGCTGGTAGATTTCCTCCCCAAACATGAATATGTTTTGCGTCAGACATAATCTGATCATTTCCATTACCATCTTGTTGTGGTTAGTAAAGTGGATGTTGCGTTCTCTCAAAGAGTACTCACATGCAATCATTCCAACCTCACTTTTAATGTTCGTATATAACGAGATCACATCCATTGTGATCAATTTGTATGTTGGTAACCATGAAATTTCTTGTACAAATCGTAATAAATCACTCGTGTTTCGTAAATACGATATTAAACCTTTGACATATGGTAACAGGTAACCATCCACAAAATTTGCAATAGGCTCAAGTAGAGATCCCTTTGCAGAAATAATGGGTCTCCCTGGTGGTCTAATTGGATGTTTGTGAATCTTGGAGAAGAAATATATTGTTGCTGTTTTTGGGTATGCTGTCGTCAGGTATTTTACTTCATCATGGTCAAGTAGATTTTCTTGCAGCCAAACCAGTAATTTTCTGTCTAAACTCTGTTTGTATTTCGGTGTTGGGTTTTTCTTTAGTTGTTCATAGTATTCCGTATTTTGTAATTGAGAGTGAGCCCTTCGTATGTAGAAATCCCGAACCATAACAATGATGTTTCCACCCTTGTCGGCCATCTTTATTTCAATATCTTCATCTTTTTTCAGTGCAATTAGAGCATTGCGTTCCTTAAGTGTCAAATTGTATCTATGTTTTTGTTTCTTTAGTTGATATTGATCTTTGGTCACTGCTTCGTGAAAAGTGTCTATTTTATTTCCGGTTGGCAATTGTGGATAGAATTTTGATTTAGCTTTTTTGCCACTAGTGCCAGCACCCAATTGTGGGCAGTATGTTTCCAATTCTTTGCTCCGTGAATTAGGATCCTGATCCATTTCCATCAGTGTTATAAAATTATCAGAGTCTTTTGCTGCTAGACTCATTGTTGCTTTTTCCATTTGTTTTTTGTAATCAGCCATCTTCTGATTGTCTTTAAAAATCTTAGCCAGTTTTAGTTTCCGAACATATTTATACAGATCTATCCTGGTTTGTGCCAGGTCCATTGTATTAGTGGGACAGAAATTTAAACCTCGTTTGAGGACTTGAATTTCCCGATCAGTAAGAGGTTTCTTCGATAGAGTGATTACTTCCAGTTCTTGTGACCAAGTTTTCCGCTGTTTCAGGCTCCTCGTCGTTGTGCCTATTTTTCTGGGCTCTGTTGTTACGCTTTCCTCTTCTTGTCGGTTTATTCTTGGGTGAGCTCTTCCCCTTCCTTTTCCTCTGTTTGAGCCTGACTGTACCCCCATGCTTTTCTCCCAATTTTGTTGTTGTAGGGCCAGTCGCATTTCTCCTAAAAAAGTACACTTCGTACGTCCCACTACTTGTTCGAGTTCACTTTCACTTGCATCCGTTGATGTTAGTGAAGATATGCTGCCTGATACAATCGTGATGAGTCAAGTTTCTCGTGTTTTTTTAATATATCAAATTTCTTTGCATATGTGAATATGCCTCCCTCCATATAGTCCACCTTATCTCTTTGAAATTTTGTTTGTTTTCTCTTCTGTACTGTTTTCTCGTGTCTTTCAATTTGGTGTTCTAATTCCTCTTTGAATTTAGTTAAATCTGGATTAAGTTCAATTGCTTCTAGATCCTTTTCAATTTCCTTCAGTTCCTTAAGTTGCGTACGCAACAGTTTTCATACATTAAAGGCAACTTATGGCAACATCGACAAACTTAGCAATGGATAAAAGAGAGGCAAAAAGAAACACAATATAAGAAACCTTTTTTGAACAAGAGGGCATCCCTAATGGGGGAATGGAGTGCAATAAAATCCAAGAAACTCAGGGGCATTTTCTCAAGGAACTATCGCCGAGTTAACAGCACTTTATCTCAGCCAAAGTTGTGATAAATTCATCACCCCATTCACAAGCTGGTGCAAACAGCCGATATCACCAGTTAACCTGCGATAGCAGCCGCAAAAAACATCGCCACAGATGACCCCGGCAACTAACGCTAATGATATGCAGAGTAGGCGTTCCCGTGCAAAAATCTGCGACAACACCACAACGCAACATTCTCAACGACCAGCCAGATCGGCGATAACATCACAAAACATGCAATAAGGCGCGTTAGCATCAGAAAATTAACACCTGCTCTGACCTGGTGCAAAGTCGGACGACAACCTGCACCAGAAAAGGGAGCCCAGGCCACAGCCACACCTGAAGAACAACAGATGCCATGGAGCTACTCATCATGTAGCTCGGAGCCCCAACAGGGCCACAACACCCACCGCCACCACACTCAGGTCCGCCCCCCCGGATCCCCCTGCCCCCCCGGACCACCACGTAGGCAGCGCAGACAAAGACAGCGGACCTTCAGGAAACACACCAGCCTCACAGACTTGACACCAGAGAATGTCATTGTCCACTACAGACTCAAAAGGTCAACCATCCTTCGCCTCCTGACCATCATTGCCCACAGGCTGACGGTACCAACACAGCGGACAACCAACACCCCACCTCAGACAAAGCTGCTGGCCGTGCTGCACCTGTTGGCCTCTGAGACATTCCAACCAACAACTGCCAGAGTCGGAGGAGTCTCACAGCCAGCCCTATCCAAGTTCCTCACACCTGTCCTGGATGCCATCACCAGTTTGGTACCCCAGTACCTATACTTCCACCACACTGCGCAGGAACAACTGGAGACCAAGCAAGGCTTCTACGTCATTGGGGGCAATTGACTGCACACATGTCCTACTTGTGCCCCCTGCCGACACTGCACACAATTACCGCAACATAAAGCACACACATTCCATCAATGTGCAGGCAATAGTCGCCCACAGGGGGCTCTTCACCAATGTCGTCGCAAACTACCCAGACAGTGTGCATGATTCATACATCTTCCGACAGTCCATCAACCGGCGCTTCCAGGAGGGCACCTACGGAAATGCAGTGCTCATTGGTAAGTACCAAATGAACACACCACACACCTCAAATCCACAATCATGAAACTCACAACCCTGGGAATGCACACGTTACAAACACACATACAACATGCCCACCCACCAGACACGACTGCACAACGTACTGTGGAAAACTGTGCTAGCCATGTACATGAGCCATCACCGCTATGGCACCTCAGTCACACAATAGCAGTATGCGGGGAGAGGTGGGAAGCAGGCATGTGCGAAGGAGGCAAGTGACCCATGAATGAGAATGCACACAATGCCAAGTGTGGCGTGGAAGTGCTGGACAGACTGCAGTATGCAGACCACAGACATATCCATGTCGACATATACTGCTGGTGGTGGTAGTGTTGTGGACAGTGGACGCAACCATGTCACCCCAGCCAGTGGGGAAGGTCTCGGAAATGTAGCCTGTGACGTCCCCCCCTGCAAGCGTGTGCGGAGTGGGCTGGCCCGGCATACGCCAGGCCAGCGTAGGGGTGTGAATAAAAAGCACGTAGCTCTGGGCATGGTTCTCTTCCGGAATGCCCAACTTGTCTGCCAGGGCGGCGCCTCCTACCCCGCCACGAGGCTGACACCGTCGCCGAGAGCGGTGTGGCTGCGATCCTGTGTGTCTGCCGCAGCCCAGGCCACTGGACCCCGAACCAGTACCACCCGCCCTTGCGCTTCCAGGCCTCACTGCTCACCTGCCGATACCAGCGTGTCCCCAAGAGGGCCCACCACGTGCCTGCACTTCCACCAAGCCAGAGGCCCTCGAGCTTGGCAGCCTCCTCAGACCACCACGGCCTCCGCGGGCAAGGCTCGCAGTACTCCTCTGTCATTAACGTACTCCACTGGCCCACACAGCAGACAAGTAGGCCACACATTTGGAACTGAGTCTTGATTACACAATGGCAGAGTACACATGTTAATGCAGAGTATAAATCAGTATACTCCCTTCGCGGTGGTGCCACCAACTCTGTGCATAGCATTCTGACCACACGTGTCTGTGGGCCCTTGCTGAGCGCTGCCTCTGGCCTACACTGCGGTTGAGTAGGACACACAATTGGAACTGGGTCTGGATTTGTCAATTGCAGACTTCATGTCATTGTACAGGCCTCATCGCAGACTGCATCCCCTTCCTGCTCTGGTGCCACAGACTGTGCCACGGGAGTCATGGACACTCTTTGGTGGAACTCTGGTGGCATCAGAGTCTATGGCCTGGGGGTTATCTCCATCATCATGTAGCTGGTACTGACATCGTGGGGAAAAGGAGACTGTAGCATTCAACTACTCCATATTGCCTGTTCCTGCTTTCTTCTGCCCTCTGCATCATGCCCTGGATGGACACCTTCCACTGTCCCTGTAACACTCTGCGACACTCTCCTTGGACATCAATGTGCACCCGCTTAGCACACCTGGCCCTACCTCAGTGCAACGCAAGTCACCGTCCCGTGGCGGTGTGCCTGTGCCGGCCGCTGTGCATCCGGGGCCACCAACTCTGTACAGCTCAAGTCCTGGAACCTTGCTGTTTGAACTTTGAACTTCTGATTGTCTGATCACTGTTGTAGTTGTTGCCAGCACCAACCAACTCCTGAGGGGTGGCGTACACTACCCAACTCCCATCCAGCACAGGCGTCCCTGGACGTGTGGCCCTGGCAATAAAAGGTGCCGGGCGCACGTGCCCGTAGCCAGTTCCACGGATAATCTCAGTGTGTCCGTGTGGTCATTATGTATGCATGTGGGCCCCGGGCCATACCACATTACGCTGTGCCATGTACAGCGGGCACAACCTAGTCACCTCAGGCAATGGGGTAGACCTGGGACATGTGGCTGTGTCAGACCCCCCTGTGAGCGTGAGGGAGTGGACCTGCGTACGGCAGTTTTTACGGCGTAGGGGTGTGGTCATTTCACAGGTGGCTCTGGGCGTGGTTAAATTTAGGCCTTGCCAGGGAAGTAACTAATGCTTGTGTCTCAGGTGTAGTGTCGGCGCCACATGTCACGCAAAATTCAATATTGCCATGTAGCATGCGCCCGGAGTACGGGCTCGGCTGAGGGGTAGATGAGGGTGCGCAGGCCCGCTGGGGGTCAGAGATCAGACATGCCAACTGTTGTGTGTGTCGCTATTTCCGCAGCATAAGCCAAAGGTCTATCTTCGGCCGCATGGTGAGTTCAGCCAGGCATGAACTCTACTTCTTTGTCCGCCCTGTCTTTACCATTGCCCTACACACATGTGTCCGTCCACCTTAAGTGCAGGACATCACTGTGTCGTTGTCAGGCTTGTGGACATGCACAGACAGGCATGACAATATTGTGCCGTAGGGGTGCAAGTGATGCAACCGCGCTGCGCACTCTGGTGAATATGCTCAGGGGGAGGGAGAAGTGACATTGAGGCTACATAATCCACATTGATGCCGCTCATTTGCAACAAGCAGTACATGTCATGCAGGAATCACAAAGTCACACATCACACACCAATGAACCAGTGAGCCTGCCAACACATCATGCCGAACCAACTATTGACTCATGTCTCTCTGCACTGTAACAGGTGACCAAGGATATGCACTCTGCGCTTGGATGATGACACCCCTCCGAGCCCCGAACACACAAGCCCAGAGGCAGTACAATGCGGCCCACAAACGCACCAGGGGCATCGTGGAACGCACATTTGGTGTGTTGAAGTCACGTTTCAGGTGCCTGGACGTCACAGGTGGAAGGCTCCTGTACAGCCCAGACATCGTGTGCAAGATGATCGTTGCATGTTGTGTGTTGCACAACATATGTGTACGCAGCAGGGCACCATGGATACATGTGCCAGATGCACCGGACGATGATGATGGGGATGAGGCAGGTGGACCACAGCCCACTGCAGCCGCAGCAGGAATATCCCGTAGGAACACCATCATTGACAATTTCTTCACATGAGCACGTTACAATGTGGCAGTCCTTGGCAGTATTGAGACAGTACATAATGACCACAAGCAAAGCATGTGTAAATAAATGCATTCGAAGAACACTATCCCTGAGTGCATGTATCTCATCTGTACAGGCACATCACTCAGACACGTGTGAGTGCGACATATTACTGACATTTTTGTGATTTGTTCATGTGTGATGGGTGTGTCACCTCTGTGCAGAGAGGCTGTTTAGGGTGTCGCGTGTTCGAACTGCCAGTTCTGTGTGTCGCAGTTAGTAGGGAATCCCACTCTTCGGCATTTCACATGTGTCCAGATTCATTCCATTTTGGCTGCCATTTGTGTCCTGCAGGTGACAACAGGGCTCCTTTTGGGCTCAGATATGTACCACCATGATGCAGGGATGCCCCCTGTGACTCAGGTCCCACAACATGGGCAACATGTACGTAAGCGTGAGTCACTGCTCCTACATTCGTCCACGCTCTCGTGATTTGTTGGTCATGACACATCTGTGTGCAGTAGGGGTTGCTTGTCCCTCTGCAATGTGAGGGGGAGATGCGGTTTCACTGTGTGTTACATGCATGTTTCAGCATTTGCGCAGTTTACATGCCGGCTGCATGTCAATGTACATTGTGACTGTGGGGAGATGCCTATTTGATGCAGGACGATGCTCATTTGTTCTACGTCACGGATGTGGGGTTGTGCTCGTACATTGTCATCTCACCGTTTGTTTACTTTGCTTTTATTGTGAATCTACACGCAGGACGTGTGGGTATTGCAGGCCTCTCACTGGTTATCGCTGATTTTTGTATCGCGATTGGCCTCATCGCTACTATTTTCGCGTTCGTGTTTCACGTTTTTTCTGCGTCACGTTAGTTTTAACACGTTCATTTGACGCGTTATCTTGTGTCTATCGCATGGTGCCGCCGTGTTGTGAATAGATGAATACCACGTTAACACGGAGTTGTTTCCCGCGATGGACTGCGATGTGAAGGGTTGCATTAAGCTACACTTGCAGTAGTTATCACACGTTCTTGTGAATATGCCCCTCAGATGTTAGAAGCAAACTCAAACTTTGAGAAAAAATATCAAAAAAAGAAATCAACAAATGGTGGGAGGTAACATCACTGAAAAACTATCTTGAAGTTAAAAGAGTGCCAAGAGGCTTACGAATTACCTTAATGCCTAACCATCAAGACACAAGTAATGATTTGTTACACGAGTGGGGAGAACATATTCTCAAATCCTCAACGGGATTAATGGAAATCCTCATTAAACACATTGAAATTGCATTAGAGAGAACTACAGCACAACTGAAGGAAATTGAAAAGGATCTAGAAGCAATTGAACTTAATCCAGATTTAACAAAATTCAAAGAGGAATTAGAACACCAAATTGAAAGACACGAGGAAACAGTACAGACGAGAAAACAAACAAAATTTCAAAGAGATAAAGAGGACTTATATGGAGGGACGCATATTCACATATGCAAGGAAATTTGATATATTAAAACAACACGAGAAACTTGACTCAGTCACGATTGTATCAGGCAGCATATCTTCACTAACGTCAACGGATGCAAGTGAAAGTGAACTCGAACAAGTAGAGGGACGTACTAAGTGTACTATTTTAGGAGAAATGCGACTGGCTCTACAACAACAAAATTGGGAGAAAAGCATGGGGGTACAGTCGGGTTCAAACAGAGGATAAGGAAGGGAGGGAGCTTCCCCAAGAATAACCCGACAAGAAGAGGAAAGCGTAACAGAGCCCAGAAAAATAGGCACGATGACGAGGAGCATGAAACAGAGGAAAACTAAGATAATTGGTCACAAGAACTGGAAGTAATCAATCTATCGAAGAAACCTCTTACTGATCGGGAAATTCAAGTCCTCAAACGTGGTTTAAATTTCTGTCCCACTAATACAATGGACCTGGCACAAACCAGGATAGATCTGTATAAACATGATCAGAAACTAAAACTGGCTAAGGTTTTTAAAGAGAATCAGAAGATGGCTGATTACAAAAAACAAATGGAAAAACCAACTGAGTCTAGCAGCAAAAGACTCTAGTAATTTTATAACACTGATAGAATTGGATCAGGATCCTAATTCACGGAGGAAAGAATTGGAAACTTAGGGGCCGATTACGATGGCGGTCGGTGTCAGTACCGCGGTGCCGGCGGTGCGGAAAAATGCCTTTTACCGCCCGCCAGCAGCGGTCCTCACGGCCGCCATATTATGAAGGGCAAATATGCCCCATTTCCCGACCTCCGCGGTGCAACGCCGACCGCCATGAAATTGCGCCCGCCACCGCGCCGGTGGTAGCCAATGGAGACTCACCACCGTGCGGAATGACGTCCCGTCCGCTCAACAAATTAGGATGCGCCAAACAACCAGTCGAACCGCAGGGGAGAAACCGCCCTTCCAGACATGGCGGAATCTCGACAGCGGAGCGTGAAATGAGACTTCCGGAGCCCTCCACCCGGAGCCGAACGCCATGGATCCAGCACTACACGCCCTCCCGGTGCTGTACGTGATACATCACCAGGTAAACAGCCCGCCGCGGACGCCACCGCAGGTACGTAAAAAAAACACAATACAACACAAAACAGAACACAAATTCCACGGGCTGAAACAGGGCACCTGGCCACACCAGACACTGGACAGGAACACATCCATCAGTGTACCCACACATGTCTCATCTGGCACCAATTCACACCCTGCATCAAGCCCACCAAATTACCGCGAACATAATGTAATGTGTTGCTGACGACACCGCAGCGGTGAGTATGCGGGAAATCCATCGCACAAAGCAGAATGCATGTACAGCAACGGTCAGGCCAGAAAGACCACAGGCCACCACCACCACCCATAGCTCTGCCGCACACAGCAAGAAACATGCCAATCCCCCCCCTGTGCACCCCCATGCCCAACACCAAGCTAGCTAAATCCACACCCAGCAGCACACAACTAACACCTAGGGAGACAGACACAGCAGCATTGGGTGTAGATTAACACACAGCACAGAGGCACAGGCCCAGGGCAACACACACACACACCACAACACCACATACATGGCAAGAAAGCTGAATACAAGCACAAAATTAACATCCACACACACAAGGAACATACAGACTACTGGACACACACCCTGCCAACTCACACAGACATACCCCACACCAACACACAGCCACATACACAGACTACATGCCACCAGCAATGGAGCACAACATAGAGGAAAGCAAAAATGATGCACACAAATGGGAGGGCAAGGAGACAACCAACAACCAGGTGAACAGACACATGCAGGACAAGGAACCTAGAACAACATCCACACCCCATCCAAGCACATGGCTGGCACAGTGAGTGAAGTCAAACAACAGTCACCTCAGTGCAACAACTCAGGGAGACAGCAAGGTAACCCATGTATAGGGACAGGGATGAAAGGAAGGACCTCAAGTCAAACAGTGAACAGCAAGTACACATGAGTATGCCAGCACCACAACACACGGCACATTGGCACACTCAATGACTGTCAAACACAAGTAGGAGTCCCCAAACATACCCCCCTCATATCTGCAGCACACAACCCCAATGCCAGACACACAGAAGGGCCTACATAATGTCCAGACAAGATACAGACAAACAATCAAACCCCCTGGGGGCATCCACAAACATCACACACACAAAGGGATGCCAGTACCAACGTCTGCACCAAAACAAAAATGGCAAACACAATTCAAAACAGAAACGCATACAGAACCACAAAAATAACACACATCACCTGTGCAGCCAAACTAGGGGAAGGCAATGGGAGCACACACACAACAGGAGTGCACCACATCATCAGTCAGGAAAAATGCATAGGCTACATACCACAACACAGACAAGAAGTGCACCATCACAGAACAACACAGACACATCAAACACACAACAGATGCACAACACCACAAAGCACGTAGCAAACACAGCAGTACATCAGGGGATGTACACTAGGACAGCACAAGGCAACATACACCCACAGCACTGAATGCACAACAAGCAGTGTGTACACACAAACACACAACAGTCCCACACAGCCATGAGTCACACGCCATTAACACACACATCAACACACACGACAAAGCCACAACCAACACACTGTACAACCCTTGACCACCCAAATGCACACCTTCTAAGTAACCATTGTGACTAGGATGACTGTCCATCACAACATGACTACACATCTACACTGCTAGGCATACATGAAAGCAAGAACGCACATACATGTTGAGCCTGGTCAGCCTGCCTGCAATCCCGTGTATATGACCCCTCTATGTGTTTGCAGTGCCCACATACCAGGATGCAGTAAAACATAGCCAACAGCAACAAGGAAGGAACATGAGTCTGGTATGTCACCGAAAACAACATCACTGACCCCACAAGTATCAGAGTCATGAAGAACTGAAGTCCCCGACACCCCTGTAAAAAATGATAAGTTAAACAAGCCAGTGGCACAGTTGAAGTGGCACACAGAGCATGTGGCCCAGTAAATGTTAGACATACAGGAAAAGCCTTATTCAGTAAGGACAATGACACAACTGACAACATGAGCAACTGTTTTTATTCACAAATAGCACTGATAGGCAACAATATCAGACAAGACCAAGGCACAAGATGCAGAGCGTGAACATGAGAAGCTGCACAGGCAGGGGGCAAACTGCAAGGCCAGTGACCAGTCCAAGGTGCTGACAGTCAATGAGAAGCTGCACAGGCAGGGGGCAAACTGCAAGGCCAGTGGCCAGTCACTGTGCTGACAGAGTCAATGAGAAGCTGCACAGGCAGGGGGCAAACTGCAAGGCCAGTGGCCAGTCCAAGGTGCTGACAGAGTCAATGAGAAGCTGCACAGGCAGGGGGCAAACTGCAAGGCCAGTGGCCAGTCCAAGGTGCTGACAGAGTCAATGAGAAGCTGCACAGGGAATGTGTGTCACCAAACTCCGCCATGGTCAGCAACACAGTCTGGTGTGTCACGATGGGCAGCACAGGTACCGGTGTGGGAGAGATAGGTCTGTGACATTGATCAACATTCATACTTGGCTGTCAGTCTGACTGGGAGCTGACTGTGTGTCGGGCACTGTTGGACCACTTGACTGGGGAGTGAGACGCCCAGCTGAGGAAGAGCTATCAGTGGCCTTGGACGCTGGAGGGCTGCTTGGACCAGGTGGTGTAGTGGCACGTGGAGGTGGACTCAGGCCGACGTGGGACACAGTGTGGGAGGGAGATAGTGGAGGGGTGCCTTTCCACTTCTTGGGGATTCTAATTGGCTTGCCTGTCTTGGTATCAATGGGAAGTGGTGTGGACACAAACGGCACACTCATCACCAAGGCTGCCGCAGGTGCACACGCTGGACCTCCCTTTGGGGATGTGCTGGATCCAGAAGGACGCTTAGCCTGGCATTGCCTCTGCCCCTCCATCCCCTCTTTACCCTGTGTGCCCCCTACAGTGCCCTCCTGTCCCTGCTTCACTGGACTTGGAATGGGAGTAGAGGTAGTTGGTGAAACAGCCTTGGATACCTTACTATGTGTAGCCTTGCCAGGCCCCACCTTCACAGTGGGCATGGAGAGTGTCTGCATGCCTTTGCGAGACGTTTTTGGGACCACAGAGTCTGTGGCCGGGGATTGCTCTGAGGCTTGTGACCCTGAGTACTTCCTCCTTGAATCATGTGCCTTTGCAACGCCTGACGGGCTCTTCCCTTTGCGCTCTGGGGTTGTTTTTTTCTTCGTAGGGGAAGGTGTCTGTGACCTTGACCGCTTGGGCTGCTGCTGCTGTGTGCTACGTGTGCAGTATCGTGACGTTGAGGTGTGTGAAGCGTGGTCACAGTCGTCAGACGTCGCCACTGGCATGGGGGTGGACAAAGGGACTGGAATTGGACTACGAGATTGAGCCAGTTGAAGTGCAGCCGCCATTGTGGAGGACATTGTCTGGACAGTGCGGTGCAGCCCACCCACGTCTGAATGTATGCCCTCCATGAAAGCTAACACCTGTGCCAATTTGCGGTCGTGGTCTGACAATGCATTGAGGAGCCCTGTCTGCCCCACACACAGCTGGCGCATAAGGTCCACACACTCTGCACTGATGGCAGCAGGGGGCACAGGGGCAGCGGTGCCTGGAATGAAGGACACTCTTCCCCTCTTTGTGGTGCGAACACGGGCAGCAACAGAGGAAGTGGCTGGGAGGGTGGGCACTGCACGCTGTGTGCTGGAAGATGTAGCAGACTCTCCGTTCCCTGTGTCCTCCAAGATGTCTGCACCACCGCCGTCATCAGATGATGTTGAACTTTGCGTCTCGGGCTGGGATTCCTCCAGCATACTCCTATCCCCCTCCGAGGCGCTGGTCACATCTGTGTCACTGGGATCCTGTGCAGCTGTTGTGCTTGTTTCACCACCACTGGTGTCCGTCCCCTGTCCCTCCGTGCCCACGGGAGATGCTGCATAACAGAGAGACATGTAGGGTCAGCAAAGTGACAGCAACAGGACAAACATATTCAAGCAAAGCAACACTGAGGATGACAAAGTCTACATGTTGCAGGCCACCCCGTGCATTCTCACCATGCAGACACACTTCACTACCTCAAACAGTGCATACAAATATCTAAACACGGCATAGCTGAGCCATGTGATGGGCAGACAGCACAACATCATGCATGTTGGGGCGTACAAACACTAACACCAATAGACCAGGCCTGCAGCACACCACCCACAATGCCATTGAAATTCCCAGGATTGGAAAAACATCAGTAAGTGCATGTATGTAAAATCCATGACTGCCACACCCAGCACAGGGGCCACTTACAACCCACTGCATCACAGTAACCACATCACGTACACCAGCGCAGGTACAGGCTTGGTACACATGCAGCCACTCACAGACAAAATCAACCTTCACAGAATACTCACCCCTAGCTTGCTGTTGATGCTCCTTCAAACGTGCGTCCAGCTCAGGCTGTGTCAGAGCCAAGATGCGGCACATCAGTGGTGTCAAGCTGCGTCGTGACAACCTGCCACTGCGAGGGAGTATCCCCAGTGTCATCTCGGCAATGTTCTTTGCCAGTCGTGATATGTCGTCCCACCTCTTGTGGCAGTGGGTGCGCCGGCGGTTTGACACTCCCAGAGCCCCGCACCTTGGTTGCAATGGACCTCCACACGGCCTTACGCTGGTGTACCTTGAGCTGCAGGTGTGGGAGACAAGAGGGGGAAAACATCAGTGACACACTCTCATGGTAAAACCTCTCTCTCTGAACAGTGGCATGACACAGACTCATCCCAACACGGCAGATATGTCCCGCAGATACACTACGACATCTCACAGGGTACATCGTCATGTGTGAAGTCCATGTCAATGCATGCATGTTTGAGGAGGGACACTGTATCCGCACATCTCACATACAAGCTGGATGCTAGCACAGAAAGCCATGTGTAATGTGCCCACATCTACTGGCTATTACCAGGTAGAGCAAGACATATGTCACAATGCAACATGTGTATGGGGTAAGAGTCACTGTGTCCACCACTGCGCACGCCTAAACGACCTTGCTCTGTGAATAGCTCACTGTGTCATGTTTGTAGCATTGAGGGACATGATCTCACATAACCACTGAGTGAACAGAGGGCCAGTCATGTGCAGTCCACACGGCAGACATGGGTCATTGATGTACACTCATGCCAACCACACACGTATCACACTCTGTACAGTCAGTGATGTGTCCTTGTCACATTGGGCGTGGACAGTCCATGCCAGGTAGAATCACATAGAGATGGACAACGAGGAGCCACACAAACAGTCACATGAACAATATCTGTCCCGAAACATGCATCACCAGATAGCTGTCACACCATATGGACGTGTACACAACACATGTCCATCCACCCTTCATGTCCATGCATTTAATGTGTGGGTTGCATACACCCCCTTAACAACTAGGAAACAGCATGTCAGCCAGTGCATTACACAACCCCACACTCTCAGGCACATACACCATCTGATCGACTACATGTGTGCCCCCCTTTCACTCACACCCCCACTGTTGGAGACTTACCACAACATTTGGCCACCATATAGCCGTGGGTACTGTGTCAGCACCTCGTCCACCAGGACATCCAGCTCCTCGCTTGTAAATGGACTGGCACGGATCTTCTCCGTCCTAGCCATCACTGTGGACATGAGATGTCAGCGGCGGCAGTGGGCGGTGAGGGGTCCCAGGCAGCAGTCCCTGGAGGCAGCAGCAGGTGAGGGGTCTCAGGCAGCAGTCCCTGGAGGCAGCAGCAGGTGAGGGGTCCCAGGCAGCAGTCCCTGGAGGCAGCAGCAGGTGAGGGGTCCCAGGCAGCAGTCCCTGGAGGCAGCAGCAGGTGAGGGGTCCCAGGCAGCAGTCCCTGGAGGCAGCAGCAGGTGAGGGATCCCAGGCAGCAGTCCCTGGAGGCAGCAGCAGGTGAGGGGTCCCAGGCAGCAGTCCCTGGAGGCAGCAGCAGGTGAGGGGTCCCAGGCAGCAGGCTCTGTGAGCAGTGGAAATGTGGTGCTCCCTTCCACACATATATAGGGCCCTGGACTCGTTTCAGTGGTCATAGTCTTCTGCCATTGGTGTTCCAGGTCAGCCTTCTTCAAAAGCATCCAATGACCGCCTCCGCGGGGGCGGAGCACGCCTACCGTGATTTTTGAATCTGCATCATGCCACCACGATAGCGGTCCCCATTGGCTGCAAGGGCATGGTTCATGGCGGTGACACACCGCGGGGTCCTGGCCGGCGCTACCGCGGTGGTGCATCTTACAAATGCATCCTATCTCCGCATCCGCTGGGGGCGGAGCACGCCTACCGCGATTTTTGAATCTGCATCATGCCACCGCGATAGCGGTCCCCATTGGCTGCAAGGGCATGGTTCATGGCGGTGACACACCGCGGGGTCCTGGCCGGCGCTACCGCGGTGGTGCATCTTACAAATGCATCCTATCTCCGCATCCGCTGGGGGCGGAGCACGCCTACCGCGATTTTTGAATCTGCATCATGCCACCGCGATAGCGGTCCCCATTGGCTGCAAGGGCATGGTTCATGGCGGTGACACACCGCGGGGTCCTGGCCGGCGCTACCGCGGTGGTGCATCTTACAAATGCATCCTATCTCCGCATCCGCTGGGGGCGGAGCACACCTACCGCGATTTTTGAATCTGCATCATGCCACCGCGATAGCGGTCCCCATTGGCTGCAAGGGCATGGTTCATGGCGGTGACACCGCGGGGTCCTGGCCGGCGCTCCCGCAGTGGTGCATCTTACAAATGCATCCTATCTCCGCATCCGCTGGGGGCGGAGCACGCCTACCACGATTTTTGAATCTGCATCATGCCACCGCGATAGCGGTCCCCATTGGCTGCAAGGGCATGGTTCATGGCGGTGACACACCGCGGGGTCCTGGCCGGCGCTACCGCGGTGGTGCATCTTACAAATGCATCCTATCTCCGCATCCGCTGGGGGCGGAGCACGCCTACCGCGATTTTTGAACCTGCATCATGCCACCGCGATAGCGGTCCCCATTGGCTGCAAGGGCATGGTTCATGGCGGTGACACACCGTGGGGTCCTGGCCGGCGCTACCGCTGTTTGATTGCCATAGAGTGACATGGGTGACCGGGATGTGGCTGGTGGAGCATGACAAATGCCATCTGCAGCTATGTAGAGGGCCATCACTAACACCAATGGGTCATGTGCAACACATGAAACACTTGCGTCAGTGGTGGGCATCGACAAAAGTTCAAATGGTGGTTGGCATGCTCCGCCACCCAATTCACGGACAGTATGTGCGTCCGCTATGGGGAATATGCAGCATCACATCGTACACTCTGTGCATCATTGTGTTTATGGGGCACGTTTAAGGCACCTACGGACAGTTCTTGTTGTGTGTGGATCAATGGTCATTACTGTACTACGCACAGTGGATACGTACAGTGGCACATGGCACTGGATAACATTGATATGGTCTCCTGTCACAAATGTCAGCCAATGTGTAACGTCTCACACCAAATGGAACACTGTACTCCATTATGTTGAGCAATATTTACACACAATGTCGTATCTGCCACCCATGCTGACCACTATCTCACACCTGAGCCCATGTGTTACACTGAAAACCCAGATGAACTCATGTATTCAGCATGACTGTCATCATTGGAAACAGATGTCACCCTGTTGTTTTATTGCTAAGACCAATTACATGCCGATGACGAGTACTTCAGCACCACACTTGGCATCCGTTGCATTATTATTGTTTGTCACTTGGGTAGACGGCCAGAGCAGATGTCTTTGCTACATGTCTGCCACCTGTAACCACAGGGACCTATGTGGTAGTGTCAGGTCTGTGCTCATGTTGTTTGGACTGTTGTATGTGAATCAGTGACATGTACATTTCAACAATGGTGCTTAGCTAAACTATGTTTTTGAGTGTTTTGCTGTGTTCCGGTGCTACTCACCTGCCACCAGTGCATGTCCATTGTTCACATCAGGAATGTTGCATTGGCAGATGGACTGCATGCACGGTTGTGGATTGTGCTAACTGTATGGAATATAGTATGCGACATTTGTCCACAGGCTATGGGTGTCCAGTATTGCCTGTGCAATGTGTGTGCACTGATTTGTGGGAATTGTCTGCAATGTTGGATGGTAGCACAAGTGGCACACGTGTGCAGTGTGTTGCCACCAACACTAGTGTATGTGCATGCTATGGGGTGCTAGCCATCCTTGCTCACCATCTATTCCAGCACTGTGTGGGTGGATCACATCTGCTGGTGTATCAGGATGGAGTGGGCACCCAAGACAGGTGAGATGTACCTTGATTGTTGTGCCTGTGACACTCATCCAACTCCGACATTTGGTCAATGTGAGGTACCAATGTCCCACTACTCATGCACAGCCAGCATGTTTGTTAGATGTGGGATATTGATTGTATGCTGTGTTGGGCCTGACAGCCTGTGTGGAATGAGGGTCAGGATGCATGTCGTTTGGGACATGTGGTGTAAAATTACATCCACTGGTGTCAGGTGTCTGAGCCAGTTGTCCATATGTAATGCATACAGTATGTTCATGCATAGACTTGTTGGCATACTGGCTTGGCATTGTCCATGTAGTGTTGTATGTTTGTGTTGTGGCACTGTTGTGTCTTGAAACAGCTGGATGTGTATCACCATGGTATGTGTTGTGGTGCACATGTGTCCTTGGGCAGTCCCTCCTTGATGCTGCATGTAAATGTCCAAAGTGGGGGAAGATTAAGGGTGCATACAGGCCCTGCTGATCACGTCCCTCATCTATTGTTAATGTGTGCCACATTGGCTATCTGTGTGCTTGTAGAGAGTATTGGGCAGTGGGGTAATGGTGGCCTGTTACAGTGGTACACATACTCTGCACAGGCGTGACATCATCTGTCACTGTCCGACTTTGTATTCAAGTCAGCAGCAGATATGGCCTGTGTACTGATGACATTGGCACATGTATGGGTTTGGGATGTGCATGTCATTGGATTTGAGTGTGTTCGAAGTGGCACTGAGTACAAAGACAATCCCAATGATCTATCCACATTGTGTTGATGTGTCCCCTGCAATTATTGGCCAAGGAGGTGTGGCAGGTACAGCAGCAACGTGGAAGCCAGCAGTGTCTCTGCTTCACACATGTCCTGTGTCATGTACACCCAAGGCTGAGTCCACCTCAGCTCGATATGTGACTCTTGGCATTCACATAGACAGTGTTCGTATTGTGTCTACTGACTGTGCAAATCCATGACAGTTGTACAATTAATCTCATGTTGGGACAACACTGAATTGCACTGTGTGCTTTCAGGGATGACAGTCAATGTTAGCGCCGTGACAGGACGGACTTTATGAATTTGTGCACATCCTAATTTATGTTGCTATGACGTGTTCCCTTTCATCTCACCTAGGAGGCGACCTAATGTGTTTCGTACCTTCACCCTGCTGGCTAACATGGAGGATACCGACATCATCAGGCGATTCCGTCTGGATCGGACAAACCTCCTGGAACTTTGTGCAATATTGGAGCCACACCTGCTTCCACGCAGGACATACCCAACAGCACTCACGGCAACGGCAAAGGTGATGGCATTCCTACATTTCGTGGCTACGGGATCCTTCCAGCAAACTGTGGGCATTGCAGGGGGATGTCCCAACCAACATTCAGCATGGTGCTACGTGATGTCCTGTTGGCTATGATGCAACACAGGGACCAATTCATACATTTCCCCAGGCGGCAGGAGTTGGCGGATGTGAAGGGCGAATTTTATGCACTTGGACACGTTCCTAATGTAGTTGGTGCAATAGATGGCACACATGTTTCCCTGATTCCACCCCAAGCACGGGAGCATATTTACCGAAATAGGAAACATTATCATTCCATCAATGTGCAGGTGGTGTGCCAGGCAGATATGGTCATCTCACACGTTTGTGCAAAGTTTCCAGGATCAGCCCACGATTCACACATAATGCGCAACAGCATTTTACCACAGCTGATGGCCAATCTGGCGCCGGAGCGGGCATGGATTGTGGGTGAGTACAAAGGGTCGAGTCGTGTGCTGTTTGTGTGCAATGCTGTCCTCGGACACATGTCAGACACTCAATCTGTATATGTCTTTCACACTTAGGTGACTCTGCATATCCCAACGGACCTTGGTTGCTGAGTCCACTTCGCAATCCCAGGACACCAGCTGAAGTGCGCTACAACAATGCCCATGGGAGGACACGTCGGGTCATTGAGCGAACATTTGGACTCCTGAAATCGCGTTTTCGATGCCTCGACAAGACCGGAGGGGCTCTGCAGTACTCACCCGTCAAGGTGTGTCAGATAGTGGTAGCATGCTGCATGCTACACAACCTGGCCGTGCGGAAGGGGATCCCCTTAATCCAGGATGATGATGACCAGCCACAGCCCCCACCTGCAAACACCCAAATGTCAAGTGACGAGGATAGTGGAGAGGAGGAAGGTGTTGGACAGCGTCAGCAACTCATCAACAACTACTTCACTTGATGGTCAGTGGCAATGTCAAAACTGGCTGTTGTCTGATGATGTTGTGCTTGGTGAATATGTGTATGTGAGTTTTGTGACTACAGCATGTTGCAGAGTCAGTGCTGGCTGCAGATGTGTATGGTAAGGGATCTTTTGACACAGCTACTTGATGTCTATGTTGGTACAGTTGCTCCTTGTGACATGTGCAGATTGTCGTACCTTGATGTGCTGTGTTGTGTGATGGTTGTTAGTCCACCACCTGAGTAGCAACTGCTGTTCTGTTGTGTTTTCCTAGGTCCCTTCAGCCTCTACTTGCCTGCGGAGTATCCCTGCTCCTGTGACATTGTAATCATGGGTGTGAGTTAACATACTGTGATGAACATGGAACAGTGACAACTACATTGGTGCGTTATTAGTGTTTATTTACAGTGGATACATGTGATGTAGATGTGGATATTTATAGATTTGTGAATGGTGAATAACAGATTTGTCAGTGATGGTAGATGAGACAATAGAGTATACACAAGATCAGTATTGTAACACAGTCCAACAGTCATTTGCCATCCCCACGGCATTGTGTGTGGGGACAGTCTGCAGGGTACACAGCAGGGTGAAGAGGGGTGCCATCAAGGCTGGCTACTTGACTGGCTTTTGCCAGGTGCTTTGCCACGGGATGCTCCCAATGATTTTTTCGGGCGGCCCCTTGCTCTTTTGGCAGGGGGGGACACAGGTGCATGGCCAGTGGTGTCTGATGAGTCCCCATGCTCGCTGAACGCAGGGGAGGATGGGGGTCTGTCATCCTGCGGCACAACGGAGGGAGCTGTAGGTGTTGGCGGTGCCGCATGCCTGTCCCTGAGGACCCCCACTAGCTGGCCCAGGAGGTCCCTGATTTGGCCCATGCAGGCCACGAGTTGGCCCATGCGGTTGTCAATTGAGCGCAGCATCTGTTGTTGCTCACGGGCATCCTGCTGAGCCTGCCTCAACTGTCCCTGGGCGTGTTCATAGGCCCCCACAACTCTGTGAATGTGTGCCAGTGATTCAGTGCCAGGGTCTTGTTCCCTTTGGGTCAGCCTTGTCCTCACACCTGGCCTGCTGTCACGGCCCTGTTGCCTCCCTCCTGTGGGCACCGGCCTACTCTCCCGTACCTCCGCAGTTGTTGTGGTCTGGTTGGCCTCTGGAGCAGGGCGAGTGTTGCAGGCAGCAGTGGTAGTGGTAGTGGTGGTGGAGGTGGTGGTGGCACAGGTCGTTGCAGCAGGGCTCTGCGTTGATGTTGTTGCTGAGGGTGGTGGGGCTGTGGGGTCCTGGGACACATTACGCCCTGCCACACCAGATGGTCCGGGTTGGTCCTCCTCCTCCTCATTATCCAGGGAGTCTGCATCCGAGGGGAGATGTTCGGGAGCTGGTGACTGGCTGTGCTGGTTGAGGTTGTCGTCCTCTGCAGTCAGTTGTTGGTCACCTGTGGGACAGGAAGTAGATGGTAATTGCCTTACACACCTCAGGGTTGCTGTGTTTGATGTCTCTTATTTACATGTTATGCTACACACAGTTGCCTTTTTCACACATTGTATGTCTGCACAGTGATGTGCCTCATGCCATGAAGTGGAGTTACATTCATCATTTCACAATGGTGTGACCTGTGATTGGTTAGCATGCCACACGTCTAGTATTGGTGATTTCAATGTGAGGTTGTCATCTGACAACTGGCATGACTACAAGTTGATGTTCAGCATCTTTGCTGATCACTCTGCCTGGCAGACATTACCTGTGTGCATGGACTAGCCATTGTCATCACATGCATACCGTTGACATGTCCTGTGCTTGTATTTCTTTATACAGCAGACCATGCTAGTTTGTTTTTCCCATGGTCCTTCATGATCAGCACCCATGTACGCTACAGAGGGAAGTCTGGGTTATGCATGTCAGAGGCCCGTTTGCTTGGACATATTTGTTGAGAGTCAGTTCTGTTTCTGTCACAGTTACGTACGCTGAGCTGTCTGCATCCTGTCAATGGCTATGCTTTTCTTTTCTATTTTTGTGTGAAGTAGAGCCTCATGTTGTCATGTCTCTCAATGCTTTTGTTGAGTGATGGTGGGGTGCATGCACTGTCTGATTACCTGTGCAGTGTCACTTTGGTTTTTACTTACAGACACATGCTTCTGGGTGGGGTGCTCCATCCTGCTGAGGGGTGTGAGAGGGGGCCTGTTGGGAGTTGTTGTGCTGCCTCCAGATACACATTCCCCATCCCTGTGAAGATGGCTACCTACCTGTTAGGTGGTGGGGGAGCGTTCAATAGCTGACACATGCTTCTGGGTGGGGTGCTCCATCCTGCTGAGGGGTGTGAGAGGGGGGCCTGTTGGGAGTTGTTGTGCTGCCTCCAGATACACATTCCCCATCCCTGTGAAGATGGCTACCTACCTGTTAGGTGGTGGGGGAGCGTTCAATGGCTAACACATGCTTCTGGGTGGGGTGCTCCATCCTGCTGAGGGGTGGGAGAGGGGGCCTGTTGGGAGTTGTTGTGCTGCCTCCAGATACACATTCCCCATCCCTGTGAAGATGGCTACCTACCTGTTAGGTGGTGGGGGAGCGTTCAATGGCTGACACATGCTTCTGGGTGGGGTGCTCCATCCTGCTGAGGGGTGGGAGAGGGGGGCCTGTTGGGAGTTGTTGTGCTGCCTCCAGATGCACATTCCCCATCCCTGTGAAGATGGCTACCTACCTGTTAGGTGGTGGGGGAGTGTTCAATGGCTGACACATGCTTCTGGGTGGGGTGCTCCATCCTGCTGAGGGGTGTGAGAGGGGGCCTGTTGGGAATTGTTGTGCTGCCTCCAGATACACATTCCCCATCCCTGTGAAGATGGCTACCTACCTGTTAGGTGGTGAGGGAGCGTTCAATGGCTGACACATGCTTCTGGGTGGGGTGCTCCATCCTGCTGAGGGGTGTGAGAGGGGGCCTGTTGGGAGTTGTTGTGCTGCCTCCAGATACACATTCCCCATCCCTGTGAAGATGGCTACCTACCTGTTAGGTGGTGGGGGAGCGTTCAATGGCTGACACATGCTTCTGGGTGGGGTGCTCCATCCTGCTGAGGGGTGGGAGAGGGGGGCCTGTTGGGAGTTGTTGTGCTGCCTCCAGATACACATTCCCCATCCCTGTGAAGATGGCTACCTACCTGTTAGGTGGTGGGGGAGCGTTCAATGGCTGACACATGCTTCTGGGTGGGGTGCTCCATCCTGCTGAGGGGTGGGAGAGGGGGCCTGTTGGGAGTTGTTGTGCTGCCTCCAGATACACATTCCCCATCCCTGTGAAGATGGCTACCTACCTGTTAGGTGGTGGGGGAGCGTTCAATGGCTGACACATGCTTCTGGGTGGGGTGCTCCATCCTGCTGAGGGGTGGGAGAGGGGGCCTGTTGGGAGTTGTTGTGCTGCCTCCAGATACACATTCCCCATCCCTGTGGAGATGGCTACCTACCTGTTAGGTGGTGGGGGAGCGTTCAATGGCTGACACATGCTTCTGGGTGGGGTGCTCCATCCTGCTGAGGGGTGGGAGAGGGGGCCTGGTGTGTGTTGTAGTGCTTTTTGTCTGTACACATGCAACCCAGTTGGTTTTGTTTAGCTTTGTGCTTTATCAGGTTGAGTGGTGGTTACATCTGTGTGACATGTTTTGGGTATTGTGGGTCAGACGAATGTCCTTTGGCCTAGGGGTTGTGGGTTTGAAGTTGTGCAAGACGGTACATGGCAATGTGATGATATTCATTGGTTTGTACTTACCAGCTTCCAGTCCCCCGCGGATTCCTTCAAGACTCTCTGGATGTAGGATTCCAAGGACCTTCTCCTCCCACGGACTGTATGGTTTGGGTGGGATGGGAGAACCTCCACCAGTCCCGTCAGCCAGCTGACGGTTCTTGGCCCTCTTCACCACGGTCTTCAGGTCATGCCACCGCTTCTGTATTTCCTGCTTGTTGCGGGGGTGGTCCCTACTACATTGACCTTATTGACTATCCTCACCCACATTTGGGTTCTTGTGGCTAATGGGGTGTGTTGGACCATGTTGCCATAGAGTTGCGGTTCAACTCTTATTATCTCATCTACCATGACTGCAAGCTCTGAATCAGTGAATTTTGGCATTTTGTGTGGTGCCATGGTGTGTGCTGTGCAGATGTTCTGTGGTGCAGTTGTGTGGGTGTTGTGGGTGTTGTGGGTGGTGTAGGTGGTGTGTGTGTTGTGGTGGTGATGTGTGCAGCTTTGCCTCTCCTTTGTTCTCTGGGGTTGGGACCTTCAGTTGTGGAGTGTAGCAAAGGATTGTGGTCAGGGAGGGGCTGGTTTTATGCTCGGCTATGGGGGGTGTGGCAAGCTGGTATGTTGCTGTCAGGTGTGTTGTGTGTGTTGTCCTGTGATTGATTATTTTGACATTTCTGGGGCTGTTGTCATTGGGCACTTTTGGTTTGTATTGGGACAGGTGTACTTCACTGTGTGCATTGTTTGTATTTTTTTTCGTGTTTTTCTACGTCCGCCATTTTTTTTGCGGATCCTCCGCAGCGGTTCCTTGGCAGCGGTGGCTATGCTGCAGCCCTTCCGCCGCCTATCGGATTCATCACTGTTCGCGCACGATGCGGTCGGATTCATAGGTAGGTACCATGGTGGTAACGGGGATGTCATAATGTCACGGGCGGTTACTCCGTGTGCATGGCGGCGGTTCTTGGCTTTTCCGCTGAGTATCCGGCCGTTGCGGTCGGATTTTCAGCTGGTCCGGCGAGTGCGGGCGGTTTTTCGTTGTCTCCCGCCGCCGCGGACGGATTATTCTGCCGGTTCATCGTAATGTATCCGGCGTTTTTCCCGTTGGCCATGCGGGCGTTTTTTTGCCGCTACCATGGCGGTCGGTATGCTTTTCCGACCGCCATCGTAATTGACCCCTAACTGCCCACAATTGGGTGCTGGCACCAGTGGCAAAAAAGCTAAATGAAAATTCTATCCACAATTGCAAACCGGAAATAAAGTAGACACTTTTCACGAAGCAGTGATCAAAGATCTATATCAAATAAAGAAACAAAAACATAGATACAATTTGACACTTAAGGAACGCAATGCTCTAATTGCACTGAAAAAAGATGAAGATATTTAATTAAAGATGGCCGACAAGGGTGGAAACATCATTGTTATGTATAGGGATTTCTACATGCGAGAGGCTCACTCTCAATTACAAAATACGGAATACTATGAACAACTAAAGGAAAACCCAACACCGAAATACAAACAGTTTAGACTGAAAATTACTGGTTTGGCTGCAAGAAAATCTACTTGACCATGATGAAGTAAAATACCTGACGACAGCATACCCAACAACAGCAACAATATATTTCCTCCCCAAGATTCACAAACATCCAACTAGACCACCAGGGAGACCCATTATTTCTGCAAAGGGGTCTCTACTTGAACCAATTGCAAATTTTGTGGATGGTTCCCTGTTACCATATGTCAAAGGTTTAACATCGTATTTAAGAGACACAAGTGATTTATTATGATTTGTACAAGAAATTTCATGATTACCAACATACAAATTGATCACAATGGATGTGATCTCTTTATATACGAACATTAAAAATGAGGTTGGAATGATTTCATGTGAGTACCCTTTGAGAGAACGCAACATCCACTTTACTAACCACAACAAGATGGTAATGGAAATGATCAGATTATGCCGGACGCAAAACATATTCATGTTTGGGGAGGAAATTTACAAGCAAAAAAACGGAACTGCGATGCGTTTTTCTTTCAGTCCCAGTTATACGTGTCTAACTATGGGGTGGTGGGAGCAAAAACTGGTATGGCACCCTGAAAAAGATAGGTTTGTGAATAAAACCATAATGTGGCTGAGATACATAGACGATCTCTTCATAATATGGGATGGTTCCAATGAAGAGTTTGAAGAATATTTCCAAATTCTGAATAATACTAATACCAACCTACATTTCACATATACAATCAGCAACAGTCGGTGGTTTTTCCAGACACAGAGATCTATATCCTTGAAAACAAAGTACATACTACATTACATCGTAAATCTACTGCAAGTAACGCAACACCCCATGCAGAGAGTTTTCAACAAGACACACTAATCAAGAACATCCCATATGGTGGATTTTTGAGGCTACGTAGGATATGTTCCCAAGAGGAGGAATGGCAGAAACACAGTCAACAAACTGTCAGTCGTTTCAAAAAAGAAAGTATAACAAAAAAGTCATAGCTTCCTGCCTACAAAAAACATCCATTCAAAGAAGATCGGAAATAATAAAAGAACAAAACAAAGAGCGAATTGCTGACATAAATGATGATAAAATTCATCTAATCACAACATTCTCCACTGAATCGAAACAAATCTCAAACATTCTACGAAAAATCTGGAACATATTACATTTGGATCCAACAATGTCGACAATTGTGGGGAACCATCCAAGCATTACCTTCAGAAGAGCAAAAATCCTGAAGGATGAATTGGTCCACAGCCACTTTAAAGCAAGAAAACAAGATATGTGGCTGAAAGCAAAGGGGTTCTACAAATGTTCCAATTGTAAAGTGTGCCAGATTGCGCAAAACACTAAAGATATTCGCATGGCAAATAAAAAAATGTGGTCAATCAATTAATCAACTGCAAAAGCCAGTATGTAATTTACATAATTGAGTGCCCCTGCACACTCAGATACGTGGGGGCACGATCTGCGAACTCAAGAAGCGCATACTAGAAAACATAAGGGCAACGATCAACACGGATCGAAGCAACGCGGTTGCAAAACACATGGAAACAAGCCATGGTGGAGATTGGAAGGAATTGAAATTCTACGCAGTGGAGATGGTAGAACGCCACGTGAGGGGTGGTGACAGGGAACAAATTTTAAGACAGAAAGAATCACGCCACATTTTGGCTTTCCGATCATAAAATCCAAACGGTTTGAACCAGGATGAAGAGATGCATTTGCATCTGTAATGAGAGACACTACCCCTGTATATAAATGTGTGGGTGCATATATACAAAATCTGATCTTTGGCCTCCCTGATATATTGTTTTTTAACGTGCTATCACTAAACTCACGTGTGGTTCACATTATGACAAAAGAAGATGTTTGTATGTGTTCCAGGGTCAAAATTGGTTGTAACACGCAGGATATAACTAATCATAAGACCTATAATCTAAAGGATCGTGCGCAATACAAAATGTAAAATGAGCTGTAAACAGATGATGTTCATAAATATACAATAAGCCCACTGGAGGGCAGGATTTGAATAGCATATCATATTGTATGATATAGAATTTTTTATTATCATTCATCATAGGTTTGCCATGGTAATGCAAGCGAACTGGCTGGGGTACTAACAATTTGTCGAAATTAAGAGGTTGAGCCCATGACCAAGTATTTAACTGAAAACACTGCCAAAATCATTGGAGCTGTTTACACACATATATAAAGTTGTATCACATGTAAATTGATTTGCCCTGGATCAGATAATGACTAAAGTTTTTTTCTCACATGTATTTGTTCTGATTAATTTTGTTTATTTACACAATTCACCAGCACACGTTTTTGCAGATATCCGCATAATGGGGTACGCGTAATTATATACACTACAATTACCAGCATGCAAAGCGCAAGAGAAGGAGGATGTGATGTAATGAATCCTGTTTAGCATATAACCTGAATAGAATTGTCACGCTTTGTTGAACCTGTGATCAAGGTCTTGGATAGACCGAAATGCGTTGGACTGCTCTGTTTGTCCATAAAAATGTTGCTGCCAATAAATTAAAGGAATTGGGGAACAACCATGTCTGTGAGTGCGAGTGGATTTGTTTCTAAGGAAATAACACGTTGATATTTCAAACGGCTGGGCTCTGCCGTCTCACGCCCGCACCGCCATAGAGCGATGAGAGTGTCAAGAAACTGAGCCGCAGTGTGGCGATATATATATATATATATATATATACATCAATACACTAAACCTGACTTTTAGAAGTACTATCAGCGAATCACATGTGCATTTTTTAGACTTGGAAGTCTTTATAGAAGAAGGTAGTATACACACACGCACTTTCAGAAAACCCACTGCAGGGAATTCTATTCTACATTCGAGTAGTTTTCATGCACAGAAATTGAAACAAAGTATATCCTATGCAGAACACCTCCGTATGAAAAAGAATTGTAGTGAGGCAACCTCTCTAAAACAAGCACACAAGGATTTGATGCAAAGATTTAGTGAGAGGGGGTATAGCCAGCAGTTTTTAGATCAAGCATTGAGGAAAGTGGATGGACTACCAAGAGAGGCTATTCTCTTCACGGAAAATAAGGGACAGAAACAAGTAAGAGCCAAGAGGGAAGAAACTTGAATGATAACTGGATATAATGCCTACCATGCAAGAGTGAGAGACTGCATGAATAGGCATTGACATCTAGTTAAAGAGGATTCAATATTGAATGGTTTCGTCTTACGAAGGCCCCTTATCTACTTTAGAAGAGCAAAATCTATGAGGCAGCAGCTGGTAGTAAACAGCCCAGAGGTGATTGCAACTGAGAGTTGGCTGAAGGCGAATCCAGGTTTTACTAAGTGTCAAAAGTGCAAGGCTTGCCAGCATGGAGTAAACAAAAGGGAAATCCAATTACCACTGATGAGTAAACCATGAAAAATTTGAAGCTTCTTTAATTGCAGAAGTGACCATGTGGTGTATGTTCTTCAGTGCACCTGTCCCAAGATCTAAGTGGGTAGCACAATCCACATGGCACATGTTAGGATCCTCCAGCATCTCCTTGTGTTTGCCTCCAGCATCTCAGTGCGGTAAAAAACAGGGATAAAAGATATCCGGTAGCTTGACATATAAATGAGATTCATGGAGGTAATGTGAATGAGCTTTCTTATTATGTAATTGATTCAGTCCCTCAAAATAGACGAGGTGGGAACCGTAAGATTAAGCTCAGGCATCTCGAATCCTGATATATATTAATGTTTGACAGCAAGACACCCCGAGGCCTGAATTCAGAAGAAGATATGTATGTCCATCTCTGAGCAGGAAAAGTATAAGATTGACCAATATAGAATACAATGTTATAAAGCAAGGATGTATGAGATTTATCAATGCTTTTTAGGAAATGTTTTTGTATAGATTATTTAGTGAGCAGGACACCCCCACAGCCTTAGAGTCCATTCTCCTGGGTTATAAGTGAAACAGCCATATAACATATATAGGAGTACCACATCATTACGCGATGATCATCTCGAAACTCGCTGTAATGAACCCTGTCATGTTTGAATTCAACATGTTGGAATCATACACTCAACGGTGTGGGAGGTATGATTCCAAGCACTGTAAAGGCCCTCCGTAGGCCCTCAGAGCTCCCAGTACCAGCCTTCTAGACCCAGACAGTACAACATGGTTGCTGCCGACCAGAGACATGATTCTGCCCTCCTGCTGCAGAGCCAAGCTTGAGATAGGGAAGGCAGAACAATAGGTATCCTGTCACAGGGAGGTGTGATCACCTCCCAGATGGGGTTTAGCGTATTGTGGCTGGGTGGGAGCACCTGCCAGCACCACTCAGTCTGCTTGAAGGGCAAATTTGGTGCCCTCCTTGCATAGTCCAGACCAAACCAGCTCAGGGAACTATTGGCTCCTGCTCTGGCATGAAACTGGACAAAGGACATGGGAGTATCCTCCCCACTCTCCCACTCCTCCCCTGGGAGGGAACCATGAATCGTCCCAACCCTTTCCTTAGGGTACTTAAGGGCTTACCTGAGGGTGGGTGCCTAGATTCATCATGGGACACGATTCATTCCAGACACCACTTCGACCGTGTGGGCACTCTGGACCTCGCTGGACTCTGCTCTGGGCATCAAGGCTGAAACCGGGAAGACTCCTGCTGCTCCTGATCTCTTCCCCCTGCTCGTCTACTGCAACATCCATGCCTGTGGTCCATACAGGAAACCTTGCAAGGCCTGTGGGCATCCAAGACACCTGAAGGAATCTCCCTTCAAGTGAAGGAGTCACTTCCCTGCATCTGCAGGAGCTGCAACTAAGCTGACCGGTCTGCTTATCCCTTGGCTCTCACGGACTCCGAAAGGCTCAGCAACACAGACGGTGGTTCTTCACATCCCCTGAAGCCTGCCCTTGAGGGATGTGAACCGAACCAAACCAGGACCCGTACCCCTGTGCACTGTCGACTTGCCATTGCAAAGGCTTGTTAGCTTCCTTCCATCAAGATCTTTGGGCTCCGAGTAGCCCCTACCTCAAGCATCTTCAGTGGCCAAATCTTTGTCCCCACTGCATCACTTGCACCAAGGGCCTGCTTCTTGGGTGAGCTGCTCAAGGTCCTCTTGCGACTCCAGTGCCTCGGGGTCCTGTTGATGGTCACCTTTGAATTCATTGGCTCCCCTGATTGCTCGGGGCCTGCCCTGACTCCCCTCCTTGTGGTGAGTCACCTGGACCTTGCTGGTCCCGACATTGCACATTCTTCGCTTTCTACATTGTTTGTAGTTTCCAAGGCTTGTTGGTGCTCCCGACGGACACTGACCCCTGGACTCTAGATATCTGACAGGGGACAGCTTGTGAATGGCTCCTGGTCTTCCACCACATTGCCTGGTCCTCACAGCTGCTGCTCCAAGGCCACCATCATCTTTTCTGCAACACCCTACATCGGTGGGCACTCGTCTTCCGTGCCGCCTGGTCACTCCCGAGTGATCTAGACTATGTCCCCTCTGCTTGTAGGTAATCTTCACCTTAAATCCACCTTTGGGTTCCACCGGACACTTTCACCTTCTCCTGAAGTCTCCCATTGAGTTAGACAACGGTTTCCGATGCCTCTTCACACCTATGCACCCAGCTTCCCTGGTGTAGGTATCCTGGTTCCTAGGGTATCCACTGGTGGGGTGGCGCTCCAATCTCTTGTCTTCCATGGGGTTTCTTTAGGGTCCACTGGGAAGGGTCCTTCTTTAAAATTGCAACAATGACTTACACGTTGAGTTGTACGGAGAACGCAGTTGTGTTCCTACACTGCACACAACCTCCGTGGGGCTCCTAGATACTCACCTTGGGTGGTTCCTTGTGTCCCCGACATTTCCAAGTCCTCTGGGTATAGTCTTGATTCGAGTCGTGGTTCGTATACCACTATTTTAGTATATTGTTTGGTCCCCCCCTGGTGACCATGGTGTATTTTGTGCTACTTACCTGTTTCTATTGAAAAGTATTGTGTGCATTGTGTATATCTCCGGCTAGGAGATATCTGTATGTGTTAGTGAGTGTCTTATAATAAATACATATTTTTATAAATACACTGTGTGGTTCTTTTTCTCTTAAACTATAAAAATAAAATTATATTTTGGTAAAACAAGCTGCTTTGCACTCCTTCTTGACAATGTCTGAAGGCTGCTCTCCACAGCTACCACTTAGCGAGCTTTCTAAGGTTGTCTTAGACCACTAAAATCACCATAAGGGTTGTCTGGATCAGTGCAAGGTGTTCACTTACAAAAGTGTACATCATATACTGAGCCAGCCTCTCACACAGAGGCAAAAATGAGAAACAAACTCAAGAATAAATCTGAGACCAGTTTGTAAAAATAGCAATGACTTTAATATAATTTTTTAGAACTTCGTTCTAAGGTAAGTACTTTTTAGGTTATTAATTTTTCAAATTTGGCAAAAGAAATCACAGATGAGAGCAAATATGCACAATAGAAGTCATTGGGAGAAAATAGGAAAAAGCATATAAAATCAGACAGTGGGTTCTCGAGGTTCACCTTCTATATTTAGATAAGTAGCAAGGATAAGTCCAATGTTCCAGCAGCAGGAGAACAAGAGCATCCCGGATTCAGCCGGGAGAAGGGTGCTGATTTTGTTGGTAGGAGGCGAGCTACAAATAAGGGGGCCACCTGAAAACACGCTTGCCAGAGGGACTTAATGGTAAGTACAGGGGGTCCTACTTAAGGGAGCAGCTCACAAGGGTCTCAGGACCATGGGAGCACAGCTTGTTCATTGTAATCTAAGCTGGGCGGTCTGGGTGAAGAGCAGATAGGGCAGCCAAGAGTTGTGCTTTGAAATTCTCCTCAGGGTCAGGGGCAGACAGGTTGTAGAGGTAATTCCAGGGTAGCTGGGTGACTAACAGAGCATGTTTCAGGGCTCTCGAAGTCCCTTAATGGGTGTCTGCATCCTGTATTGTTGGAGTACTGCTTGGACTCTTTCTTCTTGGTCTTTGATGCAGGTGGTCTACACGGCACTGCTCCAATAAGTCATGCTGTCCTCTCATTCAGGGGGAGACAGATTTGACCATCCAGAGTTGGTGCACCTCTTCTTGCTTGACTGCTGCTTTGGAGTCGGCGGGGAGCACCAGATCAGTAAACTGAACTTCATGGTTGGTGCCTGCAGTCTGCAGGGGAGAAGCTCCTCACAGTTGCAGGACAAGACAGCATACCACAATTGTTAAGTCCTGGAAGTAACTGGTAGGGCTTGGTGCCAATTGTAAACATCAGGTTTCCGCTTCTTGGGTCAGACACCCTGATCCCCTATGGCCAGAAAAGCATTTTGTTTTAAACATTTTTGGTGGAAGTCACATTGGATTCGCGACTCCCCCAAAAAATTAAAACAAAAATGAAGCTCAGCCTCCCATACTTCATTTAATTTTGGCCCCCAGATGGGCCAGGTCCTGGGGGCATTCTTAAAATATAGGAGGGGGGCCCTTGGGGCCTCCCTCCTTGGGCTGTTCAAAGCACGGGGACTGCCACCTCCCTGGAGCATTTTTTTTTATGTATGAGGAGGTTGCCCTAGAGGCAACCCTTGAACCCTGGGGACCGCCACCTCCCCAGGGGTAATACATTATTTCATAATGATTCGGGGAGCCATCCTCTCGGGGCTACATATCACAGTAATACAGGGGGGCACATGGCCTCCCCTGCAGCCTCAGGACCACCACCTCTGCGGGGCACATACATATTAAAAGAAAGGAGGGAGGCCCTATGGCCACCCCCATAGTCCCAGGGACAACCCCCTACCCAGGGCACAAATACATTAATGAAGGGGTCCTTTGTGGACTCCAGGCCCTGGGGACCACCACCTCCCTGGGATTTAATTTACAAAGGAGGGGGATGTGCTGCCCCCCTCATGGAGCCCTAGATGGCCCTGGGGATCGCAACCCACCAGCGCCAGCTCCAGCAATATCCCAGGTTGTCCATCTCTGGGACATTCCAGTTTGTTATGGCATGGCAGGAGCACTGTTTCCGAATGCCACAGCAAATAGAGTGCTCTACTTTGAGCTAGAGAGAGTATTTTGCTCTTGCTTGCTGTATGTCAGCAGCTGTGTGTAAAAACAATCCTGGCTCCTGCAGGAAGGGGGAGCTGGCAGGGACTGCGGGGGCCTTCAAGCTCCCCTCATTGTCCACAACTGGGCGGCCATGTCCCAGGGGATGGGGTCCCCGGGGCCGAAAATGGTTCAGGAGGGGGGCTGCTCGGCCCCCTCCCGTTAGTAAAAATATATTAAAAAATAAAGAACAGGCCTGGCCCCAGGGATGAGGTCCGTGGGGCCAAAATTGGCCTGGGGAAGAGGGGGCCACACAGTCCTATTTCTCCAATAATAATTTTTAAAAAATGGGCACCTGGTGGGAGTTGCGATCCCATCGCAGCGCTCAGCGTGGCCCCCAGTGTAATGTTGCGGTGGGTTTGCAAATCCAGAAACTATTTTTGAAGAATATTGTTTTGAAAAAAATATACTTTTCAGTTTATGGGGTGGCTCTGAGAAGAGCCTTTGAGTTCATTATAAGTTTGTTGCAGCTACATGTAAGCGCGAATGCACTGTTTCAGGTTTGTGAGAAACACCCTCTTCCCTTGGTCTTTAAAGTGAACTCCATTACTTCTATAGATTCCATGCATTCAAAACACAAGTTGTTGTTGTAGATAGATCCCATTTTATGGTTTCTAAGGTAAGTAGATACAGTTTTATTAAAATGCTTCCTGGCTTTGTCAATCTGTGGACAGGACTGAATTGACCAATTCCATTTCTGTCTTTGGCATATATTAAGTACACAGACAGTGAGAGGGAAAAGTGACATCAGTTGTGCAAAGGTATACTTCATTAGGATTTCCACTCCTACCTCAGTTAGTGTGCCTAGGTCATTGCCGCCGCAGTGCACAATCATGAGGTCAGGTGGTTGGAAATTCAAAATGCTTTTAACCATAGGCAGCAGTTGGTGCCACTTTAATCCTCTCTGCACAAACCATTTAATATCCACATTATGCAAACACAAGTCTTTGTCAATACCACTGTCTCCAGCATACTTTTTGCCCCAGAAAACATAGCTGTGACCTACAATCAATACTGTAAGCATTTTGAAGGCAGGTGTGCAAGGAGTGAAAATACGTCTGTAGATGAGTTTGACAGTTAGCATACTGAAAGGTATCTAAAATGGCTGACAGAATGTGGTTTAACAAAAAAAGAGATAAGTTATTGGGTGTTCACACACATTGCCGACCTAAAAATAGGTTGTATGTTAGTTTGCAAAATAAGTATCTTTCTTATTGGTTAAGGAGAAAACTTGTGAAATGTAGAATTTACAGGATAAGCTAATATTTTATAGTAGTCAACCACACCTATTATTGTGGATTTGGAAGCTACTGTGCTACATTAAAACATATGGTGAACGTTTGACTTACTGGTACATTTGAATGTTGCAGCTATGGAAACTAAGGTGAAGCAGTGTGGGGGAAGGGTTTAAAGTAAAGTGTGCTTTTAAGATATACAATGGAGTGTTATATATTTGGTGCATCTTTGTAAATTAAGTTTTTCCAAATCAGTAGTACGTTTCAAAGTGATATGTTGTTAAAAAATAACAGTATTATTTTTGGAAATGGCTTTTTGAACTCCTGTAAGGATCTGTGACTCCATGTTGGCGTTACACTAGGGGTCGCGCTGGGTGCCACAGTGGAGTCATGACTCCACTAAGTTACACTATCAGATTGAGCTGTTTTAGAAGAGATTAATGAAGGGTTAATATGACTAGCCAATAGAAAGTGGTTTTAGTTTTTGAAAAAATGAATATTTTGATTTGTTACTTACATTGATTTCTGTGGAAAATGGGAGGGAAACTTTCCCATTACTGGTTTTCCTTATTGGGTGTGGTATATCACATTTATTGTGTGGAAAAGTAAATTACTTAAGAATTGCTGATATTTTTATAATCTACAACAGGACTACACAAGTAAGTTACAAATGTATAAGGAGTGTGATCTATGGCGTAGGAGTGCTTTAGTGATTGTAATTATTTTTTTAACTATAAGATGAAGTATTTATCAAATTTGTGAAGTATTAGGGAAAAATGAGGTTTAAAACATGTTGTCAAGTGTACTGACCTCTATTCTAGTCTATATAATTCTACAGAAATGTAGATTGCAAATAGGTCATACATAGTGACGTGTGTTTGGAACTAAAGCGTATTCTGCTGAAATTGAATGTCTGAGTGCTAATATGTCTCGGGTTTGTTTTAATTTCTCTGTGTTATTTGACACATGTGATGCAGCTAATGACCGTAACTTAAAAATAATACAGTTTATGTTGGACTTGGCCCTTTTTGCAGGGTCATCCCTGAACTTTTTGCCTTCCTCGTAGCCTTTTTTCTGACATGGTGTTTGTGGTTTTAGGACTCTGGGCACTTTAGTGTGTGTGCTCTCTGTGATAAACATGGTAAGATTGGTATACACTTGTTTGGCCTATTTAATTTACCTGTCAGTCCCTTGTAAAGTGGTATCTCATATACCCAGGGCTGGTAAATTAAATGCTACTGGTGGGCTTGCAGGGCTGAATGTGCCACCCACCAAAGTAGCCTTTCAAACCTATCCCAGGCCTCTGCCATTGCAGGGCCTGTGCGCGCAGTGTTACTGCCACTGTGACGTGGCAACTACAGTGTGTGCCATGTCTGTGACCCCCTTTTTACTGCATGTCAGTCACCCCTAAGGTAGGCCTTAGTTAGCCCTATGGGAAGGGTGCATTGTAGGTAAAAGGTAGAACATGTACCTTAAGTGTGTGACATGTCCTGGTAGTGACAAACAGACATTTTGGTTTCTCACTGCTATGGGGCTGCCCTCCCATAGGAATGCATTGGGGATTCCCTGATAAGTGTTTCAGTGGTAATTCATGATATGAGAGGAGCAGCGTGTTCAAGTTTGGTATGGTTGGAATAGTAATAATAAATGCTGCGCAATGGTGTGCGCAGATTTATTATCACTATTTTAGAAAGGCCACTTTTAGAAGTTGGCATTTCTGTGTGCTATGTGTCTGCCTGCCTGATGTGGATTGCATGTCTGGCTTTGGAGTGACAGGGGCTGGTGAGGTGTGTGTGGCTCCAGGCGGAGCAGGGTGAGTCAGCGCTAGGCTGAATAGGGCATCTGCATTTGGAGTAATGGGAGTAGTCCCCTGACCCTGAATAGGTCTGTGCCTGCCTATGTGAATGCTGGCTCTGCCCCCCTGTGGTGTGTCTGATGACGAGCCCCCACCTGACAAAGGGGAAGAGGAGCCTTGTCAACAAAGTGCTCCTAAACCCCCCAGAACCAGTTTAGGCTGGTTCACCCCAAGCCCTGTGCCAGGGCAGACAAAGCAAATGTGATATAAATATAGGAGCTGTGACCCCATGTGTTGTGCTTATCTGGAGCTGTGAGGCCGAAGGACTGCTGGGCAAGGAGAAACCGCCGCAGGACCCAGCTACAGCTTCCTGGGGGTCCCTGCGTGCTGGCCTGCCTGTGCCCAGCTCTGCCCCTGATGATCTTGGCCTGGGTGTCCTGGGAGGCGCACTCGGCGCGAAGGGTGCCCTAAGGATCGTGGGCCTGGCAGCGCTGTGCTGCGTGATCATTTTCAGGGAGAGTCCCTGCTTGGGGACTCCCCCGTGTTGCTGTGGGATCAAGCAGGAGTCTACCCCGCATCTGGGCTCATTAAGAAGCGAGAGCCCACCCCGCATTTGTGCTCCTCTAAACGGGGGACTCCCCCATGTTGTTGTGGAGGTCTAGAGGAGCGGGAGCCCACCCCGCATTTGTACTTTTCATAGCGGGAGCCCACCCCGCGTTGTGGTGTCTACCGGAGGATATTGAAAAGCGGGAGCCCACCCCGCAATAGTGGTTATTTTAACAGCGGGAGCCCACCCCGCAATTGCAGCCACAAGGAGCGGGTGCCCACCCCACAATTATGCTTACTAGAAGGCGGGAGCCTACCCCGCACTTCAGTGAGGAGAGCTGCAGCCGCAGCCGCCGAGCGAAACCGGAAGCCAGGCAGGAGTAGAGCCTGACTCGAGGTGGGGCCGGCGGGAGCAGCCAATCGCCTACGCGGTCACAGGAAGCCTAGTCATGGGCGGGGCTCCCGGGTTGCCGGAGAGAGCCCTGCGTACTGCTGTGTGTGGGCAGGTTCACGGTGCCGGAGGAAGCTTGGAGCCGGTCTGGAGGAGCCCCGAGAGAACGGAGTCCCGGAAGAGCCCCGGTGAGGGTGGAGACCAGCGGAGTCCCCGGCAGAGCCCCGGTGAGTGGAGGCTCTTTGATACATGTTGCCAGGGGCACCAGAGGAGTCCCAGTACAGGGGGCTGAAAGCGGAGCCGTGTTGAGTGCTCCAGCAGCCCTGTGAGTGCTTCTTCAGGGGAATTTTCCTGTTGGCACGAGAGGAGTCCCGGAGTGGGGCTCCAAGGGCACAGTGGTGCCCGGGGGAATTTGGACACAGCTGCACCACGAGAGAGAGAGAGAGGGCAGCTGCAACGTTTTGGGGCAATTTTGGTGATTGGAGTCCCAGAGAGGGGCTCGCCAGGCACAGTTGGTGCCAGTACCCAACTTTCCCAGCTACCCTGCGAGAGCGCAGGCAGCTGCAACGTTTGGGGGGCCATTTCTTTTGTTAAGGAAGGGGTGAGTTGCACCCCACGCCCCAGCACATTTGCACACTTTGGTTTTGCTGCCAAGGCAGCCAGGGGGCCATTTGGAAGGCCCCACTAGAAGCCCTGACATTTTGGACAGAGAGCCAGGGGGTCAGTATTGGTAGGGCGCAAGGCCCTAATGTGATGCCCAATGTGTGTATGCCTATGGTTAGGCATAAGGTGTTTCATGCCATGTGTTGATGTAGGCATAATGTGTTTATGTTAGGCTGTTTATGCCTAAGGTGTTCATGCCTACAGTTATTGCATAATGTGTTTATGCTTGTGATGCCTAATGTCATGCTATGATGTTTTAGGATGATGCCTATTGCGTAATGTGTTTATGCTAATGAGGTTTGGGCCTAATGTGTTTTATGCCTAATGTGATAATGCTGAGGTCATTATGGTACCAGTAGTTACTGGTTGTGTTTTATATGTACTACTAGTGCTTTCTAAAGGTTCTGACAGTGGCCCGATTGGCCCTGTCATGTGTATATAATCCCCTGTAAATACTGCCTAGTGCCAGTTGGCACACTGTATATGTGTGATTATGACTCTAATGTGTTTTGGATAATACAAAGGCTATTTTTTATATAACCTTGTGTGGAGTTTCTTTTGTAGTGTGCCTAGTGTGTTGCTGCTGTGTGTGTGTGTTGTGCAAACGCTTTACACATTGCCTCTGGGATAAGCATGACTGCTCGTGCCAAGCTACCAAGGGGTTGAGCAGGGGTTGTCTTCAGCGTGTAACTCCCTTGCCCTGACTAGAGTGGCGGTTTCTGCCTGGCTTAGGCGCATGCCCTAGCCAAACAGAAATCCCATTTCTAACAGTTTATAATACCCCTATACAAATATCCAATGACTGGCTCTGTTACCTTGCTCTAACGACATCGAAGATATGCTCAGTACTTTGGATTGACAGCCTTTAACGACATACCCCAGGAGTTCCGCCTATTCAACAAGGCCCAGTTGTTCTTCAGCAGCATCATTCCCATGTTCCAGATTAAAGCAAATGCAAGCTGGATCCAGATCACCCACTATGAATTCATGTGGGCCATCAACAGTATTTAGGATGGACTGAATGCTGTAAGGGAGGAACTGTGTCCCTTGAGACTGATGGTAATGCAGCACCGTTGCGTTTTAGACATGCTTACTGCCCTGGAAGGAGAGGTATGCTGTTGAATTGGGAGTTTGCACTGCACATTCGTGTCTGTCAATGATGAACAGAATGGTTCCATCATCAAGGCTATTGAGGACTTGAACATCATAGAAAAGAAAATGATTGCTGAATGAGGTGCCATAACAGACACAGCCACTGATTGGTTGACCTGTAGGTTGATGCCGTTGTGGCTGTCTGCCATCCTAAATTTTGTGTTACCGGTTTTTGGTGTGCTGTTGATCCTCTGTTGCGCTATACAAATGTGTTATCATTTTGCTAAGACCACTGGTAGTAAATTAGTAGGTATGAACTATGCAGGAACAGTAAGCTTCAGAAAGCCTGTGTACAAAAAGAAGGGTAGAATACGGAATGGAGATGATTTAGTGCTTCTAGAAGTTGTAGAGCTCACAATGCCTGGACCACACTCCTGCAGCCCACTACCATTGCCCAGTGCCAGGTTAGCTGCCTACCAATTCACCACCAGTAAATACCAACTAAGGGAAGATATTAATTCAAATACACCATCACCTACACCCTACACATCCCTTGTTGACACATTTGAAGGAGAGTATATAGAGTTAAGGAAGCATCAAGAGGGCCAATGCTCCTATGTGAATGACACCCCTTGGATACCTCAACTGAGATAAGGGCCTGCAAAGTATGCTAGAAGAGTTTGGTTCAAGAATGAGCAAGAGGAGGGAAATGAATCAGTGCCTAGGTTTATCATACAGTGCCTCAACCCCATTCTGTCCACACCTGAAGCCTGGGAATCTCAAAGAGCCCTGCCAAGCCACAGACAGGGTTAAGCTAACATTGTTCACACTGCTCCAAGTGTCTGCCTTTTTGTAACTTTTTATAGGACTCTCTCCTGTGAAAGCCAATAACCCCAGGTCACGGCCTTACTGATAAACAAGTCTCCGTTTTCCTGTCCTCTGTGCTCATATCTTACTTCAAATTGAAACCATGAAGAGATAAACAGGATGCATCTGTCATCCAGAAGAACAATATGGGCCAAGAGTAGAGGTGGGGGCTAACTACAACTTTGCACCTATTGTTTTACTGGATTTTGAAACTAAGACAGCTACTTGGCTCAAAATAAAAAAAAATTAAAAAAGTAAAAATAAATAACCTGTAAAAGTAAATAACCTGTAACCTTTGATAAACTGTTGTACCTTTTGTAACTACTGCTTTCTTATAGTCCAAGAAGTGGCATAAATTGTTTTCAATACATTTTCCAGCTTTTGCTATGTTCTACGGTCAAACACCTGCTTATGTTTTGATTTTGCAGTCACCAGTTCCTCATTAAAACTATATAAAATGACTAACCAACTCGTTGACCACCTCGTATAGTGTATCTCACAGAGAAGCGCTCCCATCTAGCTGAATGATTTATTGATATTTAAATTTTGGATAAGGGTTTATTGTCTCATTGCACTTTGCTATTCAATTTTTCTCTCTCTCTTTCTGAATTACTGTGAATTCATATTGCTAGATTACGTATTTTTATTCTTTAATAATAATGTTTCTTTAACACTTTTTACTTACTTGTCTAAATAAAGTACCACTCCTGACTTGGTTCCTGCTTCTCAGAGTTATTTCAGATAGCACATTAAATGTTGGCTCCTGCTTGGTAGAAAAATCACACTCTAACATGATTCCCTCATTTTCATGGGGCCACACCCCATGCATATGGGAGAACACTTTCTCTAGATAGAGCAACATGTGCGTCTGCTCTTTTAATATTACAGAAGGGGCAGCAAAAGCATCTCTGGCCTCTCCTGTAATACAGCAGTGCCTTAAGGTTAAAAAATGGGCACACATACCCATTGTGCGCCCTGGGCACTTTATATGATATAGCCTGTGTCCTAGTAGCAGCTCTCTTGGAATGTGGCGAGACTGTGACCTTCAACAGTAGATGGGAATATACAGGAAGTCCTCCAAACATATATAATGCAGCTCATCTCCTTCCCCTTTTTCCTCATTTTGTGTATCTCCCTTTACAAACTCTCCTGGCAATGAGTTCCCTTACAGTTGGAGTCCCCACATCATATTTCCTCAGTTCGGAGAAAGAAGCCCTGTTGTTCAGCATCCTCAGTGCTGCTATACCTCTATTTGCTTTTCCTCATCATTCTTCCCAATCTAGCTTTTCCTGATTTTGTTGCCTTTCCTTTTTTTCAGGCCAGAAGGGACTGGGTGCCAGGAAGGGAATGATTTAGCAAGGTTGTCACATGGCCCATAGGAACATTATTGTTTTCTCTAAGTTAGCATGAGCACGCTGCAGACTTTTCCGCTACTTTACTACACGAGTTTATTTTGCAAATGCCTATTTGGAAATTTTTACACAAGATCCTACCATTGTTTTCACGATCTGCAGGTTCCTGGGATTTAGTCTGAACATTGTGAACAAGGTTGAACAACACTGCCCCTTGTTATTCTGTTCTAGTCAGGCCCTTGCACCTAGACAAAACATACAGAGGTAGCTGTTGTTTGGGAATATGTACTTTGGTCTTATTGGAATACACGGATAGGTAGCCAACAGTTGGAGAGGGACCTTTCCAGGGAGGAGATCATGACAGCACCTATGATGTAGATCTACCATCTATAGACTGAGGTACGGGGTCTGCAGAGCTCGTCTGATATATAATCATCCTGTTTCTATACAAGGAAAGGGAGGTTAGGCTACGCTGTCTTTTACAATGACAGCTCCTTTTTAATGATTTACAGACTACTTGCCATGCTGACCGTATTTGTGTTATGCATTTTCTGCTTATTGTGGCACGTATACTGCATATTAGAGCACGTTAGTTAAAATAAATATTTTAAACTTGTTAGTTTCTCTGTCAGATCTTATTGTAGACAAGTACAAGAGTGTGAGCAAAAGGGGGTGCTTTCCAACCGTGATTCCTGAGAGAGTTGGGAGTGTTGTGTTCTGGGGTGTCTAATCACTTGTTCCTCTGTGAGTAGGGGGGCAAGCGAGACACTATAGCTAGTCTGTCCCAAGCACATGGGTACAAAGGTGGTAGGATCACTCAGTCCCTATATACTAAGGCCCTATAATCCTACGCATAGTTCTATGTTTGCGCAGAATCCCTGCAACATGGCGCCGCCAACGTTTTGTCTGGTACTTATTCACGAGACCCCTGAGTAGAGCTTGTGCTTGTTCACAATACTCTCTCACCGGTTACCGGAGACGTCCTTGGTGGGAGGGCTTAACCTCCTGCAGTTGTAGGGTATACCTGTTTCGGTTGATTTTTCAAGCTTGAATTTTAAAAGGTATTTTAGACCAGTTTTGCGCTACTGTTTGGTTTAACATTTTCCAGACATCATGGCACAACTGGTCACTATTCTGGCACATAACTCGGTGGCTGTTACACATCATTTGATGCAGAAAGGGGTCCTCAATGCGGTGGCTACCTTTATTTTTGTAGTCGAGGCAGATCCTGCATACTGCTTCGAGGTGTTATATTCCTGGGTTACCCTTCCCGCAGTTGATGGTAATGATAATTGTTTTCATGCTTTTACTCCTCCAGCAGCGTATCAACCTTATGCGATGATTGAAGTTCCGCTGACGTCCTGGAAACATACTATTTGATATAATGGCACCCATCCTCACCCTATTTAATTTGTTCGTAAGAGACCCTTAAGTTTTGATGGGGCATCTTGGCCAGTTTTGGCTGGTTTCACACCGCATCCAAACTACCTCAATGTCAATATAGCAGACCTTCATTTGCTAGATGGTCAAGTAATTCAGCTTTATATGCGAGTCATACAATTTATTTCTCATTCCTTTTCAGTGGCTCCGGCTGGATCCACACCTTCGTCACCGATACTGGGCAGAGCCTTGTAATTAGTCTCGTCATGATTAACTCAGTGATGGGCAAACGTCCTCAGAATCGTGAGGACCTACCATTTTGGATAGCCCAGAAAATTGAACAGCTTGATGCTGTGTTTCCACACACTTCTCCTGTTGAGAAACACAGGATCCTTACTATGTGTTTGCCAAGTGGTCTGATTCCTCCTTTAGTGGACTGCAAAACATGGGGGACGGTGTTGGCACCCATTCCATGAGCGTTCTGCTGAGCGTTCTAAAATGTGTACAGGATGAACACAGGGCTGGTCCAGCCATGGATTTGGGGATGAAATTACTGGGTATGTTTCCTATTGTCTCCGATATGATTCTTGCTAGCATTAAAGGTGAAGCGGTTTGCTTGCATGTGCGCCAACACCTGGCGGCAGTGGCGGACGCTGATCGGGAGAGACAGTTACCAATAATTATTGTGGATGTTTATACATGCCTAGGACACAGTAATTTGGGAGTCCGACCATTTACACAAGCACAAAATAAACCTCCTCCAGACAAGGAGAGTCATCCAGTCTTTGCAACAAAGGCATGGAACAAAAATATGCAGCAACAGAAGCCTAGGTCTTGTGCTGGTTCGCCTCCACCTGATGTTTCTGAGCTTAGATATGATTTACGCGATCTCTCTAAAATTAAAACACCCGAGAGGTTCAAGGTTCCTGATCTTCGTCCTCCTCGTTCCTTTCAGGAATTGTCGGATCAACAATTTGGCAGAGGGGGACGACAGGATCTCAGACAAGGCGAGTGCACGCAGACAAGGGGAGACCAGAAGTGACAGTTTACGTGAAAGTCAAACAGGAGGAACCACCTCAATATCGAGCCCCTTTCCAGATAAAGAAGGTTGCAGCTTTGACTGCGAAGTATGTCCTAGATAGTGAGAACCCTCTTCCTAGACAGGAGTTGGGAGGTGACTCTCCTCAATAGCGTGGCAGAAGTTACCATAGTTCGGCAGCGTCTGGAGGCGAAAGCAACTGACATATATAACTGCTGAAACCGCTGACAGGCGAGTATCTCCCGCCGATAGACTCTGTGAGGTACAACTCCATATTGAAGGTGATATTAAACGCACTGTAAAAGCAATCTTTTAGGACAATTTGACGTCTTCTTATGAAATTTTATTGGCAGAGGTTGATTTGACTCCCCATTTTGTCCTTGCCTCCTCTAGGGACAAGGATGTGATTCTACCATCTTTTTCACAATATGTCCCAGAGGAGACTAAACAAGCTTATGCTTCGGAGTGAGCTCTAGCATTAGCTTCTGCCTTATATCGCAATCAAGTGGGTTGGGATAGGGATTCAATGGTGCATGTTATTCCTTTACGATACACGCCTCAGGCCCAACTGCAATATCCCATTAAACGTGATGCTAAAGCGCCCTTCAGTGACATTCTGACTCAATTGGAATATCAGGGAATAAGAGAATCCTGCATATCTTATATGAATAATTCTCTTTTTCCAATATTGAAACCGGACGGTTCATATTGCATAGTTTTAGACTACAGACATTTGAATAGTTATGTTCTTACCTTTGCGGTTCAGAACACACACAGTTCGGCGTTAGTAAATAACATTGTTTGCAAGAAATTTAAAACTACGTTAGACATTTCAAATGGATTTTTCAGTCACACATTGGCTCTTGAAAGCCGTGAATTGACAGCATTCAGTGCTGTTGGCAATCAGAGACTCCATGCGAGATTGCCAATGGGGAATAAGAATAGCCCCGGTGTTTTTGCGGCATGCATTGTCAATTTTGCATGAAATTGACCCTGATGCATTTTCATGCATCTATGATATTTACTTGATGGATGATGAACTAAATCTGCCTTTCATGCGGGTGGATCGCATTATCACGCGTTTTGTGACTTTAGGTTACAAATTCAATTTTGCATAATCACATATTGCCTTTTTGGCAGTTCTTTTCCTTGCTTACGAACTAAATAACGAGGATAGGGGTTAGCACCCCACTTCTTGGAGAAATGTGCTCAATTGAAACCTCCAACCTCCCTCAAGAAGTAACAGTTTTTGCTGGGTTCCTTGAATTTCAGCCAAACCTACATTCCAGAATATGCCCAGTGTATCAAACCGCTATACGCTTTGAGACATCCTTCTTTTTTGTCTTTCAGTTGTCTTCCAGAACATACTGTAGTTCTAAGGTCTTTACAGTCTGATCTGCTTGCAAATCAATTCTTATTAAATAGAGACAATACCACAATTTTGGTCAGAAGGATTGTACCGGGTACGTTAGGATTCACCTATGTGACTTTTAATGAAGGGGATAGGGTGCCCATTGCTTATAAGTCACATTTGTATACTCCTGCAGAAATGCGTTTTTCTTCTACTGAAAAGTTTTTAACAGCAGTACAGATGGCGATTCTAAAGGAATGCTCTCTGGCTCAAGGCAAACGCATCTTCATGGTTTCGCCTGTGCCCGCTTTGGAAGCTGTCACTAAGGTGAGTGTACCAAATTCTAAAGCTCTGTATCCACTTTGGATACAATGGGCTAGTTCACTGATGTCGGCTTATGTCAATTTTATCTTGGATCCTTCTTGATCAGTACAAATGTATCTTTTACAATGACGGTTCTGCACAGCCAGCCATTGGTTCTCAACATGCTCATTCAGTGGCCTGCGCTATTGTGGCAGGCACAACAGTAGACAGTGATTTTAAATCATCTTTAGTTCATACAAAATCCCTTGGGGATTGCACAACATAATTAGCCGAGATGCACGCTTTGCTTTTGGCTCTTGAGTTTGCTGATCCTGAGATGCCATCTCTTGTTGTATGTGATTCCTTCTACTGTGTACAATCCCTTAATGACAACTTGTTCTTTTGGAAACAGATTGACTTTTGTGATTCTAAGGGTAGCGCAATAAAGCATAAAGTGCTTTGGGTCCAAGTAGCCGCTCTTCAGGAACGTTTGCCATTTACACATGTTATCCATACACTGGAACATCAGCTTGTTGGAGCACACGCCATTGGTAATTCTAGGGCTGATGAGGCAGCCAAATCTGCAGTAACCACATGCTCTGTAGCAGTGGCCTCTAGGTCTGTTACTAGCATTGATGATGACATCTTGGCGGCTATTACCTCAACGAAGGAGGGGTCACTATATCCCCAGGGTTTCCCTTTGTGTTATACTTATCACTTAACCACTGATAATATTCCATTTGTAACTATTCCTTCAGTTGGTGATTGCTTGATTCCCAGCGAGAACCACAGGCTTTCATTATTTATGGCTGCCCATGAAGGGATGGCTTCCGCACATGCAGGAGTGACAACAACAATTTCACTAGTACAGCAACGTTATTGGTGGAGCGGTTTATACCAACAGACACGCAAATATGTGCTTTCCTGTGACATTTGTCAACAGATTAAACCTTCTACTGTTTCGCGTCCACCACATACTCATCTCTTCATTTCTAATCAACCGTTTGGTTGTATTTATCTTGATCACTGCGGTCCTTTGTCATCGGTCAATGCTTTCAAATACATTTTATTTGCAGTGGATTTGTGCACAAGATTCCTTTGGGTTTGGCCGCAACGCAGTGCTGACGCTCGTGCTGTTATAAAAGATTTGCATGTCTTTGTTGTGACATATGCCTGTGGCACCTTCTATTCAGACCAAGGTCAGGCTTTTGCCTCTACGGCTTACCATGATGCGATCAAGTCTATGGGGGTGCAAGTACATTTCTCATCTCCATATCGGCCTGAGGGCAATTATGTTGCGGAGCGGATGAACCGTGACGTAAAGCAGTCTTTAACAGCTAGGTTATTAGGTACAAGGCGGGGCTGGTTGACTCATCTCTATGGAGTCCAACGTGCACTAAATAATCTCCCTAGAAGATCGCTGGGTGGGCGGACACCATAAGAAATGCTCTTTGGCATTAAGATGTTTGTGCCAGGCCTTGATAGTCTAGATGTTGTGGCAGCTGCCACCACATTTAACTTAGATAAACATTGTGCTATGTTACAGGATGTAAAAAAAGAAAAGGGATGCTTCAGCAAAAACCCATTTGCCCTCGCCATCAGATGCAGCAGCGCTGATTCCTGTTCCTGGCTGGCTTCCTAAAGTTGGTGATCTGGTTCGGGAGAAGGTGGCAAGCAAGAAAGAATTTGGTCCCACATACCGTGCACCAGTCCCCGTTCTTGTTCTAAAAATCACCTGAACAGTGATCTTACCTCTGCTACCTGGTCGCAAAGATAATCGATTCATTTCTATTGAACATGTCAAGTTACACCATTATGCCGATACTTAATAGTATGCCTCCAAGCATTCCACGTCGGGATGTTTCACTTCATCCAATGAATTCTGTTTTTCCGAATTCTCCCCAGCAACTGGAGGGGGAGATGGAGTCCTCAATTGATTTTTTGCCTGTTTTCCCTTCTACACCTACAACTGTGAAAAACGAGTATGCTTTCCTACCAGTTAAACTTACAGTTGATATTCCAGAAAGTATAATACATTCACATTCTGTGAAGAACAGCCCCCATTGTTTCAACTCAGTTCCAGTGGTTACTATATGGACCAAGATAACTTTTCTTCAGATACATCTTCGTTGTCTTCGTCAGTAGCAGTGCCTCCTACATGGATTTGTGTTTTCATCTCATGGTTGAAAAGAACTTACCTGGTCCCACCATGGACTTACATCTGGATCATGTTGACAATAGTGTTCCTCTTCATGTGGATCGGATTTGTGATTGTCTTTTTCCTTTTGATTAATGGCCACTATTTGTCTGAACGCTCTGCTATAGAACTGGTTGACGGAGATCAAACCCTTGTTAACATTTCTGCAGTCCCGATTGCTGATGGCATTGTTTGGGACAAGGAAGCATTTGATGTATATGGTCCTACGGAGATCCTACAGTTTCCATATGTCTTCGGTGTTTCTTTAGGTGATGTTGTTTTGCCTGGAATACATTCAGGTGATTGGGATGTCAATGCTGTTTACTCATTGTTTTCAGATTAGCAATATTATACTGTTTTTGATGACGAAGATCTATATTTGAATTCCGCTAATTATGCAGATTTATTTTGCTGGCAACATTATTGACATCACTTTCCACACAAGACCAGTACTCAGTGAACAAATTTTAATTATGCGCAATAGCAGCATTGCCCAACACCATCTAGGGAGACTTCTATAACGCAGAATTTTCTTTTACATACTTTACTGGTTACAGTCTATCAGACCCAGCTCATTTTTTTCCAAATTGAATGTTCCCACTTTGAACAAATACATGCTTACCCACACTAAATTAATTTGCTCATTGTCCTCCTTAGAGAATCTGTCCCTAAAAGGTTATGATTATTGGAAGAACACAATTGATTTAAAATCTATTTGGGGCACCAAATTTTGGCAAGTACAAGGCAGCGAGTCCTTGCATTGTGCCTGTTTAATACCATCTCAATTAATATTTTTAAATCAGACGGTCCAACAAACAACCTGTTTTGGTTTAGCTACTGCTAAAAAAAATTATATTCCCTCTATTCCGTCCCTCTCTCAATATGAGATGTGGCATACACGTACCAACTATACAATTGAGGACTTGACCTGTATGAAATAAAATGGCACTTTTAATTCATCTATTGTTAGCCCTGAATGTTGGTTACTAAGGCCCGCAGACACCAATGCTTGTCATTTATGCTTCGTAAATGTTACGAATGGGTATACCCAAAATAGACCTCATCCTTGTTACCCACACTCACATACAGTTGCAACTAATTTGGTTGGTAAATTATGTCAACACTGGTTGGAATGCTCCACGCTATCGGCTGTAAAGCAACATCTTTCCCTTTTATCAGGTGACATTAGTATTTTGGATTTTATTTTAGGCCCAAAATCCCCTTGCATTAAATATTTTGTTTATGCAATAAATTTTGGAAGCGATCACAAATGGAAGCAGCTATACTCTTACGCCAAATTGATCTGGATGATTTGGAAAATGTTCTTGAAGTGGTTCATAACAGCATAAACATTCTGTCTTCTTGTATATATACCTTAGATAATATTGTGTTGTCTGTTATCGATATTGTTCAAAATGAGTTATCTTCTTTGTATCATGGTCAGAATCAGCTGCGTTCAGTTATGCAATTTGGTTGGACCTTACAGACACTTCAAAATTGGAGAGTAACATGGGATTATCTAAATGCTTCTGTACTGTTTTTACCTTTCAATTTGTTGACAGATAAACAGAAACTAATGTCTATGAAAGACGCAACATACACTATGATACATATTGGAAAACTTGAACAATTACCATTTACTGTAGTGGAAACAGATTCAGTGGTATTGCCCCTGCTGGAAAAAACCATGCCTGGACCCCAAAGACCCTAATAACTTCCGCCCGATTTCGCGCATTCCATTACCGGCTAAACTGATAGAAAAAGTCCTTAACACCCAACTTAGTTCTTTCTTAGCGGCAACACAAGCATTGGACCCTTCCCAGTACGGGTTTAGAGGGGGCCACAGCACTGAGTCCGCTCTTATCAAGGCGACAGAAGAGATCAGAGTAGCCGTCGACCAAGGGGGGAGGGCAGCACTGATTCTGTTGGACCTGTCGGCGGCCTTCGACACGGTCCATCATGGTATTTTGATGGACCGTCTAAAAGTGCGGGATCCAATCTAAAGCCTGGGCGCTGCTAAGTTCCTTCCTGTCCGACAGAAGACACACGGTGGCACTGGGTGGCTGTCAATCCAAACCCTTTTCGCTTCCTTGTGGGGTCCCACAGGGAGTCCTCCCTTAGCCCCACCCTTTTCAATGTTTATGTCTCCTCCTTGGCCCCCATTGTCAGATAATTTGGGTTCGGTCTCACGTCCTATGCGGATGATACCCAAATTGTCGTGTCATTACTCCCGGGCCAGGATGTAGGCATAGACAAACGTTTCCAAGCATGCATGAAATCTGTTGGGAAATGGATGGCAGAGAACTGCCTAAAGCATAATTCGGGCAAGACCGAGGTCCTTCTGTTTGGAAAGGACACTAGTTTCTGGACCCCAGGCTGGTGGCCAGACTCGATGGGCTCTCTCCCCACGCCTTCAAAAAAGACAAAAAACCTGGGGGTAGTTGTGGACGAGAGACTAACCTTCGGGGATCAGGTCAATGCAGTGACATCTTCAACCACTTACGTGCTTAGAACAGTGAGGAAGATAATGCCATTTCTACCCCTGAGTAGTCGACAAACAGTGGTCACAGCCTTGGTGTTATCCAGGCTGGACTACTGTAACAGCTTGTATTTGAATATCCAACAGAAAAGTCTGAACAAATTACAGCTGCTGCAAAATGCAGCAGCCAGACTTCTGACGGGTACACCCAAATTCTCCTCCATCTCCAACGGTTTAAGGAATCTTCACTGGCTCCCAATACGGAGTCGAGTGCATTTCAAATCCCTTTGCATGGTCTTCAAAGCCCTTCATGGCAAAGGCCCAGACTACCTGAACCAGCTGTTCCATTGGTATACTCCTAACAGAGCACTCCGCTCGACAGGTGCCAAGCTGGTTTCGGTTCCACTCAGAAGGACTGCTTTGTTGGGGGGGCAGAAGCTTTGCTGTCAGCGCGGCGAAGGCCTGGAATGCCCTGCCATTTTGCCTCAGAGATGCCACGGATCTCCTAAATTTTAGGAAGGGCCTAAAGACCTGGCTCTTTTCTGAATAATTTCTTCCTCCTTGTCTTCTGCCCTCAGGATTCATTTGCTATCGCAAGAACACCCTTGGGTAACCGCTGTGCTTTATAAAAGTTATTAACATAACATAACATTAATATATAGCATTCATTAATTGCCCATCTCACTATTCCAGGTTACTCCCCCAGCATGAAACACTATCCTGTAGGTAGATATGAACCACTTGGGAGCAGTTACATTCATGAAGTGTGGTCCTTACCATTCGCATTCCGTTGCCAGAGTGCAGAAAAGGAAATTTTCCTTATAGGTGAGGATTGTGACTCAACATTCGGCTACTCCCTTGTGTGTAAGCAAGAAAAACTTCATAGCGCCTGCAACATTTTGGCCCCTAATTTGGCTTGTTTTTTAAAAGGAACCCTGGTTCCTGCTGTTATTCCAACTCTCACTTAGCTTTCCAATGGCAGTTATCTCATTCTCAACAATCAAAACTTCTGCGGCTTACGGGCAGGCATCCCGTATATTGTAACAGTTTCACAACAGGTTACTTGTTGTAGCAACGTGCTGTTTCCACACTCCCCGCATGGGAGTGTAGATAGTTCGCTGTGGCCTTCCATTCCGACTTTGAAAACAGATTTCAATAAGCTAAGCAGACTCAAAGCACTATTGCTTGAACAAGAAGTGGCTCTCACGTCCGCTCATGATACCTTCGAATTGCAGTTGGCAAGAACATCAAGTGAAATTCAGTCACTGCTAAATAGGAATCTCCCACTACACTTTGGAGAATTAATTCACCAAGTCATTAATACATCTGATGCGACTGGCCTGGCCCACTTTTTTAAAGTTGTGGTATTTTTTCAGACTATTTTTGGAGTAATCACTGCTTTTATTCATTCTATTTTTTCCAGCGTATTCAGAGGGTTTCCCCTACTGCTCTTCCTGGTTTGTGGTTTTCTTGTACGTCGTTTGCTGATCTGCAAAGGCTTCTCAATCTGTGGTACTGCCAAGCAAGGAACAATTGCAGCTGTACTGTGATCAGATGCAGCAGTTTTTGGTTTAATGCCATTGGAAGCTCTTGAAATCAACTATTGGCTGACTTTCTGTTATGCCTACTTTACCTGCATACAACCAGTGTTCTACTGCATCCGGTGCCCTTTTCAATGGGCCCTGTTCGTCTGCCTGTCCACTACGTCACACGCTGCCCTGGATTATGAACTGTTGATGGGTCCCTTCATGTCCCATACCCAGAATTGTTCCATGGGTAGGGGACTTGTGTATGATCTTTCGCTGGTGCCGGCTGCCGAATCGAGTCCCTGTGCCCAAGCACAGTGCCTCCTGGATCGGAGTTTCATGGAAGTCAACACAGATTGCCCCAGAATGCTCCTAGCGGCCTCTGGATATGAGGAGCATTTCTGCTCTTTTGAATTGCTTGATTGGATGGCATCGCTTTTTACTCTGGAAGGTGCTTACAACTTATTGGAGCTTATGGCATTCCACTTGTCCTGCAAGGTTTTTACCCTGGAAGATACGCTGTGATTGGAAATTTTGTTACCTACCAAAAAATATTTTCTCTCTTCTTAGTTTCTCAGTCTATTAGGGTTCAGCTTTGGACTTGTGTTGCTATTTGGCCTTTGATTTAGTCGCTTTGGCTCTGCTAACCTCTAACTTCTATGTTAAGCCAGGGCTAATGTCCTGACCAAGGGGAGGGTGTCACATGGCCCATAGGGACATTGCCATCTTCTCTAAGTTAGCATGAGCATGCTGCAGACTGTCTGCTGCTTTGCGCATGTTACTACACAAGTTTATTTTGCAATTGACTCTTTTGAAATTTTCACACCAGAACCTACCACTGTTTTCACGCTCTGCAGGTACCTGGGATTTAGTCTGAACATTGTGAACAAGGTCGAACAACAATGCCCCTTGTTATTCTGTTCTGGTCAGGCCCTAGCACCTAGACAAAACATACAGAGGCAGCTGTTGTTTGGGAATACGTACTTTGGTCTTATTGGAATACATGGATAGGTAGCCAACAGTTGGAGAGGGACTTTTCCAGGGAGAAGAGCATGACAGCACCTATGATGTAGATCTACCATCTTTAGACTGAGGTAAGGGGTCTGCAGATAGTGCCCAGAGATCTTCTGTTATATAATCATCCTGTTTCTATACAAGGGGGTGGGGGCTTAGGCTGTGCTGTCTTTTACAATGACAGCTCCTTTTATGATTTACAGACTACTTGCCATGCTGACCGTATTTGTGTTATGCATTTTTCTGCTTATTGTGGCATGTATACTACATATTAGAGCACGTTAGTTAAAATAAATATTTTAAACTTGTTTGTGTCTCTGTCAGATCTTATTGTGGAGAAGTACAATATTGTGAGCAAAAGGGTGTGTCTTGCAACCGCGATTCCTGAGAGAGTCGGAGTGTTGTGTTCTGGGGTATCTAATCACTTGTTCCTCTGTGAGTGAGTAGGAGGGCAAGTGAGACACTATAGCTAGTCGGTCCCGGGCTCATGGGTACAAAGTTGGTAGGATGACTCAGTCCCTATATACTAAGGTCCCATAATCCTAAGCATAGTTCTGTGTTTGCGCAGAATCCCTGCAACAAGGCAAGTTCTGGCAAAATATGTCCACTGATAAACCTTAACATTCTGAGGTCTGCAACTTGGAATAGGGGAAAACAACTTTTCCTATTTAAAAAAAACATAAAGTTTGAAAAAATGCCACAACATTTTGGGTGAACTATCGAGTCTTTCTTTCATATCACTAAGTGATGACAATGTTTAAAATGAGCAATAACGCTCACCACAAGAAAAATTAAGACCATGTATATCCAACACACACACACACACACTCCACTGACAAACCCACGCTCAAATACACATTTGAGACTGTCCTTGTTAGCAGCAAGCCTAATAGTGGCAGAATAGCTAAATGTAAGATTGCACAGCACACACAGGTCAGATGTGGTTTCAAGATTTTCTCATTGAAATGATAAAAGGTATTGGTGTTGTGTGCTGTTTGTCACCCACCTCTTGAAACTGGAAACCATACTGGGCCTGGATTAAGATATTATTCTCCTTAGCTCACCCCTCTAGCTTAGAGAGGAGGAGGCGGCCCATGAGCTTCGATGTTGTATCTAGCAGGGAGATTGGTCTATAATACTTTGGGTTAGCCCTGTCTCCTTTTTTATAGATTGGGACGATGACACCCGTTGACCATGAGGGGGGGGACCTACCAAAGCTATACTGTTCAGGACGTTCGTTAAAATGGGTGCCCATAGGTCTGGTTTATCCTGAAAGAAATCAATTGGGACACCATCCGGTCCTGGGGCGTTTCCCATACTACATGACATCAACCCTTTTTTTACTTCAGTGAGTGAAAAAGAGAGAGGAGCATGGGAGTTTAACTCCATGGTAAAGGAAGGCGTTAGGGAGTGAGGACTTGAGGCAAAAATATTCTCGAAATGGGAAACCCATGCCTCCTCATCTACATTTGTGTCTATTGTGGGATCTCTGGGATTTTTAAAATGTGGTGCGTTTACTAGCTTCCAGAAATCACAGCTGTTCCCCGTTCTGGCTGCCTCGTTGAGGTCCGCCCAAGTCTCCTCCTTAATTGCTTTTTCTCTATTTATTTGTGCCAATTTATAGGTGGCCCGCAGTACTTTTATTTGGTCCGGAATTCTGGGTCTGGTTTTCAAGGAGTGCATCAAAGCCTTCCTTGCTTTTGTGCACGGAGAGTCAAACCAGCCCCTACCTTTCGCTATTTTTTGTGCTTTTGTGCGTGTGAGGGCCAATTTTACCTTCTCTAAGATGCCACAAAAGGCAGATACCATTTCCCCTGCATCAGCTTTTGGTTCTAAACGTAATAGTATGTTATCCCGTGTGTTTGATATAATTTCTGGCATCATCTTTATTTTATCAATGTGGGCCCATTTTAGTTGGACTCCATTTCTTCTTGCCACAATTGGGGTTCCTGCTTTTTGGTTGTTCGATGGGTCCCATATGAGTACCTTTAGCTCCAGAGATAAAATGGCATGGTCACTAAAAATCGAAAATCGATTTCCTGACTTGGTGGCCCTTGTACTAAGGGGAACTGTTAATAATATATAATCAATTGTTGACTCAGCCCCATTTCACTGAAAGGTTCCCACTGAATTACCTATTGGGTGGTCTGAATCGCTAATTACTACCATATTTAAGGAGGCTAATGACCTACTTAGACAATTGCAGTACTCATTGTGGGTAAAATGGTATATGGAATTTCCCCCCATGTCCTCTAAACCACATACAGGGAATCCGTTGTGTTTACAGGGGTGTATGTTAAAGTCACCCAGCCAAATAACATTGACTTCCTCGTTCTTGATATTGCGTGAGGAGTTATCTATTGCCTTGTCAACCTCTCCAACAATAGAATGCATGTTTGGGCTAAACATATTATTATAAAAATTAATTAGTAGCCATAACCCTTCCTGTTGTACCTCAAGCGTGAGCATATGGAAGTTTGGATTTGAAAAATCACACTTTATTACTTTTACCGGTAGTTTATTTGGAATTAGAGTCAGGATGCCCCCCTTAGCCCTCCCCGAGACAGAAGGTTTAGCTAAAGTCTGAAAGGAGCGGTATCCGTTTATAAACACTGGCTCCATAGCCCAGGTCTCCTGAAACCATGCAATGTCATGGTCTTGCCAGACTTTTAGCCAGTTATTATCACTCAATTTAGGGGCAACACCAGCCACATTCCACGAGGCTATCTTACAAACCATTTTATTTGCCCCCGGTTGTAATTTAGGTGACTGTAGGCTCTCACTGGTAACAGGGGCCGGCATGGCCTGACTCTCACAATTAACTTGGGAGTTTAGTTCCACTGAATGTAGTCAATCGCATGCTTCTAGGTCAGATAGGGGGGCGAATCTATTCACCAGCCTCAAGTCCGGTGTCCCGGGTTTTCCCCATGAGTACCTCCGTATCTGGTCCTCCCTATGCTGCAGTTTGCCCCCTGATGCCAGTGGGAAACAGGGTCTATAAAAATATCCCAATGGTAACACAGTAATGTGGGAACTTTTAAAAGAGACATTACCTCATTGCTCTAAAAAGAATCTAACAACAAATTCATTTTTGAAATTTAAAACCACATGATCTCCCGACATTTCTTTCCTTGCAGGGTCTACCCAGGGTAATCTTCTAGCCATAATCATTTGACTTGAGAGGCTCCTGCCTCTGCCCCCCACCTCATTCAAATTTTGCGTCATCCAATGAAGGGCTTTAGACATCGATTGGTCTGTCGATTCTAACTGGCCCTCCCTCAATGGTGGTACATTGCCCAACACCAGTACCAGGGGAGCGGCTGCTGGGGGGAGATGTAAAGTCGGTATTCCAGTCACCAAAGGTCCAGGATTCGGTCTTACATCACTCCGGAGATCAGCTTGACTGCCCCCCCCCTAGCGGGATTCTGTCCTGACATGTAGATACTGTTTTGGGGTGATGTCTTTGACGATTTATTGTGTCCCCTACTACATTGGGATATTTCATGCTTGGGTGGCTATGGGCTGTTGTACCAGTTGTACCAGCAGTTGTACCAGGGGTTGTGCCAATATGAATATCAGGATTAATAAATGAAGGATTGACCAGGTCAGAGGATGCAGGCGCTGTCTTTGGGCACATTGTGGTCAAATCTGTTCTGCGTGTCGCTAGATGGGTTTGGGACTCTGGGCCAGTCATTGATCCAGTCCTTGTGAGTAATGTCTCCAGTGTGCAAAAGTTATTTGTGGCCTGAATTTCTAAACCAGCTAACTTCTCTTCAATCTGGCTTAGCTTTAATGAAATGGGATTCAGAATAGTGGAAACCAAAGTTTCTAATCTCTGCCACATGGCCTCGTTCATCAAAGGGCATGCAGTTGAGATTGGTGTTTCCGGGAGGCTTAGTCCACCTTGTTCTGATTCTGTTTCATCGCTCCCCCCCAGTTTTAGTCGATCTAGGAGCTTTCGCTGGTTTCTGTCTCTGTGGACCCCCGCCCATTTTCCCCTTTACAGCGGGCTCAGGGTTGGTTCCCAGGGGCTTCTTTGCAGCTGCAGCCCTCGTGGATACTCTTCTCATGGTACTTGTCAATACTAGGTGTTGGGGTATAGATCCCGTAAATGTTTCTATTTCTGCTTCCTTATCTAACAGGAGAGGTTGGTTTAGGGCGATATGTGATGTCAAGCCCCCCAAAGAAGATCTTTTTTGGATCATAGGCTCAGAGATAGGCAGCAATCTCATGTGCTAGGACTGAGGTCACCCTGGTTAAAAAGGAGTCAAGTGTTCCCACAATACTTCCACCCAGCTGGGCACTCTGACCCTCACGCTTGCTCATCCTGATAGAATATCTAAGAGGCTAGAAACAATGGCAAGAAATAGTGGGGAGATGATAATTACCAGACTAGACACTATACCCATAGCTGCCAAGGTTTCAGATTGCCATGTGTGACATTTTCATAATTTCAGTGTAATTATGAGTGACATTTCAGCAAATATGAGTGACACTTTCTCGCGAGCAAAATCAAGCAATGAAGTCGAGGGAAACATATAAATATCTGAAATTACACCCATTTGAGCAACGAGAAACTCCAAGAAGATCCGAAAACTTCTAAAAAGCACCAGAAATGGTCTCTCTGTCCACGTGGGACCCAGCCAAACAGGAAGGATGCGTGAGAGCCTAACATGAACAAGTTGCACACAGAGGCATCTCAGCTGCCTAAGTGTCCCACTGTCTCAGTTGACTGCACCGTGCACAGACTGTTGAGGATAAGAAGGAAGAAAAGAAACAACAGGAGCAGGGAGAGGAGAGAGGGAAGGGGGGAGGCAATGGGAGTAGGGAGAGTAGTGAGAGGGGAGGAGGTAGACAAAAGGAGAAGAGAGGTGAGAGAGGGAAAGAGATATAAAAAAAGGGGCATATGTGAGAGTGGAGGAAAGAGAGGGACAAAAGCAGAAAGGGAATGGTAAAAGAGAGGGAGTAACAAAGGGAGGGTGTGGCAGGTAAGTAGGAATAGAGGAAAAAGGAGGATTTGTGATAGGGAGGAAGAAAAGGAGGAGGAAGAGGCGTTGAGAAAGACAAAAGAACTGAGACAGAAAAGAGGTTAGAAAAGAGGGTAGAAAAGAGATTTTCAGGGTTGTCAGTGGGAGGGCATGGTAATCTCCAGAAGCCAGTATCGCAGCAGTCCAAATAACTGACATGCTAAAGGCCACATAAAGACGTGAGAAGACAAAACTTGCACAGTTTTGAAAAATAATTGTGAAAATGGGAAACAAATTGTTCAAAATAGTCGTAATGTACAATTAAACATTCTAGCACAGGGAAGGGCCCCAACCGATTCTATCTGGGAACAAGGCAGAAAATAACTTATAAAACATAGTAAGATTCATAAATTGAATGTCGACTTTTCTGCTCTTTTTCAAATTAAGAAAAACACTGACATTATTGTCCACCCACGTTTCCTTATACTCACTTCACGGCTGAAAGCAACAGGTTTGCTCTTGGACACAACAGATCACTGCCAGGCTATTACTACAATCCTTCTGTAACACATGCGGCACCGACTGCAGGCAGCTTGTAAATGAACTGGTACAGAAGGGTACTTTAGATAAGCAGGCCTGTTAGACGTAGAATGCAGCTTTGAAAGCCCAGCTAAGGCATGTTTCACACTGTCACATTAAGTACATTTTCGACAGGCACGTTTGACAGGTAACCACACAACGATAAATTTAAAAGGCAGTGGTGACAAATCCAAGGGGGAACGGTTTGACGAACGCACTCCCATGTTGCAAATCTTAGAAGGAAAAATGTTTGACTAAAGCACTCCGATGTTTGTGACTGCATGCGCATTGAGAGCCTCGTTAAAAGCGGGGCATCCCGTAAACATGCACAAGGCACAAACAGTGTCTGCAGTGGGTGCCGCCTTCCCATCCACACCAAGAACAATACCCAGCTCAGCGTGCCAGTGTAGCGTAAGTACGAGACCAGCACTCACCGTGGGTGGAGGCCCAGGCTGCAGGTGTCCTACTCGGTAACACCTGCCATCTTCGGGGACTCCCTGCCTTGGACGACAGGTTGTGGCTGCCAGGGACGGCTTCTCAGCAACAGGCGCAGCGGCGAGCGCACAACTTGACTCCACGAGTCCCCTGCCGCGCCGCTTCTCTGGTGACGACCTCACTTCCTGCAGTGTGCAGGACAGCGCGAGGTCACATCGGGATAATGGGCAGGCCCCGGCACCCCTGGTGAGTGTGGGCTGTGTCAGTGTCAGTCAGTTACTCTGAGCCTGCCGCGCGGCGCCGCCGGGAATAATAATTAAGACAGGCTGGCAGGCCCGGCGGGCTGTGAGGCCGCAATTGTAATATTGTAGCACTGCAGCACTCTGACTCCAGCGAGCTGCATGATCCTTAACTATTTATGAGCCAGACAGGGCGGCCTGCTGGCGGCAAGTCTGCTGGGAGCAGCAGAGCCAGAGCGCTAGTAGCACCAAATTCAGTGGCATTAAAAATGCGTGACAAAGCATTTCAGTGCGGTGATGCGGAACACCACACTGAAATGCGTTAGTGTCACACGTGGTGCGTGATACTTGGCAGGACTGTATACCTTATGAAGACACAGTCTTTAGAGGGGGTGCCCTGCCCAGCCTCTTCCTTCGCCCAGGTATGTCCCTGCGCGCGTCCCACACCGTGGGTCGGCGGTGCCATTTTATGTGCACCCACAGCGCAAAGGATGATGGGGGCTGTAGTTTCCTCCGTTTCCTGTCTCCTCCACGTGCAAAACCGGCAGATTTTCAGCTACAACGCGCCGTGGGTCGGCGGTGCCATTTTATGCGCACCCAGAGCGCAAAGTATGATGGGGGCTGTAGATTCCTCAGTTTCCTGCCTCCTCCACATGCAAAACCGGCAGATTTTTGGCTACGATGCGGGTTGGCGGTGCCGTTTTATGCGCACCCAGAGCGCAAAGGATGATGAGGGCTGTAGTTTCCTCCGTTTCCTGCCTCCTCCACATGCAAAACCGGCAGATTTTCGGCTACAACGCGCCGAGGGTCGGCGGTGCCATTTTATGCGCACCCAGAGCGCAAAGGATGATGGGGCTGTAGTTTCCTCCGTTTCCTGCCTCCTCCACGTGCTAAACCGGCAGATTTTTGACAGTTAAAGCTTGAAACAAACCCCTTTCTAGATCAATGCTTCCCCTCATTATTATCGTTATGGAGCCTGCATTTGGAACTGGTCCAAACTTAACTATAAAGCATCAAATGAGCAGCTACTAAGTACTAAACCTAATTCTTTCACAACAGCTTGACTCGGATCAAGCTTTGATTCATCAGCGGTTAGATGAGGCCTAATGACCAAAAAATACATGGACAAATGTCCTCCTCCTGTCACTTGGTTTACAGATGTACTCAGATCTGAAAAGAAACACAGCAAAGCTTTTAAAAGACGCTGGTGGAAGTCATATGCTGCAGATGCTAGAGCTGAATAAAGATAATCATTAAAAGCTTATCATGTCTCCTGCAAGTCTGCCCATTAGCTCTGTTTTTCACTCACGAACTGGAAAATATTCTGTTACAGCTGGCTAAAGATTCTCTGCAGATAGTTGCCTACCTTAATAAGGATGCCGTTGACGTATCTTTAGTGGAGGCTAACCATTTGGTAATGAATATAGAGTGTTCAGCCAAATTGAGCAAATGGCGTTCTTTGGATTTTGCATCTTTTCTGTCTGTTAAATCAGGCTCTCCTTTGGATCCTCTTCTGCCAGATAAGCTTAGATTGCTGGATCTGACAATCCTAACTACGATCTTGGAGCTCCTTAATACATCACTGAAAAAAGGGTTTGTACCTCAGAGATGGAAACATGCTTTGGTCCTCCCTCTTTTGAAAAAAGCCAATTCGGAACCTTCTTGTCTGTCAAATTTCAAGCTATTTCCTTGCTACAAGTTTTCTACATAAATTGTGGAAAAACGAATCAACACCCAGCTCACTGCATTTATTGAGGTCCATTTCCCCTCTTCCCTTCACCGTCAGGCGTCAGGGCTGGGCACAGCACTGAGTCCACCCTTCATGAAGTACAGAACATCTAAGAAAATATCTGGATGAGGGAGGTATGGCCAAGCTCATTCTGTTAGATTTGAGAGCGGCATTCGATATGGTGTCCCACTGTATTCTAATTCACAGACTGGAGTCATTAGGCCTTGAAATTTCAGCCTTGGGGTGTCTTGTCTCCTTCCTAATGGACCATACGTTTCAGGTCTCTTTGGCCAATGTACGAGCTAAAATACATTTTACATGCTGATGATACTCAGATCATCTTTTCATTACCTACAGCACAGAGGCATGGCCTGTCTTTGTAACATTTGGGCACAATGAAAATGTCATCATGGATGAATAAAAATTCACTCAAACTTATTGGTGACAAGACTGAGGTCATGGTTCTGAGTAATTACACCATTGGGGCCCGAGACATTGGCGAGAATTCTTAGGGATGCCACCTACTCCGTCTACTGAGGTGAAAAATCTGGGCTTTCTTATTGACGAAAAGCTCTCCATAAAACCACAGGTGGGTAAGGTAACTGCCACCTGTTTTGCAGTCCTTAAATGGCTGAAAAAGATCCTTTGGTTAATCTCCTTAGTGGTTGAAAGGACTGTCATTCAGGCTATGGTCATATACGAATTGGACTATGGCAATGTGCTGTACCTGTGGGCTGGACAAGACCTCTGTCCATCGCTTGAAAATTGTTCAAAATGCTGCTGCTAGGTTGCTCTATCACTTACCTAAATGTGCTTTAGTCACTCATTTGTTTCAAGATCTGTTTAGGCTTAAAGTTTTCAAACGTATTGAGTTCAAAGCACTATGTTGAGTTCAAAGCACTGTGTTATATGTTCAAGACCAAATTTGGCCTGCACCACGTTACATCCAGGAACTGGTAGTTCCATATCAGCCCACTTAGTCCTTGAGATCCACGAATCAAGCTTTTTTTCATCGTACCAAGGTTTCAGTTAACCATATGAAAGTCGTTCCTTTGCCTACCTAGGCCTAAAATTGTGGAATTCTTTGCCGGACACTCTCAGAAATTGTACATCATTTCTCACCTTTTGCAAAAATCTGTAGACGTAGCTATTCTAAGTCAGTGCCCTGCAACATTTCGATCTGTGTCAGCCTTGTGCCGGGAAACCCTTTGAGGTAGCTGTGCACGTTATAAGTCGCTAATAATAATAATAATATCCTCATGGAACCTGCGTAGGCATCAATGTAATGCTTTGGCTCTGTTTAGATGATGCACTGAAGTACCTAATTCCATTTCTACACCCCTATGCTAACATGCTGTAGGGTCTATTCTGTATTTCCTCACACATGTGCTGTATGTTTCCATTTTAGTCAGTACCATTACCTGTATCTGTGGATGCTGTTGTCATATTACCAAAACACTAACCAAGGAAAATTAGAGCACACAGTTGTTATTTTTGTACATGCAGAATAGATAATTCTTTCACACAGTATTGTTCCTCTATTACATTACCTCTTGTGGACTTACACCACAGACATTGAGCATTACAGGGAGACATCTTAGACAAATTCACTGCTTGCTTGTGGTCGGATCACCTCCTACCTTTGCTGAGTCCAGGAACACTTCCTACAGGGTGTCATCCTCTGGCACAAGCTCAAACATGAATCAATTTTATGTGCCACAAATCCATTTGCCAATGGTTGTGCACAATTCTTGATTGAATCAATGGAGTTGTTGTTTTATTCCAGGACTGGATTAATCTCCTGATATTCACATGGCTTTACAATCCCTGGCGGGATGGACCACAAAAAAAACGCTAAATTAACATGTGCTTAACCCTGGGTAGCTTGGCACAGAAATCAGTCAGGCCTAACCTAGACACAATTTGTAAAGTGTGTAGGCAGCACACAAACAGTAATAAAATGAAAACAAAACACAAGAAAAATCCCGTACCAATATAGACAAATAGAGTACATTTTAATAAATTATTTGACACCAAAAAAACAAAAATCCAATCAGCAGAATCAGAGGTATCAATTTTTAAATTTTAAGCCAACATCTGGTGCCTAAAAGATCAAAGCACCAACCTGGTGGCATTTGGTCACACGAGACCTAGTCAAAGTAAAAATATATGGCCAACATGATAGAGTGTGTGTCGTGTACAAGAAGGGAATTAGGGCCAGTCAGTGCTCACCTTCGGACTTAGTAGAGATTTTTAAGAAAAATGTTTAGAGAAGGTAAAGTTAACCGGGGCAAGGAGCAGGGGGTGTGCCAGGAGAGGGTGCCATCGTTGGAGAGCCGCTGGACGAAGTTTGGACTTAGTCACTTATTTAGAAGTCGAAAATCTCCAACAGGACAAGGCAGGAGGCCATAGCTGACAAGAGTTTCAGGAGGCTGGATACCCATTTGTTGAAGGACCGCTGAACAAGCTGGTGCAAAGTCACGGCGACCGGTGATACACATTGGGCCGATAGGTAAGCAGGTTGGTCCCAATATTCTCTTAGTTCGTAGAGCAATTTTTATTCCGAAAAACTTTAAGTGCCAAGTTTTGGATTTTTTTTACTACCTGGGCGCCTTTTGCACCACCATCAAGGGTCCAGGACTGTAGGGGCATCAGTTGGAGATTAGGACTCACTCAGGCTGGGGCCAGGTGTGGGTTCAAGATTGTGGGAGTCTGCTATGTCCCTGTTGCTCTAAACAGGAACCAGCAAACAAGCCCTTGGAGTCACTCTGGTACTCCTGGGTTCAGGTGACAAAGCAGGGCTCAAACAGCAGGTCTGGCCTCCTAAGCTTCAAGGCAGGCTCCAAGCAGCAAAACTGACCTACGTGCTTCAAGGCAGTCATGAGGAATACACATCAAGCCACAGCAGTAGGCAGTTCTCTCAGAGTTCTTCCACAGGTCCATTAAGTAAACTGAAGAGGGGACCTGAGGGCCATATTTTTAGACCTTTTGTCATTTTGAAGTAGAAGTTTCTAGAGGTTTCTCTTTGAAGTTATTGGAATTTTCTGACTGCCCTGCCCGGGCTCCAAGCTGTCTGAAGGTACAATGAAGTGGTGACAAGCCCTTTGTGTGAAGGCAGAGCACAGTCTATTCAGTTGCTAGTGGGGCTGCATCTAGCTCCGCCCCCATCTTGCCATTCAGGCACACCTAATCCATCTATTGTATGGCTGTCTGGTGAGGAATTCACAAAGTCTAACTGCCAGCTACACATAGGCATGATACCTAGGACAGTCAACAGGCACCAAATGGCTAAGGGCAGGAAAATGCTTTCCAATTTTCTAAAAGTGACATTTAAAAAATTGTACTTTATATACAACTTTACCATTAAAGAAGATTTTTAATTACAATTTCATAGATACCAAACATGACCATAAAATGCTTAACTGTTCCCATTCAAATGTAAGCACTTATTAAATGTAACGAGGCAACCCAATGTAATACTATGGCATAGTACTTTTCATTACCAGGACATGTAAAACTTAAAAGTACATGTCCAACCTTTAAATTAAAATGCACCCTGCCCTATGGGTTTCCTAGGTTCTACTTTAGGGGTGACATCCAATAAAAGTTACATTGGCAGATTAATTCTGCGTTTATGCTTTAAAGGCAGGCCTTGAACATGTTTGAAGGAGATACTTAAGTGGTTGGCACAATAAGTGCTGCAGGCCCACTAATAGCATTTAATTTACAGGCCCGAGGCATATGATATACCATTCTACAATGGACTTATAAATAACATAAATATGTAAATTAGGTGTAAACCAATTTTACCATGTTTAAGGTAGTGAGCACAATCACTTTCGTACTGGTTAGCAGTTGTAAAATTCACAGAGCCCTAAGGCCAACCAAAGAGAATTTCAGCAAAAATGAGGGAAAGTAGGCAAAATGTTTGGGAGTGACCCTGCAGAGAGGGCCAGCAGCAGAATGTACCCAACACCCTCATTTTCTCCTCTGAGACTGTTAGCCAATCAAGCTAAGGGCATGCCAGCAATAAACCAGACTATGGACCATAAATAGAAAAGAAAACCAGCAACAGTCAGTGTAAAAACATGAAATAACTACCAATGATGTTTTAATCACAAAAGAAACCCTTAACATCATACACAACTAAATAGTAAACAGTGTTTTGTCCTAAGATTTTAAAAGCCTTCATAAGAGTAAAATAGATTCAATTTATATAGAGGTGAAGTGCATTCATCTAAGGATTTACTTAGCAAGATCTTATGCTTTTTCTTTTTCCAAGGAAGAAACATATTCAGATTATATTTGGTGTAGTGACACAGGTGTGCTGTGTCATTACTGAACACCATGATACTACATACATATGTGCACCAAAATGTATTTGTTTCTGATCCAACTGAGTTGCATTTTTTGTTGGTGTTAAATTCTTTTTTATCGTAGTCAGGGGCTGAAAAGCCTGATTTAATCAGAAATAAGAAACACAATTCTATTTTGTGTGTTCTTGTATAGCTATTGTAGGGGCTTTAAATTGCCCTGATGTAAGCTCCTTTTCATTGTGCATGTGGCAATTGAACCCAGTGGGCAGCATAGCTCAGCGAGTTCAACAGCCCCTGCTGAACCTCTCTGCAAGAGGTGAGTCTGAATCCAAGGAGGGCCTACTCAGTCTTCTATCTTCCTGAGGTGAGTAAATTGAATACTATAAAACGGGTAATATTTAGAAAGATGAGATATGAGTATGAAGTAGAATAGAAAAGCTAATAACATTTATTAAATTAATTATTCCTATTGTAATTATTATTATTGTAATTATTATTATTATAATTATTATTATCACTGCTATTATTGCTATTATTATTATTGTTATTATTTTTATTATTTCAAAAGCCTGTGCATACATTTTATTTTTATGCTAGCTAAGAAGTCATGCAGTTGATTTTACATTCACAAAAAAAGCAGTCTGTTTTACTTTTAATTATGCGCTGAAGGGCAGGCCTGATTCCTTACTGTGTACCTAATGGTGACAAACCATCTGTACATAGTTCTCTTTTTGACATTGTGCATATAATTAATTACTTCACTGGAGTGAGTCGTGATTAGGTGTTTGGACTCTTATGCGTTGGAACACTACGTTGCCAATAAAAAAGTATCTTGATTTAGTTTCTGTTGTATTCACACTGTCTTCAATGCTAGTCTGGCACCCTTCTAGGCACTTAATCACATGATATAAGCACGTTGAGCCACAGACCAGTCCCTGACACTCCTGAGACGGTAGACACAGAATCATCTCACAACAAACCACATGGTGAAAAATATGTTGTGTGTCCCATTTCTTTTAGTGGAATACAGGTTGGCTCTGCTGATCAGAAAGGGTTTGTAACAAAAGATAACACATTCAGAAAATAACTCTTTGCAGCAAATATTTCCCTTTGTAAACAGGATTTCTCTCAGAGGATCACAACAATCATAACATTTGAATGTAGAGATTTTGCAAGAGGTGCACATTTGTACATGCGGAAACTGTGCTGTTGTGTTCTGCATGTTTATTTTGTATTTTCTGCGCTGTTTTGGTGTAATTCTCTGATGGAATGCAAAGTTCTCTGGCTTTCATCCGACGACAAGGCAGGCACAGTGTCAGGATGATTACTTAGTACTGTCTTTTCTCCATCTCAGCAGCTGTTTGTGCTGCATCTACTTTGACTAAAGATTCACCTGGGTCATCTCTTGCTTGACTGATCGACCATAAAAATCCCACCCTTCTTGCACTTTAGCTTGATACCCCTTCTTCTCAATTCCCACTCTAAACCCTGAAGGGTTACCGATCATCTATCTGATGCTGACATTCACTCCCTCTTGCTTTCATACAACACCACACAAATAGTCCCTTCACTGATTAATATCCCAACTATTCCCTCCAATCAACTGAGCGAACCCAATCTCAACTCTATAACTATTCACAAGCATAATTTACTACAAGTCTCTATAACTTACCAAGAGACAGTAGTAAGCAAATCACATATCAAATCTATGCTCCTCAACTGTAGATCAGCATTAAAACTCGCAGCTGATATCACCAACCTCATACATGCACTAGACATTGACCTCCTGATCGTAACTCAATGACACCTCCTCAACTTTTCTGGACATTCCTTTCCCTCCCAACTATGACATCATCAGATTGGATAGACCTAAAATTGCTGGGGGAGGTATATCATACATCTATCACACTTTGCTTACCTTAAAACAAACACAAAATACACCAATGTCCTCCTGCGAAACCTATGCATCAAATTATGGAACAATGACAAGTTGCTATGCAAACACCACATGATTTACCAACCCCATGAAAATTACCTACCTTTCATTGAAAAATTAATGGAGATCGTCTCCTTTACCATGGATCAACCCCCAACCAGATCTTCCTTGTGGATTTCAACACTAACTGGAATGACTCTAATGACCCCTTACAGAACACCTTCCCTGCCGACCTCGACCTTACCCAGTCTTGTAATGGCCCAACCCATAATAGAGGCTCTACCCTTGATCTAATCATCGTCAAGAAAAATGTAATACAACTACAATCCATATTTCCATATTACTGGTCTGATCTCTACCAAACCTTCTTCTCCTTCTTGGATAATATATTGATTAGACCAGGCCAACCTCGCAAAACAAAACAATGGTCCAGAGACCTTAGAAAAATCAGCATAACTGATCTAACTTCCATGAGCAACAATCTTCTTCCTACTCCCTCAAACATGACCAATGTGAATGACCTCACTGATCACTATATCCATACCATGTCTGACATATTTGATACAATTTCCCCAAAGGGGCATAAAAGAATACCCAATAGACACTCCAAACCCTGGTTCAGTGGTGACCATAACAAGATTAGACGGAAAATAAGGCTTTCCATGAGAGCTTAGAGAAGCTCTCCTTCCACAACACACATTCAGAACCTGAGGTCAATAAGAAGCTACTATAACAACCTCATACATAGTTCCAAAGCATACTTTTTAGAACGTAACTGGAAAACACCAAAAATAGACCCAAGAAGCTCATCGAAATCATCAAACAGCAGTAGAGCGACAGATTTACCACCACCTTAAATATAGTGTGACACTCCCAAATGGTATAGATTTCTCAGTTCACTTCATTGAAAAATAGAGGAAGATTGATTCAGATCTACAATTCTCCTCTCAACATCCACTAAGCGAGGCCCAGTCTAGTCTTCTCCCAAAGCACCCACAGATGTTTCCCCTCTCTCTGATCTTACCACAAAAAATAATGTTGCATGGACTAACTTCAGACTTTCTGATTAAGATGAGGTACTCAGAACTTATCAATTAATCCCTCAAACCACCTCAAAGATCCTCTACCCGCTAAACTGATCAAAGAGCTTAGATCCATCATACTCCCACTTTGGTCTAAGATTGTCATTGCATCTCTTCCCTAGGGCATAATTCTTGATTGCCTAAAAGTTGAGAAGGCTACCTCTATCTCAAAAAAGCCAAAAGTTGACTTGTCTGACCTCAACAAATTCCATCCTATTACTAACACCATGACACTAGCAAAACGTCTTGAGAAAAGCGTAAATGTACAACTGTGCAATCACATCAAACAGTTTCAGCTACTTGACCACTGCCAATCTGGTTTCAGAATAGATCATTGCACTGAAATGGCTATGACACACATGTAGATGACACCTTGAGACTACTTGATCAGAATGAATCCTGCCTACTTATACTACTCGATCTCTCCTCTGCATTTGACATGGTCAAACATGAGAACACGATAGACATTTTGGAGAAAAGTATTGGTTTATCTGGTCCTGTCTTAAGTTGGTTTCCCTCTTTCCTCCATAATAGATCTCAATGATTCATAGTCTATCAAACCCTATCCAATATTACTCTGTTCTCAATTGGAAAACCACAAGGATCCACATTCTCATCTACGCTATTCAACTTGTTAATGGAACCACTTACTGAAATTCTTACACACTCAAATATACAGTTCCACATTTACGCAGATGACATACAATATAGCCTTATAGCCTGCTGTAGTGGCTATACCGGCTATTAAAGGCCCGCTCCAGCGTTAAAAACCCGAGCCGAAGGCGAGGGCCTTTGACAAGGAAGCAGGACTTTAATAGCCGGTATAGCCCAGCTACAAAGGGCTATAAGGCTATTAGAACATTCTGCCACTAGAGGGAAGAATGTTCTAACAAATAAAACAAAGGCTTCTGGGAGCCCGAGGGGATTGAAATCCCCTCGGGCTCCCTGACACCTTTTTTCACAGCCACAGCTGTGAACAAAGTCAAACATTAGAATGTTGGAGCTCCGGGCCTCGACCAGCCATTAGAAGCCAGGAGCACTCCATTGTTTTCAATGGAGCTTCCAACATTCCAATGTTCAAATTATACTTGAAGATTTCCTCACCTGAATATATCATAACTCTTAACAGCGCCCTACTCAAAAACCCACAACTGGTTAATCAGCAGTCACCTTTTGCTTAACACACTCTAGATGGAATTCTTCCTGATCGCCTCCCACAATCTCTCTACTCCCATAGATGAGTGGCTCCAACAGCTTACAGCTCTCAACATTTCCCCACATATTGTTGGTTCGACTAGATCATCTATCAGATTGTCAGTGCAGCTACCTGAGGAGCCAACTACCATTTGAACACTCTGGGGGAAATCAAATGCTTCCTACACCCATATTACCTTCAGCTAGCAACCCAATCCCTAATCATCTCCCACCTAGACTATTGGAATACTACTCTTGCAGGTCTACCCAAAGCCAGCTGGCTCTGGTAATGTCCACACTACACTAAACGGCTAGGTTTTCACAGGATCCAGTATAAGGCCCACATTGCACCTGTCCTGAAACATCTCAATTGGCTCCCGTTTGTATCTAAAATTCAGTTTAAGATAGCATGCAAGACTCATAAGGCTCTTCATCATGATACTCCCATCTACCTGGCTAAAAACCATGAACAATAGGGTGGAAGTCACTCCCTAAGAAGCTCTAACTCTCTATTGTTAAAGCCACAGAACTTTAACAAAAGGAAAATTGCTCCTTTTCTGGTCTTGTCCCTAGAATATGGAACACAATTCTTCCTGAAACTACATCTAATCCTTTGGCTACCTCCTTCAAAAATAATTAAAAAGACTGTTGCTGAATAGACATTTTCAGCTTTACTCTGGATTTCACTAAGTCAGGCTATCTTCCCTATATACATTTCTGTATCCTGAGTATTCTAAGTTGTTTGTTTACTCATTGTATAGATTTTATTTCTTGCCGTTTCTTTTGATTTTGCTGCTACAACTTATTTGCTATTTGTGCAACATATTATCAACTGTATTTTTATATGTGTTTTAACTTGATTTACTACTTGTACAGCACTCTGACAGGACATGTTCGTGCTATAAAAACTCCTTAAATAAATTAAATAAATAAATCCCTTTTGTGTGGACTCCCTTCGATATATGAATTATCAAATTTAACGTTTTGTAGGGCTTTACATAAGAAAATATAGTAGTAAGTTTATTCGATCAGAAACATGATCATTACATCTAAAAACCATCATTTCATACAACTTTACATTATTATGAATAAAAAAGAGATTTTGATTTACTAGAAAAAGACGTTTTAAGAATTCTAAAAGCATTAAAATAATTTAAAATAGAAACATCGAATGTCATGTTAATTAACAATCATCACTTTGACAACCTTTCAGACCCGTTTCTAATATGGCTCTTTTATCATGGTCTTCTTTCAGATTTAGACCTTTGCCACCATGCATGAAGTAAATATCTTGATAATGATGATCTGAAAACACGTAATGCTTCCACGGGGCGCAAAAAAGTCAATAAAGAACAAGCTGGGATAATCCATTTTTTCCTCAAGTTGGCATAACAAGGGCAGAAAAATATAAAGTGCTCTAAAGTTTCCGGACAGGCATTGCACATAGGGCATAGTGAAGTTACAGTCACATTAGTCCATCTACTTTACAAGGCATTCAATGGGAGTAACCCAAATTTAAACTGTATATAAAGTGCTCGTGCCTGAGGGGGTTCAACATCATCCATATAGAAATCAAACTTAAAACAGTTTTTAAAATCTAGGAAACAAATGGTTAAAGTGCTAGGTGATCTGGTTTCAGTGATAAATTGATCAACAAGATCCCAATACCTTTTTTTAAGCTGAGGACCCATTCTTTTAGTGATAAAGTCCGATTCCCCTCTTATGATTTACTCCAACACCATGTCGTCTCCAGACAACTTAGTAGATCAGCTTAATAGAGCTCCTGCACTCCCCTACCATCTAAAGAACCTTTCCTTGTCAACCAACCCTGACCTGGAGCCCACTGGCCATCAACTCACGACCGCTCCCATCAGTACTCCTTCTCAGCCTATGGGTTCCCTGACTCACTCCTCGGAGTCTCATCACCACTAAACTGGCTAATGATAGATGTACAGACAGGTCGTCTGGGATCTACAGACACAATCATACACCTGTTACTTCCGGTCATTCCAAGCTGCCATTCCCCCCCTCTATCAATGGTCGTTCTCAGTCCCCTCATTGGAGAACCATTCCCTTGCCGAACGCTGCTTCTAGACCCTCTAAATCCAAGAATTCTTTCTCAGGGATCGATATAGACACCCTCCTGGGCTCTTATAATCCCTCTCGCCTGGACAAGCCAGATAATCAGGAACACATTCTACCCATTCCTCCAAACCCTCTCAGAAAACCCACTCACAACACTAATGCTATAAATCACTCTAACCTCAAGCCAGTTCCCATGTCACAGCCTGATCCCTCTGTCCTCACTCCACATCTGAAGTGCATGCTCATCAATTGTAGATCAGCCGTGAAACATGCCACAGACATTGCTGATCTCTTCCTGGCTCAGGATCTTTACATCCTCATACTTACTGAAACCTGGCTAAAGGACTCCTCTGGTCCGATCCTTGACATACTAGTCCCCCCGAACCATAGCATCATTAGGCTGGACAGAGCTGACAGACCTGGTGGTGGGATCGCATGTATATACCAGAATAGTCTCATTGTTAAACAATCCCACTTTGAGGCTGTCTCCACCTGCGAATACCTCTGCATTGACGTCACCAGCAACAGCAGGCCAGTTTGCAAATTGCACATGTTTTACCATCCACCGGGAGACAACCTCCCCTTCGTGGAAGATGTCATGGAAATAATTTCTTCATATGCGGGACATCATCATCCCCAAATCTTCCTCGGAGACTTCAACCTTCACTGGAATGACTTGAAAGTCCCGGCAGTGATCACTCTCAAAACCTTCCTTGTGGACCTCAGCCTAGTTCAAATATGTGATAGTCCTACACACTCTAGGCTCGATCCTGGCCCTTATTATAGCTAAACCAAATGCTATTCAATTGGTTTCGATTGCCCCGTGTGACTGGTCTGATCATCACTATATCTCCTTTCACATCATCGAACCCTGGTCCAAGAAAAGATCACAAGACAAGAATTCCAAGCTCTGGAAACGATCTCTTCGAAACTCAAACATGGATGACCTGATCTCCACCAGCAAGAACACCTTGCTGCCTCCTACTGACATGTCCGAGGTACAGGACCTCACGGAACATTACAACAGTTCTATACTGAGTATCCTAGACTCCGTTGTCCCCCTACAACTGAAAAGACAGTCCTCCAAAGACTCCAAACCTTGGTTCAAACGATTGCTTAAATTCAGAGAGACACATTCTTAGACTTGCCGAACGATCCTGGAGAGGATCTCCGTCCCCGGAACTCGTCAGGCTCCTGAGAACTAGAAGAAGCTCTTACAACAAACATATCAAGAGGGCAAAATTGAACTTTATCAGAAGCCAACTAGTTAATGCCAGAAACAGAACAAAAAAACTTTTTGAACTGATCAAACTCCAATCCAACTATCTTCCCACCCTTCCGCCATCGCAGGCGACTACGCAGCCAACTTGTGAAGTGTTTGACTCCTTGAAAAAACTATTAAGATTGAAAATGATCTACGAGCTCTACAAAGCAAAGAACCTACTTTCCTTCGCCCGACTAACCCTACTTCCCCTCCTCCACCTCATCCTGTGCCCGCCATTGTTCCCTCATCCAAAACTATCTCCTGCTGGAGTCAACCCACTCCACTCCAGCTCTGACTGACATAGGACTTTCATCCAAAAATAATGCCTGCTTGAGCCAATTCACTCCCTATGATGAATGCTCTATTCTCAACTTGCTTACTACTCTGAAACCCTCTAACCACTTCAGTGACCCTCTACCCTCAAGCTTCTTCAATGAGATAAAAGGGTCCTTAGTCCCCCTCTGGACCAAAATAGTAAATGCCTCCCTACATCAAGGTATGATTCCTGACTGTTTGAAGGCAGGGCAGGTTTCGCCCATTCTCAAAAAATCCGCGGCTGACCAAGAGGACCTTAATAACTTTCGTCCTATCACTTGCATCCCAACTCTAGCAAAGCTCCTTGAGAAATGTGTTCATGTCCAACTATGTAACCACATGATCAATTCCAGCTCTTAGATCAATTCCAATCAGGTTTTCGCCAGGGCCATCGTACTGAAACGGCTATTACTCATATAGTAGATGACGCCCTAAAAATGCTCGATCGGAATGAAGCTTGCCTTCTAATCCTCCTTGACTTATATTCAGCGTTTGATACGGTCAAGCATGATAACCTCCTTGACTTACTAGAACGAAGGATGGGTTTCTCTGGCCAAGTTATAAACTGGTTTGCCTCCTTTCTCAACAACAGAATGCAAAGATTTAAAGTCAATCACTCCCTTTCCAACTCCCTGCCATCCACTCTTGGGGTTCCTCGGGGATCTGCTCTCTCTCCCACGCTCTTCAACTTGTTCATGGAGCCTCTAACGGTTTTACTCAATTCTTCCAACATTCAGTATCACATGTATGCCGATGACACCCAACTTTACCTGAAAATCTCTTCCCCAGATGAAATCAATTCACTGAACTCTACCCTTCTCAAAACTCAACATTGGCCGACTACCCAACATCTTAAGCCCAAATCCTCCAAAATGGAATTCCTCCTGATAGCACCAACCAAACAGACTGCCATCATCGCTGAGTACTTGAAACACTTAACAGCTCTCAACTGTACCCCTCACATTATTGACTCTGCTAGGTCTCTTGGAATTATACTTGACAAGTCATTGAGCATGCAGGAACACATTAGCTCAGCCACCAAAGGGGCCAACTTCCACATGAGTATTCTAAGAAAGATAAAACCCTTCCCCCCCCCCGGAAGACTTCAGGTCTGCTGTTCAAGCTCTAGTAATCTCCAGGCTAGATTATGGCTGTGCAACTCTATGTGGGCTACCCAGGTACAAGTTGGCTCCGCTCAGGGCTTCCCTGAATTCAGCTGCAAGGCTCATCATTGGTTCCAGAAGAAATAGCCACATCACACTGATACTGAAATCCTTAAACTGGCTACCTTTGGAGGCTAAGATTGACCTCAAGATTGCGCGCATGACGCACAAGGCCCTTCACTTTAACACCCCGATGTACCTAGCCCAAAAGCTAGAACTCTCTGGCAGGAGCCGATCTTCTAGGAGTTCCAGCACTGTGCTGCTGAAACCCCAAAAATTCCAGAAAACGAAAACTTATAACCGGGCGTTCTCGGGTATTGCCCCGAGAATCTGGAACTCCTTGCCTCCGCACATCAGACTGATTCCCTCTACACCTTCTTTCAAAAAAGAAGTGAAAGCCCTGTGGATGAATGCCCTTGTTTGACGGCACCTACCTCCATTGACTCTGCCCACTCCGCTGGTTTATGTTCAACCCCACTATTTGTTTGTTGCACTTATATGCTACACTATTTCCTCTTGCTTATTTTACTGCTCCTCTATCGTCTACATTACCTTGCTTATCATTGTTGTTGTTGTTTTACCTGCAACTCTGTTTGTACCTCTGTACATCTGTAAAGCGCTCTGATACCCGCTTGGGTCACGTTCGCGCTATATAAAACTTTATTAATAAATAAATAAATAGACAGTGGATCTTCCCACATGAATCCCAGCCCCAATTTATAGAGCCATTGCCTTACTTTCCTAAACCAAATTAGTCGTCCTGTTTGCCTATGGAGCATTAGTAGCTCCTCCACTGCCTTCTTTACTTATATCTGAGTATTACAGGTCCATAGTCTTATCCAAAACATTAGCACTTTCAGGACAGCTGAATGGCTAATGGACCTTAACCCAAGATCCAGACGAAGTGGTATTAACGGAGTGTTCCTTGGGAGGTTTAGGATCGCTCTTAAAAATTTGTTTTCGGCTACTTCTAGTTGGTTCAGGTGCACCATCCCCCACCATTCTGCCCCATACAAGGCTGCACCATGCCCTCTAGCCCGATGAATTTCTAAAACTTGGGATATTGGGCAATAGGGAATTTTTTTAGCTTTCTTTACTATAGTACTATCCACGTATTGTAATGAAAGGACACTCTTCTGAATTTGGGAAATTAAATTCAGGTTCTCACTAATTCTAACCCCCAAATAATCAAACACCTTAACTTGATCTAAATGTTGTATTCCAAGCCTCAATATCCCCTTTGTTGACTTGCAGGGATTGAAAACCATATACTTAGTTTCAGTACAGTTTATTTCCAAGCCCAGCTCTTTACAGGCTACTGCAAACTTTGCTAGCACTTTCTGAATTCCGATTGGGGTTTTAGAGATAAGCAAGGTATCGTCTGCAAATAAAAGACAGGGGATTTGTTTGCCAGCTAATTTTGGTGGGTCTTCACCACAATCGTTGAGATCATTAATAAGCCCGTTCATATACAGGGTAAATAAGGTCGGCGCTAACACGCAACCCTGCCGTACCCCCTTAGTGACTGGAATAACCTTAGTTAGGCTGCCATCCGAGTTCCACCAGACTTTGGCATATTTTCCCAGATGTAAACGTACCAGGAGATGGAGTAAACCAGCAGGGAGACCAAGTTCCCTGAGGGCAGCCCAGAGTTTTGCACAGTCTATAGAATCAAATGCCGTTTTTAGATCTACAAACACGACATACAGGTAGCCCTTTTTGATGTTAACCTCCTTCCAAATGAGCAGCAGGAACCGGAACACCGGGTCTAGGGTACTCGTGGAAGCTCTAAAGCCAGCTTGCAGGTGAGAAAGTATATTAAATTCCTCTATCCAGCTCTGTAGATGCGTTAAAATCATTTTGCTAAATATTTTCTGTGAAACATCTATGAGACTGATTAGCCTGTAATTTGATGGGTCCCCCTTATCTCCTTTTTAGGTCTCGCCTACGCAGCGCGCATGCGCTGATTAGGAGACCTTTAGCAATCGATTCCCTTTTTCTGCCCAAAAAGTGCACGCATTGCATTGCTTTGAATGGCAATGCGTGCACGTTTGGCGATTCCCTTGCGGGAGCGAGCTTTAAAACCATCTGTTTGTAATTAAACAGATGGTTCCTGCTCGCTCCTGCAAGGGAAACCGGTGCAGGCCCCCTCCTCACTCCCCTCCCCCTGCTGCCTCTTTTCAGCGCGAGGCGCGCGCGCTTGTTGTTTCTTTGCGGGGGCAGAGCTGCGCACGTGCAGTGACCTCCACTCATTGGGCATGCCCACTCAGCGCTACTTTCATGGCTGGGGAGGTAATGGGATCAAGCCCCTCCCCTCCCGTTTACCTAATATTATATGGTGAGTGTTTTTTTTTTTTGCGTGGTAGGGGTTGGCAGGTCTGCGGTGTTATCAAATACATTATTTCCTCTGCTGCGGTACTTACAGACGTGTTTGCTTATCTGGCATTATGACACTGTTTTCCTTATAAACAGTTTTTAAAACGCCATGTTTAAAAATCCCGGTGCGGACGCCATGAACCCATCCATATGCTCCCTCTGCGCCTTTCTCAAACTTGTTTTTAATTGAAACCTACAAAAGCAAACAAGTGAGCTGTACGTACACCGCGAGGAGCTACCCCTTTTGCATGATGGTGGTCTGCATTTAGCCCACCCAAAGCACGGACTCAACACTGACATCGGTGAGGCGAGTCTGAGCGCTCTTTACTGCAGCCAATCAGCAGCCTTGGACCTAGCTACGTAGGACACGGCCGATTGGATCTTGTCCCATCATCTTGGACTTCGTGAGATTAAGGGATCTGCTCCTTCTCTCGCCGGGGGCCATAGCTCCTTGTGACGTCACTCTCTCCAGGAGTTATTGTGCTTTGTGGCCTTACTTATCTGCAGCGATTGTACTTTTTAAAACTTTATTCAGGAGCCACCTACACCATATATTTATTTGCATTCGATGATGCCCCCCAACCCCTCCCAGGTGAACACATTTGTATATCTCTAGCGGCTATAGCACAGTGCTACGAAGCGGGCCTTCATCCAGCATTCCGCGCTGTACGTGGATGAAATACAGAGCTCAGCGCCTCATTAGTGCGGGCCTGGCGGGAAGAGCTGAATGGGAACCCTGTTTCGCGCACGTGAGGTTTATTTATAGGCCTAGGATGAAAACCTGGTCGCCAGGCCACGTAGAGTCGGCGCCAAGCACAGGCGGGGCCGCAGCCTCTGTCTGGAGATGACTATTGCAAATAAAATGTGCCATTTACATAGCACTTTTTACAAACTGTTCGGTTCTTTGCACTACAAGATTACGTGCTGTCATTACCTAACGTAATGGTAATGCTTTCTCAAGCATGGAAAGGATGAAAGTCAGAGTCAGCCCTGCTTTGATGTGAACCTGTGACTGCTGGGTGCTCACAGATTTCTTCAGTACACCTGGTGACATTCGCAGCTGTAATCTGGGGTTTCACACCTGCCCTGCAGGGTGCGTGCAAAGTTCTACTGAAGATGCTCAACTCCCGGAGCCATTTTGTGTGAGTAGGTGATAGAATTTATGAAGCACTCGGTACCCACGCCCACTTCTAGGCGCTTGCCAAGGAATACAAGGTGCTGCTCTCACCTATTTTAGCATGGTGGCTGAGGGACTCTGTCTAAAGGTCAGCATGGAGGTTTCAAGAGTGGGTCTGAAAAGCAAGCAGGGTTGGGTAGAGTCAGTCATGTGTTACCATGGCTGATGAAGCAGAGCAGTATCTCAGCAGTGTCCATTAGTGGGTTAATAATATGAAGATGACTTCCTGTGAAATGTGAAGGCCAAGACAGAGCTAGGATGGAAGGTTTGTAGACGAGTGAGTGGCTTGCTTCGCTGATGGAATAAACACAAGAGTAATATAATGGAGTACACACCTCGGGCGCTGTACTCTTTCTATGTTTAGTAGCTTGCACTGCCACCTGTGCTGTCTGCTCTTTAGAGGAGAAACCTTGCTCTGTTGCTGTGCACACTTACTGTTCTGTGTGTGATGAACACAGGCGCTGACCTGTCTGTTTAGTACCTTTTCGGTACGTGCGAGGAGCGCTTGCACTGTTCCCTGTTCATGTTCTACCTTTTCTGTGCAGGTGTGAGTTAATCTTGCACTGCTGGCATTGTGCAGCTCTTGCTCATCCTCGGGACCACTGTAATGATGCGATTCCGTGGCCTCTGCGTTATCCACATAATTATGGATTCGGCATATAATCCATCTGCTGCATCATTTGCAGATTTTTAACAAAAAAACGTTTCTAGTTCAAACGGATCACAAGTTACTATAAATGCAGCGACACCTGTTGCTGAGCAGGGAAGGCCCTGCATAGAGGTTAACTGGTCTCCTTTCAGTTGCCCATTGCTGGACTGTGCTGCTAAACTGGTACAAATGAGGTGAAACTCTGCCACTGACTGACTCACTCACTGACTGACTCACTCACTGACTCTCTCACTCTCTCTCTCACTGACTGACTGACTGACACTCTCTCAATCTCTCTCTCACTGACTGACTGACTCTCTCACTGACTGACTCTCACTGACTCTCTGACTGACTCTCACTGACTGACTGAGTGACTCTCTCACTGACTGACTCTCACTGACTGACTGACTGACTCTCTCACTCACTCTCTCTCACTGACTGACTCTCACTAACTGGCTGACTGACTCTCTCACTGACTGACTCACTCTCTCTCACCGACTGACTGACTCTCACTAACTGACTGACTCACTCACTCACTCTCTCTCTCACTCACTCTCTCTCTCATTGACTCTCTGACTGACTGACTGACTCACTGACTGACTGACTCTCACTCTCACTAACTGACTGACTCTCTCACTGACTAACTCTCTCTCACTGACTGACACTCCCTCTCACTGGCTAACTCTCTGTCTCACTGGCTGACTCTCTCTCTCACTGACTGACTCTCACGCTCACTGACTGACTCTCTCTCACTGACTCTCTCACTCTGTCTCACTGACTGCCTGCCTCTCTCTCTCTCTCTCACTGACTGACTAACTCACTCTCTCAATCTCTTTCTCACTGACTGACTCTCTCACTGACTGACTCTTTCTCTCACTGACTGACTGACTCTCACTGACTGACACTCTCACTGACTGACTGACTGTTATTTATGACCACCCCATAAGAAAAAAAACCATAACAAGCAACCATTGGGACAGGCAGATAGAAGATGCCAGCATTGAAAGGACAAAAAATACTCAAGACATTATTTATTGTTAATACTTTTTTAATATGGTCGTTCAGTTGTACATAATGCTTTCTTGGGTATATATATGGTAACACAAATGCTTCTGACACTTCTTAATTATAACTTTTCAGCATGCTGCAGACTTCTGTACAGCACAGCTTAAAGACATAGGCAAAGTCAATATCTCTGGCTAAACACTTATAAGGTCTCAAAGGCGAGACCTATTGGCTATGCCAATGCTTGTTTAAATATGGGTATTATATCGGCACCCTTCCACAATGCGGGGATATTCCCGCCTTTAATAATTGCTGTGTATACTGTGTGGAGCAAAGGGCCCCATATGTCGGGCTCTGAGCGATACAACTCACCTGGGAATCTGTCTAAACCTTGGGCCTTCCCAGACTATAGTGATTAATTCACATTCACTGTTTCCTCTAAGGAGAAGCTAATTAAAGTTCCTACTGGTTGCTCTATGTTGCAGACACTATCTGACAATACTATCTCATTCTCCAGCTCGGGAACCTTCCCTGATTAGAAGCTTTGGAAATACTTTACCCATACTTGAGGTTGTAAATAAAAGTCAGTTTCACTGACTGACTGTTTTGCCCCTTTTGTGAGTAAATGCCAAAATTGCTGGGAGTCCTTTAATCTAGACGCCTCCACTAAACTACACCAGTATTCTACCTCCCAGGCCCTTTTTGCCTCACCCTGTAGTCTTTTATAGATCCTCCTTCGGTCAAAGATATCAGTCCTTAGGCCTTTTTTGACTGCCAGGGATAGTTTGGTTTTAGCATACCTACAGTCCTCATTATACCACGAGGCAGCATTGCGGGATGCTACTTTTGGGCTGCATTTTTTGCTAAAATAGGGCGCAATAGAGCTTACTAGGCGTTGGAAGATTGACACAATGCTATCATCATTTAAATTTGGATTTCCCAAGAGATTTAAGGTCTGAGCCACCTCTTTATAGATGTTTGGTAAAAGCTTCCCATCAGCAGTTACCTGAGGCCATTTTTTCCTCCTATTTTTGTTAGATGCGATGACGGGGACCGCCACTGGGTTTGTCAGAAACTGTTGAATGCTAATGCTTGATAACGTCAGAAACAGTGCATTGTGATCACTGTCCTCTCGGTTAAGAATGACCATGTCTTTTAACAGTGCCCAGAGGTCAATATCTACCATAATAAAATCAATCCGACTCCTAGTGTTTCCCCTTTTAAACGTATATTTGGCTTCTACATCTGAAGGAGTCCGCCGATTACATGCGCGAACCCCATTTGCTAGGGTGAATGACAGGACTTGGTGCCCAACCTTAGTACTCTTTTTCATGGCCGGTATCTGAAGCTTATTTATACCTCTAAATTGTTCTTCTTCCTGCACTAGTTCCTGGACATAGTCAATAGGTTCATAGGTCGTATTGAAATCACCGGCTACTATTAGATGATAGTCCTTGCCTGAGTTGTCAAGATAATTTGTAAGCATTAAAATGGTGTCAGAGTCCTTATGGGGGCTAGTAAAACGATTATATAAGTTAATTATCCTAACACGGAAGTCCCCTTTCAATGATATAAGATCTAATTCAAGGATCTCCTGTGAACCTATATTTAGCTGTTTTATTGTACAACCCAAGGTTATCTTGATCCAAATTAACAGACCCCTGCGGGTCTACCTGCTGTTGAAGGTCTAGCTTCAATACTATACGTGGTATAGCCCACCCTGTGGTGCTGTCCTGTAGCCCAAGTTTCTTGGAGCAGGCATATGTGGCTAGTATCCACTAGACTGCGCCATTCCGGGTCATTCAATTTCGATTTAAGCCCTGTAATGTTCCATGAGAAAATATTTAGTTTCTGATCCTCTTCAAAATTATGTTGAAACTGATACCTTGTTGTTATATTTTCTGCTTCTTGGTCATGGGAACCTATTCGATGGCCATTTGGGATGACCAAACATCGGATCACTGGTTCACTTGGATTATTATTATTTATGGGAGCCCTCCTCTGTTGGCTGGGTGAAGGCATTACATGGGACAGCATCCTTTCATCCCTGTCCATCCTTAGTCAGTCTGGGATATCCAACTCCGGAAGAGCTTGGTATCTATTGGTGGTTACAAGGGGGAATTGTTCCTTGGGGTAGTGGATTTTGTAAGTATTTAAAGTACTGGCAGGGCCCTGGTGCTTAAGATGTCTATAAAAAAAAAAACAGGAGCATAATGCCGATCCCATGATCTGGGCCTCTCCCTGCATAATCCCTCCTACCTTTGATCAATTTCTCTGCTAGGACAGGAGACCTGCAATTGATCACCACACAATCACCCTGAGTAGATTTACGTGAGGGACCAATCCAGCTCACTCTTCTTACATAGAGGACATCATCATAACTGTTGTTTGTATAGTCAGAATTTAGGGCTAGCCAGTGGCAGACTTTATTTTTCGATTGGCTAGTAGATTCCTCAATGTTTCCCTGTAACGTGGGAACGTTGATTAAAATCGCTACGCATTGGCAACATTCTGGTGGAAGATCCAAATGAATTCCTTGTGAGGGGGTAAACAAGTTAGAGGTGCCATCTAGATGTGAAGTGGGCTGTCTGGTATGAACCGTACCCTTGTCATTGAGTGCAACTAATTGCACCCTTGAATTACCCCCGCTGTTTCCACCTCCCATTGCGTGGGTTGCATGTCTCGAGGGTCGGTCATTAGATGAATCTTGTACTTGACCATTTACTAACTTTGGGGTGGTGACTACAGGAGAAGGATGTACGACTTCACTATTATATCTATCTACTACGTTGGACTGGCTTACTTTATCTTCTCACCCTCCCAAAGCGGATTGTTCCTGACCTATTGACCCATATTCTCCATTCCCAACTGTAAGTTTGTTGATACACTTTAGGATATCACCCATATTAGCCTCAAGTTTGTCAAGGCTGTCCATGATTGGTTGAAGGTTTTTTAGCAGTATATTGTCCAAAGGGTTCTTTAAAGTTTATAAATCTTGCTCGGATAGGACTGTAGAGGCTACTGGAACTTGTGGTATAGGTTGAGAACCTTGTGGAACTGTTAGTACAGCTTTGGTGCTTTTGAGCCCTCCTGTGTTGCTAGCTTTGTTTTATTTTTTGATCTAGTGCCCAGTGGGGGATCTGAGTGTTTCGTTTTCCTCTTCCTTTTAGATGGTAGATCTGTTGTTGAGAGTGTGGTAGAACATGGTGGAGATGGGGGCTTCATAGAGGCTGACTGGTCTGAGGATTTTTGTTTACTCGTTTTAATTTCTGACTCAACAACCCCAGATACCCTAATAGGGGTGTGATCAGAATTTATAGCAGTAAGTGCTCCACCATCCATAGACAACTGCTGTTCCACCGCCATTATTTCTTTGTCCAAGGCTCTAGCAGCACGGGTTAGAAAACAGTCTATGGTCGAATTCTGTAGAGACTTAGGTGTCTTTAGTGTCTTGAGTGTACTCTCCATATCACTCGTTTGCTTATGTTTAGACATATAGTTCAAAACAACACAGCCCACACACAGGTGTAGCGTGACTTAGTCCAAGAGCAGGGGAAAGCTTACTTGGCGTCAATTGTATCCAATTAGGCTCGAGGTCCAGTTTCTTCTACTTATTAAAATCGGGCGATCTCAATCAACTTGCCGTTACGCACTATTGATCATAGCTAACCCAGCGTTTTAATCTGTAACAGTCTCAGGATAGTAACAATAGCAGTAGAGGTGGCAGTAGCACACTCTATTTCTTAATGTAGTTACTAAATCACAAAATAGCCCTCAAAAACCAACTTGCTTGTCCCCACAGGAGATTCAGATTTAGAGCACCGACGATAAGGTATAATAGTTTTAATTCCAAATTATCCAGGCACAAACAAAGGAAAAAGGACTCACCCCCGGTTACATGAGGATTCAGATAAAACTCTTCAGAGGGGTGGCCCAGCCCGGCCTTAGCCGGTCTGAGACGGGCGCAGACGGGCTTCACCCTGGCGCGGCCCGGGCATGCCCACACGCATCCCACGCTGCAGGAGCCCTTGCCGGTATTTCGGCGCCTCCTGGTGCGAGGATTAGACGTTGGCGGCGTGTGTGCCGCTTTCAGGCTGGGGGCTGTAGTCCCGCTCCCCCCGCGGTCCCGCTGGTCACACTGGCGGTAAACAAACAGTGAAATGAGCTCCCACGCTGCGGGAGCCCTTGCCAGTATTTCAGGGCCTCCAGGCGCGAGGATTAGACGTTGACGGCGTGCGCGCCGCTTGCAGGCTGGGCGCTGTAGTCCCGCTCCCCCCGCAGTCCCGCTGGTCACACTGGCGGTAAACAAACAGTGAAGAAAATATATTTCCCAGGATTTAAGGCCTCCCATGCACTGGTGTTGTTTCCTCCACATTCCAAGTCTTATAAATACACTTACTCGTGCCCTTGGCAGGGCTGCACTTAAATCTGTTTCCAGGGTAGGAAACTATTTGAAAAATGTTGGTAACATACCATAAACATAAGAGCTGCTTAAGGAGGCTCATCATCATTTACTGGTGAGCCACATAGGAATGTCCCCTAACCTGCCTACACATCTACATTTACAAATGCTGGCAATTCACCAAACCAGCACTTTTTCTGAATTTGTGAATGCACTTCAGAGTCAGTTAATCCTAATTTCATGAATGGGGACTGGGAGTTTTCAGATGCAAAGGTCAAATTGTGTATGAATCAGTTAATTTTAGGTGTGGAAAAATAATCATTACTCGCACCCTAGGTGATCAAAAAAGTCAGCGGACTGCTTAAGCTACAAGTAGTACCTGACAGATATCTTTGTTTCATGGTAATAATTGCAAACATGAGCAGAGGCATCGCTTACATATCCTGGGCCTCTACTTCCCACAAAGGTATTTGAGGTGAGTAGGTGGGCAGATGTAGTGGTTGCAATTGTTAACAAGACACTGTAGCATCTGTCAGCTGCAAAAACTCTCCTGCAAAACTATGTGCTAGAGGGCAGGCTGCGGTATCAGTCAGCTGCACTGGTGACAGCTGTTCAATTGTGATGCTGACAATGAGACACGTGTCATATATTCCCTTTTGTTGTCTTGTGCAGGGCTGCCTGCCTGCCTGATCTTGGCTGGTATCAGACTGTGATACCAAGGTCAACACAATGTTATATGAAAGCATACCTTGCAGACATCTTTGATAAATTAAATTCCTTGAATTTGTTTTTGCAAGGAGCTGAAAGTACATCTTTCACCATGAATAACAAAATATCTTGAAGAAGAAGCTGGAGTTGTGGAAAAGACCTAATTAAGGTGGACACTTTGAGGCATTTCTATGATTAGCAGAAGCTCTTGAGGACACAGAATATGAACTTGAAAGTACTTCTAAGGTCATAAGAAATCACTTGGGCTTCTCTCAGGGACAGTTTACAAAAGTACTTTCCTGAGGACACTGATCATGACAATGACTGGGTCTTTCAACCTTTTTAGTGGATGTAGGTACTCATCTTCCAGTGCACCTTCAAAAAGACCTAATTGAGGTCGAGAGTGGCCACGTTCTCTAGTTGCAAGTCAGCAAAGTCTCATTAAGGACGTTTGGCTGAAAGTTTTTGATGAACATTTAGGTTTGTCAAAAATTGCTGTCAAGACTCTTCTGCATTTTAGCTCATCATAATTCTGTGAGATTGGGTTCTCAGCATTGGCATAATTAAAGACAAAGTAAAGTTCAGGACTGGAAGTGGAGAACAGCCTAAGGATGGCAGTAGCAAGAATACATTCACAGATTGACCGTCTCTCTGGAGGAAAACAGGCAACCGCATCACATTAGTTCAGAAAGGTGTTATCATCCTATAAATTTTACCAAATTGTGTTTTGTTTGTGAAAAATAAAGTACCATTGTGCATTTTTGGGAAATTATTTTTGGAGACTTTTTGCTGGAATTGTGTAGTAAGCCTCTTACTCCGAACCAAGGCCACCCACAAAACTTTGGTTTGCTAAACACCGTTTAATATTATTCACACACCGTAAAAATGATTTGCAGTGAAAATGTGAGGCATTTATGTTTGTTGATGATCAGGAGCACCAAATTCTAGAAAGGAGGGGGTCCTTACACCTAAAAGAAATTAACAGGGGGGTCTCGGCATCCAAACATTTGAAGCACTCTGGGGTAGAGGCTCAAACATGGCCTTGGACATGGCTGCAGGAACAGAGTATGGAGGGGTAGGTGGGATCAAGGGCAACTCTCCCCAGCATTAAGACAGAGAAACTAATGTCAAAGGGGAAAACCTAACCTCTCTTACAATTGAAAAAGGCCTAGGAGTGATAGGGAATGGACAATGGCAAACTCTCCTGAAGATTGAATTGGGGTAGGAGTAGGACTGACACAACCCTTCAAACTTATTTCACAATGTCAAAGATTTTAGTAGATGGGAATTGTGTGGTTCGTGAGACATAAATACAATCTAAAAAAACTGGATTTTTACCAGGCATGGTAATGACATAATTGTAACTCCCACCATCACTATTCATGATGTAATATGTCACCCGATATTTTACATAGAGAACCCTTCAATACATCATCTACAATATCAGTAATGACATAGCTAATACAGACACATGGATGGAATTACACTTTGAAATGAAAAAAAGGTGAAACACTATCATAAAATAGCAAAACTAAATGTATTCATAAAAGCCCACCAAAAGGACTATTCAATGATGTAGAGTAACACAAGATCGTTCAGAATGTCACAAACTCTCAGTATATAATACTTTCAGAAACAAAGGAAGAGTTGAACAATTACCTATGTACATCATCTCTTACTTCATGAAATTAGGCCCTTGTGTAGCAACAGATTTTCCCATACCAAAAAAGTAGGTAAAACCCTTTGATAATTTAGGCCCTTTGTCATATAATGATTGAAACTCTTACACACTGCAGGTGTCTCCTTTCACTATTCATAGTGAGAGTGAGATTTAAGGTTAAATTATTACCTTCACCATTGGTTTTCCTGTCTTTTTAGGTTTTCTGTTTTAGATATTACTGTCTTTATTCCCTTAAACCATAACCAATCTAAAGGTTTTTCACAGAATTTCAATGGGTTCTTGTGATAAATGCCCTTTTTCCAGTGCAGAGCAGGTGCAACCTATCCAAGTTGGTATAGCAGAGTTGCATTTTCTGCTCAGTGACCCCAGAGTTTTCTCCTTTTTCTGGACTCTATTTTTACTGATGTTATTATGACTTTGTGCAATGTGAAACTTCAGTTCAGCACTTTAGTGTGTATACTTTGATCCTAAAATGGTACTTGTTTCACCTAATTGTTCTATTTAACATTCCTGTAAACTGGCATAGAAGTTGCACTAGTGGAGTGATAAGTTTATTTTCATATGTGGTCTGCAGAGTGTATGTATGGGCTCCAGGTTCATCATAGTGTAGTAGCAAAGCTGCCATTCACCGCAATAACACAAACAAACAGAAAAGTATATTTGATGTGTAGGGAAAACTCTTTTTATTTATTAATACCTTAAACCTAAAGTGCTCCTTGTAAGACCTCCGGACTGGGTGCTTAAAATATAAAAATAAGTGTCATTTTACATATTTGTAAAAATGTGCTCTCACAGTCACTACTTTTCCAAAAAGCTGTAGGTTCAGCTAGATTCTCCATGAAGAGGCTTAGATAAGATTAAAAACCCTGATATCTTCATCTGGGAAAGCACTAGGAAAACATATTTAAACATGCTTTCTATTGAGCTTTAAAAATCAAATTTCATTGTGAAAGCAGATTTTACTAATTTTTATTGAAAATAACTTTATAAATCTGAGCCAAAAACAAGCTTAGAACTTGATGAGGGTGGGGTTCACTCTGTACATAAAACCTCAGCACAATTTCGTGGAGCTAAGCCAACGGGCAGAAAATATGCAGCGTGCACTGCAATTTAGCTCCGGTAGCGCGAGCAGCACTGAAAATCAGCATGAACGGCACCATGTGTTGCGCATGCACGTACACATATTCGAGCTGATTTTACAGCAGCTCGAATATAAAATCTATTCAAGCAGCAGCAAATCTGTTCAAATGATAGCCCTTTGACCACCACTGCCCGCTGATCCAGTGGTGTACTAACAACAGATAATCCACTACCATATACACACCTGGGCCCATATAACTACTTCCACCTAAAACAACAAATAGACCGCTGGAAAAACTTAGTTTATGATTTTCATACTTCAAAATCTAGTTATTTCTTTCCCTAACTAAACCTTTTCACTGATCAATTAGTTCTTTCCTCTGGTCAATGGACCATTAGTTGGAACTAGTTGATGGTGATAATTAACATAACTTAATTAAACATTTCTTGATAAAATGAAATAATCACAGACTCTGGAAGTTTTAAAATCTTTATCTAAATTAGTTGTTTGTGAACCATCTCAAACGTTTTAGTACAAACACCCTCATTCACAAGAGTGTCAATTCAATCAAAGTTTCAAATAGGCATTTAGCAATTCAGATCCACACAATAACTATGCTCAGAAAGAAGAGGACAGAGAGAGAGAAGAGCATCTATCAATACGATGAATTTTATATTTACCAAGTATGGTGTGAAGACCAACCCCCTGGCCAAAGGGCTGGTAAGGGTCCCCCGGGATAGATCAGGAGACAAAGACTTCAGGACAGGAATCAGGACAGGATACTTCACCTCTCTATATACCGACGACTGCGTCGCACCCCTCTCTGACACTCTCTTCCTACTCGTGGTTCTTCTGCGATCTTCTTTCTAACCCAATTAAATTAAGTAGATGGTTCTGCATTCGATTTTCATCATCAGCGTCTCACTGCATCAGCACCACCCCCAGCACCGACAGCATCCCGAGCTCTGCAATGCTTCCGCCAAAAGAGACTAAACTAACTAACTAAAACTACCTCAATTATACCTTTCCATATCCCCGTACCACCCATAAATGTTTCAATTTCGCAAAATACTAACTCTTATTGGACAGGCGAGGGGGGGATGATCGTCACACAATGCTTACTTTTCACTTATTTCTTTAAACCATTGTATTCAAATCCCTCCCCTCAACTTTATTAAATCATTTCCTTTCCCATACATCTCCAAACTTTATTAATACAACATGTTGCGATACTATGAATAAAACTCCTTCATATGAACTCTTCACCCTCATGTTTCCAGGGCACTTCTTCGCTGGCCTTGGACGCGTGACAAGTCCTTAGTCATCTTTCGTATTTTCTCGCCAGTACGCATGCGTTGGGTCAAGACAGTCAGCTCGATTCAGACTAGTATAGAGGTCCCAAATATGCACTAATAATAAAGTCAAAAGAAGAAATGTTATTTTCAAAAATAAATGATTTCACTGTACACCACCAACCTCTACTCTAACCCACTTCATTTATTATTACCCTTTCTGCATTTGCGTTAATATGAAACTTATATTCTATTTCAGCTAAGCAGGTGCCATGCATGTGAGCTTTCAAGCGGCCATTTTATGGTTCTTTGCGCAGGCGCCAGAATTTCCCTCCAAGCATTAGTACGTCATACTACGTAGATGCAGTAGATGCATGCGCAGTAAAGATCCCCTGTTAAAGTGCGTTTAGTCCTTCGTTCATGTTATTGCAGTTAGTAAACACATAGGCAAGCTTCATTTTCCCGCGTGTCTCTTTCTAAATGCAAATTATTAAAATTACATACACGTTGTTAGTAAATCGTTATCGAGTTAAAACAAAAGGATTGCTTCCGAGCAAGTCTCGTTTACAAGCCCTTGCTCCATCACCGCGACGGCCCATTTTCGAAAAGTAAGCTATGGGATGCCAAATCTCACTCATGATTCATAATTTCTGGATTCTCGTGGGAGACATATTGTGCTATGCAGCCATTGGCTGAATTCTGCATTAAAGAGTAACACAGAGAAAATTCTGCCAATTCCATGGGCGGAACAAAACATTCCATTCACCCCTACTTAGAACCATCTTACCTCCAGAGCCTCCATACTCCTTGCTGAAGTTAACAAATGTGCACTACTAAGAACAATTGCCTCTGGTCTCTGGAAGGCAGGGTTGTTGTCACCAACTGGTCACTAAATAGGATTTAGCCATCTGAAAAGGGGACAGGATCAGCTGACTGGACCAAGGACGGCCCGAACACTCTGGGGGATATTCTCAAGAACGTGCGATAAACATCGCCAAAATAGGTTAACGCAAGTTCTCATATCGCGGGAAAATAACTCAGTGTTAACGTCGTATTCTCAACACGGCGGTAACATGCGATAGTCTCCCAAAAACGCGTCAAATGTCCGCGATAACATTACCGGGACAGCAATGAAAATCCAAACCCGAACACGAAAAAAGTTGCGATGGGCCCAACCGCGATAAGACAATCAGCGAAAAGCAGCGCCAGGACTGCGAATCACACACGTCAGGTGGGAAAAATCACTACAAAAGCAGAAAAAAAAAACACAAACAGAAAACAAACTACAGCGAAGCACAATGGAGGCAGCCGGAGCAGGTACAGAGGACGGCCAGAACCCCACAAGCCCCCAGGAGGAGCAGCCTGGGACCTCGGGGACAGGGAAGGGCAAGGACAAGAAGAAGAGGAAGATGCGGTTCAGTCCGCAGGAAAACAGGATCCTGATCACAGAGGTGATAGAACACCATCAACAACTGTTCGTCACCTCCACTGTGTCATTGGCAACAAAAAATGCAACATGGCAGTCCATCCTGGACAAGGTGAATGCAGTCGGAGTGCTGAGGAGGACAATGGAAGAGCTTAAGAGGTGCTGGAATGATGTGACGCGCAAGGCCAAGCAGAAACCCACCAACAACCAGAAGGCAGCAAGGCAGCACCCACGCACACAAAGCACTCCACAACTCCGGACCAGCCTACCTCAACAGACGACTCAGCTTCTACACCCCCACCCGCCAGCTCCGCTCGACCAGCCTCGCCCTCGCCACAGTCCCCCGCATCCGGAAAACGACCGCCGGCGGCAGATCCTTCTCCCACCTCGCCGCCAAGACCTGGAACACCCTCCCCACCAACCTCCGACAGACCCAAGACCTACTGGCCTTCAGAAGACTCCTCAAGACCTGGCTCTTCGATCAGTAGCAGCACCACCCCCCTCTTCCCCCAGCGCCTTGAGACCCTCGCGGGTATGTAGTGCGCTTTATAAATGACATGATTGATTGATTGACTGGAGGTGGGAGTCGAGCGCCACAGGAGGAGCTGGATGAGATGGAGGAAATGGTGTCCACAGTCATCAGTGTGGAGACAGTGGCTGGAGTTGGGGCACCGGACACTGCACAACATGACCTGACACAACAGCAACAGGGTGAGTAACGACCAGGGACTGGGGGGATGGAGGAGATGGGCACAATGGCACACATGCAAAATTAAGTATAGCACAGTGCACACCCACAATGACTCTGGATCATGTCCCTGATCCCCTTGGCACACTGCAGCACACCTAGAAACAGCAAGTAGGCCCCCGTCAACTATGTGCCCAGAGGGGACCCTTCCCACACATCACCAATCCCACAACCAATACATGCACATGTGCCAAACCCAGCAAAGCGGCGTGTCTGTGAGCCACACTGACAATGCAAGTGACACTGAATGATGAATAGCATGGCTGCAGTCAATATATCATGACATGTTGCACGCCACAACACTGAGGTGGTTGAGTGTGGACCACATCCGTAAAGGAGCAGCTCACACTCTGACACATCCACGTGCACAAACAACCCCTGACGTCAACAACACATCTGCGGACAAACCATGCCCCAGAGTCCCAACTCCCACCAAGAGCCCAATTTACCTAAGAATGCAACATCTCAGCACTGTATAAGCACAGAAGGCAAAGGCACACCGCCTGAAAGGGATAAGGGCCAGCCAAATCAGAGATGCAGGGGCGACTCTCCCAAAATGCAGCACACACACATAACATTCAGAGCACATCAACATTGAGAACAATGTGGTATAAACTGCAACGCGTTCACAACAGAACAGAGGACACAAATGGTGCCGCTTGTGTGTAGAAACTGGTCAATCACATCTTTCATAGCAGGGAAATGTGAGATGATAATGTACAAGTACAAACACACATCCGTGATGTTGTCGAAATGTCCACTGTCCCACATCAAATAGGCAGCTCCTCCCAAACAGTCACAATGTACATTGTCATGAAGTTTGTATTTAAACTTGAACAATGCGTCAACCTACATGTGAACACAATGTTAAACTGCATCTCCCCTTCACATTGCAGAGGGAGAACCAACACCTCCTGCAGAGCAGACCCAACAGCTCTTCACTGATGACGAAGAGAACCTTCGACACCGATGCACTCCAACAGTTCATGGACAGCTACGGCACCTCACCTCCAGGAGCAGGGCAGCCCAGCTGCATCGAGGAGACCCCACCCCCTGCACAGACCACACAGCAGGAAGCACCCACTACCACAGCTGACACCCAGGACCCCCACGAACAACACATGGCCTTCCAATGCCGTTTGTTAGAGGTCCAGGAGAAGATGGCTGATCAGGTGCGGTGGGGTTCGACCTCATGGCAGCCAAACTTGATGCCATACATGGGTGTCTGATTCCCATCAGGGACCACTTACAGTCCCTAATGGACACCCACAGTCCGCTCCATGCTCTCCAACGATCCATGGGTTTTTGAGAAGACAAGTTTACCCCAATATGTGAACCTGGGGTGGCGAGATATTTAAGAAACAGTGGTTCAGGTGTGGCCTAATGGTCCAAAGCGAGAAAGTGACCCAGCAGGGAACACTTGGTTCTAAGATTTTGAAATTAATTCATGAGGGAGCAAAGGAAAGATCAAAGGAAGGTCATGTAGGTCAGATAAATGATAAACATTTATTTTACAATTTTTTGTATAGTATGCAGGTGCTCACATATATTTAAGTGAAAGGAAGCGTGACATGCAGGGTGATAGTGAGGTTTAAAAAGGCATCGCATTGACAACAGTATAATGAGCTCCACAGTTATTTTACAAGGAGTAATAGGAGTTCATGTTGTATGGTGGTCGACGGCGTTTCGAACCCAATAAGTGGGGTTCATCTTCAGGACAAGGGTGAGCAAGCTGAATTTAAATAGGAGGTAGTGAAATAGGAAATATAATTAATCTAAAGACCCTCTGTGTATACAAACAATCAATTAAATGCATTGATTGGGGCTCCCTATTATGCAACTAATCAGCACAAAACATGCATTTGGTTGAGGCAGCAAGGTAAAGCAGAATTAATGTAAAATAAAATTAAATTATGTTAAATGCCTTTACCAGTTAAGAATAGCTTGCGCCATGATACATAATGGCTCCCTGTACAACTGAGTTGGTGCTATGAGGCATTAAGTTGGTCAAGAAGGTGAGAGTAGAAATATACTGCAGCTGTTTTTTTATCATGGTCGCTAGCCCATTATTAACTTAAGGCACCATAGAAAAGGGAGACTGGTGCATTAATAGCAAGGCGCTTAATGCTAAGGAAAAGGTTTTGGACTTACTAGAGGAAAGGAAAATCATCCTAGGCCCATTCGTCTGTTAATGATGAGGGCGGCTGGTACTGATCTAATCAGTGAAAACAAGACAATAATTAAATTAGAGCACAAGCTTGAATCTGAGCACAAGCTTGAATCTATTATAGTAGCAGCTTAGTTTTTAACAAAAGGCTACAGGATTGAACATACTTTTAAAATTGGCTGAGGGAGGGAATTATTGGCGCCAAGAAACTGAGTGGGAATGTCTGCCCGGGACTCGTGTTTGCCTGAAGAAAAGGAGAAAAATAAATTTAAAAGGGGTCTTGCACTTGACAGTAAGCGTGGGGGCTGGAGCAAGGAATCAACAGAGCACTTACTTATTTTGGAGGGGACCCGGGATGGGAAGGCAGCTGGCCGGGATGATTAGTTTTGTTTTCTAAGGCAAGAAGGGCACAAGGTAGTTTTTAGTAAAGGAATAAAGGCTTACATTGGTGAAATTATTTCATGGCCTTAGCTTGCTGAAACCACTTACTTATGGAAAACGAACAACAGGGCCATTAATTTGGGGGCCTGGAGCTGAGCAGACAGGAGCGTCCTGCTTCTGCCTTCGCTGGCGTTGAATGCTGAGGTTGAAAGGGTTGCGAGTCTATTTATAACTGGGCTCAGCTGAGAAAAAGCCTCAGGTCATGAATCTAATTAAGGCAAGCTGGGAGGGCGCCTGCATTAACTGAAGGCAGCTGTGAGTAAATGTGGGCGGATTGATTAGCACTACCAGTAGAGGCTGTGAAATAACACGGGGAGGAAAAATACATTAATGACAAACAGATATGAGGCCAGTGGAGTAGTTTAACGCTGACGTTTCAGAAAGTGAGTTCAGCATGAGAGAGACAGTTGCTAGTTTTAAATATACTAAGGTTCAGCTGAGAACCGCTTTGGTAGGGAATCCAATTTAAATTTAAAGCGTCATGGTAGGAGAGAGTTTGCATAAATACAAGGCAGCTGTGAGTGCAATCAGGTGTAGGCTGTTGAACCTACCAATACAAGCGGTGAATTTAACACGAGTGGGAGCCTGCATTTAATAAAGGCAGTGGAACCATAATTGTTTAACCAGGCACAAAAATATTTTTTTGCAACAAAATGTATTTACAGAGAACAAGCGGACACTGCATTGAGGGTCACAGTCATTCAGAGTTCCAGCATGTTGGTAGATGTAAGGTCAGGTGACAGTGTCCATACATGAAAGTGATATCTACAGAATGGCGTTCCATTCGTCCAGAGAGTTAAGTCCATGTTCGATAGTGCGACATTTGAATATCCATTTACATTCAAGGCGGTTAAGAGTTTGTTGTTGATCTCCGCCTCTGTGGTTAGGATGCAGGCTGTCAATCACCAGCCATGTAAAGTCCGTTTCTGAGTGTCCTTTTTCAATGAAATGTTCCACTAATGGTGCTGTGGTGATCTTACATCTGATCCTGCTCCGGTGTTGTGCGATTCTGGCCTTGATTTTCTGTGTCGTTTGGCCGATGTATCGTAGTTTGCAGGGACATTCAATACAATAGATTACATTTTGAGAATTACAGTTGGTAAAGGCCTGCAATGTGTGCTTAGAGTTCCCAAATTCAAACAGTTTAGTGTTTATGGTGGAATCACATGCCATGCAATTATTACACTTAAAGCGGCCTTTCAGAGGAGGTAGATTGAGAAAAGAGTGTAAAGAGTTGTCCTTTTTCATCGGTTTTGGGCCCTCACTAAGTGATCCCTAATGTTGCATCCTCTCTTAAAGGCGAAAAGTGGGGTGCATGTCATGAGATCTAAAGGCGTGAGTACCGCCCAATGTTTTTTTATCATTTTAGTGACTTTATTGCTTGCCGGGCAGAATGTGGTCACACACGTGATCCGGGATGTTGGTGTCTTTTCTCTAGGTTGTAGGAGGTGTTCACGGTGAGAGTACCAAGCACGTTTCATGGAACATTTAACTAGATGCCTTGGGTACCCTCTATCTGTCAGTTTTTTGCACAGTATCTCAGATTTCTGAAAAAAGTCTTCCTTGAATTTACAATTCCTTCTGATTCTCAGGAATTGCCCATAAGGGAGACCATCTCTCAGGGCCCTAGGGTGCGCACTGCTGTACTGAAGGAGAGTGTTCCGTTCGGTAGGTTTTCTAAATAGGGTCGTGTAAAGATCTCTGTTATGGTTCTTAATGGAGATGTCAAGGTAGTCAATTTTGGTGTTGTTAAAGTTGTAGGTAAATCTAAGGTCTGGTTGTGCATTGTTGAGCCATGAGCAAAATGCTGTGAGTTCAATACTAGTGCCAGTCCAGATCATAAAGACATCGTCTATGTATATTTTAAAAGTATGTTCAATCCTGTAACCTTTTGTTAAAAACTAAGCTGTTACTATAATAGATTCAAGCTTGTACTCAGATTCAAGCTTGTGCTCTAATTTAATTATTGTCTCGTTTTCACTGATTAGATCAGTACCAGCCGGCCTCATCATTAACAGACGAATGGGCCTAGGATGATTTTCCTTTCCTCTAGTAAGTCCAAAACCTTTTCCTTAGCATTAAGCGCCTTGCTATTAATGCACCAGTCGCCCTTTTCTATGGTGCCTTAAGTTAATAATGGGCTAGCGACCATGATAAAAAACAGCTGCAGTATATTTCTACTCTCACCTTCTTGACCAACTTAATGCCTCATAGCACCAACTCAGTTGTACAGGGAGCCATTATGTATCATGGCGCGCGCTATTCTTAACTGATAAAGGCATTTAACTTAATTTAATTTAATTTTACATTAATTCTGCTTTACCTTGCTGCCTCAACCAAATACATGTTTTGTGCTGATTAGTTGCATAATAGGGAGCCCCAATCAATGCATTAAATTGATTGTTTGCATACACTAGAGGGTCTTTAGATTAATTACATTTCCTATTTCACTACCTCCTATTTAGATTCAGCTTGCTCACCCTTGTCCTGAAGATAAACCCCACTTATTGGGTTTGAAACGCCGTCGACCACCATACAACATGAACTCCTATTACTCCTTGTAAAATAACTGTGGAGCTCATTATACTGTTGTCAATGCGATGCCTTTTAAACCTCACTATCACCCTGCATGTCACGCTTCGTTTCACTTAAATATATGTGAGCACCTGAATACTATACAAAAAATTGTAAAATAAATGTTTATCATTTATCTGACCTACATGACCTTCCTTTGATCTTTCCTTTCCTCCATCGATCCATGGCAGACATCGCTGGAGTCATGATACTGAGACAAGAACAACTGTCCAGTCAGAGTGGCTCCAGCGATGTCAGCCGGGAGTTGGGACAGATTCTGGGGCTCATGGAGAACATGCAGTGGATGACGGCGGAAAGAATGGCTGCCATGGCTGCACACCAGCGAGATGTGGTTGGGACCTTCACTGCCCTGCAGCACATCGTCATGGCATTGCTGCCTCAAGGCCTTGCGCAGATGAATGCTGCTGCTGCTTCTACATTCACATCTCTGCCCCTGATGTGTCAGTGCCTCACAGTGCGGCAGGCAATCCACCACCACCCACGTGTGAGGCACATGTGACATCAGAGGACGAAGATGCGCGTGAATCAACCTTACTGGTAAGGAGGAGGCAGTAGCATTCATCTCCGCCATATGTCCTGTTTCTGCTTGGTTCTGCCCTTTTCATCATCACCTTCCACTGTCCCCCGATACACTCTACGACACTCACCTTGGACCTCGACATGGACTGCCATTTTCTGTTTGGTTACCAATGACACAGCGATCAGACTGCGGAATGAACTCTTCCTCTTCCGATGTACTTGTCATTCCCTGAAGGACTCTGACTGGCCCTCCAGGGACCAATAATGTGAAGTGGGGTTTGCATGGCCCTGTACTGCTCCAGCTGCAACACTCCACTGAATGTGAATTAAACATTCAGAATCGCACAGATGTGACATGCCTTTGATCATTCAAGTATGAGAGTATGGATGAATGTAGGGTCAGTGATTCCCCTTACGTCCATGTTGCTCATGTCGTGGGACTTGAGTCACAGGGTGCAACATTGCCTATTGCGGTCCGGGTGGCGTAGACACTACAACATAGACACAAGCATCAGTTACTTCCATGTCCAGCCCAGAACTGAAGCACGCCCAGAGCCCCGGGCTCATTGTTCCCACCCCTACGCTGGCCTGCCATATGCCAGGCCAGTCTACTCCGCTTATGCTCAGAGGGGGGGGGGACAAAGCTACATGTCCCAGGTCTTCCCTGTAGTGATCTGCTGATCACTGGTCTAGTTGTCAGCATGCCACAACCACTCCCTGAGGGCTGGTTCACACCCACACCACACCCATCCAGCACAGGCGTCACAGGACATGTGACCCTGCCAATAAAAGGGGCCTAGCACGTCACATTCCCCACTGCCGGAGATGACATGATGGCGTCCGCACCACGCGACCCAATCATGAAGGGTCCATGACTTGTGGCACACTGAGTTGGTGGAACCCGCTGCACTGCAGCCGGCACGGGCCTACCGCCACGTGACGATGACTTGCGCTGCACAGGGTTAGTGGCACCTGAAGAGCTGAGCCGGTGTGCAGCCTGCGATGATGCGTTGGCCTTCATACGGCGTCCAGCGAATCAAGACTCAAATTGAACAGTGTGCCCTGCTGGACCGCAGTGTACGCGCAGGCAGCAGTCAGCACACACATGACTCCGCGGTGCAGTGCCACAGGGTGCGCTGGGGGCCTGTGGCGCGGAATTCAGCGATCGGCTGAGGAGGATGCACCGGCACGTGGTGGGCCCTCTTGGAGACATGCCAGTGGCGGCAGGTGAGCATTGAGGCCTGGGTGCGCAGGGGCGGCCAGTCATCGCTGGGCGGAGGACCGGTCTGGGACCAGGGCTGGGGTGCATCAGGCACACAGGATCGCGCAGGCACCACCAGTCATGGCGGCGGACTAGCGGCTGGGTGGGGGGCGCTGCCCTTGCTGACATGACCCTGCATGCGATGATCGTGATGTGCGTGGGTTGGTGTGGGACGTAGCCACCTCGTCTCCAGTGTGAATGTGCCCGTTGAAGGTGGTCGGCCACGTGTGTGTAGGCCTATGGGCAGGTTGTGGCGGAGACTGAGACACATTCAGTAGTCACTTTGGTGGTGGATTGGTGATGTGTGCATTCCCACAGTTGTGAGTTGGGGGATTGTGGAGTTGAGGTGTGTGGTGTGTTCAGTTGGTACTTGCCGATGGGCAGTGCATTTCCATGGAGGCCATCCTCAAAGCCCTGGTTGGTGGCGGACTTTCGAACATGTGGGAATCATGCACACTGCCTGGGGAGTTTGCGACAACATTGGTGGACAGGCCACAGTGGTCCACTTTTGTATGCACAGTGATGGCATGCGTGTGGTTGCTGTTGAGGTGATTGTGTGCAGTGTCGGCAGGGGGCACAAGTCATACACGTGTGCTGTGGATTGCCCCCAACACGTGCGTGACGCCAGCTATGGCGTAGTTCCCTTGCGTGGTCTCAAGATGTTGCTGCGCAGTGTGAGGGCAGGGGTATCGAGCTGACACACACTGTGATGCTTTCAGGTATGATGAGTCCTGCATGATGTGACCGTAACAGCAGTTCGTGTGGGCGTTACCTTCCTCTTCATTCCTGTGACGGTTACGGCCACACGTAGTTCTGTTACGCTCTACTCATGCATGGTTTATCTGGCCTGTGAGCATTCCGGTTTGTCCAAGTGCAGTACACTGTACCAGATTAGGCATGTGACTATACGGAAGTTTGACCATTGTCACCATTTCTCCCACAGGTTTCTGAAGACACGTTGCCCTGTTGAAGTTCCCCTTTGGGAATGGAATGCATTGGCTGAGCTTTTCGTTTTGTTGATTTATGTATTTGTAATAAAGTTCTGTTTTTACACTACTGTTGACTACTGGACTTCATGACCTGGCGCACCCACATTTTGGTTACTACGATCCTGGGTCTGGGGCACGGGGACATCTAGCACGGCTGGCATTGGGGTTGGTTGCGCAGGTACACTACGAGTGGAACTATCGTGTGGTGCGGATACAGGGGCCCCCGTTGGTTTTGTGGACATGCATCCATGACATGTGTGAGGGAGTTTGATGGGGCTGGCTGTGTGACTCCTCTGACTCGGGCAGTTGTTGGTTGGAAGGTGCCAGGGGCCAACAGGTGCAGCACAGCCAGCAGCTTTGTCTGCAGGGGGATGTAAGTTGTCAGCTGCGTTGGTACCGTCAGCCTGTGGGCAATGTGAGTCAGGATGCGGAGGATGGTTGTCCTTTCCTTTTGAGCCTGTGTTGGCCAATGGCTTCCTCTGGCGTTGAGTCTCTGGGGCTGGGGCGTTTTAGGGTCGTCCGCTGTCCTGCACTGCCTAGGTGGTAATCCTGGAGGGGGTGGTCCGGGGGGGACTGGGGGTGGTGGCGGTGGGTGTTGTGGCCCTCTTGGGTCTTTGAGCTGCAAGATCACTGTTTCCATGTCATCTGTTGGTCTTCAGATGTGGCTCTGGGCTGGGCTCCCTTTCTACTGCAGTTGGTCGTCCTGCTTAACACCAGTAAAAGGCAGGTGTTAAATCCCTGCTGCTAACGCGCCTTATCGCCTGTTCTTGGTTCGCATCGCAGATCTGACTGGTTGTTGAGAATCTCGCGAAGTGGTGTTTTCGTGTGTTTTTGCACGGGAACGCCTACTCTGCATATCATTAGAGTTAGTTGTCGCACTCATCCGTGGCGATGTTTTTTGCGGCAGCTATCGCTGGTCAATCAATCAATCAATCAATCACGGCATTTATAGAGCGCGCTACTCACCCGGGAGGGTCTCAAGGCGCTGGGGGAGGGGGTAAGTTACTGCTCGAACAGCCAGGTCTTGAGCTGCTTCCTGAAGGAGAGATGGTCCTGGGTTCGCCGAAGGTGAGTGGGGAGGGAGTTCCAGGTCTTGGCTGCCAGGTAGGAGAAGGATCTTCCTCCGGCGGTGGTTCTGCGGATGCGTGGTACGGTGGCGAGGGCGTGGCTGGTTGATCGTAGCTGGCGTGTGGGCGTGTAGAAGGTCATGCGGTCGTTGAGGTACTTTGGGCCCAGGTCGTGGAGGGCCTTGTGTGCGTGGGTGAGGAGTCTGAACGTGATTCTCTTGCTGACGGGGAGCCAGTGCAGGTCTTTCAGGTGCACGGTGATGTGGCTGTGTCGGGGGATGTCCAGGATGAGTCGTGCGGAGGCGTTCTGGATGCGCTGGAGTCTCTTTTGAAGTTTGGCTGTGGTTCCGGCGTAGAGGGTGTTCCCATAGTCCAGTCGGCTGGTGACGAGTGCCTGGGTGACGGTCTTCCTGGTTTCAGTGGGGATCCATCTGAAGATCTTGCGGAGCATGCGCAGGGTGTTGAAGCATGAAGATGAGACGGCGTTGACTTGTCTGGTCATCGACAGGGAGGAGTCCAGGATGAAGCCCAGGTTGCGTGCGTGGTCCGTTGGCTTGGGCGCGGTGCCCAGGGCCGGGGGCCACCAGGAGTCGTCCCAGGCGGAGGGTGATGAGCCCAGGATGAGGACTTCCGTCTTATCTGAGTTCAGTTTAAGGCGGCTGTTCCTCATCCAGTCGGCGACGTCTCTCATCCCGTCGTGTAGGTTGGCTCTGGCGGTGGTGGGGTCGTTGGGGAGGGAGAGGATCAGCTGGGTGTCGTCGGCGTAGGAGATGATGTTGAGGTTGTGTCGGCGTGCGATGGCTGCGAGGGGGCTCATGTAGACGTTGAAGAGGGTTGGGCTGAGTGAGGATCCTTGTGGAACGCCGCAGATGACTTCGGTGGCTTCGGATCTGAACGGGGGAGGCGGACTCTCTGGGTTCTTCCGGCGAGGAACGAGATGATCCATTCCAGTGCTTTCTCTCGGATTCCGATGTTGCTGAGGCGCTTCACTAGGGTGCGGTGGCAGACGGTGTCGAACGCCGCAGAGAGGTCCAAGAGGATGAGGGCAGCTGTTTCCCCGTTGTCGGTTAGGGTTCTGATGTCGTCGGTGGCTGCGATAAGGGCGGTCTCGGTGCTGTGGTTGGCCCGAAACCCGGACTGCGAGGGGTCGAGGGATCCATTCGTCTCGAGGAAGGCGGCAAGCTGTCTGTTGACGGTCTTCTCGATGACTTTGGCCGGAAACGGAAGGAGCGAGATGGGACGGTAGTTCTTGAGGTCGGTGGGGTCCGCCGTTGGTTTCTTCAGGAGGGCGGTAAGCTCGGCGTGCTTCCAGCTCTCCGGGAAGGTGGCGGTGTGGAAGGAGGAGTTGATGATGTCCCGGAGATGGGGTGCGATGGTGGCGTCGGCTTTGTTGAAGACGTGGTGTGGGCAGGGGTCGGTTGGTGATCCGGAGTGGATGGAGTTCATCGTGCGGGTGGTGTCTTCGGTGCTGATCGGGGTCCAGTTGCAGAGGGTGGTGGTGGCGGGCTTTGGTCCGCCGTAGGGTGCGTTGTTTGTGCGTCGAAGCTGTTGTGTATGTCGGTGATCTTGCGGTGGAAGAACGCGGAGAGTGAGTTGCAGAGGTCTTGCGAGGGGGTGATGTCGTTGTTTCCGGCGCTGGGGTTGGAGAACTCTTTGACGATGCTGAAAAGTTCCTTGCTGTCATGGGCGTTGTTGTCCAGTCGTTCTTTGAGTGCCGACTTCTTGGTGGCACGGATCAGCTGGTGGTGTTTGCGGGTGGCGTGCTTGAGGGCGGTCCTGTTGTCTGTGGTCTGGTCGAGTCGCCAGGTTTTCTCGAGAGTGCGGCAGTTCTTCTTGGATTCCTTGAGTTCGTTGGTGAACCAAGGGGTTTTCTTGCTTCCGGGTCTGCTGGGAGGGTTTTTAGTGGTGCGAGGTCGTCGGCGCAGGCGGTCAGCCACTTGGCGAGGTTGCTGGCTGCTTCGTTTGGGTCCGTTGTGTTGGTGGGTGTGTTCTGGCTGAGGGAGGCGGTGAGCTGCTCGGCGGTGATCTTGCTCCAGCTCCGGCGGGGAGCCTGTTGCGGGTGGTGGTGGGTCGCAGTCTTTCTGAAGCTGAAGTGGACGCAGCTGTGGTCGGTCCAGTGGAGTCCGGTGGCGTGGCTGAAGGAGATGTGCTTGCTGGACGAGAAGACGGGGTCAAGCGTGTGGCCGGCGTAGTGGGTGGGCGTGTTCACCAGTTGCTTGAGTCCGAGGTTGGCGAGGTTGTCCAGCAGGGCGGTGGTGTTTCTGTCGTTGTTGTTCTCCAGGTGGAAGTTGAGGTCCCCTAGGAGGATGTAGTCGGCTGAGGGCATGGCGTGCGGGCTGATGAAGTCTGCGATGTCTTTGCTGAATAGTGTGCGTGGTCCCGGGGGTCTGTAGATGAGGGTGCCTCGGAGGGTGGTCTTGGGGTCAGTGTGTATCTGGAAGTGTAGGTGTTCGGCGGCGGAGAAGGTCTCGTCGGAGTTAGTCGAGATGCGGATGGTGTTCTTGTGTACGATGGCGATGCCTCCTCCCGTCTGGTTGACGCGGTCCTTCCGGGTGATCTTGTATCCATCCGGGATGGCTATGGCGATGTCGGGCGCTGAGGAGGCGTTCATCCAGGTCTCGGTGAGGAAGGCGATGTCCGGTGCTGTTGCGTCGAGCAGGTCCCAGAGTTCCACGGCGTGCCTGTGGACGGAGCGGGTGTTCAGCAGGATGCATTTCAGGTGGTTGCTGCTGTTGCTCGACTTGGCGGAGGTGGTGCACGTCCGGGGGCAGGTGAATCGGCAGGCTTGGCAGGCGAAGGGTCCGTGGGTGCGTCTCGGTGAGGCTCGGTAGCAGGCAGGGTTCCGGCCGGCATTGAGTGCGGTGAGTGTGGCGGCGTCGTAGGTCCGTCGAGTAGTGTTGCGTTGGTGGGTTCCAGGGGTTCTGGCGCTGGGCGCGGTCCAGTCGCGGACGGGCGCAGACGGGCTTGCCTTAGGCGCGCCTTCGGCGCGCGCCAGCGGCGCGGCCGTGCAGCGGCCGCCATTTATGGGGAGGTGGGAGGGAGGAGCAGCTGGGAGGCGGGAGGCAGGGGCAGCGAATGGGCAGTCAGGGGCGGGGCCGCAGGGAACGCAGCGGCGGGAGTGGCGAGAGGCAGCGGGGGCACAGAAAGGAAAAACAGGGGGACAGCAGACAAAATCACGGGCACAACAACAGTGGGGCAGCGAGGGGCACAGAAAGGAAAAACAGGGGAGAGCAGGCAAAATCACAGGCACAACAACAGTGGGGCAGCGAGGGGTACAGAAAGGAAAAACAGGGGGACAGCAGACAAAATCACGGGCACAACAACAGTGGGGCAGCGAGGGGCACAGAAAGGAAAAACAGGGGAGAGCAGACAAAAACGGGCACCGGGGCCACAAGCGGAGGGCGATCTTACCTACAGGAGCAGCGGGCAGACAACACAGGCGGAGCTGTGTGGTGGGGAGCGACCTACCTGGCAAGGTCAAGGGTCGCTCTCCTCACCGTGCAGCGGCCGCCATTTATGGGGAGGTGGGAGGGAGGAGCAGCTGGGAGGCGGGAGGCAGGGGCAGCGAATGGGCAGTCAGGGGGCGGGGCCGCAGGGAACGCAGCGGCGGGAGTGGCGAGAGGCAGCGGGGGCACAAAAAGGAAAAACAGGGGGACAGCAGACAAAATCACGGGCACAACAACAGTGGGGCAGCGAGGGGCACAGAAAGGAAAAACAGGGGGACAGCAGACAAAATCACGGGCACAACAACAGTGGAGCAGCGAGGGGCACAGAAAGGAAAAACAGGGGAGAGCAGGCAAAATCACGGGCACAACAACAGTGGGGCAGCGAGGGGTACAGAAAGGAAAAACAGGGGGACAGCAGACAAAATCACGGGCACAACAACAGTGGGGCAGCGAGGGGCACAGAAAGGAAAAACAGGGGGACAGCAGACAAAATCACGGGCACAACAACAGTGGGGCAGCGAGGGGCACAGAAAGGAAAAACAGGGGGAGAGCAGGCAAAATCACGGGCACAACAACAGTGGGGCAGCGAGGGGCACAGAAAGGAAAAACAGGGGGAGAGCAGGCAAAATCACGGGCACAACAACAGTGGGGCAGCGAGGGGTACAGAAAGGAAAAACAGGGGGAGAGCAGACAAAATCACGGGCACAACAACAGTGGGGCAGCGAGGGGCACAGAAAGGAAAAACAGGGGGAGAGCAGACAAAAACGGGCACCGGGGCCACAAGCGGAGGGCGATCTTACCTACAGGAGCAGCGGGCAGACAACACAGGCGGAGCTGTGTGGTGGGGGAGCGACCTACCTGGCAAGGTCAAGGGTCGCTCTCCTCACCGTGCAGCAGCCGCCATTTATGGGGAGGTGGGAGGGAGGAGCAGCTGGGAGGCGGGAGGCAGGGGCAGCGAATGGGCAGTCAGGGGCGGGGCCGCAGGGAACGCAGCGGCGGGAGTGGCGAGAGGCAGCGGGGGCACAGAAAGGAAAAACAGGGGGACAGCAGACAAAATCACGGGCACAACAACAGTGGGGCAGCGAGGGGCACAGAAAGGAAAAACAGGGGGACAGCAGACAAAATCACGGGCACAACAACAGTGGGGCAGCGAGGGGCACAGAAAGGAAAAACAGGGGGAGAGCAGGCAAAATCACGGGCACAACAACAGTGGGGCAGCGAGGGGTACAGAAAGGAAAAACAGGGGGACAGCAGACAAAATCACGGGCACAACAACAGTGGGGCAGCGAGGGGCACAGAAAGGAAAAACAGGGGGACAGCAGACAAAATCACGGGCACAACAACAGTGGGGCAGCGAGGGGCACAGAAAGGAAAAACAGGGGGACAGCAGACAAAATCACGGGCACAACAACAGTGGGGCAGCGAGGGGCACAGAAAGGAAAAACAGGGGGAGAGCAGGCAAAATCACGGGCACAACAACAGTGGGGCAGCGAGGGGTACAGAAAGGAAAAACAGGGGGACAGCAGACAAAATCACGGGCACAACAGTGGGGCAGCGAGGGGCACAGAAAGGAAAAACAGGGGGACAGCAGACAAAATCACGGGCACAACAACAGTGGGGCAGCGAGGGGCACAGAAAGGAAAAACAGGGGAGAGCAGGCAAAATCACGGGCACAACAACAGTGGGGCAGCGAGGGGCACAGAAAGGAAAAACAGGGGGAGAGCAGGCAAAATCACGGGCACAACAACAGTGGGGCAGCGAGGGGTACAGAAAGGAAAAACAGGGGGACAGCAGACAAAATCACGGGCACAACAACAGTGGGGCAGCGAGGGGCACAGAAAGGAAAAACAGGGGAGAGCAGACAAAAACGGGCACCGGGGCAACAAGCGGAGGGCGATCTTACCTACAGGAGCAGCGGGCAGACAACACAGGCGGAGCTGTGTGGTGGGGGAGCGACCTACCTGGCAAGGTCAAGGGTCGCTCTCCTCACCGTGCAGCGGCCGCCATTTATGGGGAGGTGGGAGGGAGGAGCAGCTGGGAGGCGGGAGGCAGGGGCAGCGAATGGGCAGTCAGGGGGCGGGGCCGCAGGGAACGCAGCGGCGGGAGTGGCGAGAGGCAGCGGGGGCACAGAAAGGAAAAACAGGGGGACAGCAGACAAAATCACGGGCACAACAACAGTGGGGCAGCGAGGGGCACAGAAAGGAAAAACAGGGGGACAGCAGACAAAATCACGGGCACAACAACAGTGGGGCAGCGAGGGGCACAGAAAGGAAAAACAGGGGGAGAGCAGGCAAAATCACGGGCACAACAACAGTGGGGCAGCGAGGGGTACAGAAAGGAAAAACAGGGGGACAGCAGACAAAATCACGGGCACAACAACAGTGGGGCAGCGAGGGGCACAGAAAGGAAAAACAGGGGGACAGCAGACAAAATCACGGGCACAACAACAGTGGGGCAGCGAGGGGCACAGAAAGGAAAAACAGGGGAGAGCAGGCAAAATCACGGGCACAACAACAGTGGGGCAGCGAGGGCACAGAAAGGAAAAACAGGGGGAGAGCAGGCAAAATCACGGGCACAACAACAGTGGGGCAGCGAGGGGTACAGAAAGGAAAAACAGGGGAGAGCAGACAAAATCACGGGCACAACAACAGTGGGGCAGCGAGGGGCACAGAAAGGAAAAACAGGGGAGAGCAGACAAAAACGGGCACCGGGGCCACAAGCGGAGGGCGATCTTACCTACAGGAGCAGCGGGCAGACAACACAGGCGGAGCTGTGTGGTGGGGGAGCGACCTACCTGGCTGGTAAACTGGCTGGTAAACTGGCGATATCGGCAGTTTGCACCAGCTTGGGAATAGGGCGATAACTCTATCGCCACTTTTGCGGCACTAAAGTGCCGATAAATCGGCGATGAGTCCTTGAGAATATGCCCCAATCAGTTTTAGCTTTGAAATTCTAAATGGAGTTGTTGGGATCAGCCCCTCTTGACATTCTTGCTTCACCTGCAGCAGGGGGAAAACCAGTTGTAGAACTCCAAAAAATGAAACAAAAGGAACAAGGCATCATTTTAATAAGGGAGTGTTTTACAGAACTCCAGATCCCCTTCTGATGAAAAAAGAGTTAAGGCATTTGGATTTAAGGCTTTTAGGAATTTTTACAGTAAAGCAACTAAGAAGTGCTGCAAAACGAAGAGGGCATTTTGTGAGAAAGTAGAAAGGCTTGGGTGGTAAAAAGTCGGCAATCACTGGCTGGTGCAACAGATAAGAAAGGCACCTCACCACCACCTGCTATGAACATGCCTAGACCTGGGAACTCTACAGTTAAAAAGAGGCCGTGTGTCATGATGCTGGGACACAGTAGGCTAGTTTTGCTTACCCGAAAGTGAAAGATATGTCAGGGAGGCAGAATGAGAATGCATCAAGCATGGGGACTGAGTGACTGTAGATGGGTCTTTCAGGTGAAAATGAGGAGGTCAACAAATTAGACTGCAGTAGGAATACATCCAGGGTAATTTAAGCAGTGAATATCTCACAACTGCTTAGTTGTTTGGTTCCCACTCGACTAGTTCTTTTAATGTTTATGATGTTTAGATACACCTTTATTATTTCTACCATTTACCCTTGTGTCTTCAGGGAACATAGCAGGTACTTTCTAGGTTGGTTGTCGGCTTTTCTCACAGAGCGTCAGCAAGCGGGTTGGGGATTGTTATGTATAATGTACTCTTACAACTACTATTACCTATTATCTGCCTTTTTCATTAAAGTCAGACTTGTTGTATCAGTGGTGTTTGTAGTTCCCTTAAGAACCTCCCTCTGAGATGAGAATGTGTTAGTCCAAGTCAACTAAAATGCGTGAGAGAAGTGACATCCACTCCAGCATATTTTTCTCTCTCGTTCCAGTCCCCATATTCCCCTCTTACAGATAGTAGGTTAGAAATTGTTACACCTCCACCTATTGTTCTTGCTTGGTGAAGAGTGATGGACTAGTATCAGAATTTCCTCTTCCATATGGTCTCCTAAGAGACTCATTAAGCCCTCCTGGAAGAACATAATTGAGGCACCTAGGGATTAGAATTGATCTCCAATTGGCAGATGGTTGACATTCTGTTTGCTTGCCAGTGATACAAAAAGCAGAAGGGCTCCTCCTTATTCCAAGAAGAAACATCTGAATCTGTAGAACACAAACAAAGCAGAAGAGGTGATGTGTGTTAGTGGAAAAGTGGAGTATCCAAAACACTTCTCAAAACACCTCTTATATTTCACAGAATGTGATAGGTATAAAAAATATACTTCATCAATAAAATAAAATATTGAAAGCTATGCAGTAGAATCAGCTACAGACTCATAGGGCAAAATAAGCATGTAATTATTAGCATAGTTGTTGAGTTATGTCAGTACTTGAATTCCAAAGCTCCATAAATGTTTATATGCACTAAGCCATGCTAACCCACTTTGTGTGAATATGTGTGTGTTGTTAAGTCAAAAATAATGTGGTCCAATGCATGCTGCTTCTATGGGCTACCTTGTGTTGTGAAGGGTTTCCATAGTAGGATTATGGGTGTACCTACGTATACACCCATCTATATGTGCAAATTGCATTGTGACATTGCATCAACTGTAAAAGCGTTCCCCATTAAAAAGCAGGTCTGCTGAGGATGATGAGCTGGCAATGTGTTTAGCAAGAGTGTCAACAAAGGGACCATCACAACTCAGTATATAAATATTGTAAATCATGATGTCTGGAGTTAAGAAAACATGTTAGTGCTATAGGACCTTTTGTACTATGTACTTAGTAGTTGAGCCATTCCCAGGTGTACTAGTATTAGTAAATCTGTTAATGCATCTAAAAACTTGGGTGAATGTGTGGGAACACCCATGCTCTACCCATGGAATGCCTTTCCAGCACAAAGTAATGCAAAGCAGAGACTTGTGCTGCCTTGTTGTGCTCCAGATTTACAATGCAACACAGAGCGAAACAATGTGCCTCCATTTGGCAAACTTAATCTGACTAAAGGGCTTGCGTTGTAAATAAATGTAAAGCAAGGCACCTGCATGTGCTGTGTCACATTACAATTTTTGCATTGTGCAATAGGTGAAGCAAGGCTGTTACCATGCATCCACAAATGTTTTTGGTGTAGTCCAAGGTTTACAAAGACCTGAAAAAGTGGGATTGTGACAAAACGTTACACCTTCCCAAATGCGGTGTAACATGAATATAAATGTTTTGTCTCAGCTTTATTTACTCTTTCCATGTGTGCTGCATAAGGCAGCACACATAAAAAGTGGAAACTTGCTGTATGGAATTATTGATGGGTTCGAAGCTGTCCCTTCCTGTACAAACAAAACCTGCCCCCGACACTGCCACCTTTGCAGTATGGTGGGTGGTTTCATGCTTTGGCACTAGGCACCACATAGTGTGACTCTAGTATGAGGAATCAGAAATACGACATACCTTTGTAAATACAGGGCATTTCTGCTGTCTCTCTTTCATGCAACGCAGTGCAGCAAGGTGCATTGCTAGACTGTGTAGTGTTGCTTCTTATTAAATGTTGATCAAAGTGTTCCTAATGACCAGAGTTGCTTCAAAGGTAACTTCAAACAATGTTGTAAAGTGAAAATATGCCTTGCATGGTCCTCGCTTGTTAAAATAAGATGCTGCTGAGAGCAAACATGTTGTGCGTGGCCCTAGTGTGATAAGAAAGGATGATGCGGAGTACAAACATGTCTTGTGGAGCCCTTGCATGGTAAAAGTGATGCTGCGGAACCCAAACATGTAATGCGTGGCCCTAGCATGGTACCATAGGATGCTGCAGGGAGCAAACATGTCATGTGTGGGCCTAGAGTCTAAAATAGGACACTACAGAGCACAAACATGTCTTGCGTGGTCCTTGCATAGTAAAATATGATGATGCTGAGAACAAACAAGTCTTGCATGGTGAAATATGATGCAAATCTGCGCAAATTGGATGGAAACACCCAGGAAATGAAACAACAGGTGTGGCTACATAACAGGAAGAGTGTGAAGTTCAGTTTTACTTTCTCTTTGTGCTCTGCTCTTGTTGGAGGTGTGGATACTTGCTTGGTTATATTGAGAGCCGTATATATTGTGTGACTTGGCGGATTTCTTTAGTTTGTGATAACTATTTTCTGTTTTCTTTTGTGTTATTTGTGTCTAAAGAGTTTTGTCTTGTTAAACATTTGTTTATCTGTCTGGGGTAGCTTAGGGCTTTAGTTGTTTAGGGGTGTTAAGAGGTGTTTGGTTGTTTTTATTTTATAGTTAGCTATAGTGTTTGTCGGTTGTATGTCTGGGAAGAGGAGAGTGTCAAATTTTGAGAGGGAGGTAGGAGCTTTAATATGGCTAATAGTCCACTAGCTCCCTCGTATGCTGTGGGCTGGCGGGAGAGTGAGCAAGGCCTAATGGCTCTCAGAGAGACGTGTCTGGTGCAAGAACATACCCAGACATCTCACTCCTGTCATATTGGTGGAGAGGACCATATATCATCTGCAGCACCAATGGGCTGATGTGAATTTCCAGGGAGGCGGACCTACTGGAACTCATTGGACTTGAAATAGCTGGGCTTGTTATTATGTATGGGTGAGATTCCTATTAATGTAACCTTTATTGTTCTGTAAAAAGGTTGTGCATATACATCCTCATTAAAATAACATGATATTACAGCAATGATTTACAAAAGCACTCAGTATGTTGAATGTCGGTAGTATAAAACAATCACTCCCTGGAGCATGCGTTAGCAGCATTGCCAAGTCTAAAGAGTACACTTGTTTGACATTGTGTAACATTGTGTAACGTTGAGTGGAGAGGGAATGTGACTAAACACTCCTTAAACTACTGTGTCATTAACTGATATGTAGAACTGCTAAAATGATATCTTTCATTGTGTTTTATGTGCATCATACATAGTGCAAGGATCCTACCACTAAAATCATGACAAATGTACTCCTAATCTGCACAGCTATGTATTGTACTCTTCATTATGTGACAATGCCTTTACATATATAGCAAGGACACACTGTGCTACAAAAATAATATAAATTTACAGCACAGTCCATTGACTTTGTCCTGCAGTGGTTAAAGACACAACATATTTTGAAATAGATCACTTCCACTCTGTGAGCAATGTTTTTTTTTGTTTAAATAAGGGGCCAGATTTATGAAGCTCTTGCATTTTTATTGTGTCATGCAAGATGGTGCAAGGCAATACATGGGCTTCAGTGAGATATACTAAGCCATGCAAGGCCACCTTGAGTGGCCCTCCATGCCTTAGTAAATCTAGAGTATCGCAAGTCACCGCAAGTCACTGCCTTGTGTTACTCTGCAATGGAAAGGAATTACATGGAGAGTGGGTGATCCCAGACATTCACCCATGCTGATTGACACATTCCCAGATTCCATAAGAGTAGTAAACCTGTGAATGCATCAAAGTTGTACTCCTTCTGAATAGCAGTGCACGGAGGAGAAATATCTTCTTTTGTCCACATTTATTCCTCTTTCTAAGGCCTTGATTACAGGTTTAGTGGTAAACACCACCAAACTTGCACCTACGGTAAATAACAATACCACGGTGTTCGGTACATAATATGTGTTAAATAACATTGATTATAAGTTTTTTTCTGTAGACTGCAGAGTCATTATTTAACTCATGCTTTAAATACCAAATGTGTGCAATTGCGGTTTACACTGAATGTATTTTTTAGCACATGTGCTAAATACCTCACCCAATGAATATCACATTCACAAAACATCCTCAGAGATAAGAAACAGCCAGAGCAACACTCAGAAAGAGCTTAGGATATCCCAAAAGTACATCAACAACTCCTTCCGGTGTGGGAGTCTGCAGACATTCATTTTGTGTGGACAAAGCACCTTGAAACAGGACAAACAGAATTCACTCCCGCCGTCTGATATCAATCAGTTAGCCCAAGAAGAAACCTGCCAAAAGTTTACATCATGAACCCAGGCAGAGACAAGAAGTTCAAGTTTATGGATCCTGAGAGGGCGGTCCTAGCAAAAGAGGTGGTAAGACACCATGACCATCTAATGTGCGATTTAATGCTGAAGATCCCACCAAAAACAAAGAAAATCATGCATGGTGACAAAATCAGTACTGAATCAACATATCCATTTGATGTTGATAACATTAAAAACAGGTTCTAAACCTTTAAATTTTAGGTATTTAAGCGAGTTGCCAAGCATAAGCACTAAACAATGGCAACCGGTTTTAGGCCCTCACCTCAGCTCTTCTTCAAAGTGTGGGAAGAACCAATTATGACCATCCTCAACATGTCTGGAGTGAAAGACATGAAACAATGTCTTGAGGTCAGACGAGTCATGAGAGTTCATATGGCTGTTAAAAAGTTGCTATGGCTGAGTCATCATTGTGAAGAGTAACCAATGTAATGTGTTACACATTTTCATATTGATCCGTATATATGCCATAGAAGCTAACAACTCTCTGTTGGTACTGCTGTAATGTATAGAGATTGGGCTACAACAATCATAATGCAGTGTAATCTTCATGATAAAGTGTTATAATCTCCTTATGGGTGATGGTGTTACCACAGTCTGACTGATTTGCTTCTTCTCAGCACCATAACATTCTGGTTTTATACAGATCACCTTTTAGTATATTTGGTGCCTTTGTGCTTTCTATTTGTCACAGCGCAGCAAGATGTCTTGCTTTGTGGTGCTCTGTCAAATCTTAGTAAATATGGGTCTCACTCTCTGCAAAACCCTATCACGTAGCAGAGTATTTTGCTAAAAGTTGACGGAGAAATGGCATGTCTGCTGTATGGTGCCTGCTGTAAAGAATTCTACATTTTACAGCATTTTCAGAAAGGGGGAATGGCAATGGATCTATGTGTTGGGTTCCAGGGTTTCCAGGATGGTGAAAAAATGTTTTATATGGTGCTCATATCGAGCTTGTGTCTCCTCTGGACCTCAAGCGGACTCATGTTTATGGGTTCCAGCTTACTCCTATCCTTCTTTAGGCACTATATGAGGTCATTGATTGGTGGCCTGGCTTCCATTCTCATGCTGCATGGATTGTTGTAGCATAAAATTGATCTGGCATAACTTGAAATAGTGGCTGTTGATGTAGGTCTGGCACAGGTGTGTGTGATATTTTATTATTGTCAGCTCAAACAGTGCTTGTAATGTTTTTTATTGCATTATTGTGTTGGTCTTTCAAATTTTCCATTGTTTTACAGCTTTTATTTAATTCCCTACACTTTCATGCCTTTTTTACCACCTGCTTTTGTCTGGAGGTATTTTAAGGTGGTATTTTCCACTGTTTTTTAATAAAGTCTCATACTTGTAATTAGGTGTTGTTAGACATGTCAGGTCTTGACGTGGGTTCCCCTGTCTTTTTGTTTCTGACCGACTGCTTTTGATTCTGTGCTGAATTTCATTTTTGCTAGTGTGAAGGCATTGAGCACTTTAATACTGCTGATCAGTGCTGAAGTGCAAATGCTCACTGTTTAGAACATGATGGTAATTGATTCCTCCCTGATTGGCATATTTGATTTAACAGCAAGTATCTAGTACAATGTACCAGGGGTGCCCAGGGTCTGTAATTCAAATGCTACTAGTTGGCCTGCAGCACTGATTGCACCACCCACTCAGTAGCCCTTTAAACACGGCTCAGGCCAGCCATTGCAGTGTCTGTGTGTGCAGTTTATCCTTTTATTGTATTTCAGTCATCCCTAAGGTAGGCCCATGGCGGACCAATTGGTAGGAAGCAGTGTATTTAAAAGGTAAGACATGTGCTGGTGTGTTTAACATGTCCTGAAAGTGAAATACTGAAATACTGCTAATTTTGTTTTTCACTATTGCAAGGCCTATCTCTGCCATAGAGTAACATTGCAATTGCATTGATACTTCTTTTATGAGTAATTTCCCATTGGGAGTAGATAGAGATTTGGGGGTTAGAGTCTCTTGACCCACAATTTAAAAATGCATCTTTTGATAAGGTTGGTGTTTAAATTGCAAGTCTTAAAATGCCACTTTTAGAAAGTTGGAATTTTTATACTTTAACTATTCTGTGCCTCTGCCTGTCTATAGAATACACATCTGGGTTAGGATGACAGCTGGGCTGCTTGTGTATTCAATCTGGACAGTCACACAAAGGCAGCTGAGGTGCGCCCTGCATATCCTGATGGCACATCACCAGGCTGATGGGTCTTCCCAAGTTAGAGTGGTGGGAGGAGTTGACACTGGCACCTGAAGAGGGCTGTGGTGTCCTCACACAAAGATGTTTCTACCCCCTGTAGTGTCTGGAGCCCGGGCAGGGAAAGGCAGGGTCTTGTGCACTACAAAGACAGTCCTTTGAAGTTTGCCTACTTCAAAGGATAAATCAATATACGTACTGAACCTGTGGCCACATATATTCAGACCACTTCTGGATTGATGGCATTCTGCCAGGAAGAAGAGCTGGATGCTGTCAGGAGGCACTGCCACTCTACTGTCTGCTTTACTGTGCTAGCCTGCTGCTTGCTGCTTCTGTCCTGGGAGTGAAAGGACAAGACTTCGCTTTCTACATCCTGCTTTCTGAGGTTCTCCAAGGGCTTGAGTTTAGCTTGCCTCCTATTAAGAAGTATCAGGGCCATCAAAAACTTCACCTACCAGCAACTGGGCTCTCTGTCTGAGAGTCGTGTCTTGCCAGGTGGTGCCAAATCCAGTTCCTGGACCCTTGGAAGTGAGTTCTAGTGCAACAAGAAGAAGAAATCAATGCACCGGCTCACAGCGTCTTCTGGATCGGAGCATCATGGCAAAACTCGATGCATCGTCACTGCCTGTACCAGAGCATGGTCCCACCTTGACTCAATGACTATGACTTACCATGCAAGCCCCAGCTTTCTGTCGCATCACCTGGAAGGAATCATTGCTGGGTGAGTTTCGTGCACCACATCACCAAAGTATGTGGCGCAATGCTCTGACTGCAAAGCAGCACCTGCTTCAACCCACAGTGTGAGTTGACTTTTGAAGCATCATCGATGCATTGTCGCTGAGCACCACTTTCATCATGCATCGTGCTGTGGATGACGCATCACCTCCCCTGTCACAGTAAGGAACTGATGCATCACCTCCGCTCCCTATCATTAAGGAACCGAACCATCACCTCCCCTGCCCTAGTACAGAACCGACGCCTTGCTGACATTTTCGACACTTCACCTCCCCTGCACCTCGCATTGTCTGGTATTTTTAGCGAATCTAAGGTACTTTGGCCTGGTCAAGCACATTCATTAATTTCAAGGAACTACAATTCTATTTAATCTTTTAAAAGTGATATCTTGACTTGCGTGTGTTGGATTTGTGTCTCTTTAGTCTTGTTTTATTCAGAAAGATATTGACTATTTTTCTACACTGGTGTGGAGTCCTTTTGTAGTGTTTTCACTGTATTACTGTGTGTGTGCACAAATACTTTACACATTACCTCGTGGGTAAGCCTGACTGTTCTGTGCCAAGCTACCAAGGGGGTGAGCAGGAGTTATCTTAGGTGTGCAACTCTCTTACCTTGACTAGAGTGAGGGTCCCTACTTGGACAGTGTGTGTACCACTGCCAATTTCAGACCCCATTTCTAACACTGGTGATCAGCGGTGAGGATAGGACTTGTATTTGTACTTTACATACAGTGATTGGTGTACACTACTCTCATGTCGCAGACCATTACGTAACCACATACCATTTTTTCCTTTTGGTCTTTGTGCTTTTTTGAGTCTTTGCAACTTTTGAGTTTAGTCCACAATCATGTCCTAGTCTGGGGTGTCATCAGCTGTGCTGTAGATTTGGTGTTTGAGCAGGAGAAGTTGGAAACCTATATGCCGCCTCAGGTCAAAAAGTTCTGCAAGTCGCTCAAATGTCCTTTTAGAGGCCTCACTAGGAAAGAGGAGCTGCAAAAGGCACAGAGGGCCTGGTTGGCAGCCAGTGAGGCTGGTGAGCACACAGAGGAGAGAAATGATATGGTGGACATGGAGGAACAGAGCCTGGAGAGTGATGCTGTGGATAATTAGGATCTGCCTGGGGGAAGAGCACACTCTAGGGCCAGCAGCAGTGTTTCATCCAAAGGTCTGTCCCCAAGGAGTTGGAGAACAGGTGGGAAGCTATAAAGCACAAGCTGGAGCTAGAAAAGCTCATAGATGGAGCATGAAAGGGAGATCCAGTTAGAACTAGCTAGGCTCAAAAGGGTCGCAGAGAAAGAAAAAGACACTGTGGAGAAGGTCAAACTGGCCATGTAGGAGATAAAAATTATTTTAGCTCAAGAGCTGAGCTTGAAGGAACTGGATTCAAACAGCAGGTCCAGGACAGATGGTGGCAGCAGTTCTACAGTGCAAACTGTGGGAAAGATACATATACCCAAGGATCTGGTGAAGGATTTTGTTGTGGGGGATGACATAGAGCAGTGTTTTATGGTTTATGAAGTAGCGTTAAGAATGAACAGGGTCCCTGATTGAGATTCGGGAGCAAGCCTGTGGAAGTACTTCACAGGGGAGAGGAGAGACACCTTGATGGAATAGTTCCAGAAGACCAGATGAGGTACCCCGCCATGAAAGATGCACTAACCAGGAGGTATGGTCTCACCCCATAAAGTTACAAGGTGAAGTTTAGGAACAGTACTAACCTTGATTTTCAAACTTAGGTTGAGTATGTTGATTTCTACTGCAGAGCACTGGATGGTTGGGTGAAGTGCAGTGTGGAAACAGATTATTGGTGGCTGTACAATTTGATTGCATGGGAGACCTTGTATTATCGTCATTTTTGAGAGCTGCACCAGCACTTAATTGGCTGCAGAAAGCTTTCTAAGAAGGTGGACCACTGGCTCAGCATCAGGGTCCAAAAGAATTTGTATGTGGGAGACTCAGCCAAAGGTGGGTATGTTCCCCAACAGAAGTAGGAACGGGGACAAAGATAAAAGTAAGGGGCTCTTTGAGGGCATCTGTGAGTCCATCCATGCCTGTTGACGGTCTTCTAGGTAACGATCTGGAGCATATCGCCTACAAGGAGGTAGAGCTCAGGTCACACATGTAAATGTTTTGATTGCCAGACTGGGTGTGCTTGACCACGAGGTCCAGGGCCACCAGAGAGGGTGCTCAGAAGGAACTGGAGCCTGAAACAGTGGGCTAGGTGCCTGGCAGTAAGAGAAGGAACAGGGGCCAAAGGAAATCCAATCCTGAAATTCCATAGGGTACGGGAGCAGGCTGAACCTCAGACGGACACCCTGGTACCTAAAGGGGAAGATGTGGCTGAACTGGGGGAATCTGCCTGACCTGACCCATTAGCAGCAGTAGGGAGGCCGCACCAAGGAGGAATTCTGGATGCATGCCGACGACAATGTAGCTGGTTACACCTCAGGATCTCACCTGATTTTTGGGGATAATAATCTCATGTACAGTGAGCCTAAGATTTCTGAGCCTGGGGCAGCCCATCTGTAGGTGGTAACCCAGTGCATAAGAGTCTTCTTACTGGGTTTGGCTCATGATGTGCCTCTGGCAGGTCATTTGAGGCAGGACAAGACATTTGACATCCTTGTCACCCACTTTTATTGGCCCCAAATGAGGAAGACCTCAGGTGCATTCTGTAGATCTTGTCATACCTGCCAGGCGAGTGGCAAGTCTGGGAAAAAGTGCAAGGCTCCTCTCCAACTGTTTCTGTCATGAGCACCCCTTTTGAGCAGGTGGGCATTGACATTGTGGGGCCTCTGGATCCCAAGACAGCCATGGGCAACCGGTTTATCCTGGTCTTGGTGGACCATGCCACCCTGTATCTGGCAGCTATCCCTCTGAGGACAGTGACTGTTCCCACCATGGCTAGGGCCCTTATGGGGATCTTTACCTGTGTGGGTTTTCCCAAGGAGGTAATATCTGACCGGGGTACCAATTTCAAGTCTTTGTACATGAAGGCCATGTGGAAGGCATGTGGTTTTACCTACAAGTTCACCATGCCTTACCACCCCCAAAGCAATGGGTTGGTTGAAAGGTTCAACCATACCCTGAAGGGCATGAATATGGGTCTCCCAGAACCCATGAGGCATAGGCGGGACGTCCTCTTACCATGCCTGTTGTTCACCTACAGGGAGGTACCGCAGAAGGGGGTTGGCCTCAGCCCTTTTTAACTTCTGGATGGGCACCCTGTGACAGGGCCTCTCAGTTTGGTGAAGGAGGGCTGGGAGAAAACTCCTAGGATGCCACTCCAGGATATATTCAGGAACCAGACAGACCGCTTATGGAAACTTGCTCAGGAGAATCTGGAAGCAACCAGGAGGACATGAACTGCTGGTTTGACTACAATACTACTCGGGTTGAGTCTCAGACTGGCCAGAAATTGTGGTTAAGGACACCAGTAGAACCCCGTGCTCTACAAGACCACTGGTCTGGGCCATTTGAGGTGAAGGAGCGCAAAACTAATGTCACATACCTGATGGACATGTAAACTCCTATGAACCCTTTGAGGGTCCGTGGAATGAACTGCCTCATGCCACACTTTGAGAGGTCTGAGTTGACCATGCTCTTGGTCACGGATGATGGGGTGGAAGAGGAGAGTGAACCTCTCCTGACCTCCTGTCTTCTAAAGAGCAGGATGGGTCAGTAGAGGGTGTGATCCTATCCCCTAATCTGACCCTAGAACAGCAGAGAGACTGTCACCAAGTGCTGGGAAAGTTTGCCTCTCTGTTCTCACTCAACCCTGGAGTCACCCAATGGTGCACCCACGACATTGACACTGGGGACATCCTACCTGTTAAAGACAAGTTTTACTGGTTCTCTGATAGAATATGAAACAGCATCAAGGAGGAGGTCTCTAAAATACTGGAGTTAGGGGTGATTGAGCCCTCCAACAGTCCTTGGTCCAGCCCAGTTGTCTTGGTCCCAAGGCTGCCCCACCCAGAGTCACACCTGAGATGAGGTTCTGTGTCGACTATCATGGGCTCAATCACTAAAACTGATGCACACCCCATCCCCCGAACTAATGAGCTCACCGACCGGTTGGGAGCTGCCAAACTCATCAGTTTGTTTGACTTAACGTCTGGGTACTGGCAGATTGCCTTGACCGAGGGGGCAGTGGGCACAAGAGAAGTGCATTATCAGTTCTGGGGAACGCCCAGGCCACATTCCAGAGGTTGGTCAACAAGGTCCTGACTGATTTGCAGAACTTCAGGGCCACCTACCCTGATGACATTGTAGTCTTCAGCTCCAGCAGGGAGGATCATTAGAACCACCTCCAGGAGGTGCTGAATGCGCTACAGAATGCAGGCGTCACTATCAAGGCCAGTAAGTGCCAGATAGGGCAGGGGTCTGTGGTGTACTTGGGACACCAGGTAGGTATCAGCCAGGTGGTGCCCTCCTGTGATTCTGGGCAAATCACTTAATCTCCCCATGTCTAATAAAATGAATGTGTCCTCATGTAACGCAACTGGTGCTATGTAAAGCGCTCTGATACACAATACCTTCGGGTCAAGTTCGCGCTATATAAAACTCAGTGAAAAAAAAAAAGGATTGACAACATTCTGGCTTGGGCACCCCCGAAGACCCAGACTGAGGTGAGAGCCTTTTTAGGTCTCACCTGGTATTACAGGATATTCAGCAAGGGGTATGGCACCATTGTTGCCCCTTGATAGACCTGACTTCCAAGAAACAGCCACATCAGGTGATATGGACAGAGGCATGCAAGACTGTGATGCCCTGAAGGAGGCTCAAGGGTGCTCAAGGCTCATGACTTTTCCAAGGAATTTGTGGTATAGACTGATGCCTCAGAGCGGGGTGTGGGAGCCATGCTTTCACAGCTAAATGAAGAAGACCTAGATCAACCTGTAGCCTTCATTAGTAGGAGGTTATTTCTCAGGGAACAGAGGTGGAGGGTAACAGAAAGGGACAATTTTGCTGTGGTTTGGGCACTGAAGAAGATAAGACCCTACAAGTTTGGGACTCACTTCTGAGTTCAAACAGATCACAGGCTCCTCACATGGTTAAGGCAAATGAGGGGTGAGAATCCTAAACTGCTGAGGTGGTCCATCTCCCTATATGGTATGACCTTTATGGTGCAACACAGCCCTGGTAAAGAACACTCCAAAGCTGATGGTCTGTCTAGGTTCTTCTGCCTTAGCGATGAGAACTCCCAGGTGGTTGGGTAGTTCTCCCCACTTTCAGCTGGAGGGGACACATGTTAGACCTATCAGCTCTTAGTGTTGTTTCTCCTATCTTTTTGCTTCTGACCTTCTGTTTTTGATCGTGTGATGAACTTTGTTTATTGCTGGGGTTAAGACTCTGGGCACTTTACCATTGCTGATCAGTGCTAAAGCGCAAGTGTTCTCTGTTTAAAAAATGATGGTAATTGGTTCCTCCATGATTGGCATATTTGATTTACCAGCATGTCCCTAGTACAGTGCAACGGGGTGCCCAGGGCTTGTAAATTCAAATGTTACTAGTGGGCCTGCAGCACTGTTTTTCACTACCAGGACATGTAAAACTTAAAGGTACATGTCCAACCGTTTAATCAAAAAACACACTGCTCTATGGGTTACCTAGGGCCTACCTTTGGGGCGACTTATATGTAATAAAGGGCAAGGATAAGGCTTGGCAAGGGGGTTATGTTGCTAAGTCGAATTTCCAGTTTAAAAATAAATTCAAGCTTCAGTGACAGGCAAGGGACATGTTTTAAGGGACTACTGATGTAGGTGGCAAAATGAATGCTGCGGTTCCACTAGTAAGGGTGGGCGGAGAACTCCGCTCCGCCAGCGGAGTTTGCGAAGTTTTGTCAACTCCGTGCTCTGCTGGGTGGCAGAGTTAGACAAAAAACTCTCAGTCCGACGAGTGGCGAAGTTTGCCCCCACCACCCACCCCTAATTTACATACACGTACATTATAAAAGGACAAAAAAACAAAATAGGGATATTGTATGAAAAGACTAACTCACAGAAAAGCTTGTTACAAAGAAGTGCTTTTCTGTACCTGTGTTAAGTCTTGTTTGAATAATTAAATATATTATTTAGATGAAAAGAGAATAAGATACGCAAGGCGCGAGCTTGTCCGATTTCAGTGTTTTTCTTCCACCTGAGTCACCTTTCCAAGGCAGTTGTGCAAGATTCATTTTTGTTTTGTCTCCTCCGGCGAGGAAACTGAAGCACTTGAGGCAGACCGGGCGGAAGGGAACAGCCACGAGGCTGGAGCAGTGGAACGAGGGTGGTTGGGAGGAAACTGGAGGGCAGCGTGGAAAGGATGAGGCACTGAGAGACGGTACAGCCGGAGCGGGAATAACAACAACAACCTACTGAAGGGGAAGGAGGTTGGGATAGACGGAGGGGAGAGAGGGGGAGGAGACATTGGAGGTGTTTCTGCATTGATTCAGGTGACAGAGAGGGGAGGAGGGTTGAAGAGGGCACGGGAAATGTAGGGAGGGGATGAAAGGCGAGAGACAGAAGGTTGGGGGTGATCCAGAGGCGTACTAGCAGCAGATACTCCACTACCATATACTCACCTGGGCCCATACAACTTACTTCCACTAAATACCAAGTAGACCACTGGAACTTTTAGTTTATGTTTTCATACCTCAAGATCTAGTTATTCCTTCTCTAACTAAAACCTTTCACTGATCAAATAGTTCTTTCCTCTGGTCAATGGACTATTAGGTGGAACTAGTTGATGGTGATAATTAACATAACTTATAAATCCTTTTCTCGATTATAATGAAATAATCACAGACTCGGGAAGTTTTAAAATCTTTATCTAAATTATGTGAGTGTGAACCATCTCAACGTTTCAGTACACCCTCATTCGCAAGACTGCCAATTCAATCAAAAATTCAATAGGTATAGCAATTCAGATCCACACAACAACTATGCTCAGAAAGGAGAGGACAGAGAGAGAAGAACAGTTATCAAGACGATGAAATTATAATTACCAAGTATGGTGTGAAGACCAACCCCCTGGCCAAAGGGCTGATAAGGGTCCCCAGGACAGATCAGGAGACAAAAACTTCAGGACAGGAATCAGGACAGGATACTTCACCTCTCTAGATACCGATGACTGCGTTGCACCCCTCTCTAACACTCACTTCCTCCTTGTGGTTCTTCCGCGATCTTCTTTCTAACCCAATTAAATTAAATAGATGGTTCTGCATTCGATTTTCTTCATCAGCGTCTCACAGCTTCGGCACCACCCACAGCACCGACAGCATCCCGAGCTCTGCTTCTGTGCTCCGGTAAAGTTCTGCACCATCAGCACACCCAGTTCTACCTAACTAACTAAAACTACCTCAATTATACCCTTCCATAGCCATGTACCACCCATTAATCTTTCAATTTCGCAAAATACTAACTCTGATTGGACAGGCAAAGGGGGGATGATCATCACACCATGCTTACATTTCGCTTATTCCATTAAACCATTGTTTCAAACTCCTCCCTTCAAACTTTATTAAATCATTTCCTTTCCCATACATCTCCAAACTTTATTAATACAAAATGTAACAATCTCCTGAATAAAGCTCCTTCATATGAACTCTTCACCCTCATGTTCCCAGGGCACATCTTCGCTGGCCTTGGACGCGTGACAAGTCCTTACTCATCCTTTCATATTTTCTCGCCAGTACGCATGCGTGGTGCTACGTCAGTCGGCTCGATTCAGACAAGTTTGACAGGCCCAAATGCGCACTAATAATAAAGTCAAAAAAAGAAATGTTATTCTCAAAAATAAATGATTTCACTGTATACCACCAACCTCTACTCTAACCCATTCTATTTATTATTACACTTTCTGCATTTGCGTTAGTATAAAACTTATTTTCTAATTCCAGCAGGCCGGTGCCATGCATGTGAGTTTTCAAGCGGCCCTTTTATGGTTCTTTGCGCAGGCGCCAGAATTTCCCTCCAAGCGTTAGTACGTCATACTACGTAGATGCAGTAGACGCATGCGTAGTAAAGATCACCTGTGAAAGTGCGTATAGTCTTTCGTTCATGTTACTGCAGTTAGTAAACACATAGGCAAGCTTCATTTTTCCGCGTGTCTCTTTTTAAATGCGAATTATTAATTACAAACACGTTGTTAGTAAATCGTTAATGAGTTTAAACGAAAGCATTGCTTCCGAGCAAGTCTCCATTACGAGCCCTTGCTCCATCAATCCCCTCTCTGATGGCATCTTAAGCCATCACAAAATTACCCATCCCATCCTAGCTACCAACTTTAGCACTTCTCCGTTTTTCTCTATTTCTCTTCACAATTTTTCGTCAGTTAACTCGTTTCCTTCTAAATCTCTCATCTTTTTATATAATCTGCCTTTCATTTCTTCCAACTGTATTTCATCATATTTTCTCTTTCGTTTCTGTCCCTTTCCCTCTCTTTCAAAATGTACTTTCCCCTTCTTTCTTTTTCTACAACACTTATATGTAATTATCATTAACATCACTACTGTTACTATCATAACTAATGGTATTATTATTTGACCTAGGAAACTTTTCCCAAAGTTAGCAAACCATTTCCCTATTGATGTTATACTTTTTGTTAGTCTTCCCCATACACTACCAACCTCCAGTTGAGTCAAGTCTTTATGCATTCTCATAATATTTTCAATATATCCTTTAATTTCTCTGCTCTTGTCCGGAATATAAGTGCAGCAATGTTGAATTTTAAACATGCCACAAACTCCACCTTCTTTTGCCAATAATATGTCAAGAGCAAGACGGTTCTGTAAAACCATGGACCTGATTGCAACCATTTCTGTGTTAATCATTAAGAATCCCCCCGCAGTATCTGTAGAAAGACGATCAACTATAGTTGATAACTTACACATTTTCTGTAAATTAAGAATGACTTCAACTGAGGGTATCAATGCACTAAAAATGTCTCCTACAATTTCAGAAAAACTAGCTCTTCTTCTGCTTGTTAATCCATTAGATTTTCCATTGGTTCCACTGATTTTATTTACATGATAAATCTTTGGAAAGACTATTCCAAAATAGCAGCTCCCATACCATCTTGCAGGTAACCTATAATAGGCATTATTCCCACAAACGTAATATACTCCTGGAAACACAGGATCAGTTCCCACTTTTAGTCCCCACCCTCCTAAAATTAGGAAGTTGTGTTCACATTCACTGGAACCAATGTCATTATTGTTATAATCTGTCTTTAATCTATGGAGGCAGAATTTTCCCTTTTTCACAAAGTCCAGGGACATCGCAGCAAGAGCCTTGCCACTTGCATAGATTCCCTCCTTCCCAACCCATGGAGGTACATGGGTTTTCTGTTTAGTTGCCTTCCTTTTTAAATCCTGTCTCCTTTCTTCTACTAAATCTAAAAAATCTTTTTCTTCTTTTCTGAATGTACATGTTAGATTATCTTTACGTGCCTGAACTAAATCTATTAAACTCATTATTAAGAAAAATTCACCCATAAACTGCATTTTTATTAGTAACTACTGGATTCATATTCTTTCTAATAGGTAAATCAGAAAATACTACATCTATATCTGAATAAAAATATTGAAGTCTCCCTGTAGCATAAAATAAACTTGATAAAATACTACATGACACACCATACGTTAAAGGTATATGGTGATACGTCACCCCTTCTGATACTGATGTGGGTAACTTCATACACATGTAACAGTTGTTAATTTCCATATTGAAATAACAATTTAATAAACACATTAGAAGACGTATTATAGTCTGATTCATTATGATAATTTGCCTCATCTTCTACTCCTATTTCTATTTCGGTCTCTTTTATTCTATCCACCTTAACATTAGTATCTGTGTTATTCTTGTCACTTGTTTTCATTAATAAAGGTACTCCTACCGTTAGAAATAACCATACTAATGCTACTGATAAAATACTGCAAAAACAAAATCTAAAACACTTTCTTTTTAATCCACATTTTGATTTTCCGGTAACTTCAGTTTCTGCCATTTTACTCCTGAGAAAATGTCTTTTCTCTTATCTTTTCTTTGTCAGTTTTAACTTTCTTTTTCATTCTTAAGGAGGCTTCAATTTGCTTTCATCAATCTGTGCAATATGGACCTCTTCTGTTTCATCAGACAGATCCAGGGACTCAAATTCCTCTAGTATAACGTAAGTCCAATCAGGAGCCTTGTATCTCCTGTTTAAGTTTCTCAATCTTGGACTTCGTCGAGTTATCTTTGCTAAGGTTTGTTTAGGTCGTGTTTGACTTGTGATTTCATTTACTTGTTCTGGTTTCTTTTCTGATTTTCTCAAATGATATCTTAATTTCTTTACTCCAGTTGGCCAATTGTCTCCCTTTCTGACTCTTTTGATTTGTACTGCGTTTTCACCTTCTTTATCTCTTTGTAAAGTTCTTTTTATTTCATTTATTCTGGGCACAATCTGTTCTGTTTCTCTGTTTTCTGTGCTTGTACCTTCTTTTACTTCCTCCTGCTCAGGTCCTACCATATTTTGTTCTTCTTCTTCCTGAGCTTGTTGTTCTAATTCTATCTGACCCTATTTAGGTCTTACTTCAAACCTTTCTTCTTCTGCCTGAACCCGTTCTTCTAACTCTATCTGGTCCTGTTCAGGTCTTAATTCAAAATTTTCTTCTTCCGCCTGAAAGTGTTCTTCTATTTTTCCCTCATCAGGTTCGTGTGTGTCTTTTTCAATTTTCACCTGAGTGTGTTCTTCTTCCCCTGTCTCTTCCTGTCTACTTTCCTGTCTTTTCAGTTCTGTTCTTCTTCTTGTTTCAATAACATCATCAATTATTTCAATCACTGGTATCCATTCTTCCTGACTTATATCTGGCTGTTCGTCATATGGTTGTCTTTCAGAATCTATCACTCTAGATTCTTCAATTTCACAGCTTACAACTCCTGACGCTTCAGCCTGTTCAGTCAGTGGTTGCTCTTGTTGTTCTGATGGGCTCGGAACTCTTCTGGTATGAATCCAATTAGGCAAACCTGCACACTTCACTGCTGTGGTAGTGACCAGTATGACTTGTCGCGGTTTATCCCACCTTGGTGCTAAGCACGACTTTCTTGCGTGTTTCTTCACTAGCACCCAATCTCCAGGATTCAAATCATGCGCTTGGTCTGGCTGTCTTTCAACTGCGTCTTCTCCAACCTGGTGAGAGAGAGAACGCATCATTTCAGCCAATCCTTTGCAATAGTCCAATACCAGGTCATCAGTTATACTCATTAGTTTATTTCCAGGAATAAATGCCTGTCTCATGGCTCTTCCCATGAGAATCTCATGTGGGCTCATTCCTGTTTTTCTGTCTGGAATACTTCTGAGACCCATCAATACAAGAGGTAATGCATCTGGCCATTACAGCTTTGTGGATGCACACACCCTATCCAATCTTGACTTGATTGTGCCATTCATTTGCTCAACAATTCCAGAGGCCTCTGGACGATAAGCACAGTGCAGTTTTTGTTCAATGTTAAATGCAGCACAGATTAATCAAATTATATCATTATTAAAATGAGGGCCTCTATCCGATTCCAAAGAGACCGGAAAACCAAATCGTGGAACTAACTCCCTCAATAACAATTTTGCAACTGTAAGACTATCATTTCTTCGAGTGGGATAGGCTTCCACCCATCTTGAGAACAGGCACACTATGACAAGTATGTATTTCAGTCCATTACATTGGGGTAATTCAATAAAATCTAACTGTAGCCTGGTGAAAGGTCCTTCTGCCTTTCCGATCTTTCCCCAGCTTACCACTGTCTTTCTACCTGGATTCTGCTGCTGACAGGTTAAGCATCTTTGGCAAAGGCTCTCTGCGATTACCCTGAACTTCGGATTGTACCAACACTGTCTGAATAGCCTGATCATTGAGTCTCTCCCTATGTGTGTTGCTCCATGATACACTCTTGCCATTTTTTAAAGCAAACAATCTGGCATGACTGGTCTTCCATCTAAATACACCCATACTTCATCTTGTGGTCTCTTTGTACAAGCTGCCTTTATCCAAAATTCCTTTTCTTTTACCTCAACTTCTTCCTGCAATTGTCTAATCTCGTCCCATGTTTCTGGTACTGAGAAAAGCAGAAGTTGGCATCTGGTTTCACCCGTTTCAATTTTTCTGTTTATGGCCACTGCGTTTTTAGCACAGTATTTGGCCACTTGATCAGTATAATTATTGCCAGCAGTCATATAGTCATTTCCTGACTGATGTGCAGCGCATTTTACAACTGCTATCTCTTTTGGCAATTGTAATGCTTCCAACAAATCTTTCACATTTTTGCTGTTTCTGATAGGAGATCCTGAAGAAGTCAGAAATCCCCTCTGCATCCAGAGCTGGCCGAAGTCATGCACAACCCCGAACCCATATTGACTGTCCGTAAATATGGTTACTCTCCAATTTTTCCCCTTTCTGCATGCCATTGTTAAGGCAACCAATTCAGCTACTTGTGCAGACTTGACCCCAGGTAAACAGGATGCTTCAATTACCCCAGATATTTTACAAACATCATATGCAGCACTTAATCCTCCTTCTTGTGTCCTGAGGCAGGAACCATCTACAAATAACTCATGGTCAGCCTCTTTCAACTGTGTCTCTTTTATGTCGGGGCGGGGCTTCGTGCATAACTCAGTCACGTCCAAACAATCATGATCACTCTCATCTCTCACTTCTTCATCGCAGGGGTCTGGCAATAGGGAAGCTGGGTTCATAATCGTACATCTTATCACGGACACGTTCTCAGCTCCCAAAATCACTCTTTCATACTTAGTCAATCGACTTTTGGGTGAGATGCTGTGTTCTTGTTCTTGTCAAAAGAATTTCAACTGAGTGTGGAACGAAAACTTTCACCGGTTGTCCCATCACTATCGACTCACTTTGCTCCAGACTCATACAAGTAGCAGCTACTGCTTTTAAGCAGCCAGGCAATGCTGAAGCCACTGGGTGCAATGTAGCTGAAAAATATGTCACTGGACGTCGACTCAATCCATGTGTCTGCGTAAAGACTGAAAGTGCGCAATTCTCTCTCTCACAGCAAAACAGAGCAAAGTCTTTTGAATAGTCAGGCATGCCCAAAGCAGGAGCCTCACACAAACAATTTTGCAATTTTACAAATGCCTCTATGCAGTTATCATTCCAATCAATCAGATCTTTTGCTCTTTTCCGGATCATCTGTATTAATGGTTTAGCTAACATAGAAAAGCCATTAATCCATTGCCTACAGTATCCAACCACTCCCAAAAACATTCTCATTTCTCTCTGTGTCTGTGGCAATTGCATTTCTTTGATTATTTTTATTCTTTCCGGTGTCACTTTTCTAACTCCTCTTTCTATTTTATGCCCTAAATATCTTAACTTCTTGTTGACAGAACTGTAATATTTCTGGAGACACCTGGTGTCCTCCTTCTGCCAAATGGTTCAGTAATGCAATTGTGTCTGTGACACAATCTTCTCTTGTTTTTGATGCCACCAGGAGGTCATCAATATATTGTACCAAAACAGATTTTCCAGGCATAATCAATGACTCTAGCCACTTTTTCAAAATCTGATTAAAAATTGAAGGAATCTCTGTATACCCTTGAGGAACTCGACACCATGCGTAAATATGATCCTCAAACTTAAACGTAAAAAGATACTGAATGTCTGGGTGCAAAGGAATTGAAAAGAAAGCTTGACATAAATCAATTACTGTAAATCAACCTGCATTCCAAGGTATCTGATAAAGGATCACTGCTGGATTTGGCACTATTGGACAACAGGGAATTACAATTTTATTTATTTTCTGTAGATCTTGCACTATTCTGTACTTTCCGCTAGGCTTTTTCAGTCCCATTATTGGCGAATTACAGGGACTACCCATCACTTCTTTTAAAATACCTTGTTTCACCATTCGTTCAATTTCTGGAATAAATCCTGCTTTTACTTCTGGACTCATTTTGTACTGTCGGGTGTTTGGATAGACTGCACCTTCTTTCACTGTCACTTTAACTGGGTCTATATTTGTCATTAGCCCAATGTCTTTTCCTGTAAAATCCCACACTTCTGGATTAACTGTGGCTCTCAACTCTTCTGGTAATTCATTCTCAGTTATTAGGCAAAACATTTCATCTACTTCTGTTCCCTGTTTGGCTAACATCATCTTGTACACTACGTCTTCATCTGGGGTTTGGAAAGCGACACCATCCAGTGTACAATAGATCGTGCAATTCATTTTGCACAAAAGATCTCTTCCCAACAGATTTACAGGACTGGAATCACAAACTACAAACTGATACATTTCTTTGAAGTTTCCAATGTGTACCTCCATTGGTTTTGTAATTGGAGTTCTAATCTGTTGGTTTGATATGCCTACAACTTGAATTGACTCTCCCGAGAGGGGTAGGTTTGGGATGTCTGCTGTTCTCACAGTAGACCTAGTAGCACTAGTATCCAATAGGAAAGTAATGTCTTTACCTTCTACTTTCCCATCAACAAATGGACCTGACTGATCTACTGGCAAGGATGCGCCAAGCACGCACTCCTCTTCCTCCCCCCTCAGGCACCGTCATTGGGTGTCATCTGAATGCTCTTCATCATTCTGTAAAAAATATTGTGTAATTGTTCTATTGTTCTTACCACTTTCTCCTTGAAATCCGGTGTTCGCACTGAAACTCTGATGATTCACAAAATTTGGCATAGGAGCTGGTGGCACCTGATATTGTGGTGTAACAGCTGCTGCTGCTGATTCATAAGTACTTCATTCTGCATCTGTGGGATTAAATTTTGATTTGGCCCATTATTATTCTTTTTATTCTGAGTACTCTTACACTCGTTCTTCCAGTGTCCAAGCTTTCTGCACGCATGACAAGGGAACTTCTTTTTGGCTTCTTCTCTGTCCATTCGTCCTCTATATTTATTACCATTCGCTCCTTGATTATTCTGACTCTGTTCTTTCATTTGATTATTACTTTGGTCATTTGTCTTCTCTTCTTGTTGTTCTGCCAATTTAACTTGTGCCCACATCATTTTCTCATTTAGCTTCCTACGCCTGGCTTCAATGTCATCTCCGCAATATTTCGCATACTTCAAAATCTCATCCACTGTCTTGCTTTGCCAACACAACATGTGCTGCTGTATCATCTGACTGATTTCTGGTTTCAAACCATATACAAACCGATACACAAAATGTCCCATATCCTTGGCAACGATATTCTCAAAACCACTATACTGCTTAAACACCTGTAGCAGCCTTTCATAATATGCATGTACAGATTCATTTGGTTCTTGTGTTGTTCTATCTATTTGTACCCAATTTGTTTCTTTAGGAGGAATTTTCCCTTTCAAGTACGCAATTACTTGGTGATACTTTTTCATCACCTCACCCGAGGGTGCCCCTGTCTTTGCATCTCTAGCATACTCCTCATTCGGCCAGTCAATTGTAATTTTGCATTCTGTCCATAAATCAGCAGGTACCACTATATCAAATAGACCATCCAAGTCTTTCAATAGAACCTTTGAGACCTTCACAAACCTCTCTACCTGTTTGTACCATTCAACTGGTTTTTCTCTCAGCTTTGGAAAATCATTTGTAAATGATAAAATATCTTGCCTACTCCAAGGGACATGAACATATCCACCTCCAGGAACCTCTCTCATCAGACACAATTTGTCCACTTTGCTTGATTCTGTTACTGGAAATGCAGCTGCTGCTTCTCTCGCTTGTACTTCCTCTTTCTTTCTTATCCATCTAATTCTCCATTTATCAATGTCTCCCCATTTTTGCAAAATATTCATTAATTCCTTTATCTGTAGTCTCTTTCCAGAAGCATTCCCACTTTCTAAATCTTTATCAGTAAAGTCCACTCGATATGGTTTTTGCAACAATTTTGATTTCCCTATGTCTATTCCAATCTCTAAAGCAACTTCAGTCAGTCTCTCATGAAATACTCTTGCTCTCCTGGTTATGCTCTTACATAAAAATAATAATTCCTAATCATTGTAAGCGTTCAATCTTTCGGTACCCACACATCCTGTCATCATTTCTTCCAATTCCACTTTCAATCTGCTGATGTCTAACATTCTTGGTATTGGTTTCTGATTATCTCTCTCCTGTGCCCATCTTTCTATTTCTTCAGAGGTGACTACTGCTGTGCCTCCGGTTCCAGCAGGAACCAAAGATCTTCTTTCCCTCAAATTCATAGGCGTAATTATCTTTGGGGTTTCCGTTAAAGGTTCCACATTAGGGAGGTCCATTAGTGAAATAACTGACTCACTTTCGCTAACCTGATCATCTGTAATTATTATTTCTTTTCTAGGACTATTTAATGGAATTGTCACAGATTGTGGTTTCTGGCAAATCTTATTATCTCCATACAATGGGATTACTGGACCAATGGTCACTGGTACTGTCAAAGCTTCAGTATTCAAATTTAGTTGACTTATCTTTTGAACTAGTTCTTCTCTAGTTTTATTCAAAGCATCTCTTTCATTATCCTGCAACACTCTGTTGTATGACGTCTCATGTAAAATTTGTGGAGTTAATGGTATTCCCATTATTAGCGCACTTGGGACAACCTTACTAGCTGCTTCTTGATACGGTGGTGGATTTTTAATTAAGATATCCTCTAACAACTCGTCATCTGATTCACCATATCCTGCTGTGTTCAAGTGTTTCTTTTTCTCCTTACACTTTCCTCTAGACTGTCCCTCAGCCATTAACACTGGATATAACCCTTCTGATACCATAGCTCTCCTCCATTGTTTCATCTGCCCTTCGCGTGACTCATGCAAGTGTCTTGGAAAGAATCCTCTATATCTCCCACCTGCTCATTTCTCTCGTTCATATGACTCAGTCTCCCATTCTTCCAAAGCCTCATATTGAGTTAGCCTAGGTCTAGGTTCTAAATCATTCATCTTCAATCTCAAATTCAGAAAAATCCTTCCATTAAACGTACCATCTTTAGGAAATGCTAGCACACCATCATCCTTTGTATATTCTATCCAATTTTCCAACCATACGCAGGTATGATATCCTCTTTCCATCATCATAAAAGATGCTGGTGTCTTCGGTGGCGGAATAGGAATTCCCTCCCTAGTCAACACATGCTTATACTTCACAAAGAAACTCTTAATTTTCTTTAAAAATGACATTTTTCTTTTCTCTCCATACATTCTTGAAGAACGATGTAAGAAATTATATTCTGCAAACCCTTGAAAACTTCTACCTGTACGTCTTGCACTAACAGTCAAATCAAAGTCCTGCATACAATCTTCTCTCCACCAATCCTAGTGCAGCTTCTAAATAGCTATCCAATCAGAACAGGCTCACGCCCGTGATCCAACCAATGCCAGCGCGGCCTTTTCCTGACGTCAGTTCTGCCCCTTGCTACTGACCCCTCCTTTACAAGGCTGCTCCTGTCACATGCCCGCTGTGTCTACCAATCCCAGCGCGGCTCACTGTGACGTCAGTACCACTCCGGCAACTGACCCTCCCTTTACAAGGTAATACGAAACTTTATTTCTCAATAATTTTCTTTAAACCTCTTTGTTATTAACAAGATAAAAACATTTGCTACTCTGTCTGTTCCACTAAATCAAAGGATAGTTTATTTCTTTTCACTGCGAGTAAAACCCTTCCGCTTACCATTCATATAAGCTCCAGAGACCCTGCTACTCCTCCGATATCACCCGTTTGGGAAATTTGAAACCAGAGTTTCACCATCGAACTCCTTTTGCTGTCAATCCAGCTTGGAATCTAGCTTGGAAAGACCTGCTACTCCTTCAGGGTTACCCTTTCTAGGTGATATAACGCCTAGGCCAAAGGGCTGGTAAGGGTCCCCAGGACAGATCAGGAGACAAAGACTTCAGAACAGGAATCAGGACAGGATACTTCAACTTTCTAGATACCGATGACTGCGTCGCACCGCTCTCTGACACTCACTCTCTCCTCGTGGTTCTTCCGCGATCTTCTTTCTAACCCAATTAAATTAAATAGATGGTTCTGCATACGATGTTCTTCATCAGCGTCTCACAGCTTCGGCACCACCCACAGCACCAACAGCATCCCGAGCTCTGCTTCTGTACTCCCGTAATGTTCCGCACCATCAGCACACCCAGTTCTACCTAACTAAACTAAAACTACCTCAATTATATCCTTCCATAGCCATGTACCACCCATTAATGTTTCAGTTTCGCAAAATACTAACTCTGATTGGGCAGGCAAAGGGGGGATGATCATCACACCATGCTTACATTTCGCTTATTTCATTAAACCATTGTTTCAAACTCCTCCCCTCAAACTTTATTAATCATTTCCTTTCCCATACATTTCCAAACTTTATTAATACAAAATGTAACGATCTCCTGAATAAAGCTCCTTCATATGAACTCTTCACCCTCATGTTCCCAGGGCACATCTTCGCTGGCCTTGGACGCGTGACAAGTCCTTACTCATCCTTTCATATTTTCTCGCCTGTACGCCTAAGTGGTGCTACGTCAGTCGGCTCGATTCAGACAAGTTTGACAGGCCCAAATGCGCACTGATAATAAAGTCAAAAGAAGAAATGTTATTCTCAAAAATATATGATTTCACTGTATACCACCAACCTCTACTCTAACCCATTCTATTTATTACCCTTTCTGCTTTTGCGTTAGTATAAGACTTATTTTCTAATTCCAGCAGGCAGGTGCCATGCATGTGAGTTTTCAAACGGCCATTTTATGGTTCTTTGCGCAGGCGCCAGAACTTCCCTCCAAGCGTTAGTACGTCATACTACGTAGATGCAGTAGACGCATGCGCAGTAAAGATCCCCTGTTAAAGTGCGATTAGTCTTTCGTTCATGTTACTGCAGTTAGTAAACACATAGGCAAGCTTCATTTTTCCACGTGTCTCTTTTTAAATGCAAATTATTAATTACAAACACGTTGTTAGTAAATCGTTAATGAGTTTAAACGAAAGGCTTGCTTCCAAGCAAGCCTCATTTACGAGCCCTTGCTCCATCAGGGGCACACAGCCTATTTGTGATTTTGTATGTTATGAGGCTAGTGCCGAGAGAGACAGGGGGAGCTGAAGGAGTGAGCGGAGAGTGTCAGAGGAAGAGGGCTCCCTCTCAACGAATACCGAGAGCTTTTCGTCAGATTCAGCACGTATGGTTGGACACGCTGAAGACTGCTCAGGCCTCAGCACATCAGAGCATGCTGTAAATTAATATCATCTGCACAGAGCTCCGTTATAATGTAAATCTCGCCGGCACTGCTGAGCATGCTGTAGAACTCATCAGCACATGTGACTCGAACCAACAAGCTGCAAACCCCCCCCCCTGAGTAGAACAACCAGAAGCCTCCTCCGATCTCCATTGAACTTGTGACCCAGGTGAGCGCTGCTATGGGAGCCTTAAGCTTTTTTGGGGGGGGGGGAATAACTGGATGTGTGGACTGGAGTCCCCAGTGCTACGCCACCGGATAGTGGAGTAGTTGTGATATATTTTGTGAAATGCGTTAGGTAGCTTGTGCGTTTCATACCTGCAAAAGCTCGTCAACTGAGGCACAAAAAAATAGTTGTTAAGTGAGGTGCAATAACTTGTGATGGAAAGGTTTGTGTGGCTGGTGAGTCGCAACACATTAATTGTTCGTGATAGCTTGTGAAGTCTTAGATGACGTGTTTCGTTTTCGTCGTGAGCTAATACTGCTGAAATTCTGAATAGATAGTTCCTCTGCTTAAAAAATAACCCACTAGGTGGCAGTGTTGCAACAGGGAAAACATATAGACTTTTGAGGGAAAAGAAAGTAATTTAACGTTGCTGCCTCCTTTCTAAACTTTCTTAACAATCCCCGTATATAAACTAGGGCGGAGCGTAAATTCGCGGAATTCCACTGAGTTTTTATGCAACTCTGCGGAATTCCACATAGTGCAACTCCGCGAACTCCGCCCACCCTTGCCCACTAGTAGCATTTAATTTTCCAACCCTGGGTATATAGTATACAACTTCATTTAGGGACTTCAAAGTAAAATAAATATGTCAATTAGGTGCAAGCCAACTTTAACATATTTTAGAGAGAGAGCACAAGCTCTTTAGCATTTGTTAGTAGAGATAGAATGCAAAGAGTTCTAAAGCCAGCAAAAACAAATTCAGCAACATAACAAAAAAGTTTGGAGGTGGCCCTGCTGAGAGGGCCAAGTTCAACATCTCCCACCTCGGATCTCCACTTTTTACCCATCACAATTCCACACTGCTTGTAAAGCACCTAGCAATATTTTCATGCTTACCTCAGTTTCTCAAGCAGATCTCAATGTAATATTTGACATTTTCAACCTTGACTTCAGTAACCTTGCACCTCTTAACTTCTCAGCCTATATAATACTTCTCCCCTCTCGTTTGCACACCTCAGAATTGCAGGACGACATGTTTGTTGAGGGCTGAAAACATTAGGTACAAAAAAGTCCACATTCAGAGAGCAGATCAAAATAAATATTACGTCAATAATAGGAAATGTGACACACTGCACACAGCACACCACAAAACACACAGAAAAAGTGATTCTATGAAGAGAAAAGCTCTAAACATAACACCTCGCCAGAAACACTTAACATCATTATAGTACACGTCCTTAACAGAATGAAAACATGGACCCAACTACCTAAGTGGTACACAAAAATATTAACCGATTACAAGATGGAGTTCTAGTCGAGTAATAGCTGTTTCAAAGTAACATGTGTATAATAAAAACACTTTAATATAATGTTAATCTACATTTAGTACTACATCATATTAAAAATATATTAATACAAATTATTACATAGAATAATTTAACAGTGAACTTAGGCTCAGTTACCTAAAAGAGCAGAAAATGATGCACCTGGAGAAAACAACACACATAGAAGTACAAAAATCCTCTCTGTACTCCTTCCCTTACAAGATACATACCAGATAGCGAGTGCCAACATCAATTAAAAATAGAGCTGATGCCTTTTCTCAAAATTGCAACGTGAAAACAGTGTGTTACACTCTGATTTACAGAAGGAAACATCTACAGGCCTCTTCACAAGTCAGTGACACAACACTGATTCACAATCCAACTCACACTCACAAAAAACACCAAGAGTCACTGAGGACAATCTTATCCCCTATAATAACATAGTCAGAAAATACTCAAAATATAGGAACATTTGCAACACACAATCAAGAACCAGACTACACTAAGGAAAGGAGATCGAAGGTACATCTCCTCACCAGTAAATGTCAGTTTGAGAGCATAACTCACCCAGGTTCTCTACCACAGTGACAGTATCAACAAGAAAACTACTGAACCAGATGAGAACTGCCAAGCTACATAGACAGAAAAATAGAATCCAACCACAAAGAAAAGAACTCAGGAACTCACTCAAGACAGCCACTCACCACACAGACCACAACAACAACAGGCTATGCAAAGGGACTAGGGAGAATTCCACACACGTATGGAAGAGGCGATAATAAGAGGGATGAAAGAACACTAGCTACAAAACAGCTGCAAACTGCACCATCCAAGGGCATCCGTATCAACATAACCTCTCAAAAAGAAAACAGGTGGTCAGAACTACAACTAAAAACCCAACACAACACAAAACAAGAGAGGGCAGACTGCCCCTATCCTTAGCAGCCAACTGGAAGTCATCCTATGGCCAAAGCCATTGGCAGAGATACTTAACCCTTCATTGAATGAGTAAACTGCTATTTCAAAAGAGCATCTCTGAAAGGACAAAAGCAGGTTACAATGGCTTCATTTGCTGTCACTAATTGTGAAAAACTGAAACTCATATGGACTGTAATTCCTCTTCTTCCTGAACAAAATACAGAAAAGATTTCGGTGAAGAGAAAGGTGTTCACAACCTCCTCATGCCCCCTCGAACATGGCATCGCCCCACAACAAACACTGCAGGCAGAAGTGGACTCCTTCCTTTAAAAATCACAAACTGGCCCTAGGAAGACAAACAGAGAGCATCAACACTAGGAATGAAAATTAACTAACTGCAACCATAACCATCAAAAATAGGCCAAAGTCATGGATAGATAAAGATTTCTAAGCTGTTACAACCACAAGAACCAGGCATTTATTTGTCACCGTTTACATCCCACTGGACGACTCCCCCCTTTACTATCCAGGAAACCTTTCCCTAAGTGTTCACATATTCAAGTTTTATATAGTGTGACGGTTCACCTCTTTATAACTTAGGTTACTTCAGAGCATCCTGTTACAAGCCATGTGCATATCCCAGGCCAAAGTGATTGTGAGATATGGCACCCAAATATACTACTTCCCAAGAGAGAGGAACTAACACATCATAAATAAAACAGTAAAGAAGGTTTACCACCAACAAACAAGCAATTATCCCTGAGCCCCAAACACACATACACAGAACACACACAGAGAAACACCAATGTATTTATATGAATGACTAAAACTCCTGAAAAACTAAATGAGTGTCCCTGGAACAATTCACTTATTCCCCTAACACATGTAGCTGATTCAGTATGAGACCAGCAGCAAGGTAATTTACTTCAAACCATAAACTGTCTTATATAAACAACCATCAGATGATCGATCCATTATTAAAAAAAAATCATATCCCAAAACTATACCCAACACAACCGCCCACCGAAGTGCAGCTGGAAACCAAACCACTCTACCAGAGAGCTGACCTATTATAGAAAAGAAATATCCCAAAACACTCAGCACAACTGCCCACCAAAGTACAGCTGGAAAACCAATAGCAGGAACCTATGAGATCCAGCCCGCAACAACAAAATGAAAGAAAGACGAGTAGAGCTTTACAGCTGAACGAATAGGATCAGCTGGAACAGGAAATATATACTCCTCTAAGGACACCACAGACATCTCCAAGAAAAATGCCACTCATTATTCAACCACAACCACTGGCATCTCCATCCCCTGATCAGCAGATCTAGAGATCAGGAGAAATAAGGAACTTTGGCCCTGTCGGTAAGAATGCTTTACTCCACGTAGAATACCAAAAACAGGTTCATTTATGTTAATTAAAGAAAAAAAATTAGTAATATTGAGATGCAAAGTTCCAGGTAAGTTGAATGAAGTGTATTTTCATCAACAGTAGGACACTACTACTGTCAACTAACGTTGCATCCCAACACAATTTCCTCCTTTATAACAACGGATAATAAGTTCAGGGTTCAACATTGATACATACATCAATTTTACAACATATACCCTACAATGTAATGTAAAATATTTCCTTATCTTTTACAATATTAAGAATAACACTCTTAATGTATGTTTAATCATGAATACCTACAACACATAACGTTTCAATACATCTTCTACATCAAAATGTAATCATGGAATTTATTAGGTAGTCTTTTTTTCCTTAAAGAGGGTTCCTGCCTTTTCTTTTTTATCTCATATAACTTGTGTCATTCATCCTTCCTTCCTTCTTGCTACATAACTTAGCTTCTGCCATTTCAAAAATGGGTTATCGATATTTTATCTTTATTCCACCATTTACTGTCCTCCAACTTCACTACACTTTTTCTTACTTCCAAAACTTTTTTAGGTTCATAAAATATGGACTCACTCTTAGGTATGATTCTTGAGCATGTCACTCTCACATAATCTCCTACAGCCACCTTCAAATCCTTCTTACCCTTGCCTAAATACTTGTTTTGTGCTTGCACATACTTGTTTTGTGCTTGTACATGCTTGTTTTGTGCTTGTTGACTTCTCAATTTTTGATCTAGATATAGCACATTCCCCCTATCCATTCTCTCAAAATTTTGAAAGCTGAAACCCGTTCTCTCAACATTACGAAAGGCATTACTTCTGTATCAACGTTTGTAATTGTGCAAACCGCCCATAACAATTTCCTTAATTCCAATTTACAATCAAAACTGTTGGCCATAGCCAGTTGAACATTTTAATTGATGACCCTGTTACATCTCTTAACAAGACCATTTACTCCTTGGATGATATAAAGAAGTTTTGGTATGTCTAATTCCCAAGAAACTCGAAACATTCTCAATTTGTGAAGATGAAAATTGGCACCCATCATCCGTCAGGAGATCATCAGGGATCCCTTCCTTGCCAAAAATAAACTCCAAAAAGGCTATAATGCTTAAGTTATTCGGAACCCACTTCAGGCAAATGACTAATAGTCAATGACAACTATACCATATTCAGGAGTTCCTCCAGATAACACCATTTGGCCAATAATGTTAATAGCTAATTTGCTCCATGACTTTCTTGGAACCTTGACTGTTTCCACAGGACTTGGCACAGTCACCTGTGACTTATCATTGCACAAGGGGGTCACTACATTTAGATTTTATGGATCTATCCTAGGCTTTTGAACGTGTGAACAGTTAATGTTTTTTTTTTTTAAATCTTTATTGATTTTTCCAGAAAAGTAGTGTAGCATAACAATAGATAAAACACAAATTGGCATCAATCAGTCCAGTAACTTAACATATATCAAGGGAGGCAAAAACCAATAAATGCAGTATTCCAATTGCATGTGCCATCATGAAATACACGAACAAAGAAGGCAATACAAGAATAGCTACGTGTAGTGGTAATTATTGTCAGTGGATAAAGCAGTGCGAAGCAGAGCTGTGCATCATGAGCAGTGGGGTATATAATGAAAACACTGAGAGGGCTGGTATCTAGAGTGTACCAATTATGCAGTGCTGGAGGGGCAATCCCAGGGGCCCGCGTCCCACAATTCACACACCAGGGCCGCTGCTCCTGATATTATGGTATATCGGAACTTCCTCTGGCCTGGGGCACGTCCTTCTCATCAGGTGCATGGAACAGCAGATATTGGCACAGTGGATGCCATATATTCTTAGGTCTGGAGGTGCGGGGCTGCAAAGAGGCTTACGTATCGCTCAGGGTGTCGCAAGTAAGGAAGTCTCTCATCCATCCCTGCACTGTGGGAATCAATACAGCTCCCAATGCAAGGATACCTGCTGTTTTCTAACAATAATGCGATAGCGACATATCGTCTGATCACTACAGGGAGCTGCTTAACATATCCAAGTCATGCCATAAGCATGGATGGAACCAGGTCCATCTCAACCATTGTCGATAACATCTTGAAAACCTCTGTCCAAAAAACAGCTATCTGTGTACAGCTCCATGCTGTGTGGAGGAAGCCCGCATGGTTCTTAGCACATCTAGTGCAGCTAAGGGACGTGGTGGGGTCAAACTTGGCTAGTTTGTTGAGGGGTGGTGTATGCGTGATTGATATATTTGAAATGCAAGGGTGGTTGTTTGAGACAAACTTGGTTTGCTCGCAACAATAATGCCATGTCTTGTCAGGTATGGGATCTCCCAGATCCACACCCCATCCCTCGCGTGCTCGCCTCTGTGGTACCGGCTTCAGTAAGAGGGGTGCATGATACAGTCACGAGATCAAATCTGTACTATCTGGGGTTGTAATGATTAGTGATAGCAATGGGAACTCTGGAGGCTCGGCTGGGGCAGTCGGGACTGCGGCATGAACAGTAGCATGTAGTCGATGTATTATGAACTGGTCCATGTGTGATACATTGCACTTGTTTTTTAGGGATGTGGGAGAACGTAGAAGAGCATCTGTGAAGAGATCTCCGAGTTTGTGGAGCAGGCAAACGATCAAGGTGCGCTTTGTGTGATTTTCAGCGGTTATTGGTAGCCAAGGGTTGTCGGCAAGAGGGATGCTCAGAGAGTGTAAGCAGTCATAACCCAGATAACTTTGTAGTTTGGTCCAAGCCGAGCAAGTGGTTGAAAGAGTTTGTATTTCGTTTGTGTTTCTGGGCAGGCCTGATGGAAGAATTGTGGGGAGTGGAGAGAGGTGTATCTGCTGCCACTCCGGTGTTAGGAATTGTAGCCATGCATCATAATGACACTAATAATGATATGTGAAGTGTGCCTGCGCTACCAAGAAGTAAAGATAAAAATCAGGAACACCGAACATCCGCAAGCATATGGCAGGGTCAGAGTCTGCCAGTTGATTCTGGGCTGTTTACCGGCCCATTCCAAATGTGTCAGTCGCTACGCAGCGTTTTGAAAAAGTCACGTTAGTGGTATAGGGATGTTGAGGAATAAGTATAAGAAATGGGGCAGTACCACCATCTTTTCAATTGCAGTTCTGCCTGCAATGGACAATGAAAAAGCAATCCACCTCTCCAACAAAGTCACTAGTTTTTTGACTGCTGTATCATAGTTTAATCGTAGGATTTCAGTACTTTGACTGTGAAGATAGATGCCAAGGTATTTGCGCGGGTCCGAGCACCATTTTAGCGGGAATTCAAAAGCAAACGTGGCTGTGGGGTCCGTCAAAGGAAACATTTCAGACTTGCTCCACTTGATCTTATTGCGCTTATTCTTTCACGCCTGGACTACGGCAACGCCGTATACCTTGGATCCCCGAGTTCGGTCCTCGTCAAACTGCAAACAGTACAGAACTGCGCCGCAAGGATCCTCATGGGGACTCAGAACCAGCAGTCGGCAAAACCAGACATGAAGGCTCTCCACTGGCTCCCCATCCGGGAGAGAGTCCACTTTAAGGCCTTATGCATTACCCACAAACTGATAGGAGGGAAAGGACCAGAGATTATCTCCTCTATGGTCAAGCCCTATCGAGCTAACAGGCGACTACGCTCAGACGAGCAACACCTGGCAGTCGTCCCCGAATTCAGAGAGTCAGAAGTGGTGGTCGGCTATTTTCATATAATGCTGCCAAACTTTGGAACTCCCTTCCTTTTCAGCTACGTGGGGAACCTAATCACCTTGTCTTCCGCAAGCTGCTGAAAACATGGCTTTTCCCTAAGTGATTCCTTGAAGCTTCAGTTATCTGCCAGCGCTGGGATGCCTACGGGTAGCTATGCGCTTTATAAATGTTGCTTCATTCATTCATTCATTCATTCATCACCAGTCCAGAGAGTGCCACAAAGCGCATCACCTCTCGAATTAAATGCGGAAGTTTGGTGTCAGGGTTTCTGACGAATAGTATTATATCATAGGCATATAAAGAGGCCAAGAGGGGCCCACGGTGAAATTAGAAACCCCTCATTAAGTGACATTGTTGCATGTGTCTGACGGGGGGGGGGTCCATGGAAATTATAATAAGCATTGGCAGAGCCAATAGGTCTCGCCCATGCAAGAGCTATTGGCTTTGCCAATGTTTTATTCATGTTGTACACCAGTGTGGCTGCTGTACAGCATGGCTAAGAGTTAGTAGTGTGGAGGAGAGTGGCGTAGAAGGGAATGATGAAGAGTGGAGTAGAGTGCTGTGGCATAGAGTGTTGTGTACTGAAGTGGCATAGACTGGAGTCGCGTAGAGTGGCGTACAGTGGAGTGGCGTAGAGTAGACTGGACTGGTGTAGAGTGCATGGTGTAGAGTGCTGTAGAGTATAGTGGTGTAGAGTGCAGTGGCGTAGAGTGCAGCGGCATAGAATTCAATCGGTGTACAATGCAGTGGTGTAGATTAGAGCGTTGCATACTAGAGTGCAGTGGTGTAGAGCGCAGTGGCGCAGCGTGGAGTGGTGCAGCACAGAGTAGAGAAGGCATAGAGTACAGTGGCATAGAGTGCAGTTGTGCAGAGTACAGTAGAGTGGCACAGAGTGCAGTGGCGTAGAGTGGTGCAGAGTAAAATGGCGAAGAGTGGTGCAGAATAGAATATTGTGCCGTGGAGTGCAGTGGCATAGAATGCAGTGGTGTAGAGTGGAGTTCTGTAGAATGCAGTGGCATAGAGTGGATTGATGCAGAATAGAGTGGCATACAGTGGAGTGGCATAGAGTGCATAGGCGTAGAATGCAGTATTGCAGAGTAGAGTGTGGTAGAGTGTGTCGAAGAGTGCATTGGTGTACAGTGCAGTGGCGCACAGTACAGTGGTGTTCTGTAGAGTACCATAGAGTGCAGTAGCACTGAGTAGAGTGCAGTGGTGTAGAGTAGAGTGGACTGGTGTAGAGTGCATTGGCGTAGAGTGTTGCAGAGTATAGTGGCGTAGAGCACAGTGGTGTAGAGTGCAGCGTCCTAGAATGCAGTGGTGTAGATTAAAGTGGTGTATAGGAGAGTGCAGTGGTGCAGAGTGGAGTGGCATAGAGTGCAGTGGTGTAGAGTGCAGCAGTGAAGAGTAGAGTAGAGTGGTGTAGAGTAGAGTGGCAGAGAGTGCAGTGACGTAGAGTGGTGCAGAGTTGGGTGGCATAGAGTGAAGTGATGCAGAGTGCAGCTGTCGAGTGCAGTGATGCAGGTAGAGGGGTGTAGAGTGCATTGACATTGAGTGCAGTGGTGCAGAGTAGAGTGGCAGAGAGTTCAGTGGCCGAGACTGCAGTGTTGCAAAGTAGAGTGTCATATAGAGCAGTGGTGTAGAGAGGCATAGAGTGCATTGGCGTAGAGTGCAGTTGCATAGAGAAGAGCAGTGTAGAGTACAGTGGTGCAGAGGAGAGTGTAGTGGCACAGAATGCAGTTGTGTAGAGTGCATTGGCGTAGGGTGCAGTGGCTTAGAGTAGAGTGGTGTGGTTGCAGTGGCACGGAGTGGAGTAGAGTGGCATAGAGTGCAGTGGTGTAGAGTTCAGTGGCGTAGAGTAGATTGTTTCAGAGTAGAGTGAAGTGGCATAGAGTGGAGAGGTGCAAGGTAGAGTGCAGTGGTGTAGAGTGCAACAGCATAGAATTCAGCCACGTCCAATGCAGCATAATAGAATGTAGTGGCATAGATTAGAGTGGTGCATAGTAGAGTGCAGTGGTGCAGAGTGGAATGGTGCAGAGTAGAGTGGCATAGAGTGCAATGCTATAGAGTGCAGTGGTATAGAGTTGAGTGGAGTTCTGTAGAATGCAGTGGCATAGAGTGGATTGATGCAGAATAGAGTGGCATACAGTGGAGTGGCATAGAGTGCATAGGCACAGAATGCAGTATTGCAGAGTAAAGTGTGGTAGAGTGTGTTGAAGAGTGCATTGGTGTACAGTGCAGTGGCGCACAGTACAGTGGTGTTCTGTAGAGTACCATAGAGTACAGTAGCACTGAGTACAGTGGTGCAGAGTAGAGTGCAATGGCGTAGAGTAGAGTGGACTGGTGTAGAGTGCATTGGCGTAGAGTGTTGCAGAGTATAGTGGCGTAGAGCACAGTGGTGTAGAGTGCAGCGTCCTAGAATGCAGTGGCGTAGATTAAAGTGGTGTATAGTAGAGTGCAGTGGTGCAGAGTGGAGTGGCATAGAGTGTAGTGGTGTAGAGTGCAGCGGTGAAGAGTAGAGTGGTGTAGAGTAGAGTGACAGAGAGTGCAGTGACGTAGAGTGGTGCAGAGTTGGGTGGCATAGAGTGAAGTGATGCAGAGTGCAGCTGTCGAGTGCAGTGATGCAGTTAGAGGGGTGTAGAGTGCATTGACATTGAGTGCAGTGGTGCAGAGTAGAGTGGCAGAGAGTTCAGTGGCGGAGACTGCAGTGTTGCAAAGTAGAGTGTCATATAGAGCAGTGGTGTAGAGAGGCATAGAGTGCATTGGCGTAGAGTGCAGTTGCATAGAGAAGTGTAGTGTAGAGTACAGTGGTGCAGAGGAGAGTGTAGTGGCACAGAATGCAGTTGTGTAGAGTGCATTGGCGTAGAGTGCAGTGGCTTAGAGTAGAGTGGTGTGGATGCAGTGGCACGGAGTGGAGTGGAGTAGAGTGGCATAGAGTGCAGTGGTGTAGAGTTCAGTGGCGTAAAGTAGATTGTTTCAGAGTAGAGTGAAGTGGCATAGAGTGGAGAGGTGCAAGGTAGAGTGCAGTGGTGCAGAGTGGAATGGTGCAGAGTAGAGTGGCATAGAGTGCAATGCTATAGAGTGCAGAGGTATAGAGTTGAGTACAGTTGCAGAGAGTGCAGTGGCGTAGAAGGGTGCAGAGTGAAATGGCATAGAGTGCAGTGGCATAGAGTGGAGTGATGCAGAGTGCAGTGGCCTAGAGTGCAGTGATGCAGAGTAGAGTGCTGTAGAGTGCATTGGCACGGAGTAGAGTAGTGCAGAGTAGAGTGACGTATGGTTCAGTGGCGGAGAGTGCATTGGTGTAGAGTTGAGTAGAGTGGTGTAGAGTAGAAAAGAGCGGCAGAGAGTGCAGTGAGACAGAAGAGTGCTGAGTGGAGTGGTGTAGAGTGCAGTGGCACAGAGTGGAGTAAGGCAGAGTGCAGTGGCCTAGAGTTCAGTGATGCAGAGTAGAGTGCAGTAGTGCAGAGTAGAGTGGCGTAGAGTTCAGTGGTGGACAGTGTAGTGTTGCAGAGTAGAGTGTCGTAGAGTGCAGTGGTGTAGAGTGGCATAGTGTGCAGTGGCGTACAGTACAGTGATGCTGAGAAGAGTGCAGTAGTGTAGAGTGCAGTGACGTAGACTGTAGTTGTGTAGAATACATTGGTGTAGAGTGCTGTGGCATAGAGTGCAGTAGAGTAGAGTGCCGTGGCTTAGAGTAGATTGTTTCAGAGTAGAGTGAAGTGGCATAGAGTGGAGTGGCACACGGTAGAGTGTAATGGTGTAAAGTAAAGTGGTGTAGAGTGCAGTGGCATAGAGTGTAGTGGTGCAGAATAGAACAGAGTGGCGTACAGTGGATTTGCGTAGAGTGCAGGGGCATAGAGTTGATTGTTACAGGGTAAAGTGCACTGGTGTAGAGTGTATTGGCATAGAGTGCAGTGGCATGGTGTGCAGTGTTGCAGAGAGACGTAGAGTGGAGTAGTGTAGAGTGGCGTAGAGTGCATTGGCATAGAGAAGAGTGCATAGAGTGCAGTGCCTTAGAGTGGAGTGGTGCAGAGTAGAGTGCAGTGGCGCAGAGTGAAGTGGCGTGGAGTGGTGTAAAGTGGAGTGGTGCAGAGCAGAGTACAGTAGCGTGGAGTGGCGTAGAGTGGAGTATGCATGGTGTAGTAGCACACTGCCATTACACACAATACATTTTCAATTGAAATGACAATTGCATTTGCACAGACAGAGTTTTACTATTAAACTTTACAGTGCATAAACGATAATGTGTGGAAATGGCATCACCAAGCGCATTGATTTGCTTTGATCATATTAGAGTATTTATTTCCAACACACTTCAGAATTAACAAAAATTGCTTTGTTTGTGTGTTCCTAATTCTGAAATACTTGCACAATTCATTTAAATGTTGTGTGCTAGAAGAAAACTGTTTCCTACCCCCAGAATCCAGCAAGATTGTCACATAAATCCTCTCACTTGGAAGTCAGAAAATGAAAAGTAAACACCATGCACCCTCAGAACACAGAGCTTGACATTTGACCTCTGTCTATGAATGCACAGCAATGTGACAAGATAAGAACAACATTTACAGGCCTTTTTACAGAAAGGAGCACTCGTGGAAGAATACAGGAGGAGTTGGTGTGAAAGAGCTTTGCTCCTTCTGTGACACGAATTCGCCCTGGACAGACTAAAACAAATAAGGACAGCAAATATAAAGCTCGAAAATGTGAATTACAAACCACAAAGCCAATGATAAGCAACAGGCGGAAATTCATACTCAGGGAAGCTTTCTGAATGTCCCCAAGATATCTTTAGCAGTCTGGCAGGCTTCGACCTAAAAAGGAGCTGTTCACTCCAACTGATCACTACACAGAAGCTGCCAATACCGCACATGTGCTGCTTAACTCCTGGTGAAGGCAGTAACCTTCCACCACTATGAGGGTAGTGCTTTGAGCACCGGTCCCGGTCCACCAAGAACACAATCCATGAGACAGGCCTATGTAGTGGCGCACATGCATGATTCGCGTTCCCTATGACAACAAAAAGAATTAGGGATCCAGGCATTAGTACAGTTGGGACACAAACAAGCATTGGCATAGCCAATAGGTCTCGCTTTTGGGACCTTAAAAGTATTTAGTTATTCAGCACAATATCCTTGGTGCAACATCAACTGTTGCATGGCTAAACACTTATAAGGTCCCAAAAGCGAGACCTATTGGCTATGCCAATGCTTGTTATTTTATAGAGTTTTATATAGCGCGAACGTGACCCAAGGGTATCAGAGCGCTTCACATTTACAATAGGTACAGTTTAGATTACACTGGTATAGCAGCAGTAATATATACATATATATATATATATATATATATATATATATATATATATATATATATATGAATCAGGTACATGTCTTTCATACCAGTTTCAACAAAACAAGTTTAAGAACTGTTTAGAATACAAAGGTGTACGCAGTGGTATCATACAACTTAGTTCCGATGTGTACCTTTGAATGTTTTACATCAGTACTACAACGATCTATTAATTGTGGTACTGAACAGTTAAAGAGGTTTTCGCAGCTACCTGGTAATTTTCTCTTTACATTCGTAAATGTCTTTGAGGTCATTTTGTGCAGGATGTATCCATACCAGACAGGGCTATGCTACTTCTGGTTATTAACCACGGTGCAGATGATGAACAGTCTTGTCTAGGGACCTTAAGCATTTGTTAAATATGCTAGCAGCTGGATGCAAGCTAAACTCAAGGGAAGTTATTTTGTCAAAGGGTTGAATGCGTATATAGTACTGATTCAACAGTGTATTGAAGCAAATAAGTCAGAAAACATTTTCTTTGGATATTAATGTGGAAGCCGCTGTAGTCGACGCCAGAAATTCACAGATCAGCTTTTATCCAAAAGAACGACCTGACTAGGGAAAACTTTAAGTTTGAGGCTTAGCTAGAAGAAAACACTTGAAAATTGCCTGGGTGTTGATCCTGTGCACCACAATTAGCAGTTTTAGCAGGGCTAGCTCTATTATGTTTTAGAAAGTCCTATCTTTATGATGTTTTAGCTGATCTCCTATATCAAGGATTCATACTCGACCTCCTGTTTTACAAACCTGAATGACAAGCATGTGTAAAGCATTCAAAAAGTTTTGCTTACGTTCCTAAATCCAAAATGTTTTTAAAAGGTCCCTGGTTGGCAGTCTTGTACATCCAACTGCACACATTAAATCTGCAACCATTATGGAAAGTATTTTCATAGCGTTAATAAATAAGTTATGAGAGTGGGACATCAGCTATAAAAAGACTGAGCTTGGCCAAAGTGCAGGGCGGTGCAGAATTCCAATGGTTACTGATCTTCCCAATGCTCAATTGGAAACATTCCATTTCAAGCTTGGACGCTGCTTTTACGCAATGGAGATACAACTTCATTAAATTAGGCACTGATTTGTTACATACACAATCCCAGCACCTATGGAACACTGGAAAGTATTGAGATTCCAGTTGCCGTGTTTTCGTTCTGACCGCAGGTCGCAGCAGCAGCGTGGGAGCAGGAGCTGGGAGGACGCCGAAAACCGCTGCCAAACTGCTTACGGCCCCGGCCTGATTACCCCGTTGATCCAGCATACTGGGGGCTTAATGACAGGACGATAGTCCGTCCGTTCACCCACTCTCCAGCGAGTGAGGAGCTGCTCGCAGGCTTCGAGGCACCGAAGACGAGGGGAGGCAGAGGTGCGGAGTCTCGTCAGCTGAGCGGAGTTAAGCGGAGGCTGAGAGAAAGCTGAGAGAAAGCGAGGAAGGAGAGAGGAACGAGAGCGCGGTCACCTTTAGCAGTGACCGCAGAGTGAATAGCCCAGGTAAGCCCGCGGAAGCGGCCCAACTAGGTTGGGTGCGGCTTGCGGTGCTTCCAGTGCGCCCTGCTTTCTATACCTTTCCCACTCAACTCCATTTGAATGAGAGACTCCACTCCGTACGGATTGTGAAGGACACTTTTAAGTAGGAAGCAGGAAGTCAGGCAGCTCTCGGCTCGCAAGAAGGCAGGCAACTCAGAGATCAGCGGAGCAGCAGGCAGGCTGGTTACGGGCAGGCTCAAGCTGAGATTGGGACCGGGACTGACTGCGGCCAGAATCAGCTGCAAAAATCAGCGCGTCCCGTTGCACCGTTTATCGCCACACCACTGTTTTGTGGACCTGGACGTGGACACGAGGAGGAACAGTGAACCAGACGAGGCGAAGTGGGTGAAACTGGGTGGACGCAGGTGACGTTGGCCTAACAGACGGAGAAGTGTGAGGTGAGCCGAGCCGCAGCCGGTAGCACCCCGTTGGCCAGCATTCCACTCCCCCCCCCCGTTCCCTCCTCCCGAGCAGCGTCTATTCTGCATGGCCAACCTGCCCGCCTGCTAGTTAACTAGCCTAGTACTGTTAAGAGACCAGCATTGAGTCTGCATTGAGACTGCTGAATAGGTCATAAACGGTCATAAACAGGCATAAAACATACATACAAAAAATATAAAACATACAAAGCCCAAAATAGTAGACTATTTGAGTGAGCAATCCAGGATCATGAGATCAGGAAAAACTCGACAATCACCACAGAGAAAACCAAAAAGAGAGTGTCAAAATCAGATTTGAATACAGTCTCAAACATTAAGAGAAGGAAAGAAAATTCCTTATTACAAAAGGAAAAGCTGGTTTCGGTGTTAACACCAATAAGTGCATTTTTTAATTTTGGAGGAAAAAACGAGAATTAGAAATTCCATTTTCTAAAGGACCCAATGGCCGCAATCTATGCCACAGCTGGGACACAAGGATTGCCGAGTCCAATTACACCTAAAAAACAGGATAAAAGAAGCCTCCTGTCGCCGGGTTGTTTAAGTACCAACACTAAATTAAAACAATCTTGCTCTGTAAGAGAAAGTCCCCTACTTACATGGATGGCAAGCCATGAATCAAATAAAAGTGAGCTTAACATAAACAAGGTAAATCAAGAAGCAATTTGTGAGGCGGCCAGAGTTGAAGTTTCCTCAAATAAAGGGCGAATAACTACCACAGCGCAGGTGTATCTGCTTAAGGACTTGCCTAAGGACATGTTTGATCTAAATAAAGAAGGGAAATATGGAGAATATCCAAACGAAAAAGTAGACCCCGGTGTAGTTAGAGCCAAAGAAAATAATAAAGTACAAACTGAGGATTGGAATAGTTCTTTCTCCGCATTAGATGATGCTGACCTCATTCAAGCACTGGACTTGAACACACAACCAAATGATGATGCACATTTTCAAGACCTAGGAAAGAGGCCAGCTTCAGGCACACCTTCGGACCAGCATATTGGGGAGCAAGGAGGGGCAGCCTCGACCCCAATAAAATATCCAGTGTGCACGGACCAGCAGGAGGGGGAAAATATTATGCTAAATTCCAGTCCCATGTGTAGTCAACCATCTAGGTCACCCCCAATTACAATCTCCTCAGTGAGTGGAATTGATCTAATTTCAGAGCCCTTGTCGAAAACCTCCCACTTAATAAAATGGAGTGATACTCTATTAAGATCCTTACAGCGGGCTATAGACGTTCTAAATTTCCCATCAGATAAACTTGATGTCCAGATTGATTTAATGAACTTGATCTCGACATACATCGCAGGGATTAACAGTAAATTGGACACATTATCCGTATTGATCACTAAGGACAACCATATTAAGGCCGCCAGCAGTGGACATCAATCAAACTCAATTTGTGGATGTAGCCAAATAATAGATAAACTGGCATCTCTGCCAGAGATATTAACAGAGATTTTACATGTCGTTAAGCCAATAGATAATAAGGTCGATAAGGAACACTCTGCCATGACCAAAAGAAATGAGGAAATGAACGATAAAGCTGGCGCTGAAGTTTCAATACATTACCCTAAACATGATGACAACGTGACTAAAACCAAAATCAAGGAATCAACTCGATCAGGGGAAGTACAAACTGTCGACGAAATAACTTCTACACTTAGTCTATCAAATGGTGGACTAACAAAAAGACAACGAAAAAGAGCTCGTAAGGCCAGGCTTAATGTGAATAAGCAAAGTGGTCTAGAAAAAAGCAAGTTTATCCAATATTTTCCCAATTGTGCAGCCATAAAATTAATCAGCATTGTAACAAAAGCCCTTCTGGGGTTTTATGTGGATCTAAGGTTCATTCGAAAGAGCCAACTGTAAATTTTGATAATTCCTTGCAACGTGACATATCATTAGGTATACAAGAAAGCAATGTACACTTAAAGGAAGGTGACATGCAAACAAAATGTGACAAAGAGTGTATAACAAATGTGAAAAAACAGGACATTCCAGTCCTATTTAAAATTCCTAACAGAGATAATACTTTGGAACATAAACAAGGAATAATCAAAGATTCGCCAAAAGAAGGATACAGACAAAAAATTGCCAACGAGGATACCATTATCCTGAATACACGGCTTGGTGACAAAAAGCAACCAACAGACAAGATGGTGGAAATGGAATCTCACCAAATTTACAAATTATAACTTTAAATGGGGAAGGTAATTCAACTGAACACAGTATGGCAAATTTCAAAGACAGAGTACAGGAAGATCCAAATAGATCTAAATTAGACTGGCGGACTTTAATAATGTCAGAAAAATCCCAGGGTTTTTTAAGTGAAAGTATAGGAAATAAAAATTGGAATAAACTAAAAATTTCTTTGGACAATCAGGGACGAGTCTGCGAGTTTCCAATAGATACATCTAATCCACATGATCTCATAATCACGGAAGTATGTAAAAAAACAGATAAACCTCTAAGTACAACAACAAGCCACGGACAAGTAAAGGTACTACATCAAGAAAGGAAAATTCTTGACAATATAGTGCAAAGTGGAAACAAAGTTTATAATACGCAGCAGGAACAGACAATTTCCCCCAATTAGGGATTCAAAGTGGTGAACACAAAAAGTCATTGAATAAACTGATCTTTGAGCCTGAATATCAAACAAAGGGCAGATCAGATTCTTTAAACAGGGGAAACCTAATGAGATTGTTTAAGGAGATACCAAGGCTGCAAAATATTACAACAGCAGATCTCTTAACAGTTGAGTTCTTGCAAGTAGATAATATATCAGGTAAAGAGGTTACTCTTACAACTTGGTACTCAAAAGAACTAACAGCCCTGATTTTCTCAGAAAGAGCAAATTTTGATGCATGGGGAATTTCTCTATCTTATCCAAAAAAACAAAATATCCGTACCCATTATTAATGGACATAATGAGCCCGATTACATCTGGAAAGGTGATTCATCCAACTACATGTTTAAGGGGGCCAGAAGTACTACTCCTGAAAATACATACCTGGCAAATAAGACACTGGAGAAAACAAATCAAAATCGAGCTCGAATAACCGAAGGGGCAGAAGAATTTCACGATTGGTCGTGGGTGCCACATTTCTTGAGTCATAAACGATCCTGATGAATCTAACAATTCTAACAGGTTAAAGCCAGCAATGATATACCCAGGCACGCCTAAGGATGACAAAATAAGAATCTGCTCATGGAATATCCATGGGTTCAAGGAAATGGGGCAAGACCCTGAGACGCAAGCCTTTTTACAAAGCTTTGATATTATATTGTTACAGGAAACCTGGAATCTGACTTCTAAATCCATTAGTGGATATGTGGAATTTCATGTTTTGGCAGAACAATTTTATAAACATGGGCATCCTAGGGGTGGGCTGTCTATCTACTTAACAGAAAAATTAGCCTGTCATACGGAAGAACTTGACACCTGTGAAAATTGGATACAGATTGTGAAATTGGAAAGTAACAACTTAGTAAATAAAATGCCTTGGCAGCTCCTGATCCTAAACATATATATCCATCCGAGCAAAAAATTGAAAAAGGAAAAACTGGTATGCCTAATTAATCTAATCAATGTTTTGCAGAAAAGCTACCAAAATAGTGAGATGAAAATCACCGGTGATTTTAATTCCAACCTAATAGGGAGCAAGATAATTAAGAGAACGTGTCAAATGGAGCGGGCTGTTAATGAATTGATAAACGATCTGGATACCTTAGGATTACATATTCTAAATGGAAAAATAAAGGGAGATCAACCAGCAAGGATTACCTTTCTAAGTGGGAGGAAACAATCAACCATTGACTACACCATGGTCAGTAATGAACTATACATTACAGTCGACTCGTTTTATATAGAATCTCGCCCGGAAAGTGACCATTTGCCGCAAGTTTTGACCATCAATGCAAAACTGTCTCAGAAAGAGAAAATAACTGTATTGACAGAAATCCCGGTAATATACAATCTGAAGAAACTAAAATGGCGCGGTACGAATGTCTCAAAAATAATGGCTGCTGTGCATAAATACATAATTGATGGTGGGTTACAGTGTATCAAGTCACCAGAAGATATTTGGGAACATTTGGGAAAGTTTCTTCTAAATAAATTTCCGGTTCTCCCGGGACGTCATGGTACACAAAGTACAACTTATGAACCATGGTTCAACATACAGCTGCGTAACCTAAAAAGGGAAATCACTAGGGAATCGAGAAAAGCAGTTTTGGCTGTAAGACCCGGACATCCAGTAACAAACAATAATATTAGAGACATGAAGAAGAACTATAGGGAGAGGTGTAGAGTGGCCAAAAAGGAACGCATGGAAAAACTTTGGGAAAAATTACTCTGGGCCAGCAAATTGTCTAATAGTTGTGAATTTTGGGGCATAATAAATAAGTTAACAAAGGGAATAGGAATGTCTCAAAAAGCAGGAATAAGTGAGAAGATATGGGAACAACACATCCAAAATGTATTTAATATCACGAACCACGAAATGATAACGAATTTGGAACCTGATCTGGATATTCTGGAGGAGGATAAGCATACAAAATCTGACATCAGCCTCACTTCATGGAAAATAGTGCAACCTGAAAAAATCATAGTCAATCACGATAAAGTTCAAATCAAAGACAAGTTACAGGAACCAAATCATAATGCCTCAACCATCTTAGTTAATATAAACCAATTAAAAGATATAATAAAAAAATTGAAAACGGAGGGAGCCGCAGGGCCTAATGGGCTTCCGAACGCAATTTTCAAATATGATGTGGAATTTTGGGCAAAATTTCTTACTCCACTCTTCAACTACCTGTATTATCAAAATAAGATCATTAAATCATGGAGAGGGAGCATATTTCATCCAATATATAAAAGTGGTAATCGCAGGGAGCCTGGAAATTACAGGCTTATAGCCCTGATGGATGTTGATGCAAAACTATATGCTTCCTGTTTATTATTACATTTACAGGGATGGATGGAAGAGAAAGGTATAATTCCCAAATATCAAACCGGTTTTAGACAAGGAATGGGTACTAGCACAAACCTGGCAGTAATTGCACTCCTTACGGAAAAAGCAATTTTAAAGAAATCAGGTTTATTCGTATGTTATATCGATTTAAAATCGGCTTTTGACAAAGTCCCACGTGAACGACTATGGACAAAATTGAAAGGTTGGGGTATACCACAACAACTAATCAACTCCATAGTTGCCCTCCATAGTGAAACCTGGGCCCGGGTAAAGCTGGGGGATGGTAGTATAGCATCATCAAAGATCGATACAAAAAATGGCCTGAAACAGGGGTGTGTTTTGGCCCCAAGCCTTTTAACTTGTACCTTGCTGATCTGCATACCCACTTGTCAAAAGTAAACGGTCATCCTCCGAAATTGGCAGAGGACCACATTCAGTATCTGCAATATGCAGATGACATAGTGGTCCTTAGCCAAACCCCCATTGGCTTACAAAGAGTCATTGACTACTTAACCAACTATTTTGATTGTCAGGGGCTGGAGATAAATATGAAAAAACAAAGGTGGTGCCATTAGTAGGATCAAGTTTTTAAAAAAATTCAAGTGGCTAGCCAAGGGTAAAGAAATAGAGGAAGTTGGCACCTACAAGTATTTGGGCATTAATTTAGGGCGACGTATGTCCTTTATTGATCAAAAAAGTGCAATAAGAGCAAAGGCACAAACTTTAATTTTTACATACAAACAGCTACAAATGAAATTAAGTTGCCCGTCTTACAGCCATCTTTTAAAAACTATGGCAGCACAATTACTTCCAGCATTGGCATATGGTTTGGAAATATGGCACGGTCGGGAATTTGGAATTTTAAATGATTTACAAACAAAAGTGTATAAAGCAGTTTTTAACCTCCCTAGAGTAGTATCACCAGCACAGATCCGTCTGGAATTTGGGCTACAAAATCAGAAATTCCAGAGACAATCGGTTTTTGTGAAACTATGTTGGAAACTTCGCTCCTCGGAACCCGGCACCATGAACAATCTTTGTTGGACTGAAATAAGGGCCCAGTTTGAACAAAAAATCTGGATTCATGGGGTGAACATCTAAGATTAGCCCTGGTGGATTTGGACATTCAAGAGGCATGGGAGAGTAAGATGGAGAGGATGGCGTTTAATAGAGTGTGTAATGGCGCAGCAAAAAAATTATCTTTCTTAGACGACAAAAACACAGTGGCAAAAAGACGACATTCTTGGACAGTAATAAATTCATATGTAAAACTAAAACCTCAGGATTATCTATCAGCGCACTTCAGATAATTTTTAAAGAAGAAGTACATGCTGTATCGGTTTGGAGTATATGAAACCAAGGATTTGCAACCAAGTTGGAAAGGGAAATATCTTAACACAACTTGTAGATTATGTGGATATCACAATGAATCATTATGCCACGTGATGTGTGTCTGCCCCACTGTCAGCGAAGTAAGAAGAACATTTCTAAAACCAATTTTAAAAGTTCTTAACATTCGTACTTGTAGACAGACTATTATTCGCTGGGCGGGGGGTCATCGAATATTCTAATTTGTCGAGGGGTAAAGTTTTTAACTTTGATTGACACATTGTTAAGAAGAGCGGATCTTGAACATATGAACTTGGCTATTAATGAGTTGGAAAATTCTGCAGATACATAGTCGTAATAGGGCTAATAATGAGTTGGATGGAAAGAAAGAAGGGGAAATGTTTGTACATATTTTGACATAATGATGCATTTTATCATGAATTCGTTTTAACTTCACATTTTAGTAATTTTAAGTGTCTTATTTTACGGTTGTAAAAAACCAAATAAAGTATCTTCTTCTTCTTCTTCTTCTTCGTATTGAGGACTGGCAACTATGAACCAGCCAACATAACTCAATGACAATATCAGAACAAGAACACAACACACAAGGCCAGACCTCTTTTCCAGTTGAGCTTTCAGCTACTAAATAAACCTGATCCATAAAGATTTTACTTAGTGGGTGTGACGTGCTCTAGTAGCAAGTACTCTTATCTTACTACTGCATTGCAGGGGCAAGTAAAGAGTACTCTTGGCTTACTCAACAATAACACAGAGGACCTCTAAAAATAAGTGACAGCAAAATCTTTTTGAATCGGGCCCAGTTGTCATTATCAAGCAAGCTAGAAAGTCAGTTTACACACCTACGGTCTTTTCCAAAAGTAATTGTAGTAACCATATGAAATTTAAGACTTTTGCTTACTGCCTTGTTTCTGTAGAACAGTAAAATCTAGGTTACCCACTATGCCTTGCCTCCATAAAAACTCACACAACCCAGTTTTACAAACAATGAAGTAGCAAGGGCTTTAGCTGCACGAAGACTAATCCAAAAAAGCTTATAGTGCTCAAAAACATGCTGCACAGCTGTGCCTCAAGCAGTCTAAAGTATTATGGATGCTCACAAGATCCTGTACACTGTAACCAACACGTATCCTCCCACATCAAGCTATGACTCGCTCACATACTCTCTGTTACCAATTTCACTATCTGGTACCATCGTGGGTAAAGGAAAAAAACAGCTAAACATAGGATCTGTTTAGTTTTGCTATTGAAATAAAAACAAAAAAGTCTACGGACAGATTGCAACATTGCAAGACATAAGCTTAATCTTCATGGGTTTACTGGGTGCTTCTATCTTCTGTCACAATTTAAAAGAACAGGGTATCTTCCGGCCACACCAGGCTGTTTCTCTAACATGTTGACTACACTGAAAAAAAATATATACATAGTATTACTCATCACATCACTGATATGCAACCAAAAAACAAATGAGGCAATACTGGCATACTTAACGTACATTTGCGATAATGCACATTCACCTCTTTCGGTATGCTGGAGCTGAATAAAAGAGGTTTATGGTACTCAATATCAACCTAGGAAAGATGATGGGTTGACCAGTCGGGACTCAAACCTGTGACCATTTGAATAACTCTTCAACAAATAATATAAGCCCCTAAACACCTTTACTGTCAGCTCTATCTGGAATGTTCCTTCTTAGTGACACTGATTAAAAAATATAGTTAGCAAACAAATATTGAGGGAGTTAACTAGTGGCTGGATTTTGATAAAAGGGAGGGGATGATGTAAGGGGCAAAAGATGAAAGTAAATAAACGTACAAGAGAAAAGCGCCAAACCTGGATGACTGCATTAACTAACAAAAAAGGAAAGCGCCAGTGTCGACTAACTACCAAATATGATAAAATATTGGCTCCGTTCAACTGACAGGTCTTTTATTTTATCAAACAGGGTGCAACACCAAACGTTAAGAACTTATTTCGAGCAGGGGAATTCTTATTTTGGGGAGTGTCATGTCATTTAGACAGCCGTCTCGCAAAACTTTGGAAGATGTAATACCAACCTTCCGGTTGAATGCACATCTTGGTAAATGTTTTAAAAGAAGGTAGTATTCGAAAAACGAAGATCAGCAAGAGCGATTTTTAACCGCACATTCACCTCGCTTTATGGCATATTAAGATGTGCAATAATTCTCCACTAGGTGGCACTTAGAATTCATATCTAAAGCACATGTCCATGCACATAAAATTCCATAAGATTAATTAATTCGTTTCATAATGTTGGCCTGAATTTAAACGTCAGCAAAACGAAAAAATATCCACATTTCGAACATAACACTGCTTATGTACGACAGACAACATTGCCGTATAATTTTAAAAAACGACTTTTAGTGCCAACCTCCTAAGGCTCTCCCGAAAACGTACATAATGACATTAAGAAGCACGAGTTATAATAAGCAGTTATGTTCACATTAAAAAGCAAATTTTACTACAATCAATTGAAGCGAAATGATTGATTTTCAGACATCTCAAAGAGTCCATAAAACTTAAAATGCGTGTCTGAAAACCTAAGGCTGCGTTACAGGGAACGTTCAAAAGCTGTCATGCTCCGGAGTAGCGGGGCCCCTGATGCTTGGTGCCATGCATAATTTACTTTGAAACTGCCTCGTCGTTCGTGAAAGGTTCCCCTTCGTGACATACACCAACAAGACCACACGCCCTGCTAGAAAAGGCCGGTACCATGAGAAACACATGCGTTCCCGCACAGCTTAGGTTCCCGTTAATGTAGATTTACAGTGGTGACAGGAATGCCTTGCCTGAGCAGGGAGAGTTACTGTCGTAAAGCAAACAAGCACAAGCACGCGCGGCAGGGAGGGGAGAGAGGAGGGGGGCCTGCGCGATTCCCTTGCGGGAGCGAGCAGCAGGGCGCCATAATTGATAACATATGGCGCCGCTGCTCGCTCCCGCAAGGGAATCACCAAACGTACACGCGTTGCCATTGAAGGCAATGCAACGCGTGCACGTTTTTGGAACAAAAACCGTAGCGATTGCTACAGGTCTTTTTCCTAAGCAGCGCATGCGCGCTGCGTAGGCGAGACCTAAAAAGAAGGGTAGATAAGGGGCATCCCTTCCTGGTGCCACGGGACCGCGTGAGTTGATCTGTCAGAGTACCATTAATTTCCAACCGAGCCAACGGGATAGTGTAGAGTAGGCTGATCAATGAAAGGAAACTGTTAGGGATTCCCAATTTGGTCAGTGCAGCGAATAGAAAAGCCCATTCAAGCAAGTCAAATGCTTTTTCTGCATCAAGTAGGAGTGCCACAGCAGAGAGTTCTGGGTTTATCTGGTCGAGAACAGCGAATATGTTCCTCAAGTTTGTGTATGTGGAGCGATTTGGGATAAATCCCGATTGCATCGGGGATACTATCTGATTCATTAGCAAAGAGAGATGAGTGGCAAGTATCTTAGCCAATATCTTATTGCCATGATTCAGCAGTGATATCAGCCTGAAAGAGGTGCATCTGTCCAGGGGCTTGTCTGGCTTAAGTGCAAGAGCTATCATCGCCTCACCCATTGATGGTGGGAGGCTGCCTCTAGTGAGTGATTCCGCATAAACTTCAACTAGGTGGGGGGTCAGCTCTGCTTTATAAGCTTTATAGAAAGCTCTAGTAAAGCTGTCCAGGCCTGGGGCTCGGGTACTGCTAAATCATCAATGGCCTGTAAAATCTAGTCACTGGAGATAGGGGATGCAAGAAACAATTGTTGTCCAGTTTCTAACCATACCATGGCTGCCTCCGCCAGATAGTCCGCTATTGATTCCGCAGTATTATCACTGCGGGATGAATACGGCAAAGTGTAATAGTAAACAAAGTGGTAGCTATGGCATCAGTTTGTCAATTATGGAACCATCATCCAACTCAAGGCACGTAATAAACAAGGCTTGATAGGGGGGATGAAATATATTGGCCAACGTTTGGCCTGGGCATTCACCCTCACCGTAAGAGAGGGCTCGTGCATATTTACTAAGGTATTTGGTTTCTCGGACTGTGAACTCTTGAAAACTCTGTAAGAGAGATGTGCATTTACATAGGTTTGGGGTGGAATCTTGGGCGTGTGCTTGCGTGTCCAAGTCCTGTAGTGCTAGTTCAACCGCCGCATATAGATCACAGTACACCTGAATGTTTAGATATGCATACCCCTCTACTATATGCTTTAAAATCATCCCAAAGTGTAGAGTAGTGCTCTGTAGTGCCAATTTTCATTTGAAAGTACTCCTCAATAGCATCTCGTACTTTAGATCTAAAGACATTGTCTAATAGAGTCTAATAGATTGTTAGACGGAAAGTGCAATGGGGCTTGGGGCAATAAAGCTTTGGGAAGACGAAGAGTAAGACGAATCGTCCAATAGCGTCCTAGGGAGATGTTCGATATTCGTTAGTGTCAGCGTCAGGTTTGGGGTGACATACCAAGGGTCAAGGAGTGACCATCAGCCGTGAGGAACAGAGAAAAAGGTATAACTCCGGTCCGAACCGTGTTTAGAGGGCCAGGTGTCTGCACGGAGATTAGAATGCAGAAGTGTGGAGAATGTTTGGAGGGAGTGTGGCTTGGTGATATGTGTCCAGTGCATGTTGTGTCTATTGCTGGATTCAGAGTAAGGTTGAAGTTGCATGCCATGAAGATCGTGCGGCATTGTAGTTGGTCAAGTTGTACAGAGACGTTAGTAAAAAAGTCAGGGGAGTCTACGTTGGGTGCGTAGATATTTACTAATACAAGGGGTAAATTAGCTAATGCGACAGAGACTAACAGATAGCGACTCCTTCGTGTGATAGAGGGGACAGTCCTATGTATCAGTATGCATACCCCTCTAGAATACCAGCTATAATTAGTGAAAAAACTGTTTGCGCCCCAGTTGGTGGTGAAGTGACTGATAGAACCAGGGGGGAGGTGTGATTCCTGTAAAAACGCTATTTGTTCTCCGTGCCTGGATATGTATGTCAGTACATGGCGCCCCCTTAGTGGATTTGATAGCCCACGCACATTCCACAAAATGCACTTTAACAGTGCATTTCCCACTTTTGCATCAATCATTGGCATTTAACTAGAAATATACTTACAATAACAGTAGAAATAACAAATATGTCCAGGTATTGCAACTAATGTGCATAAATTCCTTCCCTTGTGTCGAGTTTAAAACTTATAAAAAAAAAGATTAACCATATAAACTCCTATTTCCCCCACCCACATCGGATAGCCAAGAACATGCTACGGGTGCATCCCATCAACATAATAAACATCCCATAAAGAAAACTTAAATATGGAGTCATCCTAGTGCGGGGCAACACTCAGAGGAGAGTGCCAATATGCAATAGATTACATGACACAGAAAGCAGGGCCTACTTAGAACACAATGTTAATTTCAGGTTACAATAGCTTGAATGCACTGATGGCAGAGCATGGATTAAATTTGTGTCAGCAGTCAGTTCGTTGTCGCCTATATAATGGTTTATAGGCGAAGTATATAGGCACATGAGTTTTACCATTTAACTGCACAACTAGCTGCGCCGGATATAGCATGGAGTATTTTACGTTAGGTTTTAGCAGGAGGCGCTTCACATCAGTAAACCTTTGGCGCGCCTCTTGAACAATAGGCGTATAGTCAGCAAAGAAGGATAAGGGCATGCTCTGGCACTGCAATGTGGACTTCTCCTGAGTGAGACGCAGAACCGTATCGCGGTCCTGGTAATTAAAGAGCGTGGCTACAATTAATCGGGCGGATGCGCCGGGCGTTTGCCAAGAGTCCTATGAGCTCTCTCAACTGTGAATGTGGACAAGAGTGCGTCTCTTCCGAATTGCTCCTTGAGGAGTGCTTCTACATATGCACACATGCGCCCAGTGTTGGTGAATTCAGCGATTCCTGCTATGCGGATATTATTCCTGCGTGATCTCGCCCCAAATCCTCAGCTTTCATGTCAATGTGCTTCAGCATTTTTCCGAGCCTATCGATTTGCTTTGAAGTTGTGGCGCTGGTATGGTGAAGGTCAGCTATGCGCTGTTCTGTGACTGAAAAGCAAGCCACGTGTTCCTCGGTTCTTTCATGCATGTTCTCAAGCTGGGCAGCCAATGCATCTAGGCAGGTGTCTACTGATTTAAATCCGGTGCGTAACACGGCTAGGATCGTCCCTGTGCCCTCAGGAATCTGAGGGTCCGGGTCGCCTGTGTTCGAGGCTGATCCACTAGAGCCCTCGTCCTCGCCGAGGGGTCATGGCTGCCTCAAAAGAGAGCGGGCGTTGGCGGGGGTCTGACCACCCCATTCTTTAGGGTGGATAGTGCGGCCCAGTAATTGTACCCGTAGCTAGTCAAGCTGAATTCGCTATATTAAGATCTTAGTAGAGAAATTGGGGTCCCCTGATTTATTTGAGTCACCCAATTGGATCATTAGAGGAGACTTGTTCTGGGTTAAAAACAATATTTTTCTATTGTGCACGCGGAAAGAGTAGCAAGGGAGTTCCTTAAACCCACTGTACGGGCCTATGTATTATTAAAAATGACCTTATTTAACTGGAATAACAATTCCTTATCACAGCTTTCTTTTAACAAGGTTCAGATTAAAACTTTTACAATTTCAATCAATCAATCAATGGGTCTTGTAGAGTGCAGCTTGTCACCCCAGGGGGTCTCCAGGCCCCGGGTGGTTGTGCGAGTCTTGGTCGGAGAGGTGGTGGTCAAAAAGCCAGGTCTTGAGCTGTTTCCTGAAGTCCTTCAGAGATGGAGAGGTGCGCAGGTAGAGGGTAAGGTCGTTGAAGGACTTTGCACCGAGATAGGAGAAGGAGCTACCTCCGCAGCAGCTGCGGGGGATGTGGGCCGAGGGTGGAGGATGGGAGCTTTCTGGGTGATCAATGGAATGTCAGGCGGTTTTTGATGTAGGAGGGTCTGGTTTGGGAGGGCTTTGTGCTGGCGGAACCTCAGGGGAGGTGTAAGATTAAAGGATTAGGCCTTGATTCGTGAGATTTGTTTTTACTCAGGACACACTGCATTTTATGATGTTTTGTTATCACTATTGCTCACTTCATAGGCGTTTTATATTACCATCATTAAAAGACAAAGGCTTTTCGCATGTAAGACCTGCATTAATGTAGCTCCAGATGCTAAATTGTCCTCTGGAATGTTTTATTATTGCAAGTTGTTTAGTTGTGGCTGTTAGAAAGAGAAAAAAATGGTCTGTTTGAGCACTTGTACATATGGGCTCTATGCTGCACTCTTTGGTAATGATTTTATTAGAGGTACTGTGATATATTTATGACTGAGATTTTAGGAGATGTTTATTTATATATTTATTCATGATCATTTTAATATTTATGCTTGATTTTATTGTGTGTACTTTTATGGTTTTAATTAACCAAATAAAGTATTTTGACTAAAACTGCACAACTCCTGCAATCCCTTACATAATGCTCCACATTTCTATCTAGTCCTGGCATGCAAAAGTTCCCTCTAATTCTCCTCTTCAATGCTCGAATGCATATATGCCCTTCATGAGCTAACACAAGCACCTTATTCATCATACCCTATAGCACTACCAGAAGATTCAAATAGAATAATAGACCATTGACAATCTATACCTCCTCAAAATTGTGTTTGTACTTCACCCCACAAACATTCTCAGGGTTCCACCTTGACCATCCTTGACAAATACCATTCGATACTTCCTTAATTTCTTGATTCAACTCACATGCAGCCATCCACTCTTGCCTTGCTATGACACCTTCAGAATGATTTTCAACAGTGTACACAATTTCTGTGTCATCCTCCTTTGATTTATCACCTTCCACATCATGACCGCTACTTGGCAATCGAGATAAACAATCAGCTAATAAATTCCTCTTTCCTGGCATATACTCGACCTTAAAGCCTGTACTGCCATTAACAATTCTGGGTGTAGCTCCCCCTTGGTGGTAAGCAACTGCACCAAGGGGTTGTGATCCTCACATACAATGAAATGTGAACCCCACAAATGTGGTTTGAAGTGGACAATACCCTTTCAGAATGCCAAGGCTTCATGTTCCATCACGGAGTAGGTTGATTCTGTTCCTCTCAAGCTTCTGGATGCAAAAGCAACCACTTCATCCTGTTTTCATTCCCATGTTGCATAAGAACTGTTCCTGACCCTCTATGACTGGCTTCAGTCATGGCTATTGTTTGATCTCTGATGTCGAAAGGCTTTAATTGAATAGCATGTCCAATTTCCTTCTTAATTCAATAAAACTCCTGCTCACAATCACCATCCCATAGAAATTCTGAATTCTTTTTCAAAAGACTTCTCATGTTATATGTCTTCTCTGAACACTTAGGAACAAAGCTGCTGTGAAATTCAATTAAACCCATTAATGATCTGAATTGATACTTGTTCTTGAGCGTACAAAAATCTTCAGTGGCCTTTGGCTGATAGTTTGTATCCAAAATACTCTATAGTAGGGATGCTCAGTTTACTCTTCTCTAGACTGAGTGTTACTCCCTTGCTCTTTAATATAGACAGTACTTGATGTAGCCTTTTGTCATGTTACGTTTGATTCTAACCCTATACTAGCAGATAGTCCTGAAATGCTTCTGCACCAAACATACCCTTGAACAAGCTCTCCACAACTCTTTGAAAAACAGCAGAAGCTGAAGCTAGTCTGAAGGGCATGCATCTGAACTGATATAAATTCTCTGGGGGGAAGAATGCTGTAAAGTGTCTGGATTCCCGGTGTAAGTTAATCTGAAGATACGCAGCTGTCATATCAAGCAAACTAAACCTCTTACCACCGATACATGTGTAGAGCATCTCTGTGATATTTGGCAATGGGTATGGATCAACCCATATTTGATCATTTAAATCACAAAGATCTACACACATCCGAATAGAACCATTTGCCTTACGAGCCAAAACAATGTGCGCCACCCAATCAGATGATTCAATGAGTTCTATTACTCCATGTTTGCATAATTTCTTTAGCTCCTTCTTCAATTCGGCTTGCAAGGCTAAAGGCACCCTATCGACGCTATGTACAACAGGTTGAGCTCCATCCTTAATTCTAATTTTGTTCATGAACTCAATAAATAATCAAAATTCTTCTTGGAATACCTCTGGGTAAAGCTCCTCACATGTATTTCTCTTTTTTGCTAAAACCTGCACATGGTCTTTCTTAAGTATTACTTGGCCAGAATTATTGGGCTCCAGCAGAATGCCCAAATTTCCGTGGTCATAACATCCCATCAAAAAAGCATCATTCTTAGCTACATAGACAATTTCCTGTGAACTGTTATTTTTCCAATACATAGTTCCGCCTCAAACTCTCCTAACACTTCAATGGATTTACCCCCATAACCAACTGGGCGAATGGCAGAATTTCTTCATTGAATTCCTCATCCACTGAATGTTTCCTTCATTTTCTTTTCACAAAGTAATGTGAACGGAGATCCAAAATCTAACATAACCTTTACATCAACGCAATTTATGGTTAGCTCGCAGAAAGGTCTATTTCTCCCACATAATTTCACACCCCATATATCCTCCTTATGCTGGTTCAAACTCACATTGCTAATCGTGAGTACTTAATTTTGCTTCGCTAGAAAATGTATCATCATTATTGACTTTGCTTGGTTCAAATGCATGTATTTTATTTGAGGATGCCTTGCCTGCTGACCTACACATCCTTGCAAATTGCCCTTTTTCATACATTTAGCGCATGATCTCTCTATGTCTGGGCACACACTAGCATTACCAAGATGAGATGTACTTCCATAACTGTAACATTCTAATTGTTTAAAGTTGAACTTTTGGTGTATTTTTTCACTTTTGTTTGACTTTTCTAATTTATCTTTCTTTTTCCTTTTTTTATAATTACACTCAACAGACAAAACACCTTGCGATTGTGACTGTGGCTTAAAATCAATATAGACATCTGTTCAATATACAATGTAGTACTTTCAATTCTGGTCGCAATTTCTATCACTTTCTGTAAAGTTAAATTAGGAGTGAATAAAAAGGCTTCTTGCACCTTTTTGTTATTAAGTTTTTTCCTCTAACTAGTCTCTAATCAATTCTTCTTCAAAGGCTTTATACTCGCAATATACATCTAGGATCCTTAAGGCTTCAACAAAACTCACAACTTGTACTCTTTTGTAAAATTTATCTTTCCATTGTGACATTCTTTCATGTCTTATATCTTACATCCAGAGACTTGATGGCGGAAGCATATTCATCCTCTGCATTATCTCCTTCCCCTTCCCTTAAAAGTACTACTTCTAATATGTTATATAATTTGGCAAACCTCAGTCCCCAAACAATGTTTCAAAATGAAAAATGTATTCTTATGTTTAAATGACTCTCCCTTAGGAGCACCCAAATACACGTTGGACCCTTCTTTCCTCTTCTCCCTATCAGCCTCAGGTTATGATAGATTAGGTAAAATGTAGAAGGCAGTGCTATTGACCTTTGCATTGTAGATTGTGCAGTTATACTGCAAATTATGGTATATGTATCACCAAAAAATACACCAACTGGTGATTAATTACTGGTGGCTCAATTATGTGATACTATTATAATCTAAGGTGTGCACATCACCGACTGAACACCACTGAATGCACAACTGCTATCAATCAGGATTTATAAAGTGCGGCAAATCATCCGTGAGGGTCTCAAGGCACTGGAGTTGCTAGCTTCTTCACGGAGAAGCAGTGAAAAATAAGGCAAAAGCACCCAGAAAAAAGGGGGAAAGGAAGGAGAAAGCAGTAAAATAAATTGGCAAAAGCACTCAGAAAAATGGAGAGGTGGTTGTGGAAGGAAGAAGAAAGTAGTAAAAACGAGGCAAAACCAGGAAAAGCCCTCAGAAAAATGGGGGGAAAGAAAGGAGAAATCAGTACAAAAATGAGGCAAACACAGGAAAACCACTCAGAAAAGCAAGGGGGAAAGGAAGGAGAAGGCAGTAAAAAATGAGGCAAAAGCAGGAAAAGCACTCAGAAAAACAGGGGGCAAGGAAGGAAAAAGCAGTAAAAAACAAAAAAGGGGGGGCAGTAAGGAGAAAGCATTGAAAACTAGGCAAAAGCAGTGAAAGCACTGAGAAAACCTGAGGAAGGAAGGAGAAAGTAGTAAAAAAGGAGGCAAAAGCAGGGAAAGCACTCAGAAAAATGAAGAAAGCAGTAAAAAACGAGACAGAAGCAGGAACAGCACTCAGAAAAACTGGGGGAAAGGAAGGAGAAAGTAGTAAAAAATGAGACAAAAGCAGTAAAAGCACTCAGAAAAACAGAGAAAGCAGGATAAAAACAAGGCAAAAGCAGTAGAAAGTACTAAGAAACAAGCATTAGAAATGCAATAGGTCTCGCATTTGCTTGAGTTAGAGCTATATGCGCTGCAAATGGCACTGTCTTGTATCAATGTGTTATGGAGTGTATGTATATGGTGTATAGTGGAGTTATGTGTGTTGGATTGGAATTGTTAGTTGTGGAATTGTGTGGCATGGAATTGTGTGATGTGGAGTGGATTTGTGTAGTGGAATTATGTGGTATGGTGTGCAGTGGAATTATGTGGATAGTAATTATGTGGTATTGAGTGTACTGGAATTATGTGAAGTGGGATTGTGTTTTATGGAGTGTAATTATGTGGAATGGTATTCTGTATTGTGGAGCTGGGAAAAGGGCGAGGACAGATGAGGGAGAAAGAGGGAAATGAAGAGAATGGGACAAGTAATGAAATGAGGAAGAAAGGATTGAAGGGAAGGTGGAAGAAGATTAAGGGAGATTAACGCAAGTGGAAAGGAGGAGGTAGGAGTGAAGAGAAAGAAAGAGAGTGAGAGAAAAGGGAAGTGACTGAAAAAGAGGTAGAAGAAGAGAAGGGAGGAGAGTGAGAGAAAAAACAGGAGAGAAGGCATTACGAAGGTAGAGAAGAATAATGGAGAATGGGATGAGCCCTCCCTTCCCTTTTCCCTTCACACGGGCACTGAGAGCTGTGGGGTTTGTATTGATTTTTTTTTTATGTCTCTGATTTACAGACATTTGCATGAGCATTTGGCTCCATGTGCGATTTACTCCAGGTGCAATATAACATTATATGAATCATCAAAGTCTGCAATTGGATTCTGGAGCAAACACAAGTTGCTGCTGGTCCACTTGAACTGATGCACTCCTACGGAACAGCGCCAAAGTGGGCCCGGAGGTAGGAGCAAGGGTCCCTCCTCAGATGTATCCCCTCAATCTGTGGAAAATGAACAGACGCGCCTCAAGCCCAAGCTGGCTGCCTGGTTAATTATTACATAATTAAAAAAATTATAGAAGGAGGTTCAGTTTGAACTTGCTTGAATGTTTATATCTAAATGAACAGTTTTTTTGCGTTTTTTTGCCGTTTCTTATAGCGTGAATTTGACCTGAAGGCATAAGAGCGCTTTACATGAGCACCAGTTGCATTCATTTTTAGGCACGGGGAGATTACGTGATATGCCCAGAATCACAGGATGCTTGAGTGTTTCCTGCCAGGATCGAACCTGGTTCCCCAGCTTCAAAGTCGGTCGCCCTAGCCGTTAAGCCACACCCTCTCCTGTGTCCATGGTCGAGAAAGTGGACAAATGCTGAAGCACGCTTTGCCAAAATGATCACATTTTAGTGGCAGTGAGAAGAGCGGCGCCTATACAGTAAATGTTGCTGGCTCATATCTGAGGGTGTCACAGTTTTCACACTCGATGCACAAACGCTTCTAAAAACAGAAACAATGCAGAATGCGATTTGCAGAGCTTGAGTATGGCTTTATGTGCTCCAAAGATATAGCAGCCATCAGTATATGAGTGGTACATGAGGTTCAGAGTCTCCCGTTCCAAATCGGCAGAAAAAATGCCACTTTTCGTGATCACTTTGCAATAGTTCTTAAGTTCAGGGTTTGTCTGCTCCATTCTAATCAGCGATCTGCTTCACCCGAGAATGTATGTTCAGCTTTTGTTTTCAAAGGAATCCACAGAGAATGTCGAGATCCATCTCAGAACGAAAAGGAGACACACGGGCCTGCCCAACTCCTTCAGGGAAATTTCTCTGGTGGAACACAAACAGCTCGAGACAGGTCCGGGTTCTGAAACCAGCACTGCCACTGTACGCAGACATTCAAGCCGCGACCATCCCAATTAAATGCACGCTACCCAAAAAAAAAGAGTTGCCTGGCGAAAAATGTCATGGACCTCGCCACGTTGTTAAGTGTCCTGACAAATTCCCTCCACGCGCAATGCAGCTGCCAGCAGCTTAGCACCCAGCAAAGGCAGAGCAGGAAAGTCAGCACACCACTCCCCCCAAACAAGCGTGAGGCCCAGTCTGAACTTGGGGGTGGGGGCGGGGTTGAGCGGCAGAGGGCGCCTTGCGCCCCTGACCTGCACAACACGAATGCCTTATTTAAAATATTTAATTCTCCAACTCTAGAACTATGTACAGTACACAACCTCGCTGAGATGTCCTCTGGTCGGTGTGCCACAGGGTAACAGGAAAGCAGGCTGGCATTTGTATAGTACACACACTAAATCTGAAGAAATTGCACCAATGATGCGTGCGCGGACTAAAAAACCTTGCCTTGCTTAGCAGCCAAGATCCGTCTAATGGAATGGCCTGCACGGACAGTTTCTTTTAGTGGAAAAGCATCCTCGAAAGTCTGATCAGAGGCTGCAGGGCAGCAAAAGGCTGGGTTTACAGCAAGCACATGCAGAGCGACAGCAGGACGAATTTACAGAGAACCGAAAATCTGGGTGTGGAGGGGGAGGGGGCTTTGGGATCGAGCAGATCAGCAGCAGCTGGGGGGCTGCGAAAGGGGTGCGTGGCACACAAACAGCAGGCTAGGGGTTACTGCAGTGAATGGTGATGGAAAAAGACGGTGACAACCCGACAGCTGCTGCTGCTTCACGACTGCCAAACCCACGGGATGCAAGGAAAAACAAGAGGGAGGAAGGGGTTAAAGGTGGGTGCATGGTGGGAGGGTGCCTCGGTGAGGGAAACAGAGATAAACCCCTTTAAGGGGCTTGTCTTGAAGGGGGAGGTGGCTTAAGATATAAAGCTGCCGAGCTGGAGAACAGGGTTCGAGCCTCGGGGTGGGCTGCATCATTTAATTATAAACAGCGATCTCGGAGGGGGGTGGGGAGAGACAAATTAAAAAAATAATACACATGGAGAGGGAGACAGATACAATTTTAAAAAAACACACACGGTTGAGACCAAATGTAGCATCTGAAACCAAGTAAAACAAACGGTGCGAGGAGGTGGCTCAACATATAACAATGCCGACTTTGGAGCAGGAGAACAGGGTTCGAGCCTCAGCGTGGGCTGCATCATTTAATTATAATTAAATAGACCGAGATCTCGTGCATATTAAACATAAATAAATAAACAGCGTCGGGTGAGGGCAGGAAGCTGCCAGATGTGGAAATGCGAGCAGCAAAGAAAACAAAGTAGTCCCTAAATAAAAAGATAACAGCCAGCAGTGTAAGTTAACTGTAGTTGGTCCATGCGGCTTCCTCCAGAAACGAAACGGAACAGAAGTGACATATCAGACCACCAGCGAGATGCGAGACCTAAAAAGGGGAGAAGAAGGAGAACACAGTACAAAATTTAAAAAAACAGAGAAAGCAGTCTGAAAAATGGGGGAGAGGAAGGAGAAAGCTGTAAAAATAATAATAATAATACAGCCATTTGTAGAGCGTGAACAGCTACCTCCAAAGAGGTGTCCCGGCGCTATAGCAACAGGTGACACGCGAGAGTCATGTAGCGACCAAGGATCCCAGGAAATTATCTTAGGTTAAAAAGCCATGTTTTTGCTTCTTTCCTGAATTGCGTCTCGCAAGCAATCTGGCGCAAGGCATTAGGCAGGGAGTTCCATAACATTGACACCCCGAACATGAAAGATCTGCCACCCAACCAGACTTTGTTAACTCGTGGGGTGCAGAGCAGGTTCAGAGAATTTCACCTCAGTGACCGAGTCTGCTTGTACGCGCCTAGCCTCAGTTTCAAATAGCTGGGGCATGTTCCATGAATTGCCCAAAAAGCTAGGGTTAGGGCCTTAAATTTAATTCTATTGGCTACAGGTAGCCAATGTAGTTCCTTGATGTGCGGAGAGATATGCTGCAGAAATGGGACACGTCTGATTAATCTCGCAGCTGCATTTTGAACCATTTGAAGTTTCTTAACTAGGTAAGCCGGTAGGCCCAGATAGAGGCCGTTCGCTTAGTCCAGGCGAGAAGTTACTGTGGCATGGACTACGACCCGACGACAGCTCTCTGGCAGTAGATGTATAAACTTTCGCAGGTTTCTCAAGCTACTAAAACAGGCAGCTGTCACCTGCTGAATTTGGGCCGAAAAGGATAAATCGGCCTGCCACTTTACACCCAGATTTGTGGCACTATCAACCGGAGCGGGTGGGGAGCCCATTTCCACCGGCCACCAGAGGTCTGCAGCTGGGGGCTGATTTTTGCCAAAAAACATCACTTCCGTTTTGTCGGCATTCAGCTTAAGTTTGTTGTTATTCATCCAGTGGGCAATATCTTTTAGACAGCCCTTAAACCTCTTGAAAGAGTCTTCCGACTGATCATTAAAGGGAAATACCAACTGGGTGTCGTCAGCGTAGGAACTCGCCTTCCCGCCCCAGTTGGCTATCAGAGAGAAAAGAGGGGCCAAATATATGTTGAACAGCAACAGGCTTAGGGCCGACCCCTGCAGCACCCCACACCATAGGTGCTTACGAACAGACTGATGCGGTTGTAGAGCCACCCTTTGTGTGCGCTTATGGAGGAAGGACTTCAGCCAAGCCAGGGCTGTACCCTCAACCCCAATGTCCAAAAGACTTTGAACCAGTATTGAGTGGTCTACCGAGTCAAATGCCGCTGAGAGATCCAGGAGCACCAACATAGCTGATGCCCCCGAATCCAGCGCCATCCTTACCGAATCTGCCACCTCTAATAGTGCTGTCTCTGTGCTAAAGCCAGCATGGAAACCAGATTGGGTGTCGTGCAGGATACTATGGCTCTCGATAAAATTGGCCAATTGTCGCTGCACTACCTTTTCTAGCATTTTTGCTGGTGCTGGCAGCAGGGAGATGGGTCTATAATTATTCAATTCCCCTGATTCAACATTGGGTTTCTTCTTAAGGGGGAGGAGAGTGGCATATTTCCATAAGTCAGGGAAGATGCCGGAGGTAAGGGAAGTGTTCCATATTTTAGACAACACATAGATGGAAGAATGTGCCAACTGTTTCCACAATTTAGGAGGGCACGGGTCCTCCGGCGAAGCCAGACTTACATCTCTGGATCACCGCCAGTGCCTCCTTCTGGGAGATAGGGGTAAAGTCAGAAAAGAGAGGCACAGGTGCTTTCCTTACCATCACATCTGATTTAACCGTTTCAGGTACTCCTGAAAAGGAGTTGTACACCTTACGAATTTTGTTATCAAAAAAGTCTGAGATTCTCTCACACAATGCCACAGAGGGCTGGGCGTAAATCACCAATTCGCGAGGTTTGAGGAAGGAATTGACAACCTTAAAGATTACTTTGTCAGGTTTATCGGTGTTATCAATACACTTAGCTATGTAATCTCTCCTAGCCACCTTCATCAATTTATGCATTTCTTTCAAGGATTTCTTGTATATCATTTTAGCAGTAGTATCATAGTCTACCCTCCACTGTCGCTCAAGGCGCTTGCACTTGCTTTTCATTGACCTAAGCGACTCTGAGAACCAAGGGGCTGAGGGCGACTTTCTCATAGATTTAGTGACTCTTGCTGGGGCAGCTGACTCTACTGCATCGGCAATCCAATTATGTAAGGCTTGAGAGTCTGCATTCGGGTCCAAAGATAATAGAGGTTGGCTGTCCAGCAAGACAAGGCAAGAGCAAGAAAAACAGGGTGAAGCAATGCAGTGCAGCAGCACAGGAGAGCTAGGCCTGGTGCAATGGAGTGCGCATCACCGATTAATGCACTGTTGAAAGTATGCAGCAGAAGGTGTGCATATCACCAATAGAAATGCACCAATTGTAAAATTACACCGTAACCCAATGAATAATGGCGGGCAAATAAGATACACATCTATTCCGTGAATACATGGCCCCAATGTTCAAGGCAGCCTGACACAAAACGGCTGCCAGACCTGCGTAGTACATCAATGATTCAATAGCAGCCACGAGGTTAGCCGCGAGATAGCCAGTCACGCGCCCATCTGGCGCACGCGGCGATGCTCCTCAATGCGGCTAGAGTTTCACGTTTCTCAACTCCCACTGAGATCACAAAGAGCAGGTTCGTTTGGCATGTAACTGTGGCTCACACAACTGCCATGACTTGCGCTCCAGCTCCTGCTGAAACAGACTCTTCAGCTTTGGGTCATGCAACTGCCACGACGGCTGTAATTAAAAACAATACCTCAAGCTCCTCAAGGTGTCCACAGTCAGCAAATGATCACCTTTACTGCTTGTTGGACCACAAGGAGTCTCTGCAGATATATAAATCTCGCAGCGTGCAAAGGCCTCCACGGTCAAACACGGCTCAAAATCTCACGCATGGGACGTCCTGCTATTAGCCAACTGGTCGCCAATATTAAGATGCAAAACTCCAGGTAAGTTCAACAAAGTTTTTTTTCATCAACAGTAGGACACAGGAACTGTCTCTCCGCCTCCACCACCCGGCTAACTATCAATCCTCACATTCTTCCCTTCATTCTAGATTCCTTCTCCTCCCGCATTCCAATAGAGATTGCTCCTTCCCATCTAATTCTATGCAATAACATAGTGAACTAACTTTGCATCACAACAAGTCATTCAAATGCAAAGTAGAGAAAAGCCACATTTGTAAGCAAAGAGAGCTCTGCCTAATATAGGAGGGAATTCACAAAAGATCTGCTTCCTTCTCAGAAGAAACATTGTCACAGAAGGCAGTAGTAAGTGCAGCAGAATACCTGTCTGTTGTGACACCATAAGATTACCAAAGTCTTATATATAAAGCAATACAGCAACAACTATTAAGCTGCACAGCTTTGGCAATAAGGCAAGACAATAAAGCATTATTGAATTCAACTGATATGGTTTAAATTGGAAAAAAGAAGACATGAAAGAGTTAGGCAGATGGCAAAGATAGTTGGAACTAGAGATTGCTGGAAGGTAGTTTGCTGACAGAGACTTTGAGGCAGACTGATAAGTAACATGCAACAAGTCATCAAAGTCAGAAGCCAGGAAAAGATGCTGGGAGGTGCTTGTAGACAGCAAGAGAACATTGCAAAGTTGGGACAGAGATAAAAGGAAGGGCAATAGAGAGAGGGGAAAGATAAAGGTTAGGGAGTGTCATAAAGATGAAAGACTCACATTGAAGAGGGCCTTTGTTGCAGCCATTTGTTTGGCAATCATCAGCTGATAAAAGCCTTTTGTTACTGCACTCCTGTACATGGTGTTCTTGACTCCTACACCTAAGACATTCTTGAAGACAGTATTCATTGGGCCCATACCCTCTGGATATGAAAAGAAGAACACAAATAGCATTTGTATACAACTCATAATGACCAAATGAACCTTGGGGCATCGCCTGTAGAGGCCATCAGGACATATCGACACACAAACCTCATGATAAGACCAGAACAGGATGGACAGATCTGTCACTCGCAAAGACTTACCTTTTTATTATGCCACATACTCCTTCAGGGTGAAAAGTCCTGTTCAGATTCCTGCTCATTCGAAGATGTCATTGCTTATTCAAAAGACAAACATTTATGGTACTTGTGAGTGTGTTTTGGGAACAGACATAATGTTGTGCATGATATTTTATATGCTGCATGCCACATTTCTTTCTATACAGATTGGTTGCCAAATGTTTCCTTCTTTTCTTCTTTGAGCTATGAAGTTGTTCCACACTGGAGATTTGTGATGTAGTGTAGTGATTGTGTCTTAAAAGACAACTAAAATGTGAAACTGCACATTTAGGTCTCAGAGTGGTTTTCCTTGTCAACCTGCCCTGTGGTTCCTGTCATTAACATAAGTAGGTTTTAACCAGCCTACAATGTTATGTTGATGAGATTGCTTGCCGATAGCTATTGGGCTACATACTGCACAGCCACATCTCACAAAGATGGTGCATATGATTACTAGCAGAAGTCCCTCATAAGATGACTGCCATAATTAGCAGATTGGGATTACTGTTTACCTAAAACAACAACAAAAGTTCTGACACACATTGTTACCCACTCATAAATATTTAAAGAATTAGACATAAATGAAAACACATATTTAGTAATTGCATGAGTATGTGCACTTCCATTGTGCAATATAAACTAGATTTAGTGCTTTGTTCTCTAGATTTCTTTCCAGAGCATTGGGGAAAGAAGACAAAATAAGGATCCAAATATGTCCCTAGGAGCCATTCTTCTTGCTCTCATTGGGTAGGGGATCAAAAGACAGCATTTTAGATCAAGAGTAACAGAACATAGTCCATGTACGGAGATGTCCAGATGTCACTGTTGTGAAAAAATAGCTTTCATTAGAAAAATACAGTTTTACATAGGTTTGCTTCAGTTATCATAACCAGTACTAGGCCCAGAGGGCTTAATAATGAGACCTGCTTTCAGCTAAATTAAAATGCAAATCTGAATAAACCTTCCCCAGAATAAGATATCAGGAACTTGACATGGAGCTCTAACAGTAGATCTGTGACCTACTACAACCCTTGGAGAAGCAGTTTGGTCTCATAACACTCTTCACATCCAGAGTTGAATACACCCTTTTCTACCCTAAGCGGTTGCATTATGAGCAAGACTAAAAAGCAGGTCCCTTCTCACTACACAACTGAAAAAAGCTTGAAGATTAGTCCGCAATTTCACTTATGATGATAGCATGTTAGAAATGGGGATCTCTAGTTGGCAGTGGTATGCACCCTGTCCAAGTAGGGACCCTTCCTCATAGTCAGGGTAAGGGGATTGCACAGCTAAGATAACCTTTGCTCACCCACTTGATAGCGTGGCACGAGCAGACAGGCTTATCTCAGAGGCAATGTGTAAAGTATTTGTACATAACACACACACTAATACAGTGAAAATACCACAAATGGACACCATACCAGTTTAGAAAAATAAAGTATCTTTATCTAAACCACACAAGACCAAAACGACAAAAATCCAACACACAGATATCAAAATATATCTTTTAAAAGGTAAAAAGTGTTCTGTCCATAGAAAACTATGGCTGTGTCACTTTTTGAGCAAAGTACCTTAGATGTGTCAAAATTAAAAGACGAAAACAGGCACAGGGAAGGTGATATAGCCCACTATCCTTAGTGGACTTGCTCATTCCACAGCGCAGCACCGTCTGGTAGCTGCTGCTGCAGTCCCCTCCTGCTGCTGCTGACGCCACTGACCCGGAGGTCAGAAGTTTGAGGCCCTCCTCCACTCGCAGGCTCCTGCCTGCACCTCATCCCTGGTGGTCCAGTGGTGGAGCATCACTGCTCTGCTGCTTGACTGCCCTCATGTCCCTCTCTTCGCTGTTTCTGTCCCTCTCACTGTTTTAAATTTTCTTTGTTTTTTTCTGCCTCTGCCTTTGTTTTTTCTCTTGCTGGCTTTATGCTTTTCCTCCTTTTTTTGCCATTTTTTCTGCCCTCTTCTTTGTTGCTGATGTGATCCCCTGCGACCCGCCCCATCCAGTATCGTTTTCCCGCTCCCACGTTTCCCGCCTCCCAGCTGTCCAGCCTCACCGAAGCACTACTTAATGGCGGCTGCTGGGCCTCCGCGCAGCGGGCATGCCGAAGGCGTGCCAAAGGCAAGCCTGTCTGTGCCCGCTCACACCTGGACCATGCCCATCACCAGGGACTCTGCCTCTAGGACCCCCCACTGCTACAACACCAGGACCCTCCTCGCCCTCAACCTGAGATGACACACCGCTGCCACCTAGCTTTACCGTAGAAGACCCCCAGACCATTCACCTGCCGAAACTGCAACCGCACCTTCATCCAAACCACCATGCCAGCCCCCCTCGCTGCCCAGCCAACCGATAGCGCTCCTGTCCGCCTCAACTGCATCCTCCTCAACCTGCGAACCCTGCACAAACACGCCACGGAAATCTGGGACCTCCTCAACGCCACCGCTCCTGACATCGCCTTCTTCACAGAAACCTGGACCAAACCCTGATCTGGAACGGACAAGGACTACCCGACCGCCCGGGAGGCGGCATCACCCTCATCCACAAAATAATGCTCCAAATTAACCACGCACTCTAACAACCCCATGACAAACATGTAACACCTCCACTTCCAGATCCAGACCAACACCAACACCATCATCCACGGCACCCTCGTCTACAGGCCTACCAGCCCCAGATCCCCCTTCACCAACTCCATTGTAGACCTCATCGCACCCCAGGCTCTCACATCCACCAACTTCATCCTGCTCAGAGATCTCAACTTCCACATTGACAACCCCAGCAACCAGAACACCGCCTCCATCCCGGAGAACCTCACCAACATCAGATTGACCCACATAGACGGACATACGCTCGACCACGCTCGACCCCGACCTGTCTTCTCCACCAGCGGGAACATCAGCTACAGCCACACCACTGAACTCCCCTGGACCAACCATCACAGCATAATCCTCACCTTTGACACGCCCACCACCAACACCATCGCCACCCCAGCTACAGCTGGACCAAGGTCACTGAAGAACTCCTCGTCAACTCCCTCTGCACAACCACTCCGCCAACGCATTCGGACGCCAACACCACAGTACTCAACCTTCACCAATGGATGTCCAACTGCGCCGAGCTGGCTCCCCTCAAGGGAAGACCAGGCAAACAATGATCCAAGGTGGTCAGCTGGTTCACCCCCGCCCTCCACAAATCCAGATGCACCTGCAGACGTCTTGAGAAGAAATGGAGGAGCAACAAAACTCCAGAAACTCATGCAACCTTCAAGTCTGCCAAGTCCTAGGCTCCACCTGAAATGAGCCCGGGGAGGAGGCAGAAGGAAGGCCCCTAAGAGAAACGCATACGACACATGGCCATAGGGATAGGAGAGGGCTGACCAATAGACATGGAGAGCCTGCCAGAAACACAATTAAGACAAAGGAGAGGCCGAATGGCACCTTTACGTGCACATGAAGAGAGTGACGATGAGGATGTCCACCGCTCCCCTGAACTATCCGGTCAGGAAGATTGCCCCCTAGAGAGTTAGTATCCAGAGAAGAAGGTGAGGCCTTCGCGTGACCCATTTGCCATCTACTGGCCAGCTGGACTGAAAGGAAGGGCCAGTAGGATAGTCGGTGGCCAGAGGAGGAATCCTTATCTGGGTCACGGAAGACTGCATCCTGCATGGAGGGGAGATCTGCGATGGAACTACCCCTACATGCAGGAATGCCTGAGACAATGAGAGCGCTATGTCGGAGAGAAACTAACAAAGCGGCACCATGGCAGAATATTCCTGCTACTACAGAAGGGTATGGCAGGGACCATTTACGTGCCTTGGGCACAGATGGACAAAAGAAGGGCTCAAGAATAAACTGCCCCCATTGGTGGACAGGCAGGAAAATGGATCTCATGCTTTGAGAAAAACACAGTAGGTATAAACTTAGTTATATGTGACATCAAAAGTTTGCTCAGCAGCCTCATGGGGGAGCATACCAACACGGTATGTTCCCGAGCCTGCATCCCCACAGTCACACTTAACAACACCGAGCACGACGGTGCCGCATTTAAATCATTCAGACACCAGACCTGGATGGACCTGAGGGAGATATTGCCTGACCGCCTCGGCATAGGAGGACTGATGGCAGAGAGCATGAAGCCTGGGGAAACCGTGAATGATTTCCTAGAAATAATTAGGGAGCGATGGGCAAGAGACAGGACAGTCCCGAACTGACACGGGTTCCCAGGTTGCGTTCTTCTACAACATCCTCAAAAAGAAACTGCCCACTGAGATCCAGACGGGACTGGATGGCTTAGTAGGGCTAGACAACAAATCTTGGTGGGAAATACAGCCCCACATATTACCGGAAAAGACAGGAGAAGGACAAGGAAAAGCAGGGGCAGGCCCATAGAGACACCGCCAAACTGGTCCAACAGTAGTTAAAAAGACCACCCTCGAGGGGGCCGCATTGGCTGCGAAAATCTGAGTGGCACCAGTCCCAATGGGAGCTCTCCCTCTGGACCCCGGAGGATATCCACTCAATCCTAGTGGCCGATGTCAGGAAGGCTGGGTACAAACCAGCCTCATAGAATGCCATTATTGCCACAGAGTGGGTCAAATGGCTAACTGGTGCCACCTAAAATAGTACAACGCGCAGAATGGAACCGCATCCAAAAACAAGCCCTGAACAATGTAAATGCCTCACAAATCAACTGAAAGGAAATCATGCTCCAGCCACCTCACTGTAACAAGGGCCGGATGGTTGCCCAAGCAGAGGGCAACTGCCACAAGAGACACGGAGCTCAGCTCAGCAGGGATCAGGGCCACAGCCATGGCAAGAAGGAGTGACTCTCTGGGGCGCCAATGGCCTAGCATCATCATAGGTTACAAACATGCAGTATTCCAAAACCATCCCCAACGACTTATCCCCTTCATACCACTTCCAGTTACATTTCCTTACCTGCACTCACAGCCAGCCTTTAGGGCAGCCGTACTAAGTTGGCCGGGAATCCTCAATACAGTTTGCCACCTAGGTGCCCACAGAGTCCTGGGCCTCCTTCTGCTGTTGATCCCGAGGGCAGGGTTGGCTAACAAAAACCCGGGGGAAAGACAGTCTGACGAGGGAGCAGGGCGGCCCCAACTGGTGTATAAAACCGGCACCAGGTCCAGCAGTCAAAGTCTGGCCTTGGGCGAGCTATGTAAGTCTCACCAGCCTCAGGGTTTCTACCAAAACTAGGCAAATGGTCCATGACTCAAAACAAGTTTCTCACATGTTTAGAGCAGGGACATCTGCAAAACCTTGAAAGGAAACTACCACAAGACCCCAGTACATAGGGAAAAATCCCTCAAGTCCATTAGTGATACCCACATCAGGCCGAGCACACAAAGTCCCAATGGCACCCCGACTGTTGTTGAAAAACACAGCAACCAAACACAATTCTATCCATTCTCCTGCAGGTCTGAATGGGGGCGACAAACATCATCCTGACTTCCTCCAGTATATTGCAATAGAAGCAGCATCGCCCAAATCACAGGTAAACGCCCAACGGGACCAGCACAAAAACAATCCAAAAGTAACCCAAAATTTCCAAACCTTCCAGAAAATAAGGCAATGCCCAATAAGCCAACCCAATTAGATAAAACATTGTTCCTCGCCACATGTATAGACCTAAGGGACATACACGTGTCAACAGAAACATTGGCCTAACAATTAAACAACCACTTCCAGTCAAAATTCCACGCAGCCCATGCAGGTCAAACGGGTAACTCCACACTGCTAAAACATCACACCTTTAAACGGAGCAGCACACAGAGGAAAAGTAATGTCCACATCATAGCAAGGAGAGGGGGGAACCAAAACACAAATAACACTAAACTAGATTAAACACATCTTTCCCCAAAAATTCTAGCACCTCCTTATGGTGCCACACTTTGAAAATTGCTCGTAATACAACCATAGTGTATCGATAATAAGTAAAAGCAATACGTTTCTGAAAAACTGCCTAACAATGTGGTTTTTCTAAGCTAACGTACAACCCACAACTCTTATCCTACATGTCTGCGATCAAGCTGCAAGTGCACTATCATTGCCGCGGTCCGCCACCCCTTCGATCAGAGCTTTCAAAAGGACTTTTGCAAAGCCAATCGCTCAAGAATCACAGACGACAAATTGACTTTGCAGCCATTTCCCTCTGAAGACAATCCTAAATCCTACAAATGTTTTCTAAGTTATGCATTTTTGTATTCTTGTATATGCTCTATTTAGATGGGGCGCTCTTGCACTCTCTGGAGCCAGAAGTATGCCTAGTCTCATAAACTCTACTCATCTCGTCTACACCTATGCTGAACCAAACGCTAGCATTCCTTACGCACTACACAACACCTGGTACCAACATATGACCACTGGAGGCATTCAAACCATGAACAGGTCATGCTACATATGTTCACTGATACCCCACGCCGTAGGCGCAGACAGGCTTTACTTATCTCAAGAGATAGCCCCTGAAAAAGAAAAATACCTAATCCATCTGTACCTATGCAGGATCAGGGCCAAGATTCAACCCAATAGAGTAGAACCCTATAAAGCAATAGTAAACATCACCCGGTGTGAGGCCAACCACACAGCACTGTACTGTTTCACTGATCCTAACGACATCCAATTTGAGCTAGACAAGATGTGCAGAAGGGGCATTATAGGGGAGGACACTGTTTGGCCCCGGGACTTCATAGAAAAGAGGTTCTTGGAGGTAGCAAGACCACCACACCAGTGCACAATACATCCTCTCCCGCCTTCATCTGCAACCCCAGGTTGGCCCGTAATATATTTGGGGTGAACTTCTTTAATGACAAGTGGACCCCAGACAAGGGGTTCCAGGGCAGGGCTGCTCTCCTCAAACATGCTAGTAAAGACGCCCCATGCCAGGAAATCTGGGATACCGAGATTAATAGGTACATATAGCTGGAGGGAAAGGGGTAACCCCTAATTGTACGGAAATTTAAACTGTATTGTTTACGTTTCAGAGGCAAAGGAACCATGCTGCTTGGCAGCAACAAAAAATCTGGCGTGATACTACATATACCAGACCTGCAATGGGGCACCTCCACGTTGATCGATATCTACTGGCAGTGTGGTGAACATGCCTGCACCCAGTTTGTCCCCAGATGGCGGACCCCCTGCACCCTCCTGACCATATGCACCCCAACAATGGTCATCCTTTGGAGAAGATCTGTCTGAGTTGTCTCAACATCTGTTACAGAAGAAAAAAACTCTGTTGCATCAGGCTCGAAGGAGAAGAACTGCTAATTATTTTGTCTGGGCTCAGTACAAGGAAATTCCAGAAGAATTTAGACTGTTTACTGAGACTCAAGTAAATGCAGGACTGTTGATACTCTTCTTCATCATGCAAACAAAGACGAACACCCACTAGTTGCAAATTCTAGGTGGAAGCTATTGAAGATGATAAACAATACTGAGCGTGGTCTAAACGCTATCAAGGAAATAACTGAGAGCAATCCGCCTTATGGTGATGCGACATCGGTACAGGTTGAACGTGATGACCGCTATGGCGGATTTGGTATGTGCCAAGATTGGTGCTTCCTGTTGTACTTTTATTCTGGGAAATGATCTCAATAACAGAAATTTCACTCTTGCCATCCAAGAATTGCATTGTCTGCAAGCTGACATGCAGAAAGAGGGAGGTGCCACCGGGCAGGACTGGTTTCATAGTATATTTTCCTAGATCCCCTATAGGTGTTCAAACTATTCATCTCCCACTCCCAGTTTTTGTTAATGTACTTCTGTTGTGTGCTTTCCTACAAATGGGGGGTTCCCGCTGTAAAAATGCAGTCCTCAAATTAGAATGCACATAGCTAGGGAAAGAGTTACAGACACTACAGCAACTCACACAGTTTTAAATAATGCAACCATCTTGACATATGAGGAGGATACAGTAATTGAAAATTTAATTAGAGGGGGGAATGTTAGAACGGGTAAATACAATGCCAATGTATACCATGATATATGCAAGCCCGACAATGGCAATACCAATAAATCCAATGTCAATGTGTTCCATAATCTATGCACGCATAACAATGTCTATACCAGCATGAAAAGTTTACATTTATGCCGTGATCCATGCATGCATAACAATGTCAATATGAGTAAAGACAATATCAATGTACGCTATTACAACTGTACACAGCTGCGTTATTTGTAAACGTTATAGTGAACTGGTAGCATTGCTGTCAGATTAATCCAAGATGACCTCCCCATCAATCCTGATTCAGAGATACGTGGTCAGACAAGCCTTGCAACCCCAACCCATGCCTATTGATTAACAGGTCACAGGTTGGGTTGCACTTAGCCCAAAGACAAACGCCCACCAATGCGAAATCCCTGATCAATCCCACAGATAGGCAGGTGCGCCACAAATAGGTCGTAGGAAATTAGCCCTAATAAAACACATTTGGACAAAGGTGCGTGTTCCCCAAAATACCACAAAGTTAGATGTCACATGTAGTTAGGAACACCCAGCCAATCAGGACACAACATGCACCCCACATATAGTGATCACCCGCTCACATTACCAGACATCTGGACACATACACACTGGTCCACACTAGCTCTCCCTGAGGTGGAGAGCCACCTGTGTCACCTAATCAGATGACTGTACGTGTTATTTTTGACTGAGATGCTTTTCCAAAAATGCAGAATTGGTTTAGTGTATCTTACAAACTGTGTGCATTGATGGCCGAAACTTCTGTACATTGAGAGACTTTCTTCAGACACGACTCTGTTGATACTCTCCCAGCTGCTGAGTTAAATCAAACCAATTTGTTCTGGTTTTGCCAAACGCCCTTTTGTCTTTTCATTTCTTTAAGATAAATTCATATCCGAGCAACAGGTAGAAACCCATATTTTCACAACAGGCCTGTGTCTTTGAGAGGCTGTGTCAAGTATCGACATGCAGCAATTGAAAGAGACTCACCTAGAGCTTAGCAATAAGGGAGGTTGACGTGGTGTAGCAATAGCCTTACATGGGACTGACTCTGTCCCAGTCCTTCAATTCTTTCAGCTGCCCTGGTCTGTAGTATAAACTGCACATTACTGCTCACTGCCTGTTCACCTCAGATTAGTCACGTGCTCATTTGTCCATGAGCTAAGTGTAAGTGCGTAGGCCACATTTCTGAAACTAAACAAGCTGCATCTTGTATTAATTATGTGAGTGCATTGCTGCAGCACTAACACATGCATAGGCTTCGTCTTGACCAACAACTAAAATGGTATTTTGCAGAGCTCATCTACTGACAGCATGGAACGGCAAGGGACTGAGATATGATGCTTTTCTTGGCAGTGTTCCTCAAGGTTGCTCCTGCAATGGGAAGAATATGCTGTTTTCCTGATGTTATTGATTGTACCAGGATGGAGTTGTTATGCATTTAATTAATGCACAACTGTCTTCCTTGCTTAAGAACCAAGCTGTTGGGTAATTCTTTGCTGCTGGGAAAGGGTGTATCTATCTGTTCTTAGAGTGTATGTGTGAGATATTGCAATAGCATCAGCACAGTGTGTGTCATTTATCTGAATGAAATTCACTCTCAAGGTACAATCCTGCTAATTAATTTTAGTTAAGAACTGAGCATAGACATGATATCATGAGGATCCCTTTAACTATCTAGCACCTAAGAAAGGTGTTCTTAGTTAATGTAGTCTGGCAGCTTTCCACAGTCTGGTCACAGGTCACAAACTCACCAGAACAGTCCATACTGGCTCGGTCCCTAGAGACTTCACATGCAATAGCATTTCCTAATAATAATAATAATAATGATGATAATAATGATATCCTCTCAGGACACTTTGTCAGGTGGATCAGGATTTAAATGGCCAACCTGTGCACAATCACATCTGGTCTGTCACTTTCTTCACTGTGTTCTTTATATTTCGTTTCATGGGGAGGATGATGGTGAGACTTTCCCTTGGAAGATGTCTGTGTGGACTTTTATGTTGCATGGCTGAAGTATGTGGTAGAGACAATAGAGCAACAAAATCTGGGTGGGGCAGAATGTAAAATTTGGTGAAGGAGCACAAACTCTCCACCACACTTCCAGCCTGCTTACCTTTTCTGTACACCTCTTTACCACCACCTGTCCTGCCACCCCTATGCCCCCCTGGGAGCTATGATAATCAGTGGTGTTAGAAAGCATTGATACGCAAGGCATTGCTCAGGTAGGAGGTGCTGCATGAAGAAAGAAGACTTTTCAGGTGCTTTCTTTATTAAGCAATTAGGGTTCACCTTAGTGTACATCCTATGAAAGTGAACATGTGATTTACTCCCTGTGCTGTGATGATGGGAGACACAGATCAGACAGTTCAATTTCTTTGGATATAAGTGAAGTTTCTTCTGCTGCTTGGCGGAGAGGAGCAGAATAATGCACATCTCTTCTGACCTGCATCTTTCATACCTTTCCCACTGCTGTGTTAACACCACTTCCTAGAGGGGAGATTGGCCACCCGGAACAAATTGTGAAGAACAATGTGCTGCACCTGACACCACTGGGGTATGTGAATGCTAAAAGGGCATTCCGAAGGCCCCTGCATGGTAAGTGTATTTAACTTTTTACGGCCAAGGGCTTCACTTTCTCCCTACTTTTTGAGTGCGGAAATGTTTTTTAAATGTATCCCAGCTCAGACCTGGAGGAGGAGGATAGGCTGCATGGCACTGCGATGGGCTTAGCTAGGATGCTTACCTCAAAGAAACCCTTTTTTGGACATTATAAAACACAACAGTACAGAATGCCTTTGATCTTTAGAACAGTCACATAGCAGGTATATTTATAAAGCACATGTCCACCTCTAGGGGTGCTTTTTTGTTGAGTAACCAGTGCTTATTGTTACCAGATGTGATGGTGCTAATTTATATACCTCAGAAGGATCAGTATGATTTTGCAGTGACCTCTAATTAGTTTCTTACCACCAGCAGCGTGCCTGTCCATATTGTCCATGCCCCCCACCTTTTTTTCCAGCAATAAGAATGTCTGTTATGCTGGGAAAAGGTTAGCCTAACAGGCACTCTTCTTGTTCAGGTCAGGCAGCCAGAAGCTAGACATGCACTAAATGTGTATGCTCCTAGCTGCCTGAGCTGAACTTGGCCAGTCTGAGGATTTCAGAGACCTCTGGGTGTGACCTCCTCAGCCTGGCAGAAGTGTCTCAAGCCCCTCCCCATTGCAACAAGGGGGGCGTCACTGATTACTTTGGACCTGGGTATTTCAATGTTACACCCTGAAGTGCACAGGCTGAGTGTCAATCCATCAGAAAAAAGGACAAGGGAACCCTTGAAATCAAAAGGGACCAAGGGTGCTAATCGATTCTCAGAAACAAAGGTCCCTATAAAGTAAGAAATGGATAAGATGGCCACAAAGTCACAATGAAGTTTGAGGCTACTTTAATTATGCATACAAAATAATTAATTATTAAAAACCAAAATAACGAAACACAAAAAATTAATAATGAGTGAGCAAGGCGTGAAGAGGTAGGGGGAAATCAGCCGATTTCCTTACATGAGCAAGTGACTTAAAAGTGACTTAAGCAATTAAATGAAAATTAGAAGCCACAATAAGGGTTACGTCTTTTGCTCAAAAACAATATCTATACAACATGAGTTAAAGACTTTGGTGTCGACGACGTTTCGATCCCAACTTAAATTGTGGGATCATCATCAGGACTGAAGGTAAAACAAATGCCTGAAAAAGTTGCCTGGGTAAGCGAGGAAAGTTATGAAGAGAGAGGGGGGAAAAAAAGGAAAAAGGGAAAACATAGCTAGAGTTACATGTTTGCATTGCATCAATAATACAAAAAAGACAGTTCCACTTAAGCAGTTAAAACGTGAGAGGGTACAGAGGTCCGTGTAACCACATATGATATAAAACCGGAAAAACAAAAGGATAGGCGGCTAATGAACATGGGGCATGCTGGACACGATGGTGCGGTGGACAAGCAGGGAGTTAATTAAGGAGGCTGGTGAAAACCATACAATAAGGTTTAAGATGAAAGTCTAAAGGCAACCACCTATGAATTTGGAGCGACCAACCGTCTGTAAGTCTAAGCAACCAGAAAAAGGTGACACCGTGAAATCCAGCGCAGCCCATAAGAAGCAGGAAATTCTTCCTAAAGAGAAACGCAATGCATGCAGAACGATGGTAATAAAACTTACTCAGAATTTGAGTGAGCAGTCGTGTAGGCAGATGTCTACAAGGGGAGTAGTCGTGTAGGCAGATGTCTACATGGGGAGTAATCCAGGGCGAGAGTAGACCTGTCATACAGGTTAGGGAAATAGGGAAGGGCAGCGTTAATTAATGAGTGATAACGAAGGGGGGGGGGAAGGGGGGGAAGAGAAGGAAGAAAGGAGCCAAGTGTCTTACCGGAGATACTACATAAAGAGATGCGGGGGAGCGGTCAAGACGGGTCCAGCGGTAGCAGGGCCTGGAATCGGTCATGAAAGTATACTGCCCCGGTAGGACTGGATCAGAAGGCCCAGATGCGGGCGTATCTTGAAGGGTGGCGGCAAACTCAATGGAGCCGCTACTAAGGGGAGTAAGCAATGATCATGGTAAATTGAGGTCACTGAAGGATAAGGAGTAGGAATCATAGTATGAAGGTGTACTCACTCGGAAAAACCTCTATGCGCAGCAGTCAGAATGGGGCCGTCGCGGATGGTCGGGGGGCAGTGTAGTATGTAGACACTCAACCACGAGGGTCTGTAGGAAGACTGATGAACTGGGCCGGTGCTTCCGGAGATATGCGTAGTGCGTGAGACAGCGCCTGCGCAATGATCACATAAAAAACTAGAATGGAGAATAAACTACAAAATGGCACGATGGAGGTGCAAGTGAACTGCGCATGTCTGAAACGGTAAATGCACATGAAGGAATACATTGAAGGTGCACAGGACTCGTAGGAGAGCCGAGATTAAGCCATGCCTATGCCTGATGTCAATTACTGCGTAACCCTGGTGAGAAGGATAAAGGGACACAAGGTAAAAAACAAGGTAAAAAACACAGAGTCCACCAGCCAGGACAATTAAACATTGTATATATACAGTATGAGGTGAACAAACCTGAATTATAGTGTCAGTCGGACACAATAAAAGCATGAAGTGCAACAATGCATATAACAAAAATTGAGACCACTCTGGCCGATAGACATGCACAGTAACCAAACAAATGCAGCATGATCTAGTGAACCCACTGAGGGTAAATAATAACATTAATGCATATTAACAAGCGTCACATAAATCAAGAGTCTATCTACATCAGCGAGGTCCATATTATAGTAGATTCATCCAATCCTCTGTGCGGTTTAATCCTGTACGGATGCTATTAGTCCGTATAATCCATTTAAGTTCCTCTTTATTGAGGATGCTGGTGATGTTGGCGTTCCTGGGCGGTTTTGAATTACATTGATAACTTGCCAGTAAAGATCCTCTTCATTGTGGTTACAAATGGTAAAATGTTCGACCAATGGTGCATTCGCAGTCTTGCAACGAATCCTACTTCTGTGCTGGCAGACCCTGATTCTGACCTTTTGCGTGGTTTGACCAATGTAGACCAGGTTACATGGGCAGGTGATAGCATATATGACATTTTGGGTATTACAATTTGAGAAGTTAGACAGAGTGACATTGATATTAGCATGCTTAAATGTTTTAGTGTCAGAGGTCAAATGACAAACACTACAACCCCCACATCTAAAGTGCCCTGTAGTGGGGGGTAGGCCCCACAATTGGGTAGGTGTCTGAGGGCCGCTCTTAGTGGGCAGGGCTGCCCTGACCAAGTGATCTTTAATACTTTTGTTCTTCTTGAACGCAAAAAGTGGGCGCTCAAGTTTCAATTCAGCAGTGTTAAGTACAGGCCAGTGTCTCAGAATAGACTTTCTGACTACGTTGGAGACCGGGGAAAATGTAGTGACACAGACTGTCTTCTCATCTGTAGTCCTGATTTTAGGACTAAGAAGTGTATCGCGGGGGCAGTACCATCCTCTCTTTAATGAGGTTTTCACCAATTTGTTGGGGTACCCTCTGTTCCTCAATTTTTTTTGCGACAGGATGTTGGCTTCTCTAAAGTAGTCCTCCTTCCGCTGACAATTCCTCCGAATACGAAGGAATTGGGAATATGGAAGGGAATCACGTAAGGCACGTGGATGGTGGCTATTATATGCCAACAGTGTGTTTTTTTCTGTTGGTTTACGGTATAGAGTGGTGTATAGGGTGCCCTCATCAGCTAATGGTGAGATCAAGGGAAGCTACTTGGGTTCTGCTTTTGGTAAGGGAAAACTTAAGCCCATTGCTGTGGGCATTGAGCCAGTCTAGGAATTGTCCAAGTAAAACCTCATCGCCTCTCCAAATCATAAAAATGTCGTCAATATACCTTTTCCACTCGAGGATGTTACTTATAAAGGGATTAAAGGGGGACAGTATTTTCTCTGTCTCAATCCAATCCATATAGAGAATGGCAAAATTGGGCGCAAAAACTGCGCCCATAGAAGTTCCCTTCACCTGTTGGAAAAAGGTACCATTAAACAAGAAAAAATTGCGAGTCAGGCAGATTTTAAGTAGATGTAAAATAAATGAGGTCGGGACAGGGTGAGGTTGAGGTCTAGAGTTAAGGACTGTACGGATAACTTCTATGCCTTCCTCTTGGGGGATATTAGTGTACAGAGACTCAACGTCAAGTGTACAAAGGAAACTATATTCTGGGTCAAAGGAGAGTTCCTCAACTAAGTTCACCATGGCCATAGTGTCCTTGATATAGCAAGTAGTGGTAGGTACGAAGTCCTTAATAAAGTAATCAACATACCGTCCCAATGGCTCAAGAATGGATCCACACCCAGAGACGATGGGGCGGCCGGGTGGGAATCCGCATTCTTATGCACCTTCGGTAAGGTGTAAATTACCGGTGTCCTGGGTGACTTGACATTTAAGTATAGAAATTCATTTTTGCTCAAAAGCCGCTTTCCAAACCTTCTTCAGTAATGTCACGAATCAGTGTCTGGATTTCCGTAGTAGGGTCTGATGGAAGTCTACGGTAATGATCGGGTATGGAAAGCTGCCTATCGATCTCCTGTGTATATGTGTCTAGATCTTGCAATACTATTCCACCGCCCTTGTCTGCCGGTTTGATGATAAGAGTATCTGTCTGTTTCAAACTAAGAAGGGCATTTTTCTCATCCATGGGTAGATTGTATGGAACAAACCGATGCTGCTGTTCAAGGTTCATAATATCTTTAAGAACTAATTTCTCAAAAGTCTGGACTTCAGCCGGTACGCCACTTAGAGGTGGAGAAAAGGTAGAAGGAGGGCGGAAACTAGTATAGGCTGAAGGGGGGGTATATGGTGTATTGAGGAAGAATGCTTGGAGACGTATTTTTCTAAAAAATCTGAGGAGCTCAATATGCAATTCGAAAGTTAGGTTTCACAGTGGGGACAAAGGATAAGCCTTTGCTCAATACGGCAATTTCTTTCTCAGAGAGTTGGGGATTCGATAAGTTAAAGATCGGGATGGAATCAGAGTTGGCAACAGCAGGTATGATGTCAATCATGGTCAATCCAGTAGTATTTCTCATGTTGCTCACCACTGGTAGTATCGTTGTCGTGTCTGTCTGTCCCGGGTGCACTGTACCACCTTGGGGGCGTGTAGACCCTCTGTTGGGCTGGCGGCCCTGATCTTGGCCTAAAAAATTAGGATTGGTACTCCTATTCCTAGAAAGTGCTCGTGCCTTCACCGGAGTCTGAGTTGTCCGAGGATTCAACTGAAGTGTCAGAGAACCCTACAATGCTCTGTTGTTTATTGAATCGTCCCCACGGTCTTTGTGTCCTAGGACCTGAGTACAGTCTGTTGGTGTAAAAATCCTCAGTTAGATAAGGGTATGTTCTTTCAACCTTATAGTTCTTAACGTCTCTTTTGACCTTAGTTATTTTCTTGTTTTGTTCTATTCTAAGAAATTCAGAAATCAATAAACTCACGGTTGAGATAACGGACATTGAGAAACAGATTAAAGAGAATAGTCAGATAAAGGACGCCAAGACTCTCCTAGATAAAGTTGAAAAAACTATTTCTGAATTTCTTAGAATAGAACAAAACAAGAAAATAACTAAGGTCAAAAGAGACGTTAAGAACTATAAGGTTGAAAGAACATACCCTTATCTAACTGAGGATTTTTACACCAACAGACTGTACTCAGGTCCTAGGACACAAAGACCGTGGGGACGATTCAATAAACAACAGAGCATTGTAGGGTTCTCTGACACTTCAGTTGAATCCTCGGACAACTCAGACTCCGGTGAAGGCACGAGCACTTTCTAGGAATAGGAGTACCAATCCTAATTTTTTAGGCCAAGATCAGGGCCGCCAGCCCAACAGAGGGTCTACACGCCCCCCAAGGTGGTACAGTGCACCCGGGGACAGACAGACACGACAACGATACTACCAGTGGTGAGCAACATGAGAAATACTACTGGATTGACCATGATTGACATCATACCTGCTGTTGCCAACTCTGATTCCATCCCGATCTTTAACTTATCGAATCCCCAACTCTCTGAGAAAGAAATTGCCGTATTGAGCAAAGGCTTATCCTTTGTCCCCACTGTGAAACCTAACTTTCTCGAATTGCATATTGAGCTCCTCAGATTTTTTAGAAAAATACGTCTCCAAGCATTCTTCCTCAATACACCATATACCCCGCCTTCAGCCTATACTAGTTTCCGCCCTCCTTCTACCTTTTCTCCACCTCTAAGTGGCGTACCGGCTGAAGTCCAGACTTTTGAGAAATTAGTTCTTAAAGATATTATGAACCTTGAACAGCAGCATCGGTTTGTTCCATACAATCTACCCATGGATGAGAAAATGCCCTTCTTAGTTTGAAACAGACAGATACTCTTATCATCAAACCGGCAGACAAGGGCGGTGGAATAGTATTGCAAGATCTAGACACATATACACAGGAGATCGATAGGCAGCTTTCCATACCCGATCATTACCGTAGACTTCCATCAGACCCTACTACGGAAATCCAGACACTGATTCGTGACATTACTGAAGAAGGTTTGGAAAGCGGCTTTTTGAGCAAAAATGAATTTCTATACTTAAATGTCAAGTCACCCAGGACACCGGTAATTTACACCTTACCGAAGGTGCATAAGAATGCGGATTCCCCACCCGGCCGCCCCATCGTCTCTGGGTGTGGATCCATTCTTGAGCCATTGGGACGGTATGTTGATTACTTTATTAAGGACTTCGTACCTACCACTACTTGCTATATCAAGGACACTATGGCCATGGTGAACTTAGTTGAGGAACTCTCCTTTGACCCAGAATATAGTTTCCTTTGTACACTTGACGTTGAGTCTCTGTACACTAATATCCCCCAAGAGGAAGGCATAGAAGTTATCCGTACAGTCCTTAACTCTAGACCTCAACCTCACCCTGTCCCGACCTCATTTATTTTACATCTACTTAAAATCTGCCTGACTCGTAATTTTTTCTTGTTTAATGGTACCTTTTTCCAACAGGTGAAGGGAACTTCTATGGGCGCAGTTTTTGCGCCCAATTTTGCCATTCTCTATATGGATTGGATTGAGACAGAGAAAATACTGTCCCCCTTTAATCCCTTTATAAGTAACATCCTCGAGTGGAAAAGGTATATTGACGACATTTTTATGATTTGGAGAGGCGATGAGGTTTTACTTGGACAATTCCTAGACTGGCTCAATGCCCACAGCAATCGGCTTAAGTTTTCCCTTACCAAAAGCAGAACCCAAGTAGCTTTCCTTGATCTCACCATTATAGCTGATGAGGGCACCCTATACACCACTCTATACCGTAAACCGACAGAAAAAAACACACTGTTGGCATATAATAGCCACCATCCACGTGCCTTACGTGATTCCCTTCCATATTCCCAATTCCTTCGTATTCGGAGGAATTGTCAGCGGAAGGAGGACTACTTTAGAGAAGCCAACATCCTGTCGCAAAAATTGAGGAACAGAGGGTACCCCAACAAATTGGTGAAAACCTCATTAAAGAGAGGATGGTACTGCCCCCACGATACACTTCTTAGTCCTAAAATCAGGACTACAGATGAGAAGACAGTCTGTGTCACTACATTTTCCCCGGTCTCCAACGTAGTCAGAAAGTCTATTCTGAGACACTGGCCTGTACTTAACACTGCTGAATTGAAACTTGAGCGCCCACTTTTGCGTTCAAGAAGAACAAAAGTATTAAAGATCACTTGGTCAGGGCAGCCCTGCCTACTAAGAGCGGCCCTCAGACACTTACCCAATTGTGGGGCCTACCCCCACTACAGGGCACTTTAGATGTGGGGGTTGTAGTGTTTGTCATTTGACCTCTGACACTAAAACGTTTAAGCATGCTAATATCAATGTCACTCTGTCTAACTTCTCAAATTGTAATACCCAAAATGTCATATATGCTATCACCTGCCCATGTAACCTGGTCTACATTGGTCAAACCACGCAAAAGGTCAGAATCAGGGTCTGCCAGCACAGAAGTAGGATTCGTTGCAAGACTGCGAATGCACCATTGGTCGAACATTTTACCATTTGTAACCACAATGAAGAGGATCTTTACTGGCAAGTTATCAATGTAATTCAAAAACCGCCCAGGAATGCCAACATCACCAGCATCCTCAATAAAGAGGAACTTAAATGGATTATACGGACTAATAGCATCCGTACAGGATTAAACCGCACAGAGGATTGGATGAATCTACTATAATATGGACCTCGCTGATGTAGATAGACTCTTGATTTATGTGACGCTTGTTAATATGCATTAATGTTATTATTTACCCTCAGTGGGTTCACTAGATCATGCTGCATTTGTTTGGTTACTGTGCATGTCTATCGGCCAGAGTGGTCTCAATTTTTGTTATATGCATTGTTGCACTTCATGCTTTTATTGTGTCCGACTGACACTATAATTCAGGTTTGTTCACCTCATACTGTATATATACAATGTTTAATTGTCCTGGCTGGTGGACTCTGTGTTTTTACCTTGTTTTTACCTTGTGTCCCTTTATCCTTCTCACCAGGGACACGCAGTAATTGACATCAGGCATAGGCATGGCTTAATCTCGGCTCTCCTACGAGTCCTGTGCACCTTCAATGTATTCCTTCATGTGCATTTACCGTTTCAGACATGCGCAGTTCACTTGCACCTCCATCGTGCCATTTTGTAGTTTATTCTCCATTCTAGTTTTTATGTGATCATTGCGCAGGCGCTGTCTCACGCACTACGCATATCTCCGGAAGCACCGGCCCAGTTCATCAGTCTTCCTACAGACCCTCGTGGTTGAGTGTCTACATACTACACTGCCCCCCGACCATCCGCGACGGCCCCATTCTGACTGCTGCGCATAGAGGTTTTTCCGAGTGAGTACACCTTCATACTATGATTCCTACTCCTTATCCTTCAGTGACCTCAATTTACCATGCTCATTGCTTACTCCCCTTAGTAGCGGCTCCATTGAGTTTGCCGCCACCCTTCAAGATACGCCCGCATCTGGGCCTTCTGATCCAGTCCTACCGGGGCAATATACTTTCATGACCGATTCCAGGCCCTGCTACCGCTGGACCCGTCTTGACCGCTCCCCCGCATCTCTTTATGTAGTATCTCCGGTAAGACACTTGGCTCCTTTCTTCCTTCTCTTCCCCCCCTTTCCCCCCCCCTTCGTTATCACTCGTTAATTAACGCTGCCCTTCCCTATTTCCCTAACCTGTATGACAGGTCTACTCTCGCCCTGGATTACTCCCCATGTAGACATCTGCCTACACGACTACTCCCCTTGTAGACATCTGCCTACACGACTGCTCACTCAAATTCTGAGTAAGTTTTATTACCATCGTTCTGCATGCATTGCGTTTCTCTTTAGGAAGAATTTCCTGCTTCTTATGCGCTGCGCTGGATTTCACGGTGTCACCTTTTTCTGGTTGCTTAGACTTACAGACGGTTGGTCGCTCCAAATTCATAGGTGGTTGCCTTTAGACTTTCATCTTAAACCTTATTGTATGGTTTTCACCAGCCTCCTTAATTAACTCCCTGCTTGTCCACCGCACCATCGTGTCCAGCATGCCCCATGTTCATTAGCCGCCTATCCTTTTGTTTTTCCGGTTTTATATCATATGTGGTTACACGGACCTCTGTACCCTCTCACGTTTTAACTGCTTAAGTGGAACTGTCTTTTTTGTATTATTGATGCAATGCAAACATGTAACTCTAGCTATGTTTTCCCTTTTTCCTTTTTTTCCCCCCTCTCTCTTCATAACTTTCCTCGCTTACCCAGGCAACTTTTTCAGGCATTTGTTTTACCTTCAGTCCTGATGATGATCCCACAATTTAAGTTGGGATCGAAACGTCGTCGACACCAACGTCTTTAACTCATGTTGTATAGATATTGTTTTTGAGCAAAAGACGTAACCCTTATTGTGGCTTCTAATTTTCATTTAATTGCTTAAGTCACTTTTAAGTCACTTGCCTGCGGTAAGGAAATCGGCTGATTTCCCCCTACCTCTTCACGCCTTGCTCACTCATTATTAATTTTTTGTGTTTCGTTATTTTGGTTTTTAATAATTAATTATTTTGTATGCATAATTAAAGTAGCCTCAAACTTCATTGTGACTTTGTGGCCATCTTATCCATTTCTTACTTTACAGGGACCTTTGTTTCTGAGAATCGAGTGTCAATCCATAACACCTCATCACAGAGTGGGCTGGGGTCATCTGTCTCACTGACCCCTTCCCACTCCGTGACCATTGAGGGACTGCTGACTTCCCTCATTGGCTGACCAAAGGTATGTCAGCAGTCCCAACCGTCTTGGGACCTCTGAGGCTTCCTTCTCTATAGTGAAGGTAATTTTATGTGTGTTTTTTACTGACTGTTGTGAATGGGTGTATGTGAGTGCATGTGTGAATGCATGGTTTCAGTGAGTGTGCATGTGTGTGTTTGTGGCCTTCCTGCCCGCTTCTTGGTAAAATGACCAGCCTCCACTGCTTACTGCATTCCCGACTAATCTTCAGCAAAGGACACAAATAAGAGAACATATTTTTATCACCTACCCCACCCATCTTTCCAAAGCTCCACAGGTCAACAGTTCCTGAAACTGTCCAGAGCGCTCTAGCCTCTAAAGTTCCCCACACCTTTCTCACCATATCGCTACATCCATTCTGCAAGTGGTGTTTCCACTGGAGAATATTTTTCATAAATGCAGATGAAATCAACATCAAGGAGATTAACTTGTTTTTAGAGGGTGTTTATTATGCCAGAGATAAACTAAACAGTCCTTTAAACACTGTAAACCTGTGATTTTTAAATGGTCATGCTTTCCCCTTGAATGGAGGCTCCACTACCCTATAGGGGCCTGGTGACATGGTCCACCTTTAAAAACAGGTCATGTACTCAAAGGTGCATGTTATAGCTAACAGTGCCTGTGTGCAATAATCTACTCCGAGCAACAAAACAGTGGCACTGGTGTGCTCTGGAGATGTCGGCACACAAGACGTCAGTGCATTCATAAGCGACTCTCAAGGAGCAGTGGGCACAACATTTCCAAGGCCCAGACAAACAACAATACTCAGAGGGCAGATTTGGAAAGTTGACACACAGTGCAGAAAGCAATGTTGCTGCAACAGAGATAAGGAAAGTGCATATCCACTAAGATATGATGCTGTTGCTCTCTTCCCTAGTGCCAGTACACAATCAGGCTGCGTAATATCACATACACACCTTTGCAAATTTGTGTTTGTGATGTCTATCATAGTTACTTTTCCAGTACAAAACACAATATTTAGACAAACTTTAAAACTATTCCCAGATTGGTCTTGTGTTGTATAGTACAGAACAGATGTAAAGTCATAATAGTTTGGAGAAATAAAATATTGCTCCTTCTTAACACCAGCCTCAAAGAGGAATTATTTTATGCCAGATGTTGTGTCTACAAATTTAGTATATAGGGCTTTAAGTCAGAAACCATGTGTGGTTGCATGGGAACAGTTTCAGCGCTCAGTCCATCATCTCCTTGTGATTGCTTTGTTCACCCTAAGTTGGCAGGGTATGCCCAGACATGGGTCCCTTGCTCACTTTGCCACTGGATTCAAGCTAACCTGGCTGATGAAGGGTGTTACTCAGAACCCGGTCCCAGGATGCTTGTTTCCGGTTCAGGGAAGACCTGGCTTGGCAGTTCAGGCTTGACTGTTCCCATGAGGCACAGGGTCAAGACTGATTTGCATATAGATGGGTCTGAACTGACGTGGCAAAGTGAGCTAAAGAATGATGATGGATTCAACCCTGATCTGTGACCGGGGGTGAGTGTCTGAAAAGTTTCAGCGCTCTGTCCATCATCTCCTTGTGATTGCTTTGCATGGGAGCAGTCATGTACCACCCATAGTAACACTGCTTGGCACAAAGCAAAGCAGGGTTACTTAGCAGCACAAATAACGTTTTGATCTGGAAAGTAAATTCCAAATAAACTTTTTGCGCTGGATTGCATCAATTCTGTGACATAAATCCATCACAAAATGTAAGTGAATGTGTCTGTCAGAGTGGTCTTGGAGTCGGTAGGATTCCGATTGACCCCTCTCTGAGAGAATAATTTGTACTTGCCACAAAGCAGTGCTGCTGCAGTACAAAAAAGAAATCCAGCAAGTAGAGGAGCTAGAACATTTTAAGTGCCACCTGATTTACATGTAAACCGAGAACCTGGATAGATTTTCCATGGAATAACCACACCACCAAGCATTATTGTATACAATAATACTAATAATAAAACACAGAGAGCGAATCGGATAATATTTATGAAAAGTTAATAGCCAACATCATCAAACAGAAGAATGAAATGCATAATACTTGATGCAAAAATCATTTAAATAGTCCTTATTTATTTTCTTGTGTAATTCCAAACCTTTTCAAATTTACAAAGCATTGTGCCCCGCTCACTGCACTGACTTTTCTTATCCCCAATCCTTCTCCTCTTCCTGGCTCTCTTGAAATAGGCCTCCTGTGGCACTGACAGGTGAGGAAGAAAGGCACCCTAAGCAAGTGAATGTGCATATACATCATTATCACATTGTGCACACTCATGCTACTGCTTGGCCTCTCGGCTCATCACTGATGCTGTTGGTCTCTGGCTCTGTTTGCCTCTCGTCATCCCTGGAATATATTAATGTGAATACAAAGGTATTGGGTTTGCCAATGCTTGTTTGTAGAGGATTGTTTATAAAAAAAAATTAAAAAAAATTAAAAATATGGGAGGAAAAGCAAACACATATCTTAAGTAGCGCAAAACTGTATCCCAAATTCAATACCCCACTTGATACACCTATTGGCCAAAGTTATTCACCGTAAATGTAGGGGATTAAATGAATGGCTTCAATGCATTTTCTGTTATTGTTGCTCATTTATATGTGGTTTTATCTCACTACATCAGAGCTTGGATTTATGTCTGATAATTATTTGACAATAGAATAACCTTCAGAGAGACTTCACAGCTCTGCACACTAGATATCAGTTTGTTTTAGGTAGTCACTTGGGTTAGTAACTATAGAAGCCATGGTTACCTGTTTGTGATGTAGGAGATCACACTTGCCCTGTAGGTGGTGTAGGAATGAGTCTGGTTCTAGGGAGTGCCTGGGGTGTGGTGCTGCCAGGGATACCGAAATGTATCAGATCTTATCCAGGTAGCCCTGCAGTGTGAGGCCTAGCAAGGAGCAGGCAGCCTATAGCACACACTTCTAACAGACCAGGGAAATGGAGAGAAGCCATTGCGGGTGTAGCAGAGCCTTAGCAGGGGATAAGTGGCTTGTGGTTGGTGCTCAAAACAAAGGGATACCTGTTCACATGGGGTAGGAAGTGTTGGCACCACCAGTGTCTGGCAATCACCTCTTTTCAATCTGCGAGTAGCGTTGCTCAGTGGGTGTCAGTGACCAGATCGCATATACCATTGACACCCACTCTCCACACTCTTGCTGTTGTGTAAGTTCTATCCCCAGGCCGTTTGGGTAACCATCCTGTTAGACCCGGGATCCCTGGTTGAAATTTGTACTTGTAAAGCGCACCCATACCCCCAAAGGGGTGTCCAGGCGCTGTACGCATACCGCTGTGGAACCCTTCCTGGCTTTTCCCTGTGAAATGTCCACTCCTGGGCACCCCCAGGGTGAAGCCAGGCATCCCAGCGCTGTTGGGGCCGTTGTGGAGATTAAGCAAGCTATTGCCCAGAGTTGCCCAGAGTTGTAGAGTGGGACCCATGATTAGAATAGGCACCGAGGCGAGAATTATCAGGTCCGAGGAAATTGAGCTCAAGACCCGCCAAGGCGGGAATTGAACCCTGGTCCCGGGCCAGATCTCTGCATCAGGGTCTGCTGCTCTAACCATTGAGCCACACTTCTCCACCTGAGGTAGGTACCTTAGGCCAAATAGGGACCCACATTTCCACATCAGGGAAAGGAAGGTCACCTTCTGAGATAGCCCCCACTCACCCCCTCGGTAGCTTGGCACGAGCAGCCAGACTTATCTTCAAGGCAAATGTGTAAAGTATTTGCAACCACGCTCACAGCAACCCAATGATGACACCACAAATAGACTCCACACGAGTTTTATAAAAACGAGTATAAATTTTATCTAAAAAGATATACGATAAGACCACATGATATAAATCCAACATATGAGTATGTGTAATATTTTTCCTGGCTGGTTGTTAGGCCAGCCAGCCAGCCCTTGTAAGTTCTGACGATATTAATGAGCACTTCTAAACATTCCACTGTAATCATAATACCATGTTATGCAGTTTGTAATGCTAGAATCAGGCACTTGTGCAATGTAAAAATAATGCAATGCGTAACGCAACAATCAAGCACTTTGCAATGTAAGAATAATGCAATGCGTAACGCAACAATCAGGCACTTTGCATTGTAAAAATAATGCAATGCGTAATACAACCACCAGGTACGTTGTTATGCAGAAATAAGGCAATGCGTAATACACTAATCAGGTAGTTCGTTATGCAGGAATAATGCAATGCGTAATACGCTAATCAGATAGTTCGTTATGCAGAAACAATGCAATGCGTCATACGACAATCAGGTAGTTTGTTATGCAGAAATGATCCACTCCCTTGGCAATACGGGCCGCGATACGAGCCGAAGCAGAGGCTCGCGCTGCTGGACTGAGAGAGAGGCCGAGAGCGTCTCCCTCCGAGCCCGCACCCCGCCCCAGGAGTCGACATACGTTACCTGGGGGGCGCGAACTCACTCTTCTCTCCTCATCCAACGACTTGGGCCTCCGATGCAATCTTTGTGAATTGGCAATGGTGGGCTCGGGCCGGTGGCTCAGCTCCTCGAGGCTGCCGGTCCGGGCCGCTACTGCTACGAAGATCTCAGGCTGCCACAGGGCACATGCACACAGCGTCGCTGAGACTCCCTTGAGCCTTGGGTGCACGATCACCGGGCACTCCACACGAAGGTCTCAGGCTGCACGAAGGTCACGCGCACAGCGTCGCTGAGACTCACTTTAACTCTGGGTGCACTTTAACAAGGCAATCCTCACGAAGGTCTCACGCTGCACAAAGCACACGCACACAGCGTCGATGAGACTCACTTGGACTCCGGGTGCACGATAACTGGACAATACTCACAAAGGGTTCAGGCTGCAAAAAGCACACGCACACAGCGTCGCTGATCCTCGCTTGGACTCCAGGTGCCCACGATCACAGGGCACTTCTTACGAGGATCCACAAAAAATACTCCCCTTATACCCTAACCGTGTAGTTCGGTTACTAGAATACAAACAGATACTGGTTGGTTACTGGTGGAATGTCCTTAAATGAAGCTGATGATTATACACCACTCTAAAATGGCGAAGGAGGCAACTCCTTTTGTTTTATATTCCCTCACACACCCTAGTGGTGTCATGCTTCATCATCGGGACACCCGACGCCTATAAGTCGGGGTGGGCTCAACCGTATTGTAGGGAGCTCTTAGAGAATTGTTTGGCCAGGGGTTAAAGATTAAAAATCCACTGGCAGATCCCGGTTTCCCTTTATTTTTGGATCTGTCAAGGATATTAAAATAAAGAAGAATAAGGTCATTGGGATATTATGGTCCTAAGACCCTAAAGCCAACATGTTTCAGTCCAATTCAAGCCCAAAATATGGTGCAGGACTTTCTTCAGGGCGATAACGTTGTCCCCCTGGAAGGGTAGAAATAAGGAATTTCCCTATACTAATTTTATTAAAGGGCAGAAAGCTGCTCACTTTGTTTGACACAATCTTGTAAATTTTTAGATCACTCAATCTGAAAAAGACAAAAATAACGACAAAACAAACACCACACCATTGTTATAGGCATGTATACAGTATCTGATATCACAAGTAGTGAAGATTGACATCACCCTCTGTGCCAATTATGCCCGAGAGTGATAAAGCACAGCAACAAGCATGCTAATACAGATTACGTAACGCATGCTCATTCGTAGGTCTATATCACACTCTAGAACGTGCGCATAATTGTGGTGTAGCGGCTGATAGTCGCATACTAACAATCTCTAAACCAATTTGCGTGCTGTGATAGTTTGTGAAAAATTGTGAAAAAACATACGCTCGCATTCATACCGCTGTTAAAAATGTCGTAAAAATACATACAGGACACATAAAATACCGAGTCTTACCCCATATAGGGAGAGGTTATACTTCTCGTGGGACCTCCCTTAGAAATGGGGTAGCCCTGTAGTCAGACACTGGTGCCGTGAAAAACGATCGAAAAAATCCACGGTCAGATTTATCCACATTATGTGATTGAGGTAGGAAATGAAATGAAATAAACAAAACCAATGAACATGCGTTAATAATTGCGGAAGACAAAACCTCCGTGTTGGAGATGCATGCACTCATACCTGTTTCCGGCGATCAGTCATTCTTTTTACTCACGTCATCAAGGGTCCTGCCCCATAGTGTGACCTGTTCGGTGTGGGTCCCAGCGGCTTGTGGCAACCAGGAAACTACACTCGCTACTTCTTAAAAGGACGCTCTGATAGCCGCGCCTACTTCCGCGGTCATAACAGGTTCTATCCCGACCGCCCCATGGACTCTGGGAAATGTAGTTTATAAATACCCAGAGTTAAGGAACTGGAGCAGCCACTGCAGTACACTCATATGGAATACCCAATGCTTGTGTACTTGATCGAAAAAGATTCTATATTTTGGTATAGGGCCTCAATGATGTTAGTGTTCACACTGTTTGCAAAACAATCGTTGAAGCAAGGGCACATAAAGTAAATGTAAAATCTGCCATATAAACTTTATGATTATCGCGTTGTGCGTGCGTCCTAAGCACGTATGTCCTTCTGGTTATGGGAACAATAGTTCCCTCGTTATACTAATGTATAAACAATCCTATGATAGTGTTGTCGCGCATGAGCATTAACCTGCCATTAATTCCTACAGCAATCATAAATCCCCTACCAAACAATAACTATTGTGAACCCGACACTGATTTAACATTAGCTGGGATTGTATTTCCCCATCTGTGACACTATATTGACACACCCTACTGAGCATTAGGTTCTTTAACTTAGGTTTTCCAACTTAATTATTTAATTCTAGCATGGTAAATTTGCTGAGAATACTTTCCTTATATTTACATTAACTAACCGGCATTACAAGCGGTTGTTTCACAATAGTTATTGTTTGGTAGGCGATTTATGATTGCTGTAGGAATTAATGCAAGGGTCAGTCCCATCCTTCAGTCTCTTCAGTTGTTTCTTCCTTGGCAAAGGTTCCTCTTGATCACGAAGTAGCTCCAGTCTTGTTCAATCTTGATCAAGCCATTCTCCAAAGTTCAGGGGCTTCAGCTCTCATAGTTATACCCCTCAATGGCTTTGAAGTCTTTGTGTTCAAGGGGCACTGACCCCTGTTCAAACCAGTTCTGGGTGCCTCCCTGCCAGTGACACCTTTATTCCTTTGATAGTGGGGGTCTGGATCCTCAATCACTCAGCAGGGGCCGGAGCCATTGGTTTATGGCTGCAGCCCAGGCCTCTTCACCACTAGGGGCTTCACCACTAGGGGCTACTCTTCCCCCTACACTCCAGATGCAGGTCAGCCTGTTGCTGTCTCACCTCCTCCCCTGGGTCAAGACATTCCCCAGATCCTATTGCTTTCAAATCCAGACAGTCAATCCACAACCAAGCAGAGACACACAGAAATGTTAGAGCACAAAAACCCAGCCACTTCTAAAAGAGTGGCTTCTAAACACACAATGCAAAAACAACCTTCATAAAAAGATGTCTTATTACATTGTGAGTTCAGGCATACTAAACTTCACCTCTCCATCGTAAGCCTTTGGGAAGATAGGCTGGAAAACATATTACACAGCCTTCCCATTCTGTCCTATGGGCAAGATGGCCTTTCAACAGTGAAAAACGAAATGGAGATTATTTCACTGTCAGGACATGGTACACACCTTAGTACAAGTCCTACCTTTCACATGCACTGCACCCTGCCTAGGGGGTACCTTGGACCTACCATAGGGGTGTCTGATGTGCATAGAAAGGGAAGGGTAAGGTCTGGCAAGTGGGTGCATTTATCAGACAACATGGCAGTTTAACAAAGTGCGCGCAGGCCCAGCAATGGCAGGCCTGAGTTCCCTTTTTAAAGCTACTTGTGTGGGTGGCACAAATAGTGCTGCAGGCCCACTAGTAGCATTTGCATTACCAGCCCTGGCACACATAGTGCACTTTACTAGGGACTTTACTAGTAAGGCAAATATACCAATCATGGACAACCAATTACCATTACACTTTACACAGGGAGCACTTGCACTTTGACACTGTTTAGCAGTGGCAAAGTGTCCAAAGCATCTAAGTTGGCAACACAATGTCAGAAAAAAGGTCTAGGGGGAAAGTAAAAAGTTTAGAGAACTTTAGCCAAAAAGGGCCAAGTCCTACACATCCACTGCCAGGATTGTCCTTGAAGGGATGAAGTATGCCAGGGTGGTGTTGGCAGAGAGGGCATCTTTGGTAGCTTGAAAAGACTTCTCCTGCTACTCACCTAATGTCCAGGCATTGGAGGAATTTATGAGGTTTCACATAGGATGCGTGAGGGTGGTTAAATATTTTAGGCATTGGTCACAGTATGTAGCAATCCCTAAGCATCTTCTGACCTCTGAGACATTGGATGGTGGTGGGGCTTCTTTGATGTCACACACCTTGTCTGGATTTGGGGCTACCCCTTCTGCAGAGAAGGAAAATCCAAAGAAACTGATCCCCCACTCCATGAATTCACACTTGTTCTTGTGCAAAGTGAGTCTGCAGTGGCAGCTGCTTGGGATCGGCAGCAGTGGGGCAGCGGGGGAGAGGGGGACTACAAAAATACGGACAGACATAAAAAGTAATTAAAAATATAAAAGTTTACTTACCTGCCGCTGAGTTCGCTGCATTGCTGCTCTCCCGATCCTCAACTCCAGAGCTGGTGCACACTGCGCAGTCTCCCATATGCCAATCCTGATACTGCTCTCATGCTGGGAATAGTATTCCCAGCATGAGAGAAGTGCTGGGACTGGTCTGGGTGGTTTGGTTTGCCACTCAGACAGTGCCTGGGAGCCTTTGGCTTTTCTCCACCTGCCTGTACAACACAGCCGGGTGGAGAAATGCTAAGTGCGCACTTATTAGCGCCCATCACCTTTCCTACCCACTATTGCACATAGATTTTATGGCCCGCCCCGCCCTATGATGCGGCTCGCTATGAGCCTACAGGTAAGGTGAAAAATAAGATGATAATAAAATGTGTTTAGTATCATTATATTTTTTATCTGTTTAAATCTTCTGCCACCTAGTGGAGTGATGCTCCTTCATCATAGTGAAGGATCTGCCCTGTGAGTCCGGACTGTTTTATTTGTTTTCACACACACCTCAGCCTTTTGTTGTTGGTGTTCTTTGACAGATATTGCGTATACAAGAATGTTGTAACTCACACTAAAGACTCCTGGCAGCCTGGCCAGCATCTGCTGTATAGTGTTCTGAAACACCTATGCGGCACTTGAGATGCAGAAGTTTAATCGCTTTTAGTGCCGCAATCCTACGTGAGTTGAGAAGGTAGTTATGTACCTGTATTCTACAACTAGAGTCAGTTGGTGGTGCCCTGACCCGAGGTCTACCTGTAAAAACCAAATGACTCTGCCCAGTTCCCAAATCAGTTCATCGATGGTGGGGGTCAAGTGCTGTTCTCTTTGGATTGCCACGTTCGGGAGTCTCATAGCGACACAGATGCAGACCTTGCCATGTTGCTTTGGTTTCCTTGTGACCATAATGGGAAACACCCATGTGGCGGGATCAGTGACGTTCTCGATGATGTGAGCTTTCTCAAGCTTTGGTCTCAGATGACATGCAATCTGGTCATGCAGGAGAGTGCTACTGGCTGTAATAATGTATCCATATGGAGCTAGACCACTTGCTCCTTCATGCAGCTAATGCCCTCAACCAGGTTGTTGAATTCTGCAAGAATGTGGGAGAGTTCTTCTGTTTGCACATTGAGCGAAGCAGGCGTTTCAGAGTGCTTCAGCATGTGGCAACTGAGAAGCATATCTTGGTGTCTTCTGTTTCTTCACCGTGGGTTATCTGAGCCTCAAACACACCCTGCATGGGCAACAGTGTCTCCTGGCCATAGGCAAATACTCAAACCTTAGCATTTTTCAGAGTTGCTGTTTTTGTCATTGCCTGAAATGCATTAGCTGACATGATGTTGATGGAGGTACCTGTGTCAATTATGGCTGTGAGAGAGTGTGGTCCTATCTGCATGCAATATTGTGGAAGCAGACGTCTGGAGGTGGTAGCACTGCCTATCATGAACACAAGTGTACCGTATTCTCAGGGATGTCATCATCGTCCTTGTATTCTGTGTCCTCTGTTGTTGTCACGAGTATGGCATTGAATGTTGGAGTTGGTTTCAGTTCTTGGGGGACCTGCAGGCTCCTGTAATGTGATTACATTTCCCACATTAGGTGCATTTCTTCCCATTTACTGGGTGGTAATTATGCCTGGGCGGAGTTTGCGGACTAAGCGAGCTGCGCGGAGGTCCACGAGTGGACGGAGTTGTTTGCTGCACCCGTTCGCATTATGTTTTCAGTCAAACGTAACACGACAAGCATTCCTGCGCCGGATATTGCACATGAATGGCACCACGCGGTTCGCATGGGCACGGCCATTTTGTTTTCAGTATGTTTATGGTGCTGGGGCCTAATTTTCCAATACTTTCTGAATCTGCATAATTCTTCCCTTCTAAAACTTATTTTCCCTGTATTTTCATTTATTATCTTACCTTTTGTCTGTGTGTGTTTTTTACATTTTTTCAAATGTATTTTTGTGTTTTTGCGAGCGAATTGTACTTTTTTAATTTTTCGCTTTACTTCCTTTTTTTTTACCATCCTTCCTTCCTTTTCCTGTTTCTTTTTTTTCTCTCTTTCCCTCCCAGCGCCATAGCAGAGCAGGGTGCCAAAACTAGCAAGGCGAAAAGCAGCTGCCTTTCTTGCGGAAGGTGGCACCAAGAAGGGGTGCAACAATGCCCTATTTTCAGAGGTGGAGATGGCAGTGCTGGTATTTTAGGTCCAGCGCCACCTCCCCTCCACCCTGCCATCAAGCGGCAGGCCTGGTAGTGGTTATGGACTCTGGAGGCATCAGCTGTGGTGGGAGAGGGTGCATCGGGCTGTGGGCCACTGCTCTTGGGGCCAACGCACACAGGCACAGCTGACTCACCAGTGGTCCGACATCCTGGACAGAGACCAGGACCTGCTGGACCTGGTAGGTGTTGAGGTTGCGGGTCTCAGTGAGTAATTATAATTACTATTATGACTAGTGTTATGCTAATATTCTTTTCCCAAATAGCAAGCATGCTGCTCACATGCAGGTAAGTTAAATTTACAGATATTATGTGATCGTTATTCTAGACAGGTGCTGGGTGCTACCTAATCGTACTTGTTAACGCTCACTTGGGATGATTTTTTAAGAACTAATGGAGAGACTCCAGTCCTTTGTCCTGTCACTAAGATAGTGAGTTAACGCATTCTCTCACTTCTTAGAGCCTTTATTTTTGTAGCTCGTACAGTGTCAGGCAATTTCCCAGTGATGTGTATGCATGAGTCCATCTATGCATTGAAAAACTGCAGAATTATTGAACTGGCCCGTCAAAGGGGGTTGAGAGATTGCGAATGAGATGAGAAGCAAACATCATTCATTTCAATGTATTAGTAGTTCCAAAATCTAGTTTAGTAAATTTGGAATAGGATTAGGTAGGTTTAGAAAATTTGGAATAGGATGGTCCGCGATTGTACTAGTCGATCTGATTTAGAAAAGTTCAATGTTATTGCTATTGCCTTTTCCTGCCCAAAAATATTTTTGGAGAGATTACTTATTTACCACTAATTGTTTTTTTATTTTCTTGTCTCTATGTCTTACATAAGCATACAGGGGTAACAAGAGGTCTGATGAGATGGGTTAGGGAGCTGGAGGTGCCTCCCAAAATTATGCTGCTGACGGCTCTGCTGGCCCCAGTAAGTCCTACTGTTAACATTAATATTTATTTCCCTAACTGTTACCACTCCTTATTTCTGTCTCCTAATTTTTCTTCTTATCCCTGCATTATCCTATTTATTTATTTTCTATATTTCAAGTTTCTGTACTTTATTTCAAACTGTCTCTATACTAGTTTGTCTGTAGCTTCCTTTCTTCTGCTTTGTCAGTCAGCTTTCCCTATCCCCTTATATATCTTATACACTGTGTAGTGGTGTTACTGTAAGACTCTGAGAACCCTTTGGTCACGCACTATTACTCTGTCATGAAGATTGCATACCCAAGTAAGGTATTCTACGCATGTTTGTTGAGATGAGAAGGCTTTCTTTTACTTGCTCATGCTCAATCAGTAAAACGGAAGAGTGGCCATGATCATGTTGGGCACCCCAATTTTGTGTATGTATTATTTGTTATAGTATACCAGCAGTTGATGATGACCGTGCACCATGGCTGGAAGGAAGTATGAGGAGGACTGCCCCATTGCATTTACCAACCAAGACCATATGTTTAGTTGTCCACCCTTTTATTTCTTTTTGAAAACTCTGAATCATCAGTAGCTCTGCCACTCCATTACAAAAAGTTATTGTATGTCTTGACTACCTGGCTTTTCAAAAATTGCCACCAACAAAATACCCAACCTGATATTTTTGATAGAAGATACTGTAACCGAATTGTAGTGATGTATTTTCGTTGTATTTTGCTATAAAATAATGAATAAGGGGAGGCGTATCTGGCATCTAAAGAATGTGTAATGTTTGTTCTAGCCGCACTGACCACCAGTGCCGGGGCCAGCAGTGACAGAGCCAACCAACCAGACGCGGCAGCGGTCCAAGGGGGTGAGCCAGCAGCAGTGGCAGGCGGTGGTGAGTCATATGCTTATTGACAATTATTATATACTCACTGCAAGGGTGTACTGTTGACCTGTGAACACCCCTCTTTAGCAGATACAGCAGAAGTTGATTATTTAATAGCCTCCTCAATCTGCAACTCAACAGACAAAGTTTCATAATGAACTTTAACTATATGGGTTGATGGAAAAGGGAAAGAAGGATAGAAGACAAAAGGATGGGTGAAATGTAATATGAGTGAATGAGAAGGATGCGTGCGCGAAAAGATGCATATAGGTCGGTGATAGGATGCATGGGTGGGTGAAGGATGGATGAAAGGCTATACAGGTGAAAGGATGCTTGCCTGGGTGGGTGAAAGGAATCCTCTGATGGGTTTGATGGGTTAAAGGATGCATGGCTGGTTAAATGTATGTTGATGAAAGGTTCGTTGAGAATGAGAGTCATGTTTGGATGTATAGTTATATGGATGGATGGTTTTCAATGGTGAGGACTGGATGAGAGAATATAAAACTTAAAGGGTGAGCAGCAAAGACAATGGTGGAGAATAATAATACTAGAAGAACAATGCAATGATAAATGGATAAATGCTTGGAATGAAGAGGAAACTAGGGAGCTCCTCTGGAAGGGCTTTCTTGTCGCCTACTTTACATGTTTGGAATGGTTTCATCAAGGCATTGATTCAAAGGGTTGAGATGGTATTTCTGACTACTCTCTTGACTCACAGTAGTTTTCAAGTGCAACATATATTATAAATCTGATTCCTACCCACCCATCATCAATCACCTTGCTCCCTTCCTACCCATGGCATTTCGCCAGTGACACTCATGGTGACATAATGGCTGCATGGTTTAATTTGCTGACACTGCATTGTTGGCTGTGGAATGTGCATCTGCGTCTGTTAGTGTGCCATTTACAAAGTTCATGGCAATGTGAAAACAACGGGGGCGTCCCTTCCCTCCCAGTGCTCACTCAGTCACTTCCTAGTACATAATTCCCTTCCTACGTTCTGTCCCAGTCTTCCAAAAAAATAGAAAAAACATTCTTTGCATGTGCCACATTCTTCTGGCCAAGTGATATATTTTAATATGGCTTCCATAGCGGATTACGTCTTTACACATTTTTCCCTTTCAACATTTGCCAACCAGTGGCTCACTACTAACCAAAGCTTAGGCACATGATGATGATGATCAGTAAAACATCTACCTACCCGGCCTAATCCCTCCAACTTACCAGCAGTAGAGTAAGTTTAGAATTCCTTTCCATACTGCCAAGCAAATCTATTTTGTTGAAAAAAAGGAATTTCAAAGTGTGGTGACAGAGGGTGAAGCCAGGGAGTAAAGTGGGACTAAGAGTAAGTGCCTTGATTTTTTGCGAATGATATGGTCTGCAACAAATGTGCTGAATACAATATCCTGTTCTTTAATTTTTTCCCTGTACTGTAATGCATTGCTTTGCCCACCGTGTACTTACGACAGACAGGAGGATGTCTGCATGATTGATTTTATAGTACCTCACGTGATGTATATCATTCATAGTATTCGTCTGCATTGTAGTCAGGGTAAAATTGAAAGGCATTTTGGTCAGAGCATGGCCATAGGAGTAAGATAATTGTCTATTACAGCTGCCCCACCTGCAGACAGTAGCAAAGTAACTCAAGTATGACTAGGGTGCTAGCTGAGCTAGCATGCCTCCAATAATTTAGCACAACAAGAGAGAGAAGAATACTTGTGTACTCCGTAGTGCATAATGTCTGACACTCTGATCACATCAAAATCAATTGGCCCGAGGATACCAACAAATGTACTTCTAATGTGCCACTACATTATGTGTTTTGCTAAGAGCATTGCTTACAATTTGTCTTTTTTCTTTCTTGATATAGGTAATCCTGGTGGTCCTAACAGGCAGGAGATAGCTGCACGTATGTGGCAGAGGAAACTGGAGGCCATCACGGCACAATACCAATGGCTGGTGGTTGAGGTGGAGGAAGAGGAGACGGCAGCATCAGCTGCAGATGACCGGGGACCCACCCAGACCTGAGTGCCTCTAGTCCAATGGTGCCGCAGTCCGATGGTAGCCACCCACCACCCTTCCACCACTTCTGCCCCCCCATTTCCACACATTTGAGCGCTGCATCATGCAGAGGCTGGCGCACATGGAAACCAGGCAGGAATGGATGGAAAGGCACTTGAAGAAGCTCCTAGTCCGTCAATAGTGCCCTCTTCTGCCCCTTTTTTAATCCTTTTTTCGGTGGGGGGACTTGTTGTGGGGAGAGGGTGGGAATGTGGGAGTTGGGGCATTTGGATTTTTTATAGACTATTTCATTTTGGGACTTACTTCAGTTTACTTTGGACACAGTTTTCTTTTGGAACTATGGTTGGGGACAGGGAGATTTGTTTGGGGAGAGGGGTTGGCCAGTTGTGGGTTTAGTTTATATTGTTAGGGGAATAAATATTTCATAATTTTACATTATGATGATTTCAATCTTTTTTTGAGGTGTTTTACTCCATACTGCTGCCTTTACCACAGCCTGTTTTTAAAATCTGCTGATAGTGTATAACCAATTTGTTATACGGTATACTTGCTCTACTACTCTCCTCCTCCTCGCCTCAGCAGTCTGCAACTATATTGACCCCTAAGGTATTGTGGCATGATTTTCCAATGTCTATATTGCAGTATAACAACAATGTCCCACAGTTCTCTTGCCTGAATAGATAAAGTGAGGGTTGCATGGTTTCCCAAGGTGCCATGGTGGTGGTAGTAGTAGCATACTAGCACACTAACAATGAAGGCATCAGAAGCGAGGTCCCACTCCCTCCTAGGTGAACTCAAACTGTAGGATAAGGACTATTCATCTCAGGAAACTAACTAAATTGAAATAAAAACTGAGTTAATGGGTTATATATAATTATATGAAAGCTTTACAAACAATTGAGGCAGTTATACAAGAATAGAGACACTAGAGAAAATATAATAAGCAATGCTTAATTCAGTTATTCAGAACAATGGTGAGGTAGTAAAAGTTATAAAATGAAGTGGACTCGAACTCTGAAGTGGACAAGGGTAAGCTTTGATGCACACTGTTTTTTGTGTGTGGGTGGGTTAATTTGGCCAGTGTCTGTGGTACTTAGAGCTGAAATTCTGCACTGAGTCGGTGTTGCTTTCACCACATCCCCCCACCAAGTGTGTGATCAATTAATGGTGTAAATTATTAAATCACACCTCAAAAAAGAACTCACCCCGGGGGAAGAGGGATAGGGGTTTGATGAATGGATGGGAAAGGGGATTTTGGGACAGGTTTGACAAAGACAAACACTACACAAGGACAACATTCATCTGGGCTATGAGCAGCCAGCCATCATAAATCTGTTACGAGAGGAAAAGGAAACAAAGGAATCAGTACAGGTAATGTAAAGTAATACAAACCAAACTGTCCGTCTGCCCCCAGAGAGACCCAAGTTACATTATATCCAAATGTTCTGTGTTACCTAGCTTTGAAAAATAGCAAATATATTACAAACTATGTAGGAGTCAAGCGAACAACACACAGTTATAATGATTATTAAAAGAATAGGTGATACAGTATTGCCAAATTAGGAGTTGCATCTGCATTACTCTTGGACTGTTTGTCAATCTTGGGTGCTTGGCGGATGCGGTCCAGTAAGGTAAGCATGTGTATTATGTTGCTTTTCCAATTTGCTGCACGGTAAGACGGCCTGCGGATTGTAAATCAAAAATGATATTGTAGAATCAAGGAGAAATAAAGAAGTTAAACTTTATAAGAAGTGTACAGAGGAGACTCAGAGGCAGCACAAGAGAGAAGAGTCCTTTTTGCACTCATTCATTTTATCACTGAGGTGTGAACAATTAGGTGAGAGCAATTTTACAACAACCAAAAATCACAAAAAAGTGGCTGCATGTAACTAACGGTATCAGGCTGATCAAACTCGCAACTGTCATGATCATCACTTCATCATCATGAATCATAACAATAATATGTAGCCTAACAGCACATGCCTAATGTGATGATCATTCATGACCACATGTCTGTTTCCAGTTACCTACGACAACAGGCCCCCCTCCCAACGACCACTTAGCTTAAAATTTGAGCCAGACCGCACTGAGTACACAAACCCATCAACATTGCATTTTTCAAATCAAGGCAAATCAACACACCGCTGTCACCACTCAGTACCACTCCATGGAGTTGTGTAGGCTACTTTAAACACATCGATTGGTTTCAGTGAAGTTCAAAACGTCCTCCTTCTGATGGCAGTTCTCGAAGTAGTCTTGCTCACACCTGATCCTCCTGACTCTGAGTAAGGTGTCCGAGTAAGGTGTCCAACTCCATACTGACTGTGTCCCAACTCAAATGCAATAGTTCGACCTGCAGTATAATGCTGTTGATGCACAACTAGAGAAACATTGAGTCATTTTTTGTGTAGACTAAATTTGTGTTTGTGTTATCTAAATGGACTGGTCGGGACTGACTCTTTAAGGAGTATAAAGCAAAAAACAGAGCAGCGTGGAGTGGACCCGGCCAACAAATCATGCTAACTCTCAAAGGGAAAGGAAAAAATCACCTTCAGGTAAGAAATGATCAGCCTTCGGTAGGCCACCAACATTGTAAATCATCACAAACACATTTAAGTGTAATAGTTATTGATAAACAAACACCCAGTGTCTCTGCCTGCCACCACATGAAACAATTACTCAGCATGCAATGCATGCCATTTATCTGTTCTTCTAATTCAGGCATGGTCACTGTGGTACATTGCCGATCATTGTTCACAAAACAGACATTGATCAGTCTTGTAATAAATCAAATAGTGGGGGGCAGTCCGGCTAGGGTAATAATCTCAGAAAGGATAGAAAGTCACACCCAGGGATGGAGGCAGGCATAAATTTGTATCTCCAATGTCCTTGAGGGAAATGGGTTGGGGGGCTTCGTCACTGCACACTGGTGCAACTCCAATCCGTCAATAAAATGTGTTTAAGATGGTGGGGCTGAATTAGTCAGCCAGGCACAAACAAATAAAATAAAATAATGCTTGCCTGGCTATATCCCTTTTTTTTCTTTTTGGCGTCAAAGCAGATCAGCGATAGAGAGAGAAAGTTCTATGGTTGTTGGTCCAGACCTAGTAGCCAGGGAAAAAGAGCGTGTCCATAAACTCAAGTGGTTCACCCAGAAGCAGGTCAGCTAACAACCTACTTCCATGACCTGACTCTCCCTCATCTTCCTCCTGTAGTACTTCAGGTATAGAGTAATCCGATGGTATAAAGAGCTGATTCATTTTGATCACGGTTAAAGATACTGGCCTTTTTCACTGTGACAATGGCACCAGCAGCACTGAAAACATGCTCAGCGGAGACACTGACAACTGGGCAAGCCAGATAGTTTATTGCCAGCCTGCTGAGCACTGGCCATTGGCGCCTCTTCCCTTACAAATACACCAATGGGTTTTGATCAAGATAGACCTCTGTTGGGTCATCCAGATGGGCCTGGAGCATCCGCTCAATAGTCGTTGGTGCTCCACCTTGCTCTGCCTCTTTTGGCTTTTCCTCTCCACTGGACTTAAGCCCTGTTAGTAGAAACCAATCATATGCACATTTTTTGGGCTGACGCTCCTGCTCCTGTGGTTGCTGGTGTTCTTGTTGTTTGGTTTTGGCTGCTGTGAGCCAACATCACTTTTCTCAGGCTCTGAAGTTGATGGCAGCACCGCAGAACTTATGCCCTGGAGGAGTGGGCCTCTAATTCCCCACCGTTCTTTTTCTACCTCACTGACTTGCTCAGCAATCTATGTTTTGTAGTTTGCAACATCCCTGTCTGAAAAAGGAATTAAAGTGGACAGTAATGGTTTGTACCATGGATTGAGGATTGTGGCACAGATGTAATGTTTGGATGACACAATGTCTCTTTGCAAGCTTGTATTAACATATAAGTGAAGAATTAAGCTCTCCACCAACTCATACGCATCTTTTGTTTCCTTCACACCTACGTACATTGCAGACACCTCCTTTAGCTTTCCTGTAGCATGTGCACAAACGGGATAGCTTGGCCCATGGTACTGTCCTCCTTGCTGACATTCTGTGTGAGCACCTCAAAAGGAAGCAGCATCTCTGTCAGGCATTTGACTAGGCCCCTAGATGGGTAATTCTAGAAGTAGTTATCAGGGGGACATTATACACTTTATGTTCTTTGTATGGTTCAAATCTGGATGACCCCATAAGTCTTGGCTTTTTAAATATCGAACTTGCTTTGTGGCCTTCTCTAATTGTTTTCTGTGGGGACTTTAATATTCACCTGAATGCCAACTTTAATCTTCATAGTAAAGCTCCTTACTCTGGCAGGAAGGTTAAGACTTTTAAGGCGTTACAGGGGCTATGTCAGGAACATGGGTTGGTTGATATTTGGCAAAGACAACGGCCGGCGGAGTTAGGGTATACGTACTTCTCGGCCCCCCACAAAAATTTGTACGTTTAGATTATTTTTTGTGTCTAATTTAATAGTAGGTAGGATTGACTGCGAGCTCTTTCCTAGACTGATATCGGATCATAATCCGTTGGTAATCCAACTCCCAATTGGCAATTTGGTACAAACAATGGCAACTTGGACATTTGATAGAAAGCTATTACTTGATACGGAATATTGTACATATATGTCCAGTTGGATTGTTGAGTTTTTGGGAGGAATGAGGGCACTGCATCCGAGTTAATAGTCTGGGATACTTTCAAGGCTGCGGTGAGGGGGAAACTCTTAGTTTTTCTCTACATCAACAGAAGAAGATAAAAGAGAAAATTAAAGACTGGGTAGATCAGCTTAGGGAGGCAGAGGAAAAGCTTATTCGGGTAATAAGGGATTTCCAGAAAATAGAGGAATGCCAAAATAAGATTGCAGTTGTGAGAACTAAGATTCACCAATATTTTGGGGAGGATTTAGCCATTAAATTCAAGCAGCACCGGGCTGATATTTATGAATTCGGGGAGAATACAGGCAGATTATTAGCCAAGCGTATACAGCAAAGAGGGGTTTCTAATAGAATATGTCAAATCAAAGATCAACGCGGACAGATTCAAGTTCTCCCGGTTAAGGTTCTGGATGTTTTTCAGGATTTTTATCAGGATTTGTATTCCACCGAGAAGGATGATTTAGTAAAGCCAGGCGAGGACTTTCTTCGCGATTATGTAACCTCTCAGATTACGTTGGAACAGAGGGATATGCTCTCCGCCCCGATTTCACCAGAGGAAATCGAATCTGCCATAACCTCACTAGCGACGGGTAAGGCTGCCGGTCCTGACGCACTACCCTTGGAATTTTTTCGCACATTCAGACAAACCCTTAACGCCCAGCTCGAATCTTTATTTTTAAGAGCTCAGAAGGGCCAGACTCCAGAATCATAGCATAAAACAACTATTGTAGTTTTTAAAAAAAAGGACAAGCCAGCACTCAGCCCATTATCTTACCGTCCTATCTCCTTAATATGCACGGACAGCAAGATATATTCTAAAATATTAGCATTGAGGCTTGGCAGGGTTATTGCTCCCCTGGTGTCTATCCGTCAGCACGGCTTTATCCCTGGTCGTGCTACGTCGGACCATGTCAGGCGGGCAATAGCCTTGTTTGACTGGGCCCAGGCTACAGGGTCGCCCCTGGGGATGATCCTGTTGGATGCAGAAAAAGCATTCGACAGGGTCTCCTGGGGGTTCCTCTGGCTGATGCTGAAGACCAAAGGGTTCCCTCAGGAATTTATCACAGCTATACAAGCCCTGTACATATCACCTGAGGCCCGTGTTCGGATCTCTGGACAAGAATCTAACTTACTTGTTATTAGTAGAGGAACTCGTCAAGGGTGTCCCTGCTCGCCGTTATTATTTTCAATTTATATCGATCCTTTACTCTATAAGTTGGATGTCAATCCACGGATTGAAGCAGTAACGGTAAACGGGGTCTCGTATAAAACGCTAGCGTATGCTGACGATGTTGCCATTTTTACAACTAATATCAGGTCCGCTTTGCCGGCAGTGTATGACCTTACGAAACAATTTGGTTTTGTCTCCGGCTACAAATTAAACATTGAAAAAACCCAGGTCTTACATTCGGACACTTTAAGACCTCATGAGATCCCGACCGTATCAGCAGCAACATATTTGGGTATAAGGATTACAGCTGCGGTCGAGCAGATACTTGAGATCAACATACAGCCAATTATAAAAAACACTGAGCAGACACTTGCGAGATTAGATCATTTTCATTTTTCATTGCACGGACGGTGTAACGTTATAAAAATGCTTATTTTTCCCACATTTGTATATCTGTTCCGGACAATACCCTTAGAATTTCCAGCATCTTGTATCTCTAGAGCAGAAGGAGTTTGTACCAGATTTTTATGGGGTTATCATAAAGCTAGAAGGGCAATGAAATGGTTAATCCTTCCGAGATTAAGGGGGGGCTGGGGATTACCTTCTTTTAGGTTGTAACCACCACCACCTCATCAGGTCCGCCAAGAGAATCTCCTTCAAAGACCGCCTCGACAACAACGCACACAACAGCAAGGAGCTTTTCAACATCGTGAAGGAACTCTCCAATCCCAGCTCCAACACCAACGACATCCCGCCGTCGCAACCCCTGTGCGATTCCCTCGCCACCTTCTTTCACCGCAAGATCGCCGACATCCACAACAGCTTCAACACCCAGACAACCCCAACTAAGATCGATACACCAGACCCGCCACACACCATCGACCACGACCCCCTGCCAGCCTGGGCCAGCGTGAACATCGAGGACACCATCAAGACCATGAGCACAATACACTCCGGCTCCCCGTCAGACCCTTTCCCGCACCACATCTTCAACAAAGCCAGCAGCTCCATCGCACCCCACCTGTGCAACATCATCAACCTCTCCTTCGAGACCGCGACCTTCCCAGAGAGCTGGAAACACGCAGAGATCAACGCCCTACTCAAAAAACCCAAGGCGGACCCGAGAGACCTCAAGAACTTCCGGCCCATCTCTCTGCTCCTGTTCCCAGCCAAGGTCATCGAGAAGATCGTCAACAAACAGCTAACCCGATACCTCGAAGAAAACAGCATCCTGGACCCATCCCAATCAGGGTTCCGCAGCAACCACAGCACTGAGACTGCCCTCATCGCCGCCACCGATGACATCAGGATCCTGCTGGACAATGGCGAGACCGCAGCCCTCATCCTGCTGGACCTCTCCGCCGCCTTCGACACTGTCTGCCACCGTACTCTACGCGCACGCCTCCACGACGCAGGGATCCGAGACAAGGCCCTGGAATGGACCACCTCCTTCCTCGATGGCAGAACCCAGAGAGTCTGCCTCCCACCTTTCCGATCCGAAGCCTCCGAGATCATCTGCGGCGTACCCAGGGATCGTCCCTCAGCCCAACACTGTTCAACATCTACATGGCCCCGCTCGCACGCATCGCCAGACAACACGACCTCAACATTATCTCCTACGCCGACGACACTCAACTGATCCTCTCCCTCACCAAGGTCCCCCTCGCCGCCAAAGCCAAACTCCATGACGGAATGAAGGCCGTCGCCGATTGGATGAAGATCAGCCGACTAAAGCTGAACACGGACAAAACGGAGGTCCTCATCCTCGGCTCCAACCCCTCAGCCTGGGACGACTCCTGGTGGCCAACGACGCTGGGAGCAGCCCCGACACCCACCGACCACGCACGCAACCTGGGAGTCATCCTCGACTCAACGCTCTCCATGACCAAGCAAGTCAACGCAGTCTCCTCCTCCTGCTTCAACACCCTCCGCATGCTTCGCAAGATCTACAGGTGGATCCCGACAGACACAAGAAGAACAGTCACCCAGGCCCTCGTCAGTAGCAGACTAGACTATGGGAACGCCCTCTACGCGGGAGCCCCAGCCAAGCTCATCAAGCGACTACAACGCATACAAAACGCCTCCGCATGACTGATCCTCGACGTACCACGCCACAGCCACATCACCCCCCACCTGAGGAACCTGCACTGGCTCCCCGTCGACAGGAGGATCACCTTCAAACTCCTCACCCACGCACACAAGGCACTCCACAAAACTGGCCCAGCCTACCTCAACAGACGACTCTTCTTCTACGTCCCCAACCGCCAGCTCCGCTCCGCCGACCTCTCCCTCGCCACCGTCCCCCGCATTCAAAAAACAACCACCGGCGGCAGATCCTTCTCACACCTTGCCGCCAAGACCTGGAACACCCTTCCACTAAGCCTACGAAAGACCCAAGACCTGCTGACCTTCAGGAGGCTACTCAAGACCTGGCTGTTCGACCAGTAGCAGCATCCCCCCCCATCCCTCTCCCCAGCGCCTTGAGACCCTCGCGGGTAAATAGTGCGCTCTACAAATTCTGTGATTGATTGATTGATTGGTTGTATCACTGGGTAACACTATTACAGCAAATGGGGATACTGCTGGTTGGGAGTAAGACTCTAGTCCCTGAACCGATCAGACCTACTATATACAAAGTTTTACTAGGGGAAGATGCCCAACATTGCCTAACCAGAGTTATTGAACCCAGTTATTACAAGAAAACAAAGTTTAAAATTATACAATCTGCATTCTCAATTTGGAAAAAAATGCGACATCGGCTCGGGATTTCGAATATAAATGCTTACACCCCTTTGTTTTCTTACGGGCTGCTACCGCCAATATTTCAGGATCAGACAACCAGGAGTTGGGGGGCTTTAGGAATTAATGTTTTGGGAGATTTTTTTCTTGATGGTCAAATGTTTTCGTTTTCTGAATTACAAGCGAAATACGGGCTCTCTACTAGACATTTTTTTAAGTTCTTACAGATCAGAAGCTTTCTGGTCAAAACTATGGCACAGGGGAAGGTCAATTTTGGCACGATATCGCTGGTAGGCATTTTAGCGTCTAGGTCTAGGATCGGGAAAATTTATCAAACGCTGCTATCTGCTCTCCCTGATTATCTAGTAACTCAGAATGATAGATGGGACAGGAAACTTATACAGGAGGGCACGGACCTGGTGGCTTCCTTGGAATTTGCGAACCAGATTTTAATAACTGGTAGCCTGAGAGCTCAACATTACATGTCTGTCTTTGACTTATACTATACCCCTGGGAAGATTGCTAAGTGGTCTGGGTCTCGTGGGAACTCATGTAGCAGGTGCGGGACACTGGCCGCTGATACAATTCACATGTTCTTTTTGTGCCCCAAGCTTGCTAAATATTTACAAGACATAGAATTTTTCTTGACCCACATCCTTGGCAAGACGATTTCATTAACTACCGGCCTAGTAATCCTGGGGATAGATCAGACTCTGAACACAGAGGGATGGACTAGATTAGAAACTGGGCTAGTTTTCATTGCAATGGCCATTTTAAGATCCAATATTACATCTCAATGGATCAGTCCCGATCCTCCCACGTTTATAAATTGAAGGGCTAGGTTGCTAGCTATATACAGCATGGAGATAGCACTGTATAGGCTTAAAGGCCGCAGGAGACAAGATAGGGGCAAGAAGTTATGGGCCCCAGTAACCAATTGGATTGGTTGAATAAAGCTGTTGTTTTTCTGTCCGTTTTCAATCACATTTGGATTATACTTTTTGCTAGTTTATTAATGGATGAAGTTCAGCTAATATGAAATGTCGACCTTACTCATAGAGCTAAGGGGGAGGAAAAAAGAAAAAAAGGGAAAAAAATTCCCTTTTTTTTCTTTCTTTCTTTCTTTCTCCTTTCTGTCCTAAGAATTGCTTGTCTAGTAATGAGTTCGGTGTATGAAGTGTCATAACAACTGTTACTGTAACTTTAAAATTAAAAATTTTAAAAAAAAAATGACTAGGCCCCATTGGTCTATCTCATTCATCATGCCTTTCACAGTTGCATCCCCTCTTTGCATGACATATTCATTGGTCTTTAGTGCTCAAACAGACATTGCAACATGTAATAAGCTGAGTTCCAAAATGTTGGCACCTCCTGTATAAGTGCTTAAACTGCCGTTCTATTATCACACAGAATGACCCTCAGCTGCTTCTGGGCTTTAAATAAATGGCTGAAATGAGTGCAGGTTCTTCTGCAGGTAGACAGTAAGTTGCTTACTTGGTCTTCTTTTTTTAGAAAGTCCTGTACAATGATGTTGATGCAGTGAGCCAAACACAGGACCCTGAAATAGCTGCCATCGGCCATGTCCTTAACTATATTACTGCCATTGTCCGTGGCAAAAAATCCAATGTTAAGCCCTCTTCATCACAGCCATTCAAAGAACTTGTTGCTAAAGTCTTTCAAAATGTTTGCAGCAGTATGGGATTTCTCCATGTTGAACATGGCTACTGTCACATGCTTCCGAGCGTCATTAAAAATCTCAGCAGTGTCAACATCTACAGATAACTTTTCTCTAACCCCCACAAAAGAGATCCAGTGTGCAGTGATGGCCTACAACTGGTCCACATGTCATGTCTGTCTTCAGGTGGATAGTGGGAATAGCATATCGTGCAGTAGCGCTGGAACAGCAACTCTGGTGAAATAGGACCGGCTGGGAACCTTACATTTCGGGCAGATGACTGCCACAAATTCTATAAAACCAACCCCTTCCACAAAAGAAAAAGGGAGGAGATCCAGCGCTAACATTTTAGACAGCTTTGCATTGCACATACATGCCGCTGGGTGGCTCTGTTTATACTGCCACTCTTGCCTAAACATGCCAAGAATATTAGCCTGGATTCTTTTCTTTCCTGGTGCAACTGATGCAGGTGACTTCTTGAGAGCAGACAGTCGCAGGCTCAATGTGCGTTTCAGCGGGGCAGTCACTGTACTCTTTTGCCTTGGTGTCTCGACCTGAGTCTTGTGCCATTATGATGTTGCTGATGCTGGCGATACTACTGCACTGCTGGGGACAGGGCTGCTTTGTGTAACAAAAATACCTTCCTATTCTTCACCTTCCACCGTGGTCAGATTGGATTCCCTGCTCAGCCTTTCACCCCCTTTACCAACACCACTTGCAGTTTTTTGGCCACTAAGATGTGCCTCCCACTGGATCATGTGGTGTTTTCTCAAATGGGTTGATTGGCCTCCGGTGCCATAGTTTACTCTGACTAACACTTGCTGCACAAATGGAGCATATGGCAATGTTCACCTCCTTCTTGCTAACCGTAAAGAATTCCTAAACTGGGGAGGTCCACTTTCTGATGCTGGTGGCACTTCCACTGTTGGATAAACTGGCAGAAGTTGGGCATTATGACATTTGCCTCTCTGCAATATGTACTTCTACTGAGGTGGCTGTGGATGTAGGTCGCTGCTGCAAATATGATAGCGGGCGGCAGTGGTAGTGTTGGTATCTGTGGTGCCACATCCCTCACAGCAGTTTGGGATAGGGTAATGTTGGTCACCATTGGGGCTGGGCTAATATTCATGATGACTGGCTTGATATCATCCTCCTCCACTACATCCACCATAAGTCTAAGACTTTCAGGAACCTACCTTTTCCTCAGCCTCTTGTGGCATGTCTCACTCACAGACTGAGGCGGGATCCAATTGGTGTCTACATCATCAAAAGGGAGCTTTGGAGAAGAAGATGATGGAGTAACCCTCCTTTTTATTGCTGGAGATCTGGAAGACAATGGATCTTCTGAAAAAGTGGCTTCCTCTACTTCCTCAGCATGAAGCTCAATCTCCTGAACTGCTCCTGCTTTGGGAAGAACTACTTTTAGTGGTTGCTGCTATTGTTGTTGTCCAATTATCTCAGTTTCCTGCAACAACTGGGTACTACTTTGCGAAAGAGGTAAGTTAACTTCAAAGTCACTGCTCATTGGCGTTGGGGTGATTAGACTGGCTGCCTCTGTGACAGACATGGGCTTGGGCCTAGGTTGGGGTGGGTCTGCTGATGTGGGGGTGCTGCTCCCAGCTTGCTCCATGGCGGCCGGTGTGGCAAGCACAGGTGTGTGTTTCCCAAAAAAGCTCTGGGTCGACATACCAGTGGTTGTAAGCTCTTCTTCTTCTCACTGGCCACTTTCTTGGTAGCACCTTTCTTTGGGGCAATCTTGAAGCTGTTAGTTAGAATTGGCACTTAGCTTCACAAGCTGAAGAGATGTCTCTGATGTGTGGTCATGCGTCACGTCGTGCACAGGCCTGGGTGATGTTGTCTCTTGTCTTGTGCACCTAAAAGCAAACAAGCAAGAAGAACATCAGTGAAATGTGGCATTGTTGCAGTTCAATTAGTAGTACCAACAAACAATATCATTTATAGTGGTCACTGGTTACTTAAATTATTAATATTATAAATAATTAACAATGCAGTGTATCCATTCGTAAAACCACATCAATGAAAGTTTTTTTACACTCAGGAAGAATAAGAAAGAGCAACAACATACAGATGTAACAGTTTGTTTTTATGTGCATCATGTGGGATGTGGCATTCAGGGAGGTGCAGCTGACAAATGACAATGGAATAATCCTTAGACAATAAATGCTGCTGTGCAAATATACCAGACATGGGGTTGATTCAAATAAAAAAAGTAAAGCAATTAAAATTAAAGAAAAAATACAAAAATAAAATTACAAAATAAAAAAAAATAAAAAAATACAATTGAAAAACCAATATTAAAAAAATGTATATGAAAAATGTATAAATAGTTGAAATTAACCTCAAGCTTATAATTTATTGAACTGCTATATCATTGCTCAACCATCCTTGCAAGCATATGGCACAGGGCTACATAGGCTGGATGCACAAAATGGCTGTCAGCCAGTGCCACATAGTCATCAACAACAACAAGACTGAGCAAGATGGCATTGGGAACAAAGAGAAGACATGCAGGTCTATAGAAAAAGCACACTGGCTTCCTACACAAAATAGCCACTGACCACATGGTGGAACAGCAAGCAAGGAGGCATGGCCACACCATAATGATAGAAGAACAATGTGGTGCAAGAGCGATGCAAACCTTTAGTCATATTTTTGAAGCCACGCAAAGCCACTTTGTATGGCTTTGAATGGCTTGAAAAATCTGGAGTAATGGAATGGAGTGCAACTCGACAGAGCGATATGAAAGCGATCATTTTCCTTTACTCCTTTCCCTTTGGGGCAAGCCTAAAGCTCAAGCTCTTATAAACTAATAGGGAAACCCAAGGTAAGTCACAGGACCTGGGAAGGGCACGGTGCATTAAAAAATGGGGTCCTACTGGCAATAACTTGGAGAAATACAATATTAATTCATGTATTATGTTCCTGGCGAGAGAGAGGAAAAAAGTAAGAGAGCACACATGGGATTTTCAAAAACAAATTCAAATTTCATTTTTAAGAATTTAAGTATACATATGTTGAGAAATTTATATCACGGCTTCTCCAAAGAGTGCATAGAAGAGTGTTCATAGAAGTGCTCATGTGCAAGGTGAAACAGAAAAGAAGAAAAATAATGATTGTCACAGAATTATTTTACACAATTTTTAACAATGGCTTAAGTGCCTCAAATCAGCTATTGTAATATGCTTATTTGAAAAACCAATCTTCTGCTCAAAATTACTAATACATAGCTAAGGATCAGTGGTCACTGAATCCTGACTCACCACCCATAAGGATCTAGGGGCCAGATGCATCAAGCTATTTTGCAACCGCAAACAGTGCAATTCGCAAAAGACGGGCGTTTGCGATCATAAAATAGCAATAAGCAATGCATCAAGCAAAATTTTCAGAATCTCCCTGGAATTCGCAATTTATTGCAATTACCTATTTTGCGATTTCCAAAACTGCGAATCCTTATTTGCGAATCACAATTTCGAAGTCGCAAAGCTATGCATGAAAAATCGCAAATTGCGAATAGGTAAGAAATCGCAATTTTGCAATCGCAAAATACCACCAAATCAAACTAGGTGGTAACTAGTTGAAAACAATCAGATCAGGTGGGAAACATTTGGGAAAGTATTTAAACAGGCCCAGAAGGCCTCAAAATGTTTCACAATGGCAGCGTTCTACTACATGGCAAGGAGGATTAGGCTAAGAGCAGCAGCACAGAGGAGAAGGAGGATACAGGAGCGCATTTTCAGAGTGCGCGTTACTCTGTTGGGGCAGACAGAGGAGGAAATCTATGACAAGTATAGATTAAATGCAGCAATGATACAAGATCTGATTGCAGAATTAGACTCACTTCTGCGGTGTCAGATTCGCAGGACACATGCCATCCCCACCCATGTGCAGGTCCTGTGTTCCCTGCACCTCCTAGTGTCAGATAGCTTCCAGGGGGTAATAGCTGCAGCTGGAGGTGTATCCCAAAGTTCACTATCGCGTTTCTTTAACGCGTTCCTAGACGCTATGTTGCTGAGGATGCACCACCAAATAAGATTCTCAAATACCCCTCAGGAATTGCTTGAAACTAAAATGGACTTTTACCAGATAGCCAACATCTCCCATGTAATTGGTTGCATAGATGGGACAAATGTAGCTATATGCCCCCCCCTCAGTGAATGAGTACATTTTCAGGAATAGGAAGTGTTATCATTCACTGAACATACAAGTGATATGCAATGCTAAGAACATCATCACAGACAAAGTGGCAAGATACCCAGGGAATACGCATGATTCCTACATCTTCAGGCACAGCAGCATACATAGACGTCTCCTTGGGGGTAAATTTGGTGAAGGATTCCTGCTTGGTAAACACATGTCACTCTCTTATGCAGATAATCATTTACGTGTGAGACATAGCAGTGACTAATCTATTGGCTGTTTCTCAATAGGTGACAGCGCATATGCTGTGCGCCCATTCATCTTAAAACCATACCTGAATCCAAGTACACCAAGTAAACGACGGTTCAATGCAGCACACAGGACAACACGCAATGTGATTGAGAGGACCTTTGGACTGCTGAAAAGTCGATTTCGCTGCCTACATAAAACAGGCGGCGCATTGCAGTACAGGCCAGGCACCTGCTCTAAAATAGTTGCCACTTGCGCCATTTTGCATAACATAGCAACTGCCAGAGGCATACCACTTGAACTATCGGATAGTGATCCCGACGAGGACGAGGAGACATTACAACCACAACAAGCAGGAAGTGCATCGAGGGCAGCTGAAGGAAGACAGCGACGTGCAGAAATTACATGGAATTATTTTTGAGGTGGGTATTTATCAAATCCAACACAACATTGTTGCTTTGACAACTAGATTTATTAAACCCAAAATCAAACAGTAGTGTTATTGCACACATGCGAGGCCTAAAAGTTATGATGGGTAGACATAAATGTTTGTCATGGTACTTTACATCAGTCCAGACAAATATAGTTTCTGGTTGCTTCACCAAAAACGAATCCTGGGGAAATGTCCACACTATTTACTGCGTCCTTGCACTCCCATTGCCAGTTCTGGGTGCTCGGACACATCCATTTGAGGGCTTTCTGATGCTGGCATATTACGTGTGCTGCGCCTCCTGCTTTCCGTCGCTGGTGCCAAGCTGCTACTGCGGCTAGAGGCATCTTCACTATCCCCCCCACCCATGACGCTACTGGCAGCAACAGAATTAGTTTGCATTTGCACCACAGCATTTGTGACTGGGATCAGTCCTCTGGTGACATCTCCGCAGCAATGGCTCATTTCCAACTGCATGCCAAATGCACGTCGGTACAGTTGTGCAGTTGTTGTGCTAAGCCGGTTGATGGCCGTAGTGTACCCATCCAAGCGTCCAAGAAATTGGTGGTGTCTTTTGCGATGGGACACCTGATCATCTTTCAACACTTTGCCTATGTCCCTGAGTGCAACAGTAATCTCACCAAATTGTTCATTGCGTTCCCTGCGACCTTCCTGCACAGCTGTTGTGAGATGCTTGATACTGTCAATAATCTCCCCCATGTTGCTTGCAAGAGTGGAAAGGTTTGCCTGCATTGACCGCATGTGTTTTACTTGCAGGCGCTGTACCCTTAACATGGCATTCTCTAGACCAGAGTAGGATGTGGAACTCTTGCCTTCACAACTGCGTGGGGCTGGCGAGCCGGTCGCTTAGATGTGCGCACTTTTTCATGAAACAATCCGTTTCTTATCTTCCTTCCACTCTTCTCAAACAAAAAATTCAAATGCTTATTGATTTTGAATCATTCCGTGAATTTATTCATTCATTTTCCAAGAAAAATTCTTTAAAGATGTACGTTATTCATTTTCAACAAAACAACAGCATTGCTTTTTTTGCTACCCAGTGCATTTCGGGTCATAAAACTGACCCTTCCTCAGGGGTCTATAACAAAGAAGAAATACAAAAAACCAGATCAGGCTAATACTTTCTTATGTTGCAATAAACAGAATAATGCACTCACGACTATTTTAATGTGCTCAAAACTATAAATACGTGTGCCCCTAATTGCGCTATCTGAAATGCATACCCACGAGAAAGTTACATCACATTAAATACTGTGTAAATGAGCTCCCTTTGTATCCCATAACATTCACGCTGCGTAACCAACAAAACACTTAACATTGTACTTCATGGCGCGTTCAAACAAATTATAGAACATAAAGATAATTGGCTCCATGGTTTCTCTATTAGGGGCACACGTATTTATAGTTTTGGGCACATTGAAATAGTCGTGAGTGCATTATTCTGTTTATTGCAACATAAGAAAGTATTAGCCTGATCTGGTTTTTGTATTTCTTCTTTGGTATAGACCCCTGAGGAAGGGTCCGTTTTATGACCCGAAATGCATTGGGTATCAAAAAAGCAATGCTGTCGTTTTGTTGAAAATGAATAACGTACATCTTTAAAGAATTTTTCTTGGAAAATGAATGAATAAATTCATGGAATGATTCAAAATCAATAAGCATTTGAATTTTTTGTTTGAGAAGAGTGGAAGGAAGATAAGAAACGGATTGTTTCATGAAAAAGTGCACACATCTAAGGGACCGGCTCGCCAGCCCCACGCAGTTGTGAACATTTTAGGCACTGCCAGACACAGTGTAACAGATGGAGTAGCACAAAAAAAAAAAATTGAAAACTTGGCATTAATTTAGAAATTTTGAGTGCACTTAGAAAACAGAACTGTGAACTCTTGCCTTCCTCAGCTCTCATCATTGCAGCTGCTCTGCGGCTCCTGATTCTCATGTTCCTAGGTTGCAGCTGTGCACGTGGTCTTGCTGTGGGCGTATTCACAGGCTGTGCTGTTGTAGGCTCAGGTTGTCCCTCATCCCCTGTTTCAAGTGCAGGCAATGGGGCCATTGTGATCCTGCGTCTTTTTGGAGCTGGTGTTGTGGGTGCTGGTGAGACTGCTACGTCTTCTCCTGACTGGGACTCACTCTCTGGGGTGCATGCCCTTCATTGTCCTCTGACTCCTGCTCACGTGCATCTGTGAAATTAAACAGTGCAGAATTAGTTAGCATATTTGGACATGTTTTCACTTTTGTCTATTGTATAGTTGAATAAAGTTTTTTTGACACATGCTGTGTGCGGAGACTGACCTGCCTTTCACAACTGATTGAAACTATTCTGTTTTGCTACCCACCAGCCTTCCATTGTGGTATTGCTGACTGCAATTCCCATAATGCATTTGTGTGTTTCATGTAAAACATGGTCTGGAATACTATGTTCTACACTAAGCCAGATCAGACTTACGCAGTTTGTTTGTTAAAACTAAAATTTGGATGTTGAATTGCATGCATCTTACCTTGGGAGGTACTGGGTGGTGCTGAGGAATCTATTGTAGTCACTCCAACAACTGCCTCTGGATGCAGGGTGGACTCCACAAGGTCCTCCATGGCTGTGGGTGATGTTTGGGTGGATGGCCCGCCTCCTGTTTTTTTGGCTTCAGCAAGCCTTTCTGCAACCCTTTCTTTGGCACGACTCCGCAGGTCATACCACCTTTTGTGCAAATTTGAGATGCTGAGCTGAGAAACTCCCACTGCATTTATTTTTCTTTGCATTCCCAGCCACAATTTTAATTTTTCAGACTCTGGGACCTCAGTGACTGTTTCCCAAACAGTTTTTCATGGCTCCTCACCACTTCTTCTATCAGTATCTCCAACTCCTTTTCACTAAATTACATTTTCCTTTTGCGCTCCTTCTGTGGTGTTTCTGAAGCCATGCTGGTAACTGCACCGGTTTTAAAGTTCCAAAGTTTTCTGAAATGCTGTTCTCCAACAGTCTGCTTCCTCCTCCTCACTCCCAGCTCACAGGTAGCAGCATGGGTGTGGTCACGTCCTGATTCTGACATTATCATGCTGAATGGTATTATGGGAATCGCTTTTTGCGACTTGCTAATAGCGTATTTGCAAAAATTGCGAGTTCGGTATTTCAGAATCGCAAATGGCGATTGCGAATATTACCGGCACGCAAAATAATAGCGGTTTTTTTATGCATTCCAATTTGTGATCCGCAAAGTGCAATTCGGTAAAATTCACAATTTGGGAATCGCAAATCACAATGTTGATGTATATGCCCCTAAGTATTCAATCCAGACTTGAAAATCAATGTCAACGTTTAGACCCGACTGTTACATAAGGTGAATTTAAACCTTGCATGCTGGTCTTCATTCAGGACATTGGTGAAGGTATAATAGGGCAACCTAAGATGAAAAGACTTCACCAAAAAGTAAGCATCTACTAACCTATAGTAGTGCAAATATAAGGTAGGTAATGGGGTCCAACTCGGATACACTCGGAACGGGGCTTAAGGCTCTTAGTCCAAAATCGTGACATAATGAAAAAGATCCGAAGATACAAATTATATTATTTAACCGAAGCACTGTAGAAACCTAGAGGGAAATAGGAGGAAGTGTACCTCCCTCGTTTTTGTAACTGTTCTTGATGAGTTTTGTTTGTCTTTGTATTAGAAATACTTATTGTAATTGACTATCTGTACAATTGAACATCTCAGACACGGAGACTCTGGCACATAGCGAGGATTACATCACCACATTGATACAGGGACATGCTAGCTTGAGTTTTCTGGGTACACCAGCTGCCAGCATTAACCTTACTCTAAACAAGAAGACTGGTAAACTGGAAAGGTTAGAGAATAAATTAGTCCGTACAAGATTGCATGGACGCGTACTTACCAAATACTTACAGGCAAATATCATCCCATTAGGCCTCCAAGTGAAGAAGAAACTAACTATCTTTATTGATAACCCTAAGATCAAGGAACACTTCAGTTTTGTGGCCAATAACTGCTCCCGACACTGGATGGTCTTGGAAGTTAAAACAGTCCTTGAAGAGGTCCAAAAACTACTGAAATAAATAGCTCACCTCAAGAAAGACATTCTAGACGATAAGGCCTTAGTCAATGCTAAAGAAGCAATGGAATGTCTTGAAAGAATGATTAGGGAGTTTGACACTACAACTCAGACCAATAAACTGGATAGATTAGCCAGAGACATTAAGTACTACCACAAAAAGTATAGTCTTTTGTGTTGGGGGATGACGGCGGCGGACGCCTCCTACACGTGTCTTCGCTAATGAACCTGGACTGGCCACGACCCCTGGAGTGAGAGTCGGCGGCCAGCAAAACCTTGAAACGCAGAGACGACGGGACCTGCGGGACTGCCGAAAATGACACTGCAGCACTGTGGCTCGCTTTTGCAGCCGACCGGAACAAACTGAGTGCGGCAATGCAGCAATGTGGCAAGGGATAACGCCGTTCCTCCAGGGGCTCCTGAGGATGCATGAGAGCTCATTATCTGGCAGCTACTGGCAATACAGGCGAGCGGTAACCGGCCCCCTCTGAGCCTCCATAGTTTTAAACTCCTGCCTGACCACATGAGAGACAGTATGGATGATAGTAGTAGCAAAGCTTGATTTCTGGACTTTTTTTTCCTGATTTACGCTATTTTCATTTCTACATTAGCTTAGAGTAGCATGCTAATGAGAAACGCTGGGCACAAACTGGAATAAAATAGTGTCCCTCTCCCCTTCGTGGACCTCTTATGCTGGGTTTCGTTTAAGGATTAAGGATTAACCACGCACACGAAGGAGGAGGCTGGTAAGGATTGGGAACTAACAGCTGGCTGCTGGCTGTTGTAGCTATAATTACATTATACGCACACTTAAGCGCAAGACTCCCGGAGTTAGTACAGCCTCTTTGACCCAGTCCACTCCTACCCCAAGACTGCGTCAGAAGGGAAACTCTGAGAAACCACTGACGAAGGTGCGAGCACTGAGACAGGCACAGCAGAGAATGGACACTAAAGTCCAGCAAATCTTGGAAGCTGGGTGCCTTGAGGCCCCTGCTGCTTAGACAGGGGGAGAAAGTGGATCAGAAATGGAGAACAGCAGAGATATCATACGTGAGAGCACGGAGAACAAAGAGAATAGTAATCTATTGAAGACCTGCCCGAAATTGATTACAGCAGAGCCTTTCTCAACCCCCCTCTGCTGCAAGCAATACCAACTTTTTTCTAAATTCCATATAGCTCCAGCAGCTTTAAGCGCCAGTAATCAGGTACAAACTCAGCCGCTGCTACAGCCAGCCCAAATCTCGCCCCAGCACAAGGAACAGTCTCTGCATGCAGAAAGTGGATCAGCAATCAACAGAACTACAGTACTAGTACCAGCTAGTGAGAAAGCCTTCGCCCAAGATCCATAACAACTGCTCGATCCGCAGTTCGGCCAGGTGGTGAAAAACATGTTTGAGCTCATCCTTTCTGAGATAAAAGAGCTCCGCTTAAGACAATCCCAGGAAATTACCTCCCTCCACGCAAGATTGTCATATATTTAGGAAACTATGAGTAAACGTCAGGAACGAATAACAGAGGCAGAGGAGAGGGTCTCTTGGACTGAGGGGCATATTTACGTTCCCTGGCACATCCCTGCATATCAGCAGGGATGCGCCAGGGAAAATGCGTCACGCAAGTTTACCCTTGCGCCACGTCCGAAGCGCCGCATTTACAATGCGGCGCATCGTGGCGCAAGGATAAGCAGATGCGTGACGCATCTGCCGGCGGAAGGTTGGCGCAGTGCTGAAGTTGTGTCGCAAGCGCGACGCAACTCCAGCACTGTTCCAACCTTCCTATCCCTAACATGGTGCGTCAATCCTTACGCCTGCTTGAAGCAGGCGTAAGGATTTGGCGCACCAGCGTCAGAAAAGTGACTGCGTGAAATCTTGTAGATTTCACTACGTCACTTTCCGAGGCGACCTGCGCCGGAACGCCCCCTGCGCCGGTACGCCCACATGAAACCTGACGCATGTTTCATGTGGCGCAGGGGTTTACTACGTGACGCATCTCCCTAGATGCGTCACGTTGTAAATATAGCGCAACGCGGCGCATGGTTTGCGTCGCCGCTGCGTCACATGCGTGACGCAACGGCGGCGCAAAAGTGGCGCAAGGGGCTTGTAAATATGCCCCTGAGACTTTCCAACAGGAGCTTGCGCAGTTAAAACAGAATAAAGACGCTTTAGAGACCAAGCTCCAAGATCTAGAGAACTTTAACAGACGCTCAAACTTGCTCTTGTTGCGGATTCCAGAATTGTTTGAAGCACCTCAAATGCAAAAGTGGGTAGAATCCTTATTGAAAGAAGTTATTCCAAAGCTAACTGGGGATTTAACAATCACGAGGGCACATAGGATGCCTTCTCAGTCTTTTCCTAATGCAAACTATCCTCAAACAATATTGGTCAACTTTGCCGATTATCGAATGCGCGAGAAAATATTGACCAGAGCCATTGAAAAAAGAACTTTTACGACGCACGGTAGCTCAATTTAAGATTTTCTCAGATATGACAGCAATGCCTGCAAAAAGAAGAAGAGACTTTGTACGAATGATTGACTCTTTTAAAACAAAAGGCAGACATGTGACTATTGTGCAGCAATCCAAGTTGAAAGTTCTTGCGAATGGCAAATTTCACATATTTGATGATGTGGGGAAAGCGCACAAACTCCTACAGCAAATTACTAGTTCACTGTAAACCCGGCATATGCAGGCAAAGTTATGAGCTTTATAGAATATAGCACTTTCTGGGGTGAAGGGGGTTTCGGTTGTTGATTCTTGGGTTTTTGGTTCGGCTAAGAAGTCCCATTACATTAGTATGGGGGGTGGCCAGGAGCCGGAAGATCCAGTGTCTTCTTGCTGACCAGTTGCACACTACCACAGGTGCAAAGCCATGGCACCTAAGGTATATAGTGGGATTTGGGTGGAGGTGTGGGCTATCCTCCCAAGGGGCACAAGGAGGTGGGAGCGGTTGGGCGAGCTGAGTGGGAATAGGGCTGGACACTGGGTGGCAATATGGGAAAAAAATGGAGAGTACATCTTTATGTTTTGACTAAAGTAAACAGGTCTGTAAGAGAAGAGCAAACATTTGAGGTAGTGGCGTCAGGAGGGTTTCTCCCCTCCAAACATTATTTCATTGGTGTTTACAAACTGCACGCCTTTAATCTGCATAATCACTTTAGGTATCCATTGTATTTCTGTATTCTCAAGGTTGAGTATTGGGTTACATGGAGAGATATCGGTGATATTGTATAAATGGATTTGGATTCTTCTATATTTCAGCCTAAAATGCAAGATGCACTTTATACTCTATGCATGCTTGTGCAGCATTATTTAAGCACTGTGCACTTTGCGCACCTTATTTTGCACTTTATCTCATATAAGCACTTTATTAAGGGGTAAAAATGGCATCTAATCCGGTTTTAGGGGTTTGTATAATATTGTATAAATATGTATGTGCAATATTTCCTATGCACTCTGCATTTTGCGTTATGCACCATCCACTGGTGTTTGTACAGGCACTTTAATAAGGAAATAAAAAAAAAAAAATCTGTTGGTACATGTACATGTCCCTTCATCTGACAGTTGTTGCAAATAATGCTAGGGTACAATGCCTAAGGTTTCTTAATTTCATAAAAGGCACTAAAAATTGCAATGGAATAAAAAGTGTAACATAGATTGTTTGGACGACCCGTTACAAGGGCATGCACTCCCTTTGAGATGATGTTGGTACCCAAGAGGGAAGCACAATAAAAACTTGATTGTGTCAGTCCTGAAACAAAATAACAGGAAGTACTCCCAATCCCCCCTACTCTGCCACAGTGCTAAGGCTCAAATATGTTATGACTGTGGGCTTCAAGGTTTCAGCCTTTAACCTGTCTGCTTGCGCCTGGGATAAAAGTGGTGCGTAAACATGTTTTTTTATCTACAGCTGCACATAAGGTGGTATCGGAAAAGGCTTGACCAAAATCAATCCCTTCCAATGATCTGTTGACATGTCGTGAACCCCCCACTTTAGCAGCTACAGCATGATTTAGTTCTTATGGACTCTTCCATCTGTAACTCAGCAGACAAACGCTCATAATGAACGCTAAATTAATTCGGATGAATATCCGAGAACGGCTGTCAGAGTGTCCAGTGGTATTTGCAACTGCAAAATGTGGCAACAAAATTGAATAACATCACCCCAAAACTTACTCGACTTTGGGCAAGTCCAAACCGTATGTATCCAATTACCCCCTTCCTCGGCCCCACATCTAAAACAATTAGCAGGAATCTGTTGGTTGATCTTATGAAGAAAAGCAGGGGTTCTATATATCAACCATTTCGTGTAAAATTGCATACGGCGCATATTTGCGCCCTTTAATAATGAAAAAGTAAACTCATTTATCTTTTCCCACACTGAAGCTGATATCTGGAGATTTTCTTTAGCCAGCCACTTAGCTTGCGCTTTCTTGTAAAGTTTAGTTGCCGCATAGTTACGTTGGTGTGAAACCCAATAACTAATTGACCGGCGAGTGTTGGATTCTATCAAATCTTCAACAAGTTCTGCCAATGTCGTAATCTGTGTGGGGTTTATTTTGGATTAAAAAATGCCTTATTCTAATGAAGGACCAGTGTATTGATACTGTATAATGTTGAATACTGGATTTTATTTCATTCCACTTTTTCCAGTGTACATCTAAAAAATCCCGTATCTTTTCATACCCATTACTCAACCACCTTAACACATTACTCCTATCAAGTAGGAGAGCTTCCCTGACATATATCTCTGATAGCCGGGTTGTCGCATTGAGTACTGGAATATCATAGTAGCTAAAAAATTGCTGTCTATGTTTCACAATGCACTGTAAAATCTTATATCTGATTTTCTTGGGAGTTTTTGTTAACCGCATAGAATCGATTATATTCTACTCTTGAAAAATTAAGGGGCATATTAGCAAGACCCACGTTAAAATTATCGCCGTTTTAGCGGTAGGAAACTGCCGCTAAAACGGCGATAATGGGCTTGCTAATATGCGTTATGGAATTCCAATAGAAGCCCAGGTTAGATGTCCTGCACATCTAACATGGGCTTCTATTGGAATTCTATAACGCATATTAGCAAGCCCATTATCGCCGTTTTAGCGGCAGTTTTCTGCCGCTAAAGCGGCGATAATTTTAACGTGGATCTTGCTAATATGCCCCTAAATCTTAAAAGAAAATGATCTTATCTGTCGATATTTAAAGTTTTATCTAATCTGTATGCAGTGTGAGCAAAAGCCGCAAAATTATATTCCCTCAAATCTGGAAGAGCCAATCCACCTTCGCTCAACGACCTGTATAGTGAATCTATAGCTGATCTAGGTGCCTTATTTGGCCATATGAAAGCTGAAAACATGCCCTAGACTTCCTTAAGAAATTTCACCTGTACAGCAATTGGAATAGCAGAAAATAAAAAATGACATAATGGTAAGATAGACATACGAATCAGTGCAGTTCGGGCGATTAATAACAATGGCAAACTGTTCCATTATTAAAACAAACTTTTGATTTTAATTAACCGAGGGGCAAAATTTAAACTGTATAAATCATTAATGTTTTCTGAGACATATATTCCCAAATATCTCTTGGTCCTGGTGCTAACTGCTAAGTGAAATTCTAGCATTAAAGTGTCAAGTGCAGTGTTGCAGAGTAGAATCTCTGTTTTCAATTTATTTATCTTATAACCTCCCAGCAATTGATACCTCTGAAAAATGTTAAATATTTCCTTTTGTATCTCTAGTCCGGTTTAAGTAAGAGGCCTATGTCGTCAACATACAGCTTTATATTTGTCATCCCTGCATTGGAGAGGTTACATTGCTACTCGAGCAGATGGCTATTGCTAATGGCTCTATGAAAAGTGCAAAAAGTATTGGTGACAGAGGGCAGCCTTGCCTTGTTCCTCTGAATACATTGCACGTGCCTATGCAGCTAGAATTAATCATTATTTACGCTGTGGATCCTATATAAAAACCTGGGATTAGGCTGATAAATCTAGCAGGGAATCCAAATGTGGACAGAATATAAAAGAGGCTTTCCCAGCATACCAAATCGAAAGCTTTCTCAGCATCTAGCAGAATATTTTGGGCAGGGATTTTATTATTACTAAAATTATCTAGAGCCTCAATAAAAAGGGTGGTATTAAAAGATAGCTGCCGCCCTAATAGAAATCCACATTGATCTGAATGTATGACTGACCCTATACACTTACTCATTCTGTTGGCTAGCAATTTAGCTATAATCTTATAGTCAGTATTTAAAAGACTTATTGGTCTGTATGATTACACATCTTCCTTATCTTTATTTTTCTTTAAAAAACGAACTACTACAGCCATTTTAAAGGAGAGGGGTACCTCTCCTCCTCGCAGGATATGATTAGTTAATACTAACAATTCAGAATTTAAAACTGTAAAAAACGTTTTGTATTCCTCAGCTGGAAGTCCATCTTCTCCACATGCTTTACCGTTTGCTAGTCATTGCACCACTTCCTCTATTTCTTTGAGTGTAATATCTGCCAACAGATTCTTTACGTGATTTAACTGTATTTTGTGAATTGGGAACTCATCTAGGAACTCCTTAAGTTTTAAAATATCAACCTCCTGTCTTGTGGAGTAGATGGCTTTATAATGGTTAAAAAAATGCTCATTCATTTGTGTTTCTTCTGTCATACGAGCTTTTGTATTTTTTTCCAACAAGGATGTTACCCTATTGGATGCTTGTCGGTTTCTTATTAAAAATTTCCCAGAAAATTCACTTTCCTCATACACTTTTTGTAGGTAAGTGGAGTTAGCTAATAGCCTATATTATAATAGTATTCTTGCATCTTTTTACGTGCTTGTACAAGAGCTAACTTATTTTTTGCACTCTTATTCCTAGCGTATTGTTCATTTGCTTTGTAAACCACTAACTCTAATTGAGACCTTTCTATCTTTTGGGATTGCTTTACTATAATTGCTTTGGAGGTTATTTACCAGCGAATAGATGCCTTAAAGGCTTCCCAAACATTTTCTACTTTAGCTGTCCCTCTTTTCAGTTTAAAAAACATTTTATCTCATTATGGACCTCAGTGCACCAATCTTCATCCTCAAGATGGATTTTATTAAAAACCCATCTCGAAATTTTTTTACATTTATCAAACCCTGCTATCTTCATTTTTATCAGGGCGTGGTCGGAAAAACCCTTCTGAATATGCATGTACTTATTTAAGCTTAAGTTATGGGAAGTAAGAAAGTAGTCCAGCTGAGCCGCGGTTTTATATTTAGCAAAGAGACATGAATACTCTCTCTTTTCTGGGTAGTCCTGCGAAATTAACAAAAATGTCTGGAACTCACTATGTTTGCTCAAGGTGTCAAGACCCTTTAGCGGATGATTGTCATATGTTTTTGACTTGCCCAAGGATTACTAAATTCTGGATAGATCTTAGTGAATTTTTGTTGGATGTTACTGGTTTTCAGTTGGAAGTAACTCCCTTACTTATATTTTTTGGAATAAGCCAGGGCAGCAATGTTGTTTTAAATAAGAAAGTCGCCAGATTAATTTTTTATGTTATCCTTTTGGGAAGACGAGAGATCTGTAGAGCCTGGAAGTCGGCTGTTCCACCCCTCTTTTCCGAGTGTAAAAATAATATCATACACATAAGTCAACAGGATATGGCTTGCGACCCTAGATGTCGGGAGAGGATATGGGCTATGTTTGTTGATTGGTGTCAGAGGAACGGGGTCCAATGATTAAGCCAATAAATAGCTGTCGGCCTTGGTCCCCTTCTTTTGCATGCTATGCTTGAGAGGGTTAGGAGTGGAAGCAGCTAGATTTCTTGTGTGGAAAGACTCTATTCCCATCCGGCCCACAGTAAGGGAAAGTGAGTATCGCCAATAAGTAAATCGGCAGAATGAGGACCAAAAAAAAAAAAAAAAAGTCTAATTTCTGCATGCATCCCACCAGAGCCCTAGCTATTCGAGGCTTATTTTGCCTACGGATCTCCGAGGACGAATCCCTTTCAGGGTTTTGTAGAAAATCAAAGTCACCACCTACTATTAGTGCCTCAGGTATCTGCACAAGTGCATCACAAAGATCTAATAGTGGTTTTGGATTATCTTCTATGGGTTCGTATATTGTCGCTATCGTTAATCTAAACTGGTTAATTAACCCGCTAATCAAAGCCCATCTCCTTTCTTTGTCTGAAATTAGGTAATTTATAAAGGGAATGAATTATTAATGAAGATAGCAACCCCTCTATGTGCAGCGTTAGCTGATGAAAAGTATTGGCCGCTAGCCCAATACCTAAACATTCTGTGTGTAGACTCAGTTTTGTCCTTGTAGTGCGTCTCTTGAATTAATACGATATTGGGAATGTGGCCTCTTATCCATTCATCTGTGGCCCGAGCTTTAATCCTATTGTTGAGGCCATTCGCATTTAAAGAGATGATGCAGATGGAGTGTTTATACATTTAAAAAAAGAATATGCCTGCTAATCATCCCACCTCTCCATCCATCTTTTAAAGTGCGCTATATTACCATTTACGAATGAACATTCCCTAAAGCATCCCTCCATCTCAAACCTTTTAAAGTGAACAGTGGTATGTGATACACTTCCTACATCTGCAATTTTATCATAAACAATCATAATTACCTCATAGTGCAGCAGTCCTGGGTAATATAAAGTGCATTTGTTTCAGGTTGGAGGTAAATTGCGATTTCCTTTAAAAATGAAATTTTATGCATTTTTCAAAGTGCCATGTGGCGCTCATACATGCCCAAAGGGCATGTATGTGCGCCACACGTGCACACCCGCACATTTCAGGGGTGCAACAGGGTGTCCTTTAGGAACCCTTGCAGCCCTGAAATTGCGTGCGCAATTTGCGAGTACCTATTAGGTACTCGCAAATTGCGCACGCTATTCCCATTCATTCCTATGGGCCTCTTGGCCCATAGGAATGAATGGGAAGCCATTCCTTATTTGCGACTCGCAATTTGCGACTCGCAAATAAGGAATGCGAAGGAATTGCTAAATATTAGCAGATTCCTACCGACATAGCAGTTTGCGAGTCCTTAATAGTGATTCGCAAACAATCGCTATTAAGGACTCGCAAACTTGTACTTTGATACATGTGCCCCCTAGTCCAACAGATCCCTTCTTTACCAGAGAAATAGGATGTGGGACAGGGTAGTCAACAGGGTGAACACTAATGCACCTGTCCTGCGCACAATGGATGATATCAGGAATAGGTATTATGATGTGAGAAGGAGGGTCAAAAAACTGCTAGCCAGAGAACATGGTCAAAGCCAGCGGACCGGCGGTGGCCCTCCTGCACCACCTGTGCACGTTCCTTCCTGGGGGGAGAAGGTGTGTGCCATCCTTCTGCCGGATAGCATCTATGGACGCCTGAATTACCTGTGGGGCAGCTTCAGTGTTCTTGTTCGTCCTGTGAGGGGGCTGTGTTCCTCCTCAAGCCTGCGGTCCCTAGCCATCTCAGGGGCACTTTCTCCTTCCCATCGCAAGCGCTACCACCTGGACACACACTCTGGTGGGACTTCAAGTCCCAGAGTGCAACGCGTGTCTCCCGCCCACAGACAGCTGAGAGGGAGGAGTCAGCTGAGCCCTTATCAGCGCTGGTGAGACACTGCGGCGCGGGACGCCCGAATTATCTGTGGGGCAGCTTCAGTGTTCTTGTTCATCCTGTGAGGGGCTGTGTTCCTCCTCGAGCCTGCTGTCCCTAGCCATCTCAGGGGCACTTTCTCCTTCCCATCGCGAGCGCTACCGCCTGGACACACACTCTGGTGGGACTTCAAGTCCCAGAGTGCAATGCATGTCTCCCGCCTACAGACAGCTGAGAGGGAGGAGTCAGCTGAGCCCTTATCAGCGCTGGTAAGACACCACAGCACGGGATGCCCGAATTACCTGTGGGGCAGCTTCAGTGTTCTTGTTCGTCCTGTGAGGGGGCTGTGTTCCTCCTTGAGCCTGCTGTCCCTAGCCATCTCAGGGGCATTTTCTCCTTCCCATCGCGAGCGCTACCACCTGGACACACACTCTGGTGGGACTTCAAGTCCCAGAGTGCAACTCGTGTCTCCCGCCCACAGACAGCTGAGAGGGAGGAGTCAGCTGAGCCCTTATCAGCGCTGGTGAGACACCGCGGCGCGGGACGCGCGCGGGACACGCCCAGGCGAAGCCCGGGCCAAGGGCGGACCCGTCATTGCCAGGAAGAGGCAGGGCCACCCCTCTTTCATTTGTGAAGAAGTGGCAGAACCGTCTTACAGTGGGAAACCAAAGGTACTGTGATATTGCATGATCCTCCTTGAGTTCTCAAATCACGAACAGACTGACCACCTGGACTTGTTGGTTGTACTTAAGTCCCAAAATTGCCTATTATTTCCCCTTCCTATCTTTACAATTTGTCTGGTGCCTGAGAACTAAGCGAAGCCTGTTTACTTGTGTTGGCAGGATTAGTATTGAAAAGGATTGTTGGCAGTTTAGCCTAGCTTAGGTTAATGGGGAAAAGAAAGACATTGGAAGAAAGCGGGGTGGGGGAGAGGCTGGAGCAAGGTGGGATGTCAGGGGAAAGAAGGCCAGGAAATCTAAAAAAACGGCAGGTAGTAATTGTGTAATGGATCGGATAGACACCATAATAAGTGAGTGTGAGGGTATCTTAGAATCCACACCCATGACACAAACAAACAGTAACAAAAAAAACCCCAGGCAGAATAAACCAGCGAAACCGGCTATTCCAGATATGTTTCGCAAAATCAAATAACAAAAGACCAGCAACTAACAACAGTGATGGGGAACATGACACTGTGGGAGCACCCCTTTCAAACACCGGGCCGACTGAGCTACTGCCAGATACTGAACACTTAGACTCTATAGTCATTTGTACCAATAGATTTCAGCCCCTGCTAGATCTAGATAATAAAAAGGATGGTGGAGGTGAAAGGCCCGTGTCGGCACAATTTTCACCGATAATAGCTGGCAAAAGTAAAGATGTAGGGGCCGATTCCGATCTCGGCCGGTAGGGCTCCGAATAGGATTCGGCTTTACCGGATCCGATTCGGAGCCCTTTTTCCCGACCGAATCGTACGCGGGTCCGGCCGAGCGAGTACGATGCGAGTCGCCGACCGACTCGTCCGGGCGACCCGACCGCTCCGACCGACTCGTACCCGGATCGTACCGCTCCGACCGACTCGCTCGGACCCGATTCGCACCGCGCAATGGAGACGTTTTCCGGCCGGGTAAGTACGATGCGCACCTCGACCGCTCCGACCGACTCGCGCCGTCCGACTCGAACTCGCTGTCGGAGCCGTACTTTGGGGGTCCGTGTCGGACCCCCTGTACTGCGTACCCGCGCGGGCGCACACAGGGGGACCCATGGGTCCCCCTACCTGTGCGTGTACGCCGCGAGCGCTCGCGGCGTACTCGCTGTAGAGGGCGCCCTTGTCCGCCTCGCACCCATTGAGGCAATGGGAGCCCGCGTACGCGTTGTACGACCGGCTCCCATTGAGTTCAATGGGAGTCCGACCGACTCGTGTCCGGTGGCATACGAATGCATCGGACTCGTTCGGTCGGACTGCACGGGGCCGATTCGGTCGGAAATCTCTCCGGGTCCGGCTCGGTCGGAGAGATTTCCGGCCCGAATCGGAATCGACCCCGTAGTGTCAGGATCCTGCATGGAATGGCAGCATATGTTCCAAATAGTTACCTCTTTAAGACTTGAAGTGGGGTCTATGAGAGGCATGATAGAAGAGTTATCCTCAATGATTAAGTCCTTAGTACTAGACCCAACCCGAGGAGGGAATGGTAGCGCACATGAAAGTGGCCATATGGTAGGTCCACAAGGTGCCATGTTTGCTACTTCTCTGGTCGCATTGACCACCCCAACCATAGTCAATAACATAGCTAGTAATAACACAGTTAGTAGGGCGTCACTTCCTCTAGACAAGATAAAGCCAAACATGAAAAAGACACTATCACCGATGATTAAACACTTACCACATTATGTAGCTAGCTACTGTACTAACTCTAGCAAGGCAGTAGTAACGAGGACTCAGTCATCGCCTAGCAGAAAAATCTTATCGCACTTGGACCAACCGCAGATAGGTTTCCTGTCAGGATCCCGAGAAAAGAACACATCCAATACACATAGCCCCCATAGAATTTTTATGGTAAATGTACCAAAATATGATGCACGTAGAGGCATAGAGAATGGGGACTCCTTAAACAATAAAGCCATTCATTGGATAAGGCATGTTAGAGGATGTCGATCAGTGATAAGGGAAGATATAGTAGCTACCCGAAGGCTAACCTCATCAGACCATAACCACAACTGTATTGAGCTTATCATGAAAAGTGCAGATCTAGTGGAAAATCTTTTTACACTGGAGTTTCGTACTACCTCACCTGAGCACTCAACAATTCAATTTAGACGCTCCCCCCCTAGCAGTAGGAGTGATAATTTGCCCAGACATAGGCTAAATAGCATGCAGGGAAGCTCGACCCTTGATAACAACGATTGACTGAGGAAAACGTTGCCCCCAAATCAACATGATTGTTTAATAGCTAGTCCAACCTCCGGGGTCAGTCTTTCATGCTCCAAAGATTATACTGTAGAGCAGATACCATCTCTTAAGACTAATCCGGCCCTTTCTACCCAGACAGACGCCACGTTGGAGGTGGGAAGCCCCCCTCCTTTTACAGCTAAGGGGCGGTTGTCTTCATGTACAATCCTATCCAAGAACTCCATGCTGTCTTGGAACATAGCTGGACTGGGCACGAAGATGGGCTCTCCTGAGTGGCACGCATTCATAGAGGAATTTGACATCTGCCTCTTTCAAGAAACCTGGGCAGAGGCTCCTCTTTTTTGTGTAGGGTATCTAAACTATCATATCCCGGCTAGCAAGGGAGCAAAAGGGAGGCCATCGGGATATCCAGGCAGTTAGATTGACCAAGTGCGAACACTGGAACATAGACATATATAATGTCTATGTGAGAGGATCTAGAGGGGAAAAGTCGGGAGTTTTGGCGGCTCTCGACGATCTCCTTGACTCACAACAGGAAGTCCCCCACATTATAGTTGCGGGGGATTTTAATACGACGTTTGAGCCCCTAATTAAGGAGGGAGGTCACCTTACAGATGAAGAAGACAATAAGTGGGGCATCCCAAAGTTGGAGCTAGACCCCATAAGGAAGTGGTCCGATGTGGTTATTCAAATAAATAATATCTGTATGGAAAAGGGCCTGCGGGCCGCAAACGGACCCACATATTCTGATAGTTCCAGGGCAAACACCTTTAATAATGGCTATAGTGCTAGCAGGATAGACTACGTTCTGATGAGCTTGGAATTATGGCACGCCCTCAGTGACATGGTGGTCAGAGCAAGGCTCGAAAGTGACCATAACCCCTTGTGTGTGACTATGGATTTGTGTAGACAAAAGGCAAAATCCCAACTAAGAAATGAATACTCCCCAAGTGACGTTATTCCATCTAATGATATGAGACGTCTTAAATGGGTAAAAATAATAGAAACGCCAGATCTGCTAGATAATATTAATAAGGGCGTGGACAGCGCCATAAACGAGCTAGAGGTCAGTGTAGCAAACTCCACGGCCCTAGCCCAAACAACGTTCATACACAACACATTTTTTGCAAATCTGCGCACTCACTTTTTTAAACAGGGCAGGAACAAGAAGATACCAAAACAGAAAGTTGGGCAATGGTATAATAAAGACTGTCGAGAGGCACGTCTAGCTCTAGGGATAGCCCTTAAAGTAGGCGACCCTACAGCAGTTCGCGAAGCTAGGTCTAACTATAGGGGTACCCAGACAAAAGCATAGAAAACATGGGATGGCAAAAGGTGGCAGGAATTAAGGGAGGCCTGCGCCATGAAAAATTCCAAACATTTTTGGGATATATACAAATGGGACAGCGGAGGACAGGCCCAGCAGCCCCAAAACCATGTTTCTCAGAAGGACTGGGTGAACCATTTTAAACCCCAATACGCTTCAAAATTAGTTGAAGATGTGGGTGATATCATCAGAGCACCTTACCAGGATAGGGCCTTCAATAGAGATGAAGTAGAAACAGCACTTAAATCGATAATGGCTGGAAAGGCACCAAGGCTAGATGGCATTCCTGGGGATGTCTTTCTATATGATAAGGACAGATGGTGCTGATACATCTTTCTGCTGACCAATCCCATTGCTCAAGTAGCCCCAATCCCAGACTCCTGGAAAGGAGCGGAAATCATACCTGTTTTTAAGAAAGGGGATAAGTCATGCCCAGGGAACTATAGACCAATTAGTTAAATTGACTGTATGCAAAAGGTAATGGGGAGACTGGTGCTCAATAAAGTACAGGAGTGGATTGATGAGTTCAATGTCCTATCACCATTGCAAGCAGGGTTCCGGGCTTTCACTAGCACCATAGATCAGGTGTTCAGGTTTGTCTTGATTTATTGGAAGACGGTGACTTTGGGCAAGGGTAGTTTATATGCAGCTTTTGTTGACCTCAAGTCGGCATTTGACCTTGTACCCCGCACCAAACTATGGAATACTTTACAAGAATTAGGGATGCCACCTGATTTACTGTCACTTATCATTAGATTACACGAATACAATAGTGCCAAAATTAGATGGGGCAGGCAGGGGGAAGTCACTGAATCATTTCCTGTAGAAAGAGGTGTGCGCCAAGGATGCGTTATGGCTCCGACGCTATTCTCACTATACATCAACGGAATAGTACTCTGCATGAGCTCTATCCCTTCGGATGCCCCAGTATTAGCAGGTGAAAAAATCCCCATACTGATGTTTGCGGACGACACATTGATTATCTCCAAGACCCCAAGCGGACTCCAGAAGGCCCTAAAAACCTTTGAGGAGTTTTGCCTACAGCGGGGCTTGGAGGTCAATGTGTCAAAAACAAAACTAATGGCCTTTAATACGCATAGGGCCTACAAGGGGGGCATCCAAATGAATGACAGGCTGCTAGAACATGTCAAAGAGTACACCTATTTAGGGGTTAACATTCAGGACAACGTGAAATGGAACCACCAGATCGACTTGGCATTAAACACAGGCAACTGTCGGGGGTGCTACTTACGGAATATAACACATTACACACTAAGCCCATTTGCCCGGCACTTGAGATTTATAATATGAAAGTCATCAGCTCAGCCCTTTACGGATCAGAACTTTGGGGGTGCGAGAACCTATCCACGCTCACATCGTCAGAAAATAGGTTCCTGAGGAATATCACTAGGCTACCACAAAGTACTCCAATGTGTCCATTATTATATGATCTTGGGAGAAAACCCATTGCAGCTATAGCTAAACTTCGACCCCTTCTGTAGTGGCAGAGACTTTGGACTACACCTGAACTTGCAGGATATGCGGCAGGGTTTCAAGATATAATAAGGGCTGACACTTCGCACCGCATAAAATGGATATGGGCGGTTAGAGATATTTTATCCAGTCTTGGTATGATTTCACTATGGAACGATCCAATAAATTCCATCTTCCCCGCAAAGAAGATTTTGAAGGACAAATATTGGGAATGGATCCAGTTTAATACACTTAGAACTAGTGAGCCATCTTCCCTAGCTGGCCTATTTCTAGAACATAAAGTTATCCCGATGCTGGAGTCATACTGGGATCAAATCACAAAACCGCTTGACCGGAAATTGTATTTCCAGTTTAGGATAGGCACACTGCCAGTAAGAGCATTCACTGCTAGATGGAATAAACCCAGCGTAGATGTGTGCCCGGTATGCAAGTTCAGCATTGAATCTTTGGCTCACTTACTCTTTGTTTGTGCTGGATATGCCGTTCCGCGTCGTGTCTGGCTGTTACCAATTTGTAAGCTTTTGGGCACAAGAAGGGCTAGCGATGCTGAAAGAATCCTGCGGACTGACACATCAGCAACGATTGTCATAGCCATGGCAAAATACCTAGGGTGGTCATGGACAATAAGGTCTAACATTCTACGTCTAGGCGAGGATAAGCGAGGAAGTGATTGAGTACATCCAATCGAGTCAGCGCAGTAGATGTTAGTTTGCCTCTCTATATCTTTGTCTAGGCCAGGATAAGCGAGGAAGTGAATAATTTTATCTAATTGAGCTACTAGAGGAGATGTTAGATCAAATCAAGGGTTAAATATGTTTAAAACTGCTATGTAAGTTGTAATATTCTAAATGTTTTAAACTATGTGTTATTGTAATAAGATTTTAACTATTTTTTAAGACAAGTTGTAGTACAGGTACATGGCACTTTGTCCAGATTGGAAATGCGGGAGAAACAAAGTCCGCCGTCTCCCTGTTGATGCCAATCTTAAAATCGCGGCACGCATGGGACGCCGTGCCGGATGGCTCCCGGCGCGCTTGTGCGCCCAAATGTGGTCACGGTGCTAGAGGAATCGCCGTTGGAGCTCGTGACGTCAAGAGTGCCAGTAATAGAGGCGATGTCACACGCGTAACAATGTGTGAGACAAACGGCAGGGAAAAAAACTGACAACCGATCCAACGGTTGCAACTGCCACTGAAATGGCAGTACATCGAAATCTGAGGAGAACAAACACCGTATGAAAACTCACCTCAGACAGAGAAACGCACACGAGACAGTCCAGTCAGATCGCAATGTGGAGAAAGAGAAAAGTCACCACATGAAATAAATCGGACTCACCAGAAGTGTGCCGCCAAGATTACTACACAGACAAACATAGGCAAGCCAAACACACTCCAGAATCTCCACGAAAGAGACAATGTACCACCGCTTGAGATGACAGAAAAATGTCCAAGCACAGCCATAGTGTTCATGCAGCTCTCCCCAAACTCCGAAGCACAGCAGTGGCAAGTCATTGCATGAAACAGACACCATTCCGTAGGCAACATCAGTCCGTGCCCCGGTATAGACACAGTTCCAGTCAGACGAAATGAAATCATCGAGCAGAAACACTCCACATGTGGAAGCAAAGTGACATGAGAAAATCCCCACGAACACCTCACCGAAGAGACCCCACGAGGAAGAAACAGCGCACATCTTCTCAAACACCGGAGCACTGCAGTTGAGGACAGCAGCCAGCAGCAGACTCACCACAGTGAACAACATGCGTAAGTGCTGTATAACTGGTCATGGTTCCCCTAATTTATGTTTCTGCATGCTCCAAGATGTTTAAACTCAGGGTCGTAGAGTTTGTGGCTGGGTGATGAGCAGCGTGACAAAGAGAAGAGATGACTTGGAGTAAAGTTGATGTGCTTGCAGGCAAATACAGCAAATGTTTCACCAAAGTCCAAAATATGTAAAGTGGATGAGCACAGCACGCTTGGGCTAGGGCTGGCCGATGGTGAGGCCACTGGTGGGGCTGTATGACGTTGTGCTTCATCTTACTTGTGTTGTTTTCTTCTTTTCTTTTCTGTGAAAAACTTCTTTCTTCTTTTTTGTTGTCTTTGTGGTTTTGTGTGGAACACACACATTTCTTCTTCATGTTTCTGTGAATACCTCCTCATGAACTTCTAGTGGTTGTCGCAGCTGTTTTCTCTGTAGAGTGCGCCATCTCCAGGTCCTCTTTTTCTTTGGCAGGACTCTGAAGAGTGGATGAAACGCGTAAATTCTTCGCCAACTCATCGCCAAATAAATGCTGTGAGGAGGTCCACGCATGATGTAGTAATTCAAGATGATTTATTCAAGAAGGCAACAAGTAGTATAACAGGTAGATAAGTTGTAAAGGAGAGCCCCACCAGTAGCAGCCTGTCTGCTGCTCAGCCCATGTCCAATGTCACTTCACCTCTCTGTGTCCCAACATTCCGAGGCTCATCAGACTCCAACATTCTAATGAGTCAGAGCACAGGCACTGGCTGAGCAGGGATGGTAAAATACCTTACATAACAAATGCAGGATACTACACAAGTGTATATACCCTATTTTTTAAACGTTACCTTTGCTTGTCCTCCTATCCAGCTTATATGATATGATATACTAACGCAGATGTTTTATAAACTAATTTTTATCTGTATTTTGTAAACGCTTTTATGACTTAATCTGTCGAATAAAGCTGTTGGAATGGAACTCCACATTCAAACAAAATTACCAAGTACACCTCTATAGACATCGCTGTAAAGGATACAGTTATACAAATGACTGTCTTTACATTCTAAAAAAATTAGAGTCAATGAGCATGTGATGTGTATATCATATTGATAAACAACATACCTGCAATGAAAATGAAAATGCATAAAACTCTTACCATGTACATACTTCTCACAAACCCACAGCAATGCTTGGTGCTCCACACACCAGTGACCAGTGTCAGCCATCTTGTCAGCACATTTTAATTCACTCTCAGGAAAGCTGAGTCAAAGGTAGGCAGTTTGGGATGGCTGGGAAGGTGGGTGTGGGCACAGGCCTGATGGGAGTTGTAGTGACTTCAAACATTGCTCCTCCCACACAGCACAACAAGCCAACCTGGAACTATGCTTTCCTGGCAGCAAGTGGAAATGTACAAGCAAGATGGCTGACACTGCTGCATGCTGTCTGGAGCAGAAGGCCTTGATGGGAGTTGCAGTCAAGCCAAACTACAGGCACCAGTGTCAGACATCTTGAGTGTACACTTCCCCTCATTGACAGGACATCACTCTTCCTGGTGGCCTGGTTGGGCTGCCTGGGAGGAGGAGTGTTTGCACTGACTACATCTCCCATCAGGTTCTGTCCTACACACACCTTCTCACCAAGCTCAAACATCACACCTGGGACTATACTGTCCCTAATGGTGAGTGGAAATGTACAGGCAAGATGGCTAACACTGGGGACTGGTGCTTGGAGCGCACTGCCATGATTGGATTTGTGGTCAACTCTGACACCAGGCACCAGTGTCAGCAATCTTGATAGTACACTACCCCTCATTGTGAGGTAACCATAGGCACAGAGGAGTTCGCAGGGCTGGGAGGGAGTAGGAGTGTTTGCAATGGCTACAACTCACATCAGACCTTGTCCCACACACACCTTCTCACCCAGAACCAAAATCCTACCTGGAACTCTGCTTCTCTGACAGTGAGTGGGAATGTACTTGCAAGATGGCTGACACTGATGACTTGTGCCTATTTGTCCACAACTCCCAACAGGCCTTGTGGTCCAGACACCAGTCCACAGTGTCAGCAGTTTTGTCAGTACATTTCTTCTCACCGTCAGGGAAGCATGGTTCCTGGGGGGCTGCTTGGGCTGGGTGGGAGGAGGACTGTTACACCTTACTACATCTCCCATCAGACCCTGTTCTACACACACTTTTACCACCCATCCCAAACAACACACCTGGAACTCTGCTTATCTGACAGTGAGCGGCAATGTACTGACAATATGTTTGACACTGGGAACTGGTGTTTAGACCACAAGGCCCTGATGGCAGTTGTGGACAAATAATCACCAGTGATCAGTATCAGACATCTTTCAACTTCAACACCACGCAGCAGTGTCAGCTAACTTGCTGGTCCACTCCCCCTCACATTGAGGTATGCATAGGCACAGAGGAGTTACTGGTGCTGTGTGGGAGGATGAGTATTTTTCGTCAATGAAACTACCACCATGTCTGGGCCCACACACACTTTCCCACCCATCCCAAACAGCCCACCTGAGACTCCACTTTCCTGAGAGTGAGTGTAAATGTACTGGCAAGATGGCTGACACTGGGGAATGGTTTGAGAATCACAAGTCCCTGATGGGAGGTGATCTCAAGTCAGATACCTGTCCCCAGCGTCAGACATCTTGCAAGTACATTGCCATCACTGTTAGTAAAGCATATTACCAGGTTGGATTGCTGGGCTGGGTGGGAAGGTGTATGTCGGACCAGGCCTGATGTGAGTCGGAATAACAGAAAACACTCCTCCACACACACACACAGCACAACCACTTAATCAGGCCTTTGTCTACCTGACAGTGAGTTGATGTGTATTAGCAAGATGGCTGACACTGGGGACTGCTGTCTGAACCTATCACAAATACCAAATTTGCCTTTGTGCTACAAACACCAGCCACCAGTGACAACCATCTTGCAAGTACACTTCCCAGAATTGTCTGGACAACATCATCCTGGTGGCTGGTTGGGCTGGGTGGGAGGAGGAGTGTACATATCACAAATACACCATAAACACCCAAAACTCAGTTCATTAAATTTGTTTGCCACAAAATGGCAGAAAGCAGAGTTTAGTATCTCATCTGACTATGGAGTAAATGTATAAAATATATTATCTGTGTAGGAACAAAGCTAAGCAGTCACACATTTGGCTCCTCACAGCCATTCACTTTTGTTCAATGAGATGAGAACAATAAGCATCTCACTCACATCATTTCCACAAATTTCAGGGTAAATAAACAGACTGTGAGTGTGTAGGCAGCCACACCTATGTGACTGCTAAAGACATGGACTAAGCCCAGTACACATGCCTGAAAAATATCAACATTGGGAGCTAAAGAGTATGTATGTCACAGTGAAAATACAGGTGTGGACAACACCAACCCACATGTGTCATTCACAGGGTGTCAGGAACCAGTCAATGTCTTTAGACAAGTAATTTGAACTAAACACAACATGCCCATTTATGCACATAGCTGGACATGCTCATCAATCCCATCTTGTCCAAATTACTTTGTTCTACAAAAACATAGGCCAGCATCATGGATGAAGGAGGCCAATCTATCTACATTAACTCATCATTAGGTTCAGTAACCTATGTAATGGGTATGATTTGAGGGGCAGTGGACATTCACATCAATCATTGTGTCATTCATGTACCCACAGAGTGAGCTGGGAACACCCCCGGACTAATTAGGGCAGCCGGTCCCAGACTCTGGTCGACCAGGAGCTCTCCGGCGTTGATGTCTCTCAACCATCCTCAGATGATGAGGAATGACCTAGCACATCAGGTTTGGGTCAGCTCACAGCACCAGCAGCGGCTACAGCAGGATCCTCTGCGACCACTCCCGCCTCAGCTGACAACACCCAGCTGACCCCTACCCTGACAGACACAGCAGCCTGGGATACCACTGACAGCACAGCTACACAGGGCAATTTGGAGTTGGCAGATAACAACACCCCTGTCAACGAGGAAGGAGGCTCAGTGTTGACTGTGCCACCAACAACTGGGCCTGCTCAGGTGGGTAGGGATGGCGGGGATCGACGCCGTCAAGCAGCTGGTGCTGCAGATGAGAATCATCCAAACATCTCCAGGATAATCAATGCCTATGAGGGTTACCAGGGAGAATTTGGCCTTGTCATAGGGATCCTCAGGAACATCGAACAGCTGCAGGTAGGCCAAAATCAACAGCTAGACAATTTAATGGAAGAAATTGATGACATGACTGCAGTGCACTGAGATATTGTCACCTGCCTCCGCCAGATCACAAATAACCTGTCTACAACTCCCTGTGTGCCCAAAACATTTGGTGCCTCAACATCTGCCCAAGCCATAAGGAGGGACATGGAGTCTGGCTGAGAGTCCCCAGAACCGCAGTTGGTCCCCCTGCAAAACGTAGGAAGGGTCACCCGAGGAAGAATACCTGAGAGACAGATGACAATACATCACCCCGAGGAAGTGACAATGTGCCCCTGATATCCTCCATTGTGTGCCAAGCATTCACTTTGTTGACTGTCATCGAACTGTCCCTCATTGTATGGAGGGTCTAATTTGGACTTTGGACTCAAATAACTGTGGATTTACCTTTGAAGACTTCATCTACAAATACTTTCAACTCCTATCTGCACGTTTCTATTTTTTGGTTGTGAGCACACCACCATTGTGTGGAATTATCTCCTACCTTCATGCACAAAAATAAAACACTTTTCACAAAATACCTGCTCATGTCTTGGAATCCCAAATGTACAGATCGAGATGATACGCAAAATCACAAAGAAGAAAGCATCAACCACATTGGTAACAAATCACTTCCAAAAAGTTAAGTAATGGCTTGTGAGTAAATGTACCTTGTCACAGCATGATAGATAGACACAACCAGGTTATCACACGACCCGTAGTACATGGTACAGATTCAATGGAAGTCTATTGTCTATAAAACTATCAGCATTTGCCAGCACAATCAACACTCATTGTTAGCAAACCAGCTCTCATGGTCCATTGTTGTTTCAAAACATCTTTGGATGTGTGATTACAGACAAGGCACACCTCAATGTGGAACACAGGTTTATTCTCCAGATACAACCTGGCACTTTTACACAAAACCAGATCACAACACACAGAAACAAAATGCCCAAAAGTTAAAAAAAATGACCATCAGGTCAGAAGGAAGTGCATGCCAGGGATTTCCGCAAAAGTTTAATGTTGGAGTATGTCACTGCATCATGGGTCTGGTGAGGTCACAACTCTGCAGATGACAAGGCAAAGTACCCTGGTAAGGAGAAACATAAAACAGAGTCAGGAACTCAGGAATAAGGTAGCCCAATTTTACAAACAATGTAGCCTAAAGCACAAAAATGTCAGTGTGAACACTAGCTAGGATTCACAGTAGCACTTTACATGTTAACCTGCAAATTTTATTGTGCCATTTCCGTAAAAACAATTAACATATACTCACACGCATACATACACATTGTACACCAGCAACACACAAACAAACAATTGGCGTTTGTCACCTCCTCTCATTGCATACTTACACTGACGTGAAAAAGTTGTGGATAAGCTGTTCTTGAAAATCCAAGCCCTCCTCCTCATCACCACTGTCAACATGTCCCAGTATTGGATCCATTCTCGCTGGCGGCTGCTGGTCTCCGTCGTCCAGTATGAGAGGTATTGCCTTCCGTTTAGCTAGGTTGTGGAGCATGCAGCAAGCTGTGATGATCTTGCACACCTTCAATAGGGCATATTGGAGGGTTCCTCCTGTGCGTTCGAGACAGCGGAATCTGGTCTTCAGTATCCCAAAAGTCCGCTCCACGACTTGCCTGGTCCTACCATGGTCCTCATTAAACCGCACTTCTGCAGGGGTGACAGGGTTACGGAGTAGTGTCAGCAACCAAGGCAAGTTGGGTTATCCAGAGTCTCCTGTATTGAACACAGAAAAGAGTTCAGTTGTCTGACAACAGAGCAGTATCTGACATACAATCAACACACACCATAACATACACATACAACATCACCTACCAACAAGCTAGGCCTGGTAATGTTGTTCAGTATGGCTTGTTCAGTATAGGAGGACGAACATGCGGATTCTCTGAAAAATATTTTTTAATTTCAACTTTCGTACAAAACGAAATAAATCCAAATGTACATTATCCAATGCATGTTTTCCAGTTAGACAATAATTCAAGCCTTTACACAAAATTGCAGTTTCATGAACATCAAATTGTCTAGATGAGAGATTTACAATACTTACAGCATTTATGTCAATATTTTCAACATTTTCTTCTACACTGCCCATGTCGTGGTGCACAATCTCATTTGTTGTCATTGTTTGTTGTCTCCCATTTTTGCCTTTGTGACTGATCTGGTGTTTCTTGCCACCCCTCCTGGTTCGTCGCCAAAGATTTTCTTTTTGTTGCCTAGGCGATACCTCTGAACTTCGCGTAAAAAATCAGAGGCCAGATTAGGATTAGGGGTAGCAATACTTGAACTTCCACCCAGATCACTATCAATTGTGGAGATAGAAGAAACAGAAGTGCTGCTAGACGAAATGCTAGGGGCCCTAAACTCATTAGGGGGTACAGGTGTATTTTTGGCCACCACATCATCATATTTACGTGCGAATGTGAAAATGCGGCCTTGTTCATAATCATTTTGATCCCTTTTTATTTTTTGCTGCTTCTTTCCCTTCAAATAGAGTTGGTATATTGCTAATTCTTTTTTAAGGATCACATAATTCCTTTGTGACACCTCAGGTAAATTAATCTCATTTATTTCCTTCTCCAGAGCCATTATTTCTTCTCTGATTTTCTTCACTCTACGCTCTGAGTTACGGATTAAAATATCCATCATCTTATAAGAGGCCATATGTAATCCCTCTTCCCACTCTCCCAAAAGATCAGGGTCCAAATCTTCATAGTTTGGAAAAACATAAGTAAGGTCAAACATGATTTCAAGGCAAGAGGTTATGATGCTGGTTGCCTTAGGAAAGCTGAAAATAAGATCAGAAAATATAAAAGGAATGATACCCTAGTTCAGCGAACACGGACCTCTGATAATATCATGCAGGGTCAGTGTGCGCTTGTAACTGAGTATGGGTCATACAGTAGTCATATCTTCAATATACTCAGAAAAAATTGGCATTTACTTAAATCTGACACTCTTCCATCAGACTTTGTTCCGAATAAGCCTAAAGTGATCTATTGGAAGGGGTCCACAATTAAGAATATTTTGTGCCCAAGCCATGTTAAGGTACCTAAGACATCCCCATCAACATGGCTGCCTGAGAAACCGCAAGGATTTTACACCTGCGGCTGTTGTTCTATCTGTAAATATGGATTGAATAATAAGAAATTGTTTAAATATAATGGTCACAAGGACTATAAAGTAATGTCATTCATTAATTGCAATACCACACATGTTGTCTATCTGATTATTTGTGCATGTGACAAAATTTATGTAGGTAGCAGTATTAGGAGCTTAAAAATCCGGATCCAAGAACATGTAAGAGGTATAAAGAATGGGGATGTGAGGAATCCGGTAGCACAACATATTGTTGATGTCCATCCGAACAACAGGGAAATTACATTTCATGCAATAGATAGTGTTGGTGTCAATGCTAGAGGAGGAGACAGAACGTTACAACTTAGGCAGATGGAAGCCCGTTGGATTTGTAGATTAAGATCGGTAACCTTAGGGCTGAACATCAATAATGAATTTCATTACTTTTTATAGACCTTCTTCTTTATTTGCCACACTGTACTCGGGTGTTAAAATATGAATCTGATTTAACTTTTAAATGTGAGGCCCGTGTTATTATCGAAGGTGGTCCATTATTGATGCCCAGTCAATTTATTGAGACATTGAAAACTTTGTGTGTTGAGTATATTCAATACTGTCTGTTTTTCACTGGTGGGTAGTTGTTTCTTGCATTTACATTGGAATATAATAACTTTTGATCATTATGAAATGATCGATTATTCAGTATTTGATGCTGACATAAAGGTTATGCTCAGCACATATATCGAGTGTTGGGAACGCTTGTTTTCAGTTTAATACCCACTTTAAGATGGCGCCCAAAGTGATGCCTATATCTAGTGATGGTAATGCTTATTTTTAGGCTTAATAACCCACTCTAAGATGGCACCCAGTGTGATGCCCTCATGAAGTCATGCTTAGCATGTATATCGAACGAAGGGAACGTTTACCTTTGGCCGAATACCCCACTTTAAGATGGCGCCCAAAGTGATGCCTATATCGAGTGATGGTAATGCTTATTTTAGGCTTAAAAACCCACTCTAAGATGGCACCCATTGTGATGCCTTTTTGTCATCATGCTCAGCATGTATATCGAACGATGGGAATGCTTACCTTCGGTCTAATAAACCATTTTAAGATGGCGCTCAATGTGATGTTTATATTGAGCGATGGGAATGCTTATTTTTAGGCTAAATAATCCACTCTAAGATGGCGCCCAATGTGATGCCTTCTTATGTCATTTTGGGAGCGATTCTTGGTGGTAACTGTATTCTTATGTTACCACTCAGATTAATAATAAAATTGATATGTTAGGAAATAAATTGTTAATATTTGAATATACGTGCAAACGTGTCGTGTATAGTACGCATATTGAGATTTGAATAATCATTTTTGGGACATTTAGTCCATTCTAAGATGGCTTCCCCTTTTTCTAAATTCATTATTTACGTTGTTTTTTTTGGCGCGACTTTCACATAGAGATGCAGGTGTAATTTCACTAATTAGCCAATTAACTACTTAGCTTAGTGTATAAAAGAGCATAGTGTTGTGTAATTCTTGAGATTCTTTACCGAACAAGATGACCGCTTGGAGACGGGTGTGATATTGACCGTGAGTACGCTGTGCTACTTAGATTATGTAGATTGTGGGCTATAATGTAGGCTAGAATTAAGGGTTCTCGCAATGCTTTTTTTTTTTTTTAAATTGTTAACTGATAACAAACGTCATGATATTGGCGCGTATTCTTTTACACACAACTTGTTTTGTGTGTTTTGTTTATCGCTTAAATTTGACATGTACCAAGATGGTTGTCATAATATGGTTAAGGCCAAATTGAAATCTAAAGACTTGCGTCTATGATTCTTCTCTCTGAACACCGTAGAGAGGTTCAGGGTAAATTGAGGATTATAGGCTTAAGACGCTGATGCGCTATGCTTATCATATGAGGAAGAATGGCTAAAAAGGTGTTCTTTTAGACAAATTGAAAATCTAAGCCACTAGCAGCATAAATGAAATAGAATATATTGCCAGTGCTTTATCGTTTGCCTGAGTTCATATATGGCTTGTCTGTGTACTCTTTCTTAGGATACACCGTTATCGATGAGCCCTTGAGCTGATATAATATGTCTGTGGGGACAAACGCATTCTCAAACCGATTGGTCTAACATATTGATAGAAGCTATATGAATGAGCACATTTTATATTCTAAGGTATGTGTATATTTGTACATTATGCATTGTCTGAAGAAACTATATATCTGAGCGTTGTTTTGGCATAATGCTATTCTCAATATTTAATGAAATTACGAAGGATTTAATTCCTGGAAAGTTAATATGGAAAAAGAAATGATGACTATTTGTATATGAGGTGGCTCCTCCTCTTATTGGTAGATGTACAGGGTACTTGGAATATATGTGATCTTTGTACGCACTGTATGAAAAAAGTGTTTTCCCATTATAATGATGATTAGTGAAGAAATGATTTTGTTTTAAAATTTATCTGGTTTTTAATTTTTTAAATGTGTGTGTTTAATATTGTAAATAGTGTGTATTTTTGTACTTTTGTAGCCCTGAAGAAGTCCGATTGAGGACGAAACGCGTTGGCGGTTGCAAGTTTTATAAAAAAAGAACATGAATAAAGAATGAATTTCATCATCATATGATTACATCGCTTTTTTCTTCGTTTTGGGAAAACAACAGTTTGTTGGAAATTTATACTACTGCATGTATAATACATTCAATATTTGAAAGTGTGCTGGGCTGTTTTGATTGCATTTATTAGAGTGACGGGTAGGTTTCTTCTGGTCACTCAATTTGGGACCTAGGGGATTGTGTCCTAAGCCCTTTGCACCTTGTTTCTAGCCTATATAATCTATTGGGACGTTAAGACTAGTGCGGGTGTCTATGCTTTGATCCCCAAATCTTGTGTGACAGTAGATTGTGTGCATGTCATGTATGTGAGAGGTGTTGTGTACATAGTGATGAAGAGTGGTGCTGTGAATGTAGGTGTGGATGTAAGAAGGGCAGCGCCAGTGTGAGATTGTGAACGGGTTGGAAGAGTTCGAGTTCAAGGCTGGATCTTGTGGGGCAGACATGCTTTTCCGGCTAGCTGCACCAGAGGGGACTTATGACGTGCTTGTGTGTGCATGATAGTTTTGAGAGATGAGCATGTACTTTGAGGTGGATGTCATACCTGCACAAGTTGAGTTTATGCACGACATGAGGTAATGTTGGAATGTACATATGTGTAGATTATGTGTATGTAAGTAGGCAAAAACAGTTGCCAGATGAAATATGAGGATGTAGTATGTGTTTGCTGTAGCTTGCTGTCTGCCAATGAATGTTCATGACTGATTGTTTGAATGGCCGCATCACAAGACAAGTTGCCTCCACCTAGCCTTGCCTTGTATGAATTGTGTGTGGGCATAAGTGGCGAGTTACCCTTTGTAGGTAGATGTTGTCACTGAATGGTCATTCTTGCCCTTGGATACTACCCTGGGATGGAGGTGGTGATTGCTTATATTGACATGTCATGATGCAGGAACTTTGGATGGCAGTCCATTGATTAGAGGGCTATAGGCCCCACAAGTGAAAAGTCAAGGATGTGTTTTGTTGTGCCACTTGGGGTCAGACTACTCCAGAAATGAATCCTCACACTTCCCAGTAGACTACACACACATGGCTAAGGATGGCATTCTGACTTTGAATGTCCGAGGTATGGGGACTCCAAGGGAGATGGACTCTTTGTGATGATATCTCTGGTTGTGCTGATGAAAACACATTGCACTGTAAGCAAACACACAGTTGACACTGGAACAGTACACCCACTTCCATAAATGATTGCATTCTCAATATTTTATAACCTCTAATCTGGTTTGGCAAGGATAGCCCTTGTGTGGGTCCATACGGGCTCCCATTTTGCCCATTAAACACTGCCACAGAGCCTGAGGGCAGTATGTGTTAGTTGAAGGTCTCCTTGACGTTTTCATAGATTTGGAGACAGTGTTTCAGTGGCAAATGTGGACAAAGTAGACTTCATTCTGCACATATCCCTCATCCTCAAAAGATGTACCCATATCCCATGGCTTGAGGATGGCTATTTCAATTGTGTTGCAGAGCCACAGCTTGAGCCACCTCCCTGGCATCCTCACCAGTGCTGGCAGCTTATCTTACACAATAGGATTTGCACTGGTCCCTCCATCACTGTTGGTGGATACGACATCCTGAGACTCATGAGTACTTTGTTCCTAATCTGCAACACACAATCTGCACATTCAAAATGGGTTTATTATTTAGCAGCACACACTACAGCCTGAGGAGCTAGATGCTGAATTGCTGTGAATTACATTCTCAGAAGATGACCCTATACACATAAAGATTGGGTGTCGTGTGCAGCGCACCCAGTCCACACATGGTGACTGTATCCTACATTGTTGTTGGCCCATGCTTCTTTCAAAATCCAGATAGATTTTGTCTACAAATATTTCAATGACGACTGTGACACAACCACTTCTAGGTTGGTGTAGTGGGATGCCCTGAAATCAGTACTGAGTGGCTGGGTCTGTGGACTTGTGTGTTGTCAGGGTCAATGTCCTCTGGGCTTTACTGTACACAGAGGCATCACAATGTCATACTTTTGTGAGTACATTGGAAGTCTGTTGCCCTGCAATGTTTCAGTGTGTGTTATGGTGGACTCATGCATTTACTTTGTGATACATACATATATGTGGTATGGCCATTCCTGTTCCAACGTCAAATGTGTTTCTCCTAGTATTTACGGGTTGACTGTACCTACCTGATGATGACATTCCCTCATTGGATATACACAACATGCTATAGAGCCATGGTCGGATTGGGATCACAATGATGCTTGGGCACTCTGAAAGTAATTGGCACAAATTCTGTGATCATCCCTTTTATTGTAGCCTCTATGCTTTTACCTGGCAAGGGAAGTTTCAAAAAGCACACTCAATCAATCAGGGTATTGTAGCGCGCTACTCACCTGTGAGGGTTTCAAGGCGCTGGGGCAGTGGTAAGCAGCTCCGTTCAGTCGAAGAGCCAGGTCTTGAGTGTCTTCCTGAAGGTGTTCAGATAGGGGGCGCGTCTGATGTCGATCAGGAGCTCGTTCCAGGTCTTGGCCGTGATGTAGGAGAAGGCTCTTCTACCTGTTCTGGCTCTGCGGATGTGTGGGGTTTCGGCAAGGTTGAGGTCGGCAGATTAGAGGTTTCCCTTGGGAACGTGGAAGGAGATTATCTCGTTGAGGTATTGGGGTCTGGTGTTGTGGAAGCCTTTGTAGGCATGGGTGAGTATCTTGAAAGTTAATCTCTACTCGACGGGGAGCCAGTGGAGGTTTCGCAGGTATTGGGTGATGTGTTCGTGTCGAGGGATGCCGAGGACGAATCTGGCTGCAATGTTCTGTATGGTCTGGAGTTTGCGGAGCAGAGACTTGTTGATCCCGGCGTAGAGGGCATTTCCATAGTCCAGTCTGCTGGTTATGAGTGCGTGGGTGACTGTCTTCCTTGATTCGGGGGGGATCCATTAGAAAATCTTTCGGAGAATGTGGTTGGTGTTGAAGCAGCTGGAAGCGACGGCATTGGCCTGTCAGGTCATGGAGAGGGTGGAGTCGAGTACGATGCTGAGGTTACGGGCATGGTCCGTGGGGCTGCCAAGGGCGGTGGGCCACCAGGCGTTGTCCCACGCAGAGGTGGAGGGTCCGAGGACGAGGACCTCTGTCTTCTCCAAGTTGAACTTCAGGCAGCTATTGCTCATCCAGGATGCGACGTCTTTCATTCCTTCCTGGAAGTTGAGTCTGGTGGTGGTGGAGTCCTTGGTGAGGGAGAGGATGAGCTGGACACCTTTCGGCGTAGGATGCTATGCTGAGTCCATGCTGTCTGACGATGGCGGCGAGGGGGGCCATGTAGATGTTGAAGAGTGTGGGGCTGAGCGACGATCCTTGGGGCACCTCACAATTGGTTTCCGTGGGTTCAGAGAGGAAGGGCGGCAGTCTGATTCTTTGGGTTCTGCCGGTGAGGAAGGAGCGGATCCAGTCGAGGGTGGTTCCCTGTATGCTAGTGTTGTGGAGTCTGGGGGTGAGTGTGGGGTGGGAAACGGTGTCAAACGCTGCAGAGATGTCAAGTAGGATCAGGGCAGCGGTGTGTCCTTGGTCGAGGAGGGTGCGGATGTCGTCAATGGTGGCGAGTGGAGCAGTCTCGGTGCTGTGATTGCTGCGGAAATTGGATTGGGAGGGGTCGAGGATGGAGTTTTCTTCGATGAATTTTGTTACTTCGGCGTTGACAATCTTTTTGATGACTTTGGCCATGAAGGGGAGGAGGGAGATAGGTCGGTAGTTCTTGAGGTCCGTGGGATCTGCTGAGGGCTTCTTACGTAGGGGTCTGACTTCTGTGCATTTCCAGTCACCAAGAAAGATGCCAGTCTCGAGGGTGCTGTTGATGGTGCGTTGTTGTTCCTGAGCGATGGCGGTGGTGGCCCTGTGGAAAATATGCACGGGCAGGGATCCATGGGGGCTCATGAGTGGATGCCTTTCATGGTCGAAATGGTGTCTTCGGTGGTGACTGGGTTCCAGGAGGAGATGGTGGGCTGGCTGGTGTTGCTGGAGAAGAAATTGGTTTCAGAGTCAGGTGTCAGGTCATAGAAGTTCTCATAGAGGCCCTGGATTTTCAGATGGAAGTAGGAGCCAAACTTGTTGTAGAGGTCCTGGGATGGGGTGATGTCTGTGGTTTCGCTGGGGGGCTTGGTGAATTCCTGGATGATGCTGAAGAGTTCCTTGGAGTTGCTGGAGTTGGCGAGGATCTTGTTCTGAATGAAGGTCCTTTTGGTGGATCTGATGCGTTGTAGGTATTCCGTCATGGCGCTCTCGTAGGTGGTACGATCGTCCGACGTTTTGATGTTTCTCCAGTTCTTCTCGAGACGTCTGCAGGTCCGTCTGGATTCTTGGAGATTGGTGGTGAACCAGGTAGCCTTCCAGGGGCGCTGTCTGTCGGGGTTACATAGCGTGCAAGCTCGTCTGCGCAGTTGGAGATCCATCTGTGGAGTTCTTTGGCTGCAAGGTTGGCGTCGGTCGAGGTGGTGGGGGCATCACGGTTGAGGATGGAGTTGAGTTGCTCCTCAGTGACTTTGCTCCAGTTTCTTCGTAGAGGGTGGGGTGTGGATTTAGGCGGCGTGGGTTTGTTGACGAGGAAGTGTACACATTGGTGGTCTGTCCAAGGGGGTTGCGTGGTGTGGCTGAAGTGGATGTTGTTTCCACCTGCGAGATGGGGCTAAGGGTGTGTCCTACCTTGTGAGTAGGCATGGTGATGAGCTGTTTCAGTCCGATGTTGGCAAGGTTATCCAGGAGGGTGGCGGAGTTGGGGTCACTGGGGTTGTTGAGGTAGAAATTCAGGTCTCCGATGAGTATATAGTCCATGGGGGCGATGACGTGGGGTGCGATGAGGTCAGCGATGGTAGTGGCGAACGAGGCACGAGGTCCGGGGGGGGTCTGCAGGCGAGGATGCCATGAAGTGTGGTTCTAGGGCTGGTCTGGACCTGGAAGTGAAGTATTCGGTGGTGGAGATGGAGTCACTCGTGGTAGAGGTGGAGATGGAGAATCGGAGGGAGCTCTTGTGTACGATGGCAAGTCCTCCTCCAGGGTGATTGGGGCAGTCCTTCCTCTGGATCTTGTATCCGTCAGGGATGTCGGTGGCAATGTCGGGGGCAGAGGAGGCGCTGGTCCAGGTTTCTGTGAAGAAGGCAACGTCTGGCGAGAGGGTGTTGAGAAGGTCCCAGATCTCTATGGCGTGTCTGTGCAGAAAGCGCACGTTGAAGAAGATGCACTTCAGGGCTTCGGGGGTGTTGGCGTCTGACGTGAGGGCGGTGCCCATGTGGGTGCCGAGGTTGGTGAAGGTCTGGCGGCAGAACTGGCCATGGGTGGTGTTCGGTGTGGACAGCTGGCAGTTGTTGTTCCTCCTGGGGTTGAGTGTGAGGAGGGCAACAGAGTCGTAGCAGTGGGTGGCCAGAGGAATAGGGTTCCTGGCGCTGGTCGCGGTCGGGTCACGGACGGGTGCAGACAGGCTTGCCTTTGGTGCACCTTCAGCGTGACAGTGGCCCACCGTGCGCAGTGGCCACCATTAAATAGGGGAGGGGGGAGGGACCCGCAGCTGGGAGGTGGGAACTGGCAGGGGGGAGGGGCCGTGGGGACAGCAGCAGTGGGAAAGGTGCAGCAAAAAATGGGCAATGGAGGACACATGTACAGGCACAGAAATACAGGTACAATTAAGATAAAAAGCAAAATAAGGCACACTAACAAAAGAGAATACAGGCAAAATAGAAAGACAGAGAAACAGAACAGGACACATTCAGACAGACAGATAAGGGCCTCGAACACCTACCAGGAGAGGTGCAGGCGGCAACAGCATGACAGTGGAGCTGCTGGGGCAGAGAGCAGGGACTCCGGCCAGGTGACATTGCTGCTGATCAAGGGGGTGGGGGTAGGTTAGATTGGTCAAATGAGACTTCCCTCCCTGCAAGGCCCCTACATACAATGCAACCTCCCTGCACCTGCCATGATCTGAAAGTCATGGGCGGGTAGGGGAGGTAACACTGCTTCTGGAAAGGCACGCGAGGCAGGGTGCCAATTGAGTATGCTCCAAAGGCAGGCCCCCAGCCTTAATTTACAGCATAGCTGGGGAGTGGACAACATACTGGCACCACATTGTAGTGGCCTGGTGGGGACTGGGCAAGTAAGTCAGTCTCTTGGTTTGCTTTACAAAGGCCCCAAAACTGTGGCCCACAGGTGACCCTGGTGCACCGGCCCATCAACCAATGCACAATTGCCCGCATTGCCAATCCAAGCCTATACAGAACACTTTCTGATCGAATTCAACACCCATAGGGCTCTATGGGCTTCACCCCCACGTTGTGTGCATCAGCCCAGGCTGAGACATCTTCCCCACACACACACACATACAGTTCTTGAGCTGCTTTGGGTGGCTGGTCTGTTGTCTTTGCACAGCAGCACCCGAGTATTTCACAGGTTTTTAAGGGCCCATTTACTAGATGATGAGGCTTTGTTTATTTTTCAACAGTCCCTAGAGCACCAGCATCTCCACTCTACCCATTCCTTAAAGTTGCCAATTACTTTTGCTTCCACAGTGTGAGAATGCATTTCCTGTCAAGTAACCTTTGGCTTTGTTTTTTTGCAATTTTATGCAGCTTGTACTCCACCTGTAGGTATTGAGGCACTTTTTATGAGCACCAGTTACATTGTTCAAGTACACATTGCTGGGAGTGTTAGCCCCCCAAATCCCACAATTGGCTCACCGTTTCTGGAAGTGTTAGCCCCCCACACCCCTATTTGGGTCTACATTGCTGGGAGTATTAGCCCCCCACACCCCCAATTGGGTCTACATTGCTGGGAGCGTTAGCCCCCAACCCCCCCAATTTTGGCTCAACATTGCTGGGAGTTGTAGTATTCATCCTAGATGTAGAGTAGAGGGATGAAATGCGCAATGGGCTGCATAGCTGCACAGTCTCGGTCACAGGAATCGTGTTGTGGTGAGACTTGGAGTTTAAATACTCCCCTTCCGTCTGCTCTGATGCGTTGGTTGGAGCGACTGATTCAGCGTGTCGGAAGTACGCATTGTACTTGGGCGGTGGGAATCGAACTCGTAAGTAGCTCCAAACGGCTCCATTCGACGATTCAGAAGGCTTTTCATTGGGAATCTCCAGCCGGAATTGGAGAAACCAAGTCGGTCGATAAATAATGTGTTTTGGGCATTGTAATGCGTTGGTGGGGAAAACTGAAGCCGAGTACGAGTTGGTTGGAAGGTCCGACTCCGGAAGACTTTCAGATGCCCTTCCTGATAACATCATATGTGGGCCCTTAGTTTTAATATGTTTTAATTTTAGCGTGCTTTGATCATTGACATGGCAAATGAACTTCTGTTTCATTTGCATTGTTTTTTACTGTATGTATGCTTTTATGGTTGTTCATCAACTGAATAAGGTTTAATAAACTAAAAACTAAAACTAAGTATGATTGTATTTGTCCAGAAATGTGACTTACCACCCCGCATCCCTACAGCTGCTGGGTCTCCCCCTTCAATCACTGCTGCATCTGCAGAACTGGTGCTGGTCAGAGAACTGATGATCCGTGCGGCTAGAAAAAACATTGAACTTTTAAAGATGTCAGTTAAGCCTCCCCTCATTATTTTTTTTAAACAAAAAACAACTGTGATACATCACTACAGTTTGATTAGCAGTGTATTCCATCAAAAATATCACTTTGGGCATTTTGTTGTTTTGAGAGTGTTGGAAAAGCCAGGTAATCTAGCCAACCAAAAACCTTTCGTATTGGAGGGGCAGAGCTATGATGACTCCAAGTCATTGAAGCACCACAAAGGGGTGAAATAATGGTCAATGAAAGAAATATGGAGTCGGTTGGCTAATGCAATGGGAACTCATACTTTCCAGCCATGCTGCACTGTCATGAAAACTGCTGGAATACTGTATAAATGAATTACAGCACAACATTGGGGTGGGTCCACCATGACCATGGCCACTCTCTTGTTTTATCTGTTTGAGCAGGAAAAAGAAAACCTTCTCAACAAACATGCATGGTGGATAATACTAGCTTACTTGGGCATGCAATCTTCACAGTACACAGTAGAGTACCAAACATCTGTTTTCTTAGTCTTACAGTACCACAAGATAAATAGGAGAGAGGGAAAGCTTACTAACAATGCAAACGAAACTACAGATTATTACAGACAGGAGGAAGTCAGCTTCAAAAACGTGAAATATAGAAAAAAGGATAATGGAGGCATAACAAGAATTTAACAAACATTTGATGAAGGCAAAAATATTCCAATAGTGGGCAGAGGTAAAAGTTAGGGAATCAGCAGAACCATCGGCACTAGTGGTGGTGTCCCCGGCTCCGTGACCAACCTCTCTCTTCTTGCCCTTGGGTGCTGATAAAAGAAAAAAAAGATTTAATAAAATAGATTAGTGGTGGTACAGTTAATCTCACAAAAATATTTTGACAGCCAAATGCAGTAACATTGCAATTTTCTAAATAAGAACGCCTATAGTACTAGTAACATGTATCAAGATGAGCACTCTAATCCTTAGCCTTATTCAAAATTCCCTAAACCTAAACTACATTTGGAACTACTGCATTGCAACAAATGATCTTTGATTCTTATTCTCATTTCTCAGCCCCCTTGATGGGCCAACTCAGTCTCCCTTTTTCTCACTGCAAAGATGCATACTGCACATCACTATGAGATTGCTTGGGACTGTACAAGGTACATAAAGAAAGTCACAGAGAACACTAACTCACTGATATCATTATTTTAGTGACAGGAAAGAGAAGTCTGCGTGGCCAAGCACCTGGCTAGCTCAAACTGGATCATAAAATACTCATCATACAGTAACTTTAACTTACCTCTGATTGTGAGCAGCATGCTATTTGAATAAAATATATATATTAGCATTGTGGAACACAAACACAACAAATATGTATCCACCAAGCCCCGCAATCTTACTGCCTAGCAGGTCGAGCAAATCCTGCTCGCGGTCATTAATATCAGCCCAGCGGTGTGTCAACTGCTGTTGGGTGTACTGGACTTGAGTGTAGTCACTGGCACACCTCCCCCAATGCAGCTGGCACACCAGCAAGGCATGACTGCTCTAAGGTCTAGCACCTGCTGCCAGCATGGTGGGGAGGTGGTGCTGCCCATAAAAAAACAAATGCTACCACCTCCCCCTCTGAAAACATGGCAAGGGGCTGTACCACTTGGCAGCGCCGTCAACCAAAAGGTGTGTGTCTAGCAGCCGCTCTGGTGCCACCGTTCCCACTCTCGCGCTACTCTGCCATGGCTCTGGGTGGGGAAAGAAAAAGAGAGGAAATAGGAAAACGAAGAACTAAGGAAGTAAAAGGAAAACCCAAAAAAGTACAAAAAAGTCAAGAAAAACAAAATAAAGAAAGACAAAAACATAAAATACACAAACACAAAGTCACACACTGATACAATTAAAGGAAAATGAGGGGTGGATGAGCCAGATGGGGGAGGATTGAAAAGATTATGGATGGGTTGAAAACAGACCCCGCAGTACCATGCACAGAACAGAAAACAAAATCAATGCAAACATGCAAACCTCATGGTGCTCTTCACATGCAGTTTCCAGCACGTAAAAAGGTAGAGCGAACGGGCACGTCTAGCAGCTCCGCAGAACGGGCACGTCTAGCAGCTTTCCTTTGAGGAAAACGGGCTGCATTTAAAAAAAAGAAAAAAACTGCTTTATTGACAAAGCAGTCCCAGACATGGTGGTCTGCTGACCTCAGCAAGCCACCATCCCTGGGAGTGCCAGCCATTCCCAATGGGGTCGCAAATTGTGACAGCCTCATTAATATTCATGAGGCATGCAATTTGCGACCCCATTGGGAATCGCAAACAGTGTCTGAGACACTGTTGTACATTGGATTTTGTGACTCCAATGGTCTTACATCTGGCCCTCAGTCTCTTTTCCTGTAAAAAACATTTGTTTAAAATTTGTTTATTAACAGGCTTACAACTTGCATATACAAAGCCCCATAAAAGGGGTGCATTACTACAATCCTCACATATATCGATGCCAGCCAGATTTACATGTTCCATAAGAGTACAAAAAGGGAACCCAACTGCAAACCCCCCACCCCATCCAGCACTTGAACATTCAATTGTCGAGTCCAATAAGCTATGTGAGCACATATAAAGGACAACTCAAGGGAAATAAAGTCAGAATCCAAGAAGTCCTGGCCAAATACATAAGGGTATAAATCATGTAAAGATATAGATACAAATCACGCAACGGGGCGGCTCAATAAATATACAGTTAGTGAAGCCCAGAAATCTTTGGGTCGTGAGGCCTCCGGCAACTCCTCTGCGTATACCTCCATTTGTTCCCTGCAATATATTAACTCTCTGATCCATTTCTTCACAGTAGGCGTAGATTTAGCGCCCCAGCATTGCGCCACAGCACGCGTATAATGAGACAACTAGAGGTCGCTGTCTGAACCGTAACGCTGCGGACGCATGCAATTTGCAAGCCAGGGGCTCCAACGCAAGTGCAAAAAGCATTGGCGACAGTGGGCAGCCCTGTCGAGTGCCTCTGCTAATTGGAAAGGCCGAAGACACCCAGCCATTGACCCGCACTCTGGCAACGGGCTTCGTATATAACACCCTGATCCATTGTAGGAAAAACTGAGGAAGGCCCATTCTAGTCAAGACGGTGAACATGTAATCCCACTGAAGGGAATCAAATGCCTTCGCAGCATCTAGCAGCACCGCCACTGCTTGAAAGTCGGGGTCAAAATGATGCAGAGTAGCGAAGACAGTGCGCAAGTTATGAGTGGTAGACCTAGCAGGGACGAACCCCGATTGGTCAGGGAAAACCAAAAGGGGAACCAGCGGCTGCAGCCGAATAGCAATCATCTTTGCGAGGATTTTAGCATCGATATTAATAATGGACAGCGGCCGATAAGAATCGAAGCGATTAGCAGCCTTATCAGGTTTTAACAGCATCACCAGAAGGGCTTCCTTCAGGGTGGGTGGGAGATGTCCAGCTTCATAGGCCTCTGCATAGACATCCAAAAGACTAGGGGCCAAATCATCTATGTAACCTTTATAAAATTCGCTGGGAAGACCATCTAGCCCTGTGGCCTTGCAAGTAGGGAGGGACACAATAGCTAATTTGACATCCTCTACGTCAAATGGCTGTGTTAGATATTCTCTATGGTCTAGAGATAGCCAGCCGAGGGCAACATCATCGAGGTATGAGTGTATGTCCTCCTCGGGGACCCGGGACCTGCATTCATACAGTTTGGAATAAACATCAAGGATAGACACGCTAATCTCGGGTGTAGTGTAGGGCCGCCCCCTCTGCCTCCAACATCTCAGTAATATATTCTTGACTGCGAGGTGTTGCCAGCTTCTGCGCTATCGAGCGACTAGGCCTTCCCCCTCCCCATAATACCGTGCTGTGCAACGCCTGGACCTATGAGCCATTTCTTGATCCGCGGTATCATTGTGTTCTGTCACTAGCTTTTGTATCGCAGAGAGTGTCACAGGGGATGGATCTGTCTCGTATGCCCGCTCAAGGGTAGATATGTCCGCTGCCAGTTTTAGAATTCTGCGCCTGAGATGCCGCAGCACCCCAGCCTGAGCCCCCATACACACCCCCCGGATAGTCACCTTGAACGCCTCCCACAAGGTGCCAGCGCTATCTACTGAGCCTTCATTCTCACGAAAATAGGTACAGATGGCCTCCCCAACAGTATGTTTAAAAACAGAATCTGTCAATGAAGAGGGTTGCAGTCTCCATGCAAACGGGGGTCTCTCACACGTAGGCACCTGGAGCTCTAAAAGTACTGGGGAATGATCCGACAGAGTGCCTGCCATATGGTCAATCCCAACTACCCAAGTGCAAGCCACCTCGGTGGCAAGCTACATATCCAAGCGTGTGCACGTCCCATGCACGAAGGAGACAAACGTACTTTCACGCACTCCAGGGTGTTGCAGGCGCCATACATCATGCATCCCACCAGTTTCCAACAGCCCCAACAGGGCCTCAGCAGCGTTTTTAGGCTGTGCAAGTCCCTGACCCATACAATCAAGCGCTGGTTCCAAGCACAAATTGAAATCACCGCCCCAGAGAATCTCCACGGACGGAAACCCCGAAATGCGGCACCATACATCTACAAAAAAGGCTGGGTCATCGATATTTGGGCCGTATACATTAACCAGGAGAACACTCACTCCACCCAACTGGCCATACACCAGAGCAACTCTCCCATGTTCATCCTTGTCGGTCCTTAAAACGGTAAAGGGAACCCCTCGTTTAACCAGAATCATCACCCCACAGGAGTAGGTGGAGTAGGAGGACGCCACACGCACCCCAGCCCAGCGTGTACCCACAGACGTCTCAGTGTTTGGTAAGGTGGGTCTCTTGCAAAAAAGCTATTTGCACGTTCATTCTATCAAGATAGGCGAATACAGATCTAATCTTTTTGGGAAAGTTAAGGCCACGAAAATTCCATGTCAGGAACTTCACATTACCACTCGTTAGGTCTTACTAGTATGACAGATATCCTAGCTAAATAAATCAAAAACATGTGTCCACATATATGGATAAAAAGATAGATACATCGACCTCGCAGAATACAAGTGCCAGTCAACCCCATCACAACCCCCTCACCCCGACCCCCGCCCACTTCAAGCGTCCCCAACTCGCCAAAGCCATCCCAACCCGGACCTACCCAACCCAACCAACCAAAAGAAACAAACAAATACAAATGGGGTACACCCATATAGAGGGGGTGTCAGAGCGCGTCTAGCCTCCTAACTAGTAGGAGGTGGCTGAGCAAAAACCTGGTAGCTGTGCCTATCACACTATGATACTGTGACCCATAGTGAGGCAATACAAGCAAAATGAGAAGACCTGAAAAGTCAAAGTGGACTGTTAGAAACATCATTGCAACAATATATGAGAACTGTCTATAGAACATTGGTACTGGATTCGGGCAGGCAGACCCTCACTGTTCCTCATTGTCTGATGGCACCAGAGACTCTCGGCGCGCCCGCTTGAGATGTTTGGCGTGTTCCAGGGCAGCTTTAGGGTTAGTGAAGAATTTTGAGGCCCCATCTGAACCAATCTGCAGGCGGGCAGGGTATAGCATAGCGTAAGGAACCCCTTCGGAAGGCAGACACTTTTTTACAGCACCAAACTCTCTCCTTGCTGCCTGCACAGCGACTGTAAAATTGGGAAAGAACGAAAGAGAGTTACCCTGATGCTCAATGTTCCCCTTGTCGCGGGCCATTCGTAGAATAACATCCCGGTCCCTATAGTTCAGCAGGCGCGCTATAATTGGGCGAGGTGGAGCGCCAGGAACAGGCCTCGCAGCAAGGGAGCGGTGCGCCCTCTCGACAATAAACATGGGGGAGAGCTGTTCAGTACCAAAAATGTCCTTGATTAGGTTTTCCACGAACTGTTCCATCTTACCAACATTCGTGGTCTCAGGAAGGCCCGTGATCCTAATGTTATTTCGCCGGGACCGGGCCTCCAAATCCTCGTTCTTAGCCTGGATAAGGGACAGAACCTTCTCCATATTTAGCGTTTTCCCGGTAACCTCACTCAGGCCATCCTCTGTCGCCGACACACGTTGTTCCACTTCACCTATACGAATATTTTGCTTCTCAAGCTGCGCCGAAATGTGATCTAGGCAGTGGTTAACAGCTGCCATCGTCCGCTCTATGGACTGCAGGCTGCGCTGCATAGCCAGCAGCATTGTCTCGAGGGTGGGGGGACCCGGAGCATCAGCATCAGAGTCCAATACAGCCCTCTGAGAGGATTTGGAGTATTTGCGCGCCTCAAAAGTTTGACACGGTTGAGTCTTATCAGTCCTCCCCATATTAATTGCAGTAGAGGCAATGTCCACAGGCCCGGTATGCACAAAAAGGGCGAACTAAACAGTGCGAGGGCCCAAGGAAATGCAGGCTTCTGGCCAGGGAGCACTTGGAACCACAATAAATGAATTGGAGGCACTACATGAAAGTGCGCTGAAACTAGTCGAGGCCGTAGTGGAGCCCGATGCGGGGGGGGCTCACAGGCGATGAGCAGTTCACCACTAAGAGGATCGCTGACGCCAAGGCCTTCACATCAGGGGTTGGAGGTCATATAGAGAGAACTGCGCAACAGAAGTATGTCCCCATCAAAGTCAATAGGTGGGGGGGAGCCACGATCACAGCAGACTCACCACAGCAGCCAATACTCCCACCAATGGGACAAGGAGGCCGGCAGCTGCTCCGCACCAAACACCACAGTAGTAGACACAGCACGGCCTCCAGCACGCCCCTCCAATGCCACTGGCTGCCACGTTGTCCCCCAGCCGGTTCGGGAAGTCGCCGCACAGTCCAGCCAGCTTGCAGCACGCTATTCACCCTCGCGCACCGGCTCACCACACAGCTCGAAGGCCGCGGCCCGAGCCCCCACCCGCACTGCCACCACAGACACCGGCAGGGGTCAGGCCACCCCCACTCACCGCAGCGGGCACCGAGCGCTCCAAATACTGCACAGCTCCTCCGCCAAGTCCGGTCAGGCGAATCAGGATACTTGGGCCAGGGCTCCTCAGGGGCACCGCGCCGCCGTCTCCTCCAGCAGCAGGCACCCGGCTCACGACACTAGGGGACAGCCGGCGCGGGAGGTCGACAGCCGGTACCGGGCATGCAGCGAGGCCAGGACCAACTCCACAGCTAGGAGAATGTTCACCTCAGGCGCAGGGAGCACCAGCGCGGCCGCGGCGCTCTGACTTCAGGACCTCGCGGGAGCCGCCATTTTGTATGAAGGTCGCCGAGACCAGGATACAACCTTCAGTGGTCACATCGGCAGATGCGGGCACCGGATGACAGCTCTATCTCAGGCAGGTACTTCCAGGGGTGAGGTGCACACATTTTTTAATGCTGAATTGCAGCGTAATAGGCAGATAATGAGCGGATAAGGGCTCAGCCGGGCAGAGCCTCTATAGGGAGAGGCCATCTTGCCGTGCGCTCAAGCCATGCCCCCCTGTAAAAAACATTAAAAAAAGATATAAGGGGGCAGAATAGGTATGCCCTGCCCCCATAGGCCTAGTGGGGGGTTTCCACTTATATATTTTTATTTTACATTGAATTTGTGGTGGATTGACCAATCCACAGTAACATTTTTAAAAAAGCACATGATCCTGCACTTTCAAAAAACAAACCTCTGGGGTTGGCCGGTGCCCAAGGGGGTGGCACAAGCAATATTATTGAGGAGAGGGTGTGTGCCCCCCTCTCCGAGCCTCCCTGGGTCCCCAAGGCCCCATCCCCTGGGACTGAATCTAAGTTAAAGGGGGGGTGCAGCCCACAACCCAAAGCCTCCAATTACTTAAAATAATATTGGGCTTGTGGCCCGCTATCCCTGATCCTCGAAAAGCCCGAGGACCTAATCCCCTTGGGTCGCTTTTTTAAAAGGGGAGGAGGGCATGCAGCTCCACAAGCCTTGAAAGGCCCCATGTTGTATCCTGGGGAGCCCAACCCGGAGATATTGTTGGTGAGCTCCCACCCGGCGGGAGCTGCAAAAATGCTCTCATGGTCTTGCAGGCAGGGAAACAAAAATAGCACAAGTCCAGTTGGAGCAGAGAAAAAATATGCTCCTGCTGGGCAGAAGCAGAGCTGGCTCTTGCTGCACCCGAGATTGGTGCATGCAGGAGAGCAGGAGGGGCCAAGGAGCCTCCGACTGTGACCCCCAATGTTGTGTGCTGTGTGTGCCCTGGAGGGGCACTGGGGGACTCACACAAGGCGCTGGGGAATGGGGTCCCAAGGTCTAGTGTTGCCAAGGGAAGTGGGCCACATTCCCCCCAGGCCCTGCTCCCCATATCCTGCTGCACATGCTTCTGTAGAGTGGGGAAGGTTTGGCACCCGCTGAGCGGTAGGTTGCAGGACCTGGTTGCAGACCAGGCTCTGCGGATAACACCATGCTGAGCATAGCCTTCGCTTGTGCCTGGTTGGAATTGTCTATCCATGAGAGGTTGGGCTTAGGGCCTGGCCTTCGCACAGTCTCCATACACAACTAATTACTTCATATATTACATCACTCATAAGACGGACTATGACATCATTGATTACAAAACTGCAATATCTGCAATATATTTTGTAACTGACATTTCACCTAACTATAACATCTCTTTAGCCTTTGTTTTTTTTCAGTGAATTTCTAAGGTTATTTTTTTAATTTAAAGTGAAATATAATTACCATACCTAACTATAACACCATTTTAGCCTTTTATTTTATCAGTGAATATATACATATGTATTTGTGGTTGTATATATGTACTAGCCTTTAAATGTTGTCTCACATCTTTATAAACTACTCTCCTGAACATTTAAGCATATCCCCTATGTTGATATAGATCTCTGTCTGCAGAGCAGCGAGCTCTGCTCCTTGGAAAGCGCACTCTGAACTTACATCAGAGATCTCCACTTACCATTATAAACATGATATAACATACAAGAAAAGGACATCAGCAATTTTCCGAGCCATTCTACACCATCCTGTCACCACTGCAATATCCTCCTCTATCCCACTGCTCCGTTAACAGCCAAAACCCCCAAAATGGCTGAGAGGCAACAAAAGTGTACCTCAAGCTTCTCTGAAGGAGAACCCAAGATTATTTGTACAGGAGTCCTCCAGCAATACCCTCAAATCTATGGAGATGGATACACAAGTCCACCGTTGAAGAACATGGCAACACACTGCATTACAGTGGCTATGCACATCTAGAAAGGGAAGGAGAGCTGCAAGAGTTAGGAGTATATAAAGTGCTGAGCACACATCAAGACCAAGGAAATGCTCAGCCTGTCCTCACAGCCAACTTTGCAGCACCTCTGACCAAAACCGCTATACAGGAGGGCCCTTAAAGCTGCCTGGCAGACCCTTCATGGTCAGTTGGAAATAAATGGAGCAGCAGAAAGACAGAAAGTGAAACATATGTCAGACAATATGTGTGCATGTGTTTTGAAAGTATGGTCCGCTCAAATCAGTTTGCTGTTATTTTTCCTTATACCTGGACCACATGTTGTGCTATCAAACAATGGGATTCAATTATTGTTTTCTTTTATTTCTGTGTGTGTTTTGTAAGAAAGTGGTTTGGTAATTGGAGTCCTATACAAGCACTAAAGGCACCAACTTGTTTGGTCTATAACATGGTTTCAATACTTAAACCTGAGCTCATCCCCTGGTAGCTATGGAACAAAGCAGACAGGTTTAACTTAGAACATTTGTAATGCATTTAGATGTACGAAAACAGTTAAAATACAACGTGAAAAAGAAATCCCACTCCAGTTTATAACAAAAGAGAAAACATTAATGAACAAAATGATACCAAAATCCATTAAGGGGGAAGGGAGATATTAACTTTTAAATATTTAATTGAAAAAGCACCAAGAAAAAGGGAAGTGTCTATAGAAACTACTGTTTATGTATCACTGGGACTTAGGCAGAATTTCAAGCTGTTTGTACCCACAAAAAGAGGAAAAGGAGGAAATGTGAGTTTTCTGTAAAAACAGAAGCACCACCTAGGAAAAACACAAGGTTTTATAAAATTTCCCTAACGCACTAATAGTGGCATGCTTTATCATAGGGCTGCTGCAACATCCCTGCGTAGACAAACAAATATGTTGGGATCCATACAGCAAAACACAATTAGAAAGACAGTGAAGGTAGAGTGATGAACCTATCTCAGGGATGCCCTAAACTGTCTTTATTCATGGACTCCCCGGACAGAATTAAAAAGGATTCTAAATGGGGATGATTTTAAGGGCATTTAGTGCCCCTTCATGCCTCCTTACTGCTTATTTCGTTGACATGTTTCAGCCGTTATTCATTGCCCACAGATGGTCGTTCGGCCTTCCTCAAGACTAGCGATCCCACCAGCTATATTCCCCTTAGAAACAAAGTCAAGTTTTCTTAGGAAACATTAATCTGAGTTATAATGACAGTTCGTGGCACTTCATACGTATACACACACGGATTTCCTGAAATGAAAAACACCATAGATAAATTCAACACCACATGTTTTCCTATTACACAATTAGTATTGCTCCCCATGGAGCAATATCCGCTTTCTGTTCACACAAGTCTCAGAATTCGACAAACAGTTAATTTATGGATCTGATAAACCTTGGACAGGACATGTCAAACTTTGGCGACAATTTATCAATATTGTGCTTTTGATATGGAAAGGCGACCAGAGCTCCATAGACAAATTTTTTAACTGGCTAAATGGTAGAAGCATTTTACCTCCACTGTCACCACACTTCTTTGCCCTTGCTAGATTTGCAGATTAAGGCGATAGAGGGAAGACTAATCACACAAGTATATCATAAGCCCACAGATAGGAACAATTTGCTGTCCTTCAACAGTTTCCATCCTAAGTACCTCCACGAGAACCTACCCTTCGGACAGTTCCTGCGACTTCGTAGGAATTGGTCTAGTATGAGCGATTTCAAGATGGAATCACAGAAGCTTTGCAATAAAGTGCACAAAGAGAACTACCCACAACGAGTTGTGCATCAGGCACAATGCAAAGCCTAAAACTACAGCAGGGATGCCCTTTTGGAAAATAGGGACAAACCAAACATCGATAGGACAATCTGTGTTATGACATTTAGCACAGCGTCCAATCAGGTGAAATGGATCATCACTAAGAATTGTCGGATTCTTAATTTCAATGGTTTGCAACTGACCACACCCATGCTCTCTTTTAAAAAGAGCACAAGCATCAGAGACATGTTGGTCCACATGAGATCACAACACAGCGGTCTCAGTCGTGATCCCAGGATTTGAGACCCACCGCCAGTGGTAGGTCACACGGCATGTGGATCATGTGGTGTCTGCACTTTGATAAAAACATTCAAAATCAGTTGACGTGGGAACAAGGTATCCTTCAGTTCAGACCAAACACACAAACTGCAATTCGAATAATGCCAATCATCTTATTCTGTGCCCATGTAATATTCTTTACATAGGGATGACGACCTGCAAAGTAAAGCAAAAGACACACAATTGATGGACGGAATGCAGAACAAATCAAAACATTCACCCCCAGTCAAGAGATCTGGGTTAAATCCTTCATTCTTTTGCTCACCAAGCCACCCCAGTTTAGACCTGGCCATTTGCAAATCAGTCTTGACCCTGTGCCTCATGGGAACAGTCCAGTCCGAACTGCCAAGTCAGGTCCTCCCTGGACCGGAAACAAGCATCCGAGGACCGGTTTCGGGGTTTCACCCCTCTTCAGCCAGGATAGCTTGATTCCAGTGGCACAGTGAGCCCAGGACCCATGTCTGGGCATATCTGGCGCACTTAGGGCGAGAAAGCAAAAGTAAAGGTCAGAATCATGGAACACAAGAACAATGTAAAATGCAAAAAAAAATGACCAAACTTACTACACACTTTGCTAACAAGACTCATACTGTGGAAGACATCCACTGCACTGTACTTGGAAAAAACACAATTCCCCATATCATCGGGGCCATAAAGACCGTCCTACTAAAGAGGGAGCGGGAATGGATTTACAGGATCTTTAGTCATGAGATTGGTCTGAACGATGACATCCCATGGCATCAGATAAACAGCCTCTAAAATCTTCATGCTGTGGGACAGGATGCAGCATTGGTACTAGATGTAGGGGACACTGTTTCCCTATACCCATATGTGAACATACAATGTTGAATGGGATCATGTTTGCAGGCGCAACTTTCTGCCCAAGAATATTACTGGTGATGCACCTATGACACCAGGGTCATCATGATGTCCATCTTATTGATACAGGGCTTACCTTGACTAGGTAAACACCCCATGCCCCCCTTCCCACCTGGAATGTAGATCAGAGTATGGGAGCCGTACAACAAATATTTTCTCGATGGCTAGAACCGCTGGGAGGGGGAATCATTTTTAACAGTGATTCAATTATCTGACTATACAGTGTGACATGGGGACTCGCCGTCTGTTTCCTCAGCTCGACAGGGGAAAGAGGCGGCACCCCATTGTCAGTCTATTCCACGAGATGCGACTAGACCTTTTTGGTCGCATAGACGGGGAAACAGTAAACAGTGAAAGAGACGCAATGCTTTCCACTGAAGAACACTGCCCGGCAGCAAAGATACTGGGGATAGCCCTTAGTTCAGCGGTAGTTCAATCCAGGGTGAAATAATGGGACATCTTGGGGTGTGGGCTCAGCACTGCATTTAGGCTTGATTACATTATCTGGCTGGGGCATTGTTTAAATATGGCACTGGATCTGGGCAGAGTTAAACCATTAGAGTTAGCGTTCTAGTGTATGATCCGAACAAGGGACCGGAGGTGGACGTGGAAGCACTTGAGACATATTTAACAAGGAGAAAAACAATGCCTACACATACACGGAGCTGTGAGAGGTATAAGACATAAGTACAGGGAACTTACAGGGGCGGCACTCCATTTGATGGTGAGATGACTGGGCTAGTCTTCGCTTGCAACAGTGAAAGTATAAACAGGAAAAAGGGTTCTGACTGTGTTTTTTTTAAATTGGACTCAGTATGCGCCCTGGGCTAAATTGCTTGAAATGTCCAAAGAGAACGTGGATGTTTTAATGTGTCTTTTTATCCCACGCTACAGGGTGTGACTCCCACTTGCACTCCAGTTTCAGTGATAAATAAGGTGAAACTTGGTAAGCGACATAGCATGTGTTCACTCCTATTGTTCCTGGTGGTGGGGTGATGTTTTATGATGGTGGTTTGCCCAAGAAAATTGGCAAATATGGGCTATGAGAACGATCATATGTACTCTTTATGTCTCCTTCCTAAGGGAACGAATACCTTCACTGAAAGTGAACAGACAGCTGATATTGCTACTTGGGGAGAAACACTAATTGTGTAATAGGAAAACACATGGGGGAGATTTACGAAAAAGTCACGCAATGCAGTGCAGCCCCCCCGCAAGGCTGCACTGTATTGCGCGACAGGGAGGGAGAAGGAGAGCGCCATATCTTTAAAGATATGGCTATCTCCTTCCCTTTCCCTTGCGCCAGCGCGAATTACAGCTGCCGTGCGCCATGCACACATCTTAGCGCCGCAGCGCTAGGGTGTGTGCATGAGTCCAGCATAGGTTTTGTACAGGAAGGGTACCCTTACTGTACAAAATACTATGCTCGACACAAGGGAAAGCTTTTCCCACTTTGTATGCGTGCTGCACAGTGCAGCACGCATGCAAAGTCGGAAAGGGAAGGAGAAGCAGTTGAAAAGGGCACAGTTTTCTCACGCTGAACCCAATCTACTGTTTTTAGTGAATTGGGTTTAGCGTGAGAAACCTTGGGTGGTTGCATGGGATCACCCATGCACCACCCTCAGTATGCCCCCAAGGCGCAAAGTAACGCGAAACAGCGCAATGCGCTGCTTCGCATTACTTTTACATTATTTCCAGTGCTAAACAAGTTTAGCGCTGGACAGTAAATTACAAAAAAAAGATTTTGTGGCGTTTTGCGTCACTTTTGTGGCGCAATCACTGCGCAAACGCTTAGTAAATCTCCCCCATGGTGTTGTATTTATCTATGGTGTTTGCCATTTCAGGAAATCCATGTGTGTGTATGTAGAAAGTAACAAGTAAGATCATTATAACTTAGATTAATATTTCCTAAGAGAAGTTGACCTTTGTTTCTAAGGGCAAAATAGCTAGAGGGATTGCAAGTCCTGAGGAAGGACAAACGCCTCCCTGCAGTCGATGAATAACGGGCGAAACATGTTGATGAAATAAGCAGTAAGGTGGGATAAGTGGCTCTAATTACCCTTAGAATCATTCCCATTTAGAATCCATTGTAATCCTGTCTGGGGAGTCCATGAATAAAGATAGTTTAGGTCATCCCTGAGATAGTTTTACCACGCCATCTTCACTGTCTTTCTGTTTGTGTTTTGCTGCGTGAATCCCAACATATTTGTTTGTACTGTCTTTCCCTTACCCCTTGTTCCATCCCAGGCGTTGGTCTATGCACAGATTTGGTACCAGCCCTATGATGAACCATGCCACCATTAATAGGTGAGGGCATTTTTATAAAACCTTGCGGTTTTCCTAGGTGGTGCTTCTGTTCTTACAGAATACTCGCATTTCCTCCTTTTCTTCTTTTTGTGGGTAAACGTGTTCAAATATAGGGAGGATGGAAATGGAGTAGTACCTCTCTTCCATTCTGTGTGTCTTTCAAGAATTTCTGGCTGGCCACAATGAAACGAAGGTTGTATATGCCAACAAGGCTCATCCTGGTCAAAGTTATTTACCTTCTGAGGTAAGGCCTGATGTAGTTCTTGACAGGACTACCATCGTCCCTCCATGGTGGAGTTTACAAGTACTCTGCCAAGCTGACTGAATCCCACCCGCTCTATTTAGATGTGTGCTGGCTGTACCGCTGTACGTGTCAACAGAGTGTTTCCAGTCGCATAAACGGTTTGCTACTGCTGACGTGGAGGACTTCTCTGCTGGCTAACATTATTCAGTCGCCGTCAGGGTGGAGATATTGCCCTAACCTATTTAGATATCACAGTTGTGCTGCCGGTGTTCTAGCAGCCAGTTGCTGACGGAGTGAGCCTATCATGGGACCCGGTCAACACTGGACTATCCCTATGGCTGTAGGACGGATGCTAGCATCACATGCCTGATGTGTTTTGCCTAATTGTTTGCACCTGCTTACCACACTGTAAAACATACTCCTTTTCAGACTATGATCCTTTGCCATCCCAGGACAGCACAACATTTTCCAGGAGACGTCTTCTCAGAATATTCAGTTTTTTTGTTGCTCTCTCTGTTTCCTGTGCATTTCAATTGTTAATCTTCTTTTACTTGTTTCCACATATTCATTAAATGTATTTACTTTATATTGACAGAGAGGAGAAATCCTTGTGTTACAAAGGGAGAAATGTCAGTCATGGTGGATGAAATTATAAGAGTAGAGCCACAGTTGTTTGGAACCCAGGTCAAAAATACAATGCTGTAGCAAACAACCTGTGCACACATTAGGAAATTAGGAAGAGATGGAACAACCTGTGGGGGAAAGTGTGTTCCGTGGCCTCCAAGCGTCACTTGGAGGCCCAGAGGACTGATAGTGATTCTCCCAGCCTCCCCCTTACAACTTTTTCCTTGGGATGGAGGAGAAGGTCTTGCAGATTCTACATCCTAAATGCTTGACAGGAATCTCTGGTGGAGTGAAGACTGGTAAGTTATACTTTTCAATGTGTCACTAAACCTAAATTTCCTGTTTTCTTTGAGGTTAGCAGTTACTAATGTGTTCTGTACATTTTCTGTTTTTCATAGAAACCTAAATATATCAGCAACATCTTGTTTGGCTTGTTTGTTTAAACGTATTGTGTTGTATCTAAGATTACAGGTTTCAATCTGCATTATATTTCACATGATGCTATGGTGCTTGTAAGTATTTTTACACCAAATAACAAATAGCATATATGTGTATCATATTTACTGCAGATATTCACTAGGTATGTTCAAGTTACAATTTTGCAAGTGTTGTGAATGTTTCAATGAAATGACCATAACTACCATGACACCTTGTTTCTGTCTTCTGAAAATATAATTGCAATGTCATTTTGCACATTCTCCCTTTTCTTTCATATTTTCACGTATTGATCAATCTGTATTTAATGCTCTCTTTTGAAAATTGTTTTTGTTGAATTTTGTATATTGTCCTTTTCTTGACAAGTAAATGAACATATGTAATTAGTTTCACAAATTGTATTTTTGTGGACCTAAAAATGGTAAGGTATGTCATTTTATATGCTGGATATAAGTGGTATATGTGAAAAACGTACTTTGCATGGCTTATATTTTGACTAATGCTAAGCATCCTTCTATGTTGTGTAAATGTCTGTTTTGCTGCCCGCTAGGCCTTGAAATGGTTAATTTCAAATTTCTCTTCTCTACTGTGTTGTGTTGAATAGTTGGTACATTTTATGTAGAGTTACTATTTTTTTTCATTTCAGGACATCTTCCCTGTTTATTTGAAATAGTTCTGTCTAACATTGAAACTGTTTGTGTAATTAATTACAATACCACTGAAAGGTATAATCATGATATTCAATTCCTTTTCTCATTTAGGTTGCTAAATTTTTTGCTTAAAACTCGGATGTGTAATCCACACTTTTACAATGTATTCATTTTTTGGTATTCCTATTAGGTCCAACAGCCAGGGCACGTGACCAAACATCTGTCACTTGAGGATACCTCCACTACCGATCAGGATCGAGCCTCCATGGAGGACTCCATTCCTGAAAGTCTGGATGAAGAAAAGCGGCCTGGTCCATCTGGGCTGCCTGGGCAGATAGATCCAGTGAGCCTCTCTCGGCCCACACCTACACCTCCCACCCTTGCTGTTCCAACAGCTCAGTTGATAGATACCTCCATTTTCCTGTGTCCAAACTAACACCACACCAATCTTGTGACCCCCAGTCCTGGCTGCTATTGAGACAACGTCACCACCACCTCCAGTTCAGCCAGGACCCAGTAGGATAGGGCACACTGGGTCAAGGGCACAATATATTGGGGGTAGGGGTCATGGGAGGGAATTTGTGGGCCATCCTAGTGAGGACACTGGGTTCACTGTCACCCATGCCACCATCAACCAAGTCTTGGTATCCATTCATCTTTCCCAAGACATGATGGTTCAGGTCCTTACAGAGCTCCAGGAGAGGAAACAGTTGCAGAGGAAGCACAATATGCAGATGGCGAATCTGAACTCCACTTTGGGCTTCCTTACTGAGGCATGGCATGACATTTACATCCAGATATGCAGGGCTTTTCCAGCACCATTTTCCCTTTTTGTAGTCCAATAACATCTGGGTCAACTACATCTGCCACAGCCAAAGAAAGGGAGACCCTGCCATGAGAGGCAACACCTGCACCCACCTCAGTCCCTGCAACTGTGGGTCTACCAGCTACTTGAATGAGTACATGTTCTTCTGGGCTACTAGGAGAGAATGGCAAGACCACCACCAGAAAAAGACGCAGAACCTAATTTCCTCCAGTGCGTGACTACCATTCACTCTCTGGTTTATTTTCTGGAGACATTTACCTTTCTGATGCCATTTGTATTTTGGACATTGGACTACAAACAATGTTGACTCTTCAATAATTGTTACCTTTACCATGACTGACTTTTTCATTTTTTGTTTGCTTTTTGGTTTACATCCTGTTTTAGTTTATTTGGCTTTGTTTAATGAAAGCAAAGCTAACAAAGGCAAAGACTAGTGTTGTAGTTCTTATCAGTATTTATTAAATAATTTGCCTTTCATCTTGCATTTTAAAAATGTAAAAAATCAATGATTGTTTATTCATATATGATTTACAAGAAGTTAATGTTTCTCACAATTTTCTACCATTACAACAAAATATAAATACCAAATACTCATCAACTAGTATTTTATTACATTTGAAAAAATAATGTTTTCCAAATCTTTCTTAAACATACCAAACCATACATAACACAAATACTCAGTGTAATTTTTACATTTCCAGTTCTATACCTTGCCACCATGGAAGAAGGGGATATAATCAAAACAATCAGATTTAATAGGCGGACGCGCGTAAGGCTACCAAAGCGACCAGATCTGCTTCTGTTCACGCAACTCATGGAGCGCCTGGGAAAGGGCTCCGTATATCTTTCTTGGTCATTTTTAGCTTTTTTTAAAAATACCCACTGAGCTTCACCTAACACAGCACCTGTAGAGCGCCTGGGAAAGGGCTCGCCTGTTTTTAAAATCGCCGCATTAGCACGATACAGTTTTAATTATTGCCACTGTGTTCCTTATATTTTTGCTCACCTGTTTGCTTCTTTAACGGCGTCCCTCCCCGGTCCAACGCGGATTGTTCCGTTTGTTTGGAGGGAGGTGCCACCTACCGGAAGTGAGGCATGACCACTTCCGCCCGATACTAGTCGGGAGGTTAGCAGTCTAGCTTACCTCTCTATATTAATCCATGCCTGGACAGACGCGCAGCCCGTCTGCACACGTCCGCGCCTGTTCCGCGGCCAGCGCCAGCCACGCTGCTGGTTGCCACTCTGGTGCCCGAATTCGCTGGTCTAGGGCGCAAATACTAGATATAAGAGACAAATCGTGTAGTTGCAGCGCCCCGACCCTGTATAAACTCACTGAACCTCTATCTCAATTTCAATGCACTAATTGTACAGTCACACTCAAACCTGATCACGAACCCCCCCCATTTCCTGGTCCCGTCCACATGCCCCCTACTTCCTCTAAAGAACAAACAGGCCCGCTCTAGACCATAAAAGCCTGCCTACTTAATTATAGATTGCTTCCCCGCCATTCCGAGGATATCTGGCTCTCCCTGGCAACTCATGCCTGGGACATAATGTTTCTGACTGAAACGTGGGTCAGAGACTCCTCCAACCCCGATCTCAATTTGGCTTTACCTCCCGAATACCGCTTTGTGGGAATAAATAGGGCTAACAACAAGCTAGGGGGTGGGATTGCAGTGATTCTTCGGGTAGGATGGGAGATCTCTTCGAGAAAAATCCCTAATATTAACCCTTTGGAAGCTATGTATTTCTGCATTTCCTCCACATCTAACCTTGTGCTGGCTGGAATCCTCATCTACAGACCCCCTAACTCCCCACCGCAACTTCTCGCGGATTTTTATGATACTGTGGCTGATCTATCACTTAAGCACGCTCACTTCACAGTCCTTTGTGATTTTAACCTACATGTTGATGATACCTGTTGTGCTAAAGCAGGCCAACTTTTAGAAACCCTGAAAGGCCTTAATCTAACTCAAAGGGTGAAAGGCCCCACCCACCGGGCTGGCCATACCTTAGATCTACTGTTCACAAACAACCAAATCTTCTCATTGCCTCACCTCTTCCGCTTACTTGGTCGGACCATTTTGTATTCCCATTCAGTATGACCACCTTCCCCCGATCCACTAAGCTATCCCCTAAATGTAAAAAATGTAAGTCTGTTTTTATATAGCGCAGCTACTCACCCTTACGGGTCTCAAGGCGCTGGGGGCCGGAGTGGAAATTAAGTGAGCTATTGCCCAGAGTCACATGGTGCTGAGCTGAGCTGCCGCCGGAGCCGGGGATCGAACCATGAACCCGGTGCTCCGGAGTCAGCTGCCCTGCCGCTGCACCACACCCCTACCCGGGATCAAAGCAGAAAATGGTGCAAAATTACTTGCAACACTTTGGCCACCGCCCTATCTGGCTCCCAGCCTCAGGTAGGGCGGGATTTAGATCTTGATGTTTCTAGCTTCAATGACTGGCTATCCTCTGCCCTCGATAAGGTGGCCCCTATTCAACCCATAGTCTCCTCCAGACAAAAACCTTCCACCCCCTGGTTTACCCCCGCGCTACATGCTGAAAAAAGTTGGTGCAAAAAACTAGAGCGCAGCTGGAGACTCACCTACAATATTGAGGCCAAAGCTATCTATAGAGCCTCAATCAAGAACTTTGATAGACTAAAGCGCGCAGAAATGAAAGAATACTTTGCAAGAAGGTAAACTCTGCCGGTAATTCTTCCAAAACCCTTTTTAAAATTGTCAAAGATTTTACTAAACCTGCCGCTCTGTCCAGTATGATTCCCCCTACTCAGGAACTCTGCGATGGTTTATCAGACTTTTTTTACGATAAAATTCTTGACATCTTCTCCACGTTTGGCCCCACCCAGGAACACCCGGTCCAAAACCCTGTGGTTTCTAATCACGGCTCGTTTACCTCCTTTTCCCAAATCCCTACCGAGCTTGCTCTCCAAAAATGGCTTGCCTGTAAATCTGGCTCCCCTAAGGACCTTTGCCCGGCATCACTTTTTAGTTCTGTGGCCCCCCTCATTATCTCGCCCCTGAACTCCATATGGAACTCCTCATTGCAGTCTGGGGTCTTCCCTTCGGCCTGGAAACAGGCCTTGCTGATACCTATCCTAAAAAAAAACAGATGCTGACCCCTCAGTTTTTAAAAACTATCGCCCCATCTCCCTACTACCAAAACCAGCCAAAGTTCTTGAAAAAATAGTACAGGAGCAATTATCCACCTATCTTGAATCAGGCTGCCTCCTACACAACTCACAATCCGGGTTCAGATCCAGATATAGCACGGAGACTGCACTGCTGGAGGTTTCTGAAACTATCCGTGAATGCGTGGACAAAGGCGAAGCGGCAATGTTAGTGCTCCTCGACTTGTCCGCGGCATTCGATATTGTCTCTCATGCTATGTTAATTGAGAGACTACTCAGCCTCGAGTTCCAGGGCACCCCTCTATCCTGGATCAGATTTTTTTTAATACATCACACTCAACAGGTCTTCCTTCAGCCTTTTGTGTCCGAGGAGAAACCACTGAACTGTGGTGTCCCTCAAGGCTCCGCATTAAGCCCACTGTTTTTTAATATATATCTCTCCCCTTTGGCCACTGTAGTAGAATCCTGTGGAGTCAGAGCGATCTCCTACGCTGACGACACCCAATTGGTGTTCTCTTTCAGGGACCACTCCGAAGCAACCTTCTCTAATTTTAGACGCTGCTTGCTCAATATTTCCTCCTGGATGGCCCTAAACACACTTAAGCTCAACTTGGATAAAACTGAGGTGCTATTTTTCAATCAAACAAGCCCTCCCCCTCCTCCACTCTGATGGCCATCAGAACTGAACCCCCTCCGGCACCAGTGATATCAGCCAGGAACCTGGGATTCCGGATTAATAATGAACTTTCATGCAAAAATCAAATTGATCAGGTATCTGCGGCCTGTTTCGGAAAACTTCATATGATCCGAAAAAGTTTCCTCTTTCTCCCTCGGGAATCTCGCAGGACCACTGTCCATGCACTGATCACCTCACATCTGGACTACGCTAATAGTCTGTATGCAGGGGCCCCTGCGTACCTGATCAGATGCTTACAGACTGTTCCGAATGCGGCAGCTAGGCTGATATTTAACATTCCTTATCGCCACTCGATCTCCCCATATCTGAAGAAGCTTCACTGGCTCCCAGTGACCAAATGCATCCAATTCAAGTCAATGGTTCTGGTTTTTAGAGCACTGCAGGGCATGGGCCCGGCCTACCTCAGAGCTTGGCTTAAGCATGCACAGTCCAGCCGCGCACTTAGATCCAACCATCTTCGTCTCCTTGTCACCCCCCATTTCCCCCACGCCAGAATGGGCGGTAGAGCCTTTGCGGTGTTCACCGCCAAGACTTGGAACAGCCTGCCTCTGCCCTTGCAGCTGACCAAATCCGAATCTATCTTCCGACGTGACCTGCTGAGTGCACTCACATCCTTCGCCTGTCCAAGCGCCGGGACACCCCCGTTGGGGATAGCTGCACGCTTTATAAGCTTCTAAATAAATAAAATATTATTGAATTATGTCATCAGCTGGAGCCAGATCTTCTGCCTCACAATAGGCATTTCACAACAATAACACCATTAGTCAGGGCACAGGATCATTCCACTACACTGTTGCAGTATCAGGGGGAATGTCACAACCAACTTTAGGTGGTGTGCTACAAGAAGTTCTTTCTACAATGATGAGACACTTCAACAGCTTCATATACTTCACACAAAATGAGCATTTTGCCAATGTGACGGGAGATTATAATTCTTTGGGTCAACTACCACATGTGGTTAGAGCAATTCAAGCAGCACATATTTGCTTGGTGCCAACGTTCAACAGAGAACAAGTTTAACGCAATCTTTAAAAAATCCATTCTATCACTGTGTAAGTTGTCTCTGTGCGAGATATTTACACCCAAAGTCTGTGTGTGTCTTCCACAGGATCAACCCATGTTCCCTTTGTACTTCGCAACAGCAGCATATAACTGCAAATGTCACAACTTTCAAATGTCCAAATGAAGATGACTTTGTGAAGGATCCTAAAACAGATCAAAATATAAAGAATCATTTACTTACATTACACAATAGACACATTGCAAATGAGTACTTTTGAGAGCACATTTTCAAAGAACAATCACAAATAAGCTGTCTAAATGAACCCAGTAGTCAGTGTGCTAACACTTTGATCAGAAAACATCTTTAGCCTGGATTACATTAACTTGCTCTTTCTGAAAAATGTCCTGCACAGACTGTTATCCTCAGGAGATTAAAAGTTGGTTTAACCTTAAAGTCACAATATGTAAATTCATACTTACACTCAGGTGAAGAAATTGTCAATAACATCTTGACGTAAGTTAATTCCTTCCTCTTCACCACTATCATCTTCATTTGCCATTTCACCATCCTCACCCAGTAGCTCGTCATGCTCTCCATCCTCTGTGATGTACGTGATGTTCTGTTGCAGGGCTATGTTGTGCAACATGCAGCAGGCTATGGTGATTTGGCACATCTTATTGGGTGAGTAGAGGAGGGCTCCACTAGTTTTACAAAACACAAAAGATGGTATGGTGTCCTTCTATCCCAATGCCTAAGGGAATTACCAAGGCGATACAGAATCTCCTGGGTTTTTTTTTCTGGCTAGATGCCTCTATGTCCTCTACTCAAAGTGACAATTCTAAAAATTGGACGATGTGGGCTCACTCATATAATGTGACATTCTTCATCATAGGCCACCTTGTCCTAACCTGGTCAGATAATACTTCTCAGGCAGACTCAACCTCTGGTTGAGCTATCCCGAGGGACTTCTTAGATATTACTTCTTTTTTCTGGATAGCTTTGGTCCAGTTACTATCTAAAAGTACCTCAGGAGCTTCCACAAAAGTATCCTTTATTGCCGTGGCATCCTGGGTACGATTAAAAAGACCTCTCGGTTATTTAGGGGTATGGATATGGGTCCATTGTTCCTGGCCTGCCCCTGGGTCTAACCAATATGTGTCTGCCCTTACTACTTAGCCTAAAAAGGTCTTGGACAATCCTCAGGGTAAATCACAGACTCCCATTTTCCCTAACACCTTGTGGGGGTAAGGGGTTTATTAATAAAAACAGAGAGGCCTACCTCTCTGAGAAGAATCATCTGTAATTTGATGCCTTAAATGGAGACAGAAGAGATAAATATTATGATGACCTTGCTCATGTCAGGCTTAACCAGAGTGTAAAGAACTGACCACCACATACTTCTCCACCCATTGTGGTGTGGCACTCAGTAATAGTGTTTTTTTAATGAAAACAAGAACAACACATGCCTTTATATGTTTTTCAAATTTACAACCTTAGCAACATCAGTGAAAAATGGTATACTCATATAAGTGAACAAAGACACACATGTTCTCAATGTACTAGACACATGCTATAACAAAACAAAACAACAACAGTGTCCGGGAGTTACACTTCTGTCTCTATGTAATATTACCTAATTAATGGTGGCGGTTTGCTTCATGGTCTGTTGTGTTGCGGGGCACCTCCTGCAGTCACACACAATACATATAACATGAGTGATGAGAAAACAAATACTTTGCCAAACATGTATCTCAACATCAAGAACAACAGTAATCTTGTTGCCTGTACAGGACAAGACTCTCAAGGTATTTATATGGGATTACAGAAATGAAGCAACCTTACTTTGTCAAGGAGTAATGCCCACTCTGATCCTACTGTCTCCTGCCAACAGTCCCCTGCTGTAATTCTGCACCGCCGTCGACGCACAAAGGTCTGATACCTCTCCCCATCATGCTCAATGCTCACGGCAGGCACCGGAGGTATTTTCTAACCCTGGGCGTAGTTCGCGTAGTCGCGCTACGCGAAGCTACGCGAAGACGTTGAAGCGCTACGCGAGCATGCGTAGTTGCTTGTCGCACCCGTTCGCAATGCGTTTTTCTTCTTCGGGAACGCGTTGTGCGTGTTCGGGACGCTGTTTGCGTGCTCGGGGGATAGTATCTCGCGAACTTACCCATGCGGTCGCCTATGGGCGCAGCCATCTTGTTTTTCACTTGTCCCGCCCGTTCGCGATCCCTTATTTCCTATTCTGGGTCGCATATAGCGTGCTCGCGATGCGCATTTCATGTTCAAGAACGCGTCGTACGTGTTTGCGACGCTTTTTGCGTGCTCGGGGAGAAATATCACGCAAACTTACCCAAGCGGTCGCGAAGGGCGCGGCCAGCTTGTTTTTCACTCTATGCTATGGTTCTGGGCCTGCTTTTCTATCCTCCCTCAATCTTTGCAATCCTTAGTTATTTACACAGTTTTTCAATTTTTCTTTATTTCTTATCTATCTCTCTCTGTGCCTAAGTCTATATTTTGCATTTATTTCTACTTTTTACTGTGTTTTTTTTACTTTTCTACTGTTTTATATAACTTTCTTCTTTAAGCTCCTACTTCTTCCCCTAACTTCATTTTTCCCTTCTAACTTTTCTTTTCCGCCTCCTCCCGCACACCCCAGAACCATGGCGAAGTGTAGCAGCAGCAGTAACGGCTCCAATGGCAAGGCGCGTGCGCCCAAGAGCCGCCTGCCTTGCGGCAGACTGCACCCTGCAGGGGTGCAAGCCCGGCAGCTTTTTAGTGAGGCGGAGGTGGCCGCCCTTGTTTTTTTTGTTCAGCGCCACCTCCCCTTGATCTTGGCAGCAGGCAGCAGGCCAGGCTCCGGGTACCCTACCCAGGAGCGTCACCGCCGGTGGGCGAAGTTGCACCGGGCAGTGTTTCGCTGCTCAGGGGTCCGGCGTACCCATAACCAGCTGGCACACCGGTGGTCAGACATCCTGGACCGGGAGCAGGACCTGTTGGACCTGCTAGGTGTCGAGGTCGTGGGGCTTGGTGAGTAGCTAATATATATAGTAGTATAAGTATTGTGTATAATTTTTTTACGAATAACAAGAATACTGCTGCTTACATTGCAGGTAAATTACGTTTCAAAATCTTCTGTGATTGTAGGACACAGGTGCTTTTTGCAACTTTGCGCTCGCTTGTCCTTATTATTATGTAAGAGTTTACTTTAGAGAACTTAGGATAGGTAATGCTATTGCTAGAGAGACTCTAGTCCTTCCTTTGTCCTCCTGTCAAATAGTGGTGGATGAATTGATACTAGGTTTAGTTACTATTAGTTGATAATTTTTGAGCGGTCTGCGTGACGCACCCTCTGTCACTGAGTGCTGCTTACCCCAGTCCTTAGTAGAACCTAGTTTGTTTAGTGAGTGGTAGGCTTAGCAGTGTCAGTCAGTAGCAGAACATCAGACGCAACCAACCAACAATTTGGTGTATGCACAAATTTATGCATGTGTCCACCTTCTCATCTATCCATTTTTGAGGGCTAAAAAAAATGGAAATGCAGACTTAGTGAACAATTGGCCCGTCTGGAATAGGTGGGCTAGGTCAGGTGGTACTTAGGCTTTGTTAGTGTTCTGGATTTGAATCAATCAGAATGGAACACCGAATCAGTGTTCCTAAATAAGTAGTCGATCGGATTAGATAGGTCAATTTTATTGCAATTTTTGTTCCCTAAAACGTTTTTTGAGCGTTTCTTTAGATAATTTATTTGTTTCACAGCAATCATTAATGTTTGTGTCTTTCTTTATTATATCTTACATGATCACTGATCTGCAGCACCCAGGGGCAAGAAGACGGGGTCCGAGTCGGCGGGGCAACCACCAGAGGCCCGCTCCTCTACCGAGGGCCCTGCTGCTGGCCCCAGTAAATCCTCCAGTGGTTAATATTAACAATTATGTTGCCATAACTTTTACTGCACCTTATTTTTTTCCGAACTATTAATTCTGGTTCCACTTCCTAATTCTATTTTTTACAAAAGCTTCTTTGATCTTGACTTGACTATCTGTTTCTAAATTCTGGTTATCCCTGCCTCTAAGTTCTAACTGCCTCTGCTATGAATGTCTGTACTACTACTATTAGTCTGTCACTAAGCTTGCCCAGTTTGCCACTCTTTATTTTACGGTTTTGAATAAAACTCAGATTGACCAATAGCTCTAGCCACTGAGTCCAGTCCTTTGGGTTGTCCTCTTCTAGTCTTCTTAATCTTGAGGCTTTGACAATTACCACAAACAAAATGCCCAACCAGATATTTGACTATTTTTGATAGGATATAGTACATACTACTACTGATGTGGGGATTCTGCACAGCCACATACAGAACTATGCACAACAAAATAGGATGTTGGTGATGGGAGGTTGGACCTTCCTCACACCTCAGTCAGAAGTGAACCCACAATCCCCTGAACGACTAGCTATAGTGTCTCATTAGGTCCTCGAACCCCCACCCGAAGATACCCAATGATTACACAACCCAGAACAGATAACACCCTTTCGCTCACTCACTCGTGTAAGTCCACCACCACCACCACACCAAATACCACAGAGTCTATGTGTAAGTTCAAAAGGTTTATTTTCAACTAACAAGCTCTGTATGTTGTTCTATAAAATTCAGTGTACTCCAGCCAGCTCCAACAGCAAAATGCATAAGATTAAAACAATAAACATTGTTACAAGTGCATGATAGAAGACAAAAGATCTGTGCGAATTCTGGGAGACTCCTCACCGTAGAACGTAGAATTACTGGTTACATGCATCATTCATAAGCTCTGCAAATCTCTGGTTCGTAGAAGGGAATCTTCTGCCTGTTCTGAGAAAAATGGTGCGCGTTAGATAGTATAATGATCTTTACTTATGGACTAACCGAACTCCATAACAAAGTGGCTTGTTTTTCGACCTCTTGTACGCAACGCTCAGACAGTAGCTGTATGAGCTCATGTGGGCTCAAAAAGGCGTCTTACTGTTACTGCACAACAAGCTGCGAAGTAACATGCGCAAAAGACGAAGCGAAAAATGGTTGCATGGCTCAGGCTAACTTTGCAAAGAGTAGAGTATACTATAATAATGACCCTAGGGACCATAACACTACTAGTGTCTACTGACTCTACTCTAGTACCCGATTTGGACTAGTGATGTATATGTATGTAGAATAAATAGTGGGAGGTGTACAGGGATCTAAAAATGTGTCATGTTTTTTTCTAGGCGTACTAGCAACCACCAGTGCTGGCGGGGCCAGCGGAGATGCGACCATTCCGGAGGGGGCAGGAGACGCGGCACCTGCAGGAGCTACAGGGGGTGAGCCAGCAGCATTGGCGGGCGGTGGTAAGTTATATTCATTACTTATTGACATTGCACTAGCTGGAAGGGTGTTCACTTCACTCACTGTACTGTTGTTGAGACTTATTAGGTATGAAGTTGTAGTGAACATATACAACGGTTGAAGAAGACACCCTTTACTTAGCATTAGCAATGCAGTAGCAATAGCATTAGCAGCGTGACTTGATTAACCAATGGCCTCTTCTATCTGACTTCAACTCAGCTGTGAAAGTTTTATGGAGAAGACTAAAAGTCAGATCAGATGACCTTGATGGATGTGTTGAATAAAAAGGGAAAGAAGGGTGGAAGGAGGAAGGACGGGTGAGATTTAATATGACTGGCAGAGAACGTTACGTTGGAAGCATGGATAGGTGGCTGATAGGAATCAGATGCATGTGTTGTTGAAGGATGGGTGGAAGGTGAAAGAAGAATGGATGCCTGCCTGGGTGAGCGACACAGTATGGGTGGATACTGTGGATAGCGAGAATCATCAGCGGTGTTTGGGTGAAACTCAAAGCCAAGGCAAGCAAGGAAGGAGTGGACGCATGGGTTGTTGTTGGTGAAACAAAGTAAGGTTTGTGGAGAGATTAAGAAGAATGATAGACATTTACTTAGAATGGTTTGATGCCTGTATGTATTCATCATAGACAGCATAGGTGGAGACTGTCACGGGATGCAGAGTCTTAGTTTTAAGGGAATGTAAAAGAAACCGCGCCAGAGTAGCAAAGCCGAGGGGAATACAAGTTGTATTTTCAGAATACAGTTGACTCACAATAGTTTGCAAGCACATCATATATATTGTGTATAGTTAGTTATCAAGCGCCTTCCTTCGACTCCGAGGACCACTCCCTACCTATGTTAATTTATTTTTGAATGTGTCAGCCAGCCTGCAAAGGGTGGCCTATCTGTTGGTTACACAGTCAATCAAAACAAAGTACCTTATGCAGTAGTGGTCAGTGGTGGGAGTGCTGCCAGGCGCTGATGTGGGGAGGGGCTGGGTGGGGGGTAGTAAACAATTTATTACACGGCCAAATACAGGTAACTTTACTGTAAACATAAAAATAAATAAAGCAAATTTCATTGTGCGCACTGCACCGCCAAATGCGATGCAGTGCGCGCAACAAAATTAGTTTTATTTATTTATATGTTTACTTACCTGTAATTGGCCGTAATCCATAGTTTACTACCCCCCACCCTGCCCCTCCCCACGTCACCACTCACCGCCCGGCAGCACTCCCACCACCGACCGCTACTGACCTTATGTCGTCGTCCCATATATAAGCAATGATCATTGGATCAGATATATAATCTGCCTTTTTGTAGTAGCCAGGGCACTGTGAAAGTGAAATTGACCAATTGCCCTTCATGTAACAGAGATAGTATGGCCAGTGCCACCCATAATAGAAAAATACGAGCTTCCCCACCTGCAGACAGTAGTAAATAAAACTAACGTGAGTCTGCGTCATGACTCGTATGTTTGTCTTGGGTGCAAGCATAGATGACTGAGCTGGCATGCCGGCTACAACCAGGTTTCGCTAAACTAGAGATAAGAAGAAGACTGGTGTCCTGTGTACTGGAGTCCATAGTGCTAGTATAATGCCTGAAAGTCCCACAAATGTTAGAGGCCGAGGAAGTGGGAGGATAGATAGATTATTACCACAAATGTTATGTACTGTGCTTCTTGCTAGTGCTACTGTGCCACTATGTGTTGAATTAATTTTGTGTTACTGTTTTGCTAAGAGTACTGGTTACAACAATATTCTTTTTCTTTCTTGATATAGATAGTACTCCTTCCCAAGAAAAACCATCCCGGAAGGAGTTGGCAGCCAGGGCCCGGCGCGGGAAACTGGAGGCCATCTGTGAGGAGTACCGGCGGCTGGTGGCTCAGGCGGAGGAGGAGGAGGAGGCGGCAGCAGCTGCAGCCTCCTCCAATGCCCCGGGCCCCAGCCAGGCCCCACCTCCAGTGGTACGGCGCCGAGGTCTGGCAGCCGCCCGCCGCTGCAATTCTCTATCAGCCAGCACTGCTGTCCCCCACCCTGGATGCCACTGCAGGGCATTTCGCCGCCAGATGCTCCTCTGGATTTCACGGCTAGAAGAGCAACTAGAGGAGAGTGTCAAAATACTGGTGGACAAACACCTAAAAGCCAGCCGAATATAAGAAGAACTACAGGACCCTATTGGATTGCCCCTTTTTTATTCCTTTTGTTGGTGGGTGGGAATTGGGCATTGGGGTTTCTGGACATTCTTTGGACTTTTTTCGTTTTGGACATTGGTTGGGGTTAGGGAGAGGGGTGGGTCAGGTGTGGGATAGTTTATTTTTGTTAGGGTAATACATTTATATTTATACTTAAACATACAATGTTAATGTTTTGTGGGGGGTTACTGTTTTACGAATTTACGTCACATGGTTTCCTTGCTGCTGCAGGGCCGCAGCCAGTGTTTGATTTAAATAATCTGCCGATGATGTAACACAGATAGATTCGGTACCCCTTGTCGCGATCCTGAGTTGGAGAAAGGAGCCGGGGTTATCTGCTCGCTCTGCTCGCTCCTCCCCGTGTAGTGCACGCACAGGAAGGCTCAGGGAGAATAGAACGCCACGGAACGGAGCGCAAGTGACCAAGAACTACAAGGCCCAGAATGCCAAGGGACAGAGACCCGCGCATCACAGCAGGAGCCGCCTGCTCATTTGCCGGCTATAAAGCCCCACCTCTTCCTACAAACGGGGCTTGACAAACTTCCCGACTACCCCAGTGTATCAGCGCTCAGCGGATGGTGTTCCCCGCCGGATTCGGAGCGCCGAAAATCTACCGAAGCAACTAAGCCGCTTCTTGCTGATTTCCTGACCACTTGTTACCCGACAGTGGTGTTTCGTTTTTTCTGAGTCTTCACGGGCGCAGGAGCCCTTTCAGGTATTTAGGTTCTCGTGGGGTTACGGTTGATATTCCCGCTCCTCCGCATTCTGCGTAATTTACTTTCACTCCCCTTCCTCCTTTTCTCCCGGACTCGGAGGAGATTACTTGCATAAGGATTTCCTGGGGTTCCCTCTATTGCAGTGACGTAACTGTAATGTAAGGATACCGGACTATTCATCCTGCTTACCGCCAGTATTCCCGGAACTATTGTCGGAGTCCTGGATATTCCTTTTTACTTCCTGGATCTACTGTGGTTGGTGATAGTAAGGAGGGTTCTTTTGGGGCAGACCATTATCTGGCGGGTGTTGTACTGTTCTTCCTCCTCACCTGCATACCTTGTTGTTTCTTCCCTCTGCAGCTCACTCTTGAAGGGTCTTGAGGGGTCTTAAACTAGTGCTGGACTACTCCACCAGACGATAGAATCAAACCGCAGTATTTGTTGTTTTCTCCACTCCCCTTTTTCCCCGAGGTGCTTCCTTACACAGTGGTATTTTTGTTCCTCTGGGTGGGGTTGTTCCTTAGGGAGGAAGGGGGCTTTCTTCACGTCATTGTCTCTGCTGGTCGACTTCTGAGGTTAGTGGCCTTACAGATCTTATGCCACTGACGGCCTGACAGATTGTCAAGCCCACGTTAGTTACCCAGCCCGGACGATGGACATCAATGTCATGTTGACTTCGCTGCTGGAGAGCGTTGCGGCTCTGCAGCAGGAGGTACATACCTCGCGCATGGAGAACCAAGAGCTGAAAAAAGAGATGGGTACCTTACGTAGAGAGGTGGCAGGTATTACTAGAAAAGGCACAGGAAAAGGGTCATACATAAGGGAGGGGACACTCCCCCTCCGGTTTCTACCACTACACCCATCACAGGGGGAGGTACACCAGGTCCCGGGTTCTTTTCAATGCCAGCGGCCACTACCTCTTCTGATGGGTCGATCCCCACAGTCCACGTCATACAGAACCATGGGATACCTCTGGCACCACCCGAACGCTTTTACGGAGATCCCAAGAAATTTGAGACGTTCCTCAACCAATGCAGGCTCCATTTCCTCTGTAAACCTACTGTATTTCAGGATGACGCAGCAAAGACCTCGTTCATGATGTCCTACATGGGAGGGAACGCAGCCAGCTGGACCATTCCCTTGATGGAACGAAACGATCCGGTGCTGCACAACTTTCATGACTTTTGTCTAGAGATGAGGAAGCTGTTTGATAGGAAGTCACACATGCTGACTTTGGACAGAGAACTCATGACTTTACGACAGGGGTCACAGGACTTGTTGACCTACATCACCACCTTCAACCGCCTCCTGGTGGAAACAGACTGGCCTCAAGAGAAACGGACTACATTGTTCTATCAGGGACTGCGAGGAGAACTAAAAGACGTACTGGCGCAGGTAGTCCAATTACCCCGTACCTGTGAGGAATTAATTGACCTTACTGTCCAGCTAGATCATCGCTTACAGGAAAGGAAGGGAGATCAAATTAGAAGCGACACTCGTTTTCTCCTCCCCCGACTGAAGCCAGCTGTTGAAGAACATCCGAAGCAGTCTGAAGGGCCAGAGCCAAGGCAAATTGGAGGACTAAGGGGCCCGCTCACTGCTGAAGAGAGAGAGAAAAGGCGACAGCAAAAGCTGTGCTTATACTGTGGAAGAAGTGGCCACTTTATTAGAGACTGCCGAGCACGAGTTAAACTACCCGATAAACCAACCACTTTCAGGATGCAAGCTGCTACTCTTCCACAAACGACGGAAAACTAACGAACCCGAGCCAGGAGGGGATCTCTGTCTTGGGTTCAGAATTTAACATGGTCCCTTTAACTCTGGCTAACACCATTCAGCCTTCGGTGGCTCATATGAATGTGTGTGTAACCCTATGGGTGTCCAAAACGTCTTCCATTAACATCTCAGCCCTTTTGGATTCCGGAGCCACTGGAAATTTCATAGATCAACAATACGCCTGGAGCATCGGGGTACCATACGAAAACAAGAAAACACCTGAACTAGTGAAGGCAGTAGACGGAAAGGCCTTGACATCTGGACCGGTGAGGTACCGTACTTGCCCCCTTACGATGCGGATAGGAGAGAATCACTTTGAAACTATTCAGTTCGACTTAATAGACGCACCACACTTCCGTCTCATTCTGGGCATGCCATGGCTGACTCTTCATGACCCTGTTATCCGGTGGGCGGACCGCACTGTGTCCTTAACCTCTGAATATTGCATGGACCATTGCAACAAACGACCAGCTCACCCGGACGTTTTTACTGGTACGCAGACAAGCTTCCTAACAAAGGGATGTGAAGACCAAGGGTATTGCTGTTCTGTCATGCTTCCTGATGTCTACAAGGAATACAAGCTTGTCTTCGACAAGCAGGAAGCGACACGTTTACCACCTCATCGGTCATATGACTGCCGGATCGACCTCGTGCCTGGAGCGGACATCCCTTGTAGCAGGGTGTATGCCCTGACGGAGCCCGAGACCTGCTATCTGAAGAATTACCTGGAAGAGAATCTAGCCTCTGGCTTCATCAGACATTCCTCGTCACCAGCCTCTTCTCCTCTCTTCTTTATAACTAAGAAAGATTGTGACGAGTTGAGGACATGTATTGACTATAGGGCGATCAACAAGGTAACCATCAAGAACAGATACCCACTGCCCTTAATACCGGTACTGTTGGATCAGATCAAAGGAGCACGAATATTTACGAAACTTGATCTCCGAGGGGCATACCACTTGGTCAGAGTCAAAACCGGTGATGAATGGAAGACCGCCTTTAGGACCAAATTCGGGCTCTATGAGTATCAGGTGATGCCCTTCGGGCTATGCAACGCCCCGGCAGCGTTTCAATTTTTTATGGATGAGGTGCTTCGGGGCTTGTTAGACACCTGTTGCATTGTATACATCGACGATATCCTCATCTATTCGTCAAACCCCCGAGAACACATCACTCATGTGAAGGCGGTCTTTAACAGACTTCAACAACATTCGCTGTACGCCAAACTTGAAAAATGCCTGTTCCATGTAACAGAGGTCGCTTTTCTGGGGTATGTCATTAATGCTCAAGGCTTCCAGATGGATATGGGCAAGGTAGAAACAATCACGCAATGGAAGGCACCTCAGCACGTCAAGGCGGTACAGAGCTTCTTAGGGTTTGCAAACTACTACCGACGTTTCATTAAAGACTTCTCCAAAATAATACACCCTATATCATGACTGCTTAGAAAGAATACCACATTTTCCTGGGATCAAGAAGCAGATCGTGCCTTTCGAGAGCTGAAGAATCGATTCACCCAGGCTCCTATCTTACGACATCCTAACCCGAGCCTGCCATTCGTAGTGGAAACGGATGCGTCACAATACGCCATAGGAGGTGTACTGTCACAGAGACACCCAGACACAGGACAACTCCATCCGGTGGCGTACTACTCCAAGAAAATCTCCCCTAGCGAGGTCAATTATTCCATCACGGATAAGGAGCTATTGGCGATTAAACGAGCTTGTGAGGAATGGAGGCACTACCTCCTAGGGGCTTTGCATACAATCGAAATCTTCACAGACCACCGGAATTTATCATTCCTGAAATCCGCTAGAGCCCTCACTCCACGCCAACTACGATGGTCTCTATTTTTCTCCGATTTTGATTTCATCATTAAATACAGACCAGGACCCCAAAACGGAAAGGCAGACGCGCTGTCACGATTGGACGAACCTACGGACATCGAACTAGACATACACCAAGAACCTCCTTTCATCCTCCCTGAGAACGCTTTCCAGTATGAAACCGTAGCGTTGATCACGTCACATGATTTCCTGGAAGACCTGAGAACGTCCTTGGACAGCGTGGATGGCCATGCCTGGATACAGGAAGACCCCGAACATAGAACCACAAAAGACAATCTATTATACCAAGACCATACCTTGTATGTTTCCCATAAGGCTCAACAACTACAAGTGCTAACTTGGGCTCACGACTCAACATTAGGAGGACATCTAGGGGAACACAAAACCATCACCAACATTGAGAGATCCTTTTGGTGGTCCTCACTAAGAAACGATACCAAAAATTATATCAGAGACTGCGCTATCTGTGCCCAAGGCAAGGCCAGCCATTCCAAACCCGTGGGATTGTTACGCCCCATACCCGTGCCTCCTCTCCCGTGGCACACGGTGTCGATGGACTTCATCGTTGAGATGCCTTCCTGCGAAGGTTATACCACTATCTTAGTGGTGGTCGATCATTTGACAAAAATGGGACATTTTATCCCCCTGAAACGACTGCCTACCTCGGCCGAACTGGCTGTTGTCTTCCTCCAGCATGTGGTGAGGGCCCACGGACTACCCAGGGTACTTATCACAGACAGAGGTGCCCAGTTCACTTCCCGATTCTGGAGAGCGTTATGTGAAACCATGAAAGTGGAGGTCCGATTGTCCACCAGCTATCACCCCCAAACAGACGGAAAAACGGAAAGGCTCAACCAAACTCTCGAGCAATACTTGCGGTGCTTCACCCTCCAAAATACCTCAGACTGGTACCCATTGATCTGGATGGCAGAGTTCGTTTATAACAACACAGAACATTCCACATTAGGGTGCTCTCCCTTTTTCTGTCTCTATGGGTTTCATCCAAACATGCTCCCTTTCGAATGGCCTGTATTGTCACGACACCCCACCATACAGGAACATCACGCCCATCTCAGAGCAGTGCTCATTAAAGCAAAGGGTCAGCTAGAAACATCACAAAGGGCCCACAAGCATCAAGCTGATAAAAAAAGACCCCCTGAGCCTACTTATCAAGTGGGAGATAAGGTATGGTTAGCGACAAAGAATCTGCACCTAAAAGGGGTGGGTAAACTGGCTCCTAGGTATGTAGGGCCCTATGGTATCGAACAAATCATTAACCCTGTTGCTGTAAGGCTGTCTTTACCCCAGTCATGGAAAATACACCCCGTGTTCCACGTGTCCTTACTTAGGCCCTGTTCAGTCAGCATGAGGTTACCAGCTACACCATTGCCTATAGAAGTTGAGGGGCAGGAGGAATATGAGGTTCGAGAACTGTTGGATTCTAGACTAGTGAGGGGTCAAGTGCAGTACCTAGTAGACTGGAAGGGTTATGGTGTGGAGGACAGAACCTGGGAACCAGTAACCCACCTGCACTGCCCACGGTTGTTGGAGCGATTCCATACCAAGTACCCAGGTAAACCAGGGCAACCGCCGAGGCGTCGGTCCTCGAGAGGGGGTTCTGTCGCGATCCTGAGTTGGAGAAAGGAGCCGGGGTTATCTGCTCGCTCTGCTCGCTCCTCCCCGTGTAGTGCACGCACAGGAAGGCTCAGGGAGAATAGAACGCCACGGAGCGCAGGTGACCAAGAACTACAAGGCCCAGAATGCCAAGGGGCAGAGACCCGCGCATCACAGCAGGAGCCGCCTGCTCATTTGCCGGCTATAAAGCCCCACCTCTTCCTACAACGGGGCTTGACAAACTTCCCGACTACCCCAGTGTATCAGCGCTCAGCAGATGGCTTTCCCCGCCGGATTCGGAGCGCCGAAAATCTACCGAAGCAACTAAGCCGCTTCTTGCTGATTTCCTGACCACTTGTTACACGACAGTGGTGTTTCGTTTTTTCTGAGTCTTCACGGGCGCAGGAGCCCTTTCAGGTATTTAGGTTCTCGTGGGGTTGCGGTTGATATTCCCGCTCCTCCGCATTCTGCGTAATTTACTTTCACTCCCCTTCCTCCTTTTCTCCCGGACTCGGAGGAGATTACTTGCATAAGGATTTCCTGGGGTTCCCTCTATTGCAGTGACGTAACTGTAATGTAAGGATACCGGACTATTCATCCTGCTTACCGCCAGTATTCCCGGAACTATTGTCGGAGTCCTGGATATTCCTTTTACTTCCTGGATCTACTGTGGTTGGTGATAGTAAGGAGGGTTCTTTTGGGGCAGACCATTATCTGGCGGGTGTTGTACTGTTCTTCCTCCTCACCTGCATACCTTGTTGTTTCTTCCCTCTGCAGCTCACTCTTGAAGGGTCTTGAGGGGTCTTAAACTAGTGCTGGACTACTCCACCAGACGATAGAATCAAACCGCAGTATTTGTTGTTTTCTCCACTCCCCTTTTTCCCCGAGGTGCTTCCTTACACAGTGGTATTTTTGTTCCTCTGGGTGGGGTTGTTCCTTAGGGAGGAAGGGGGCTTTCTTCACGTCATCGTCTCTGCTGGTCGACTTCTGAGGTTAGTGGCCTTACAGATCTTATGCCACTGACGGCCTGACACCCCTCACTGAGTTATTTGTCCTACTAGTACTGTCAGTCTCTCCTCCTAGTCCATTATACCTCCCACCAAACTTATCTTACCTGTGATTGATGATGATTAAGTTCGGCACAGCGATGGCTGCATGGTTTCCCAAGAGAATGGAGAAGATGCCATGGTTGTGGTGGTAGTAGTAGACACTGGCAGTAGCATTTGCAAAAAAAATAAAAAGAGACAGTCACTTGCCTGAGAGCGACTGTGGGAGGAGTAGTAGAACGAAGTAAAGTACAGTACAGAAGAAGACGACCAAACAAACAATATTGCATTTGCAACTGCCAAAGTCAAATAAAACATAATGGTGGCGGGGACAGCCTAGTACAAGAAGTTACAAACTGTAGTTGTGTCGAGTGAGTCACTTAACTTAACACAATCGTAATTCGTAACCTTTACTGCTGTGTGGTAGGATGTTGATGATGAATCCAATCAATGCCGGCAATTAATTATGATGTATTAGGTGACGGTCCCTTTGGAAAAAAAATTGGCTTGCACATAGACTGAGCATAGGTGGGCAAGCAGAAGAAGCTCCTCGCCCTGCCTTTAAATTGAATTAGTGTTGCTTTCACCACATCTGCCCCAGCAAGCGTGTGATCAATTGGTGTACATTTTATGTAGTCACATCACACCTCAATATAAATCACAGCCCGGGGGAATAGGGTTAGGGTTTGATGAATGGATGGGAAGGGGGGTTTGGGGGAAAGGTTTGACAAAGAAAAACTACGCATGGACACAACAAAAGCAAAGCGCAATCTTGGCAGACGACCATGATCTTATCCAATAAATCTATAAAGGGAGAAAAAGGAAATGCATGCATGATGATGAAGATAACTTGATGGTTAATGAGTAGTACTTACTAACTCCTACTAGACAATTAGACAGTACAGGGCAGCAGTATATTCTATGCAATTTGCCTTGCCTGTAATATGCCCTCAGAGACCCAAATTCCATGTTGTACCGGGCTTACTTTTAAAGATAGCAAAGAAAATTAAAAAATAGTTGTAGGGATCAATTAGCAAACAAACAACAACACAACACACAGTCGTAATGATTGAAGAGAAAAAAGGATTCAAATTAATGAAAAGACGAATGATGAATGATACTAAAGTTACTGTATTATCCTGGTCAAATTGTGGAGTTGAATCTCGTCCTTCCTCTTGGTCCTATCTTCCATGGACGCTCCGCACATCAATCATGGGTGCCACTGCCTGCCTGATGCGGATTGGTAAGGTAAGTGTGAGTTGTGTCTCCCAGTATAGCACAGGGTAAAGGCTGGCCTGTAAGTGTAGATGGAAAAACAAAAGGGGTATTGAAAAATCAATGAATAAAAAAAAGCATCAATTACGGTGGAGTCCAAGAAGAGAAGAGAGAACACTTTCAGACTGAGGTGGCTTGGATATATCGTGTATATTCTGTTTACAGCATTAAGCTACAACAGCAACAGGACAGAACAGGCCCACCACAGCACCAGCCCCTGACCCAACCTCCATTTACCTTAATTTTTGACAGAGCCAGACAAAAGGCATATAGAGCAACCTAGCATTTTCAAAATTAAGTGACAAAATCAATGCGCCGCTGTCAGGCATATGACTACACTCGACTCCACCACTACATGGACATGTAGGTCTGCTGTGTTTACTTTCTTGTTGAATTGTTGTGTTTATGTTTACCTTTATGCCACTTCATGAAACGCAGTTATTCCTTCAATCATCTCCGATCCAACTGACTGACTGCGTGCAAAGATAGTATGGGCATCATCATGGTGTGGTACGTGTTGCCCAACTCCAACTCAGTCTGTAGTGACTCCGATTAAGTCCATATTCCATATTAAAAAATTGCAACAGATATTGGCCTGCATCTGCAGTAGTAGGAGTACAATTTGGTTATTAAACAACAAGAAGGGAAACATTGACTGTCACTTGAGTCACTTTCACTTTGTAGATTAACTAGTAGAGTAGAGTTTGACTTCATGCACAACATCAACACAACAAACAACAGCAATCAATCAGAGTCAGCAAGCATCCAATGCATGCCATCATTACCTGTCTTGCTCTTCTCTTTGGCTGTCAGATCATCAGATGCCTAGTTCTGACAGGTGTGTGTTATTTTTTTAACGGGGCAGTGGCCTCATCATTACTCCACATTCATTTTGAGTGTTAGTCGCTGTTTCGGTTTTCGTCTTATTCAACTGTGGCACTTTCTCACAGTTTAAGTTGCTTCACATGGTCAGCACTGTGATGATGGCCCGCGGCCTGGGTAGCGCTCATTGCTGGTCAATTGAGTTTGCACAAATGTCAGCAAGTTTCTTCGAAGAGTCTTGTCTTTCTCTGCCAAGTACCTTCTGTCCTGACAGTGAGGAGCTTTGGATGCCTGCCGAGGCTGTAGCCTTCGGACAGTGATGAGTTTACTTTTGGATGCCTGCCCAAGTTCTGACAGTGAAGAGTTGTGGATGCCTGCAGAGGCGGTAGCCTTCGGACACTGATGAGTTTCGGCTCGGAAACAAAACGGAGGATAGCTATAGTCACGTTTCACTTCTTATGGAGGGACTGTTAAAGGCAACATTTCTTGTACTCCAATGTCTGGCTTGATGGAAATGTACTAATTAGGGCGAGACAGGAAGATGAAGCAGGACTCTGAAGAGTGGACAGTTAAATGCACAGACGTGCAACTCCAATAGGGAAATAAAAAGAGAAGACGGTGGTGATGGATTTGTTGTGATTTGATTTGAACCAGAAAGACAGATACACAGACAAATAAAGGAAGGAAGAAAGTAACAATTTGAAAGCCTAGTTGTCAGGGAAGAGGAGCTCGTCCTCAAACTCTGGTGGTTCGGACAGAAGTAGGTCCTGTAACTCACTACTTACGTCACGCAAGTCGCTCTCCTCTTCCTGCTGTAATTCACGTATTTTGTAATCCGGTGGTATAAAGTGCTGATTCATTTTGATCATGGTTAACCTCTCCACGCTTTTGGGCGAGAGACTGGTCCTTTTCAAAGTTACAATGGCACCAGCAGCACTGAAAACATGCTCAGAAGAGACACTTGCGACAGGGGAAGCCAGATACTTTATCGCCAGCCTGCTGAGCACTGTCCATTGGCTTCTTTTCCCATACCAATACACCAATGGGTTTCGATCCATGAAGACCTCTGTTGGGTCATCCAGATAGGCCTGGACCATCCACTCAATGTTCAGGGGTGCTCCGATGTGCTCGGCCTGTTTTGCCTCTACATCAGCACTGGACTTACCATACCCCTGCCGTAGAAACCAATAAGTTGCCAATTGTACTGTGGATGATCCTGTTCTTGCTGTTGTTGATGTTATTGTTGGTGTCGGTGACTGCTGGGAGGCAAACGCACTGCCCTCAGGCTCCGAAGTAGAACTTGACTCTGGATGCCCTGTAGTACTTGTTATGGCCTGGGGTGGGGGGCCTGTAATTAACAGCCGTTCGTTTTCGAAAATAGTGGCTTCCTCAGCTATCAAAGTTTTGTAGTTGGCAACATCCACTTCCGAAAAAGGAATTACTGCCTTACTGTTCAGAAATACTTTGTACCGTGGATCCAAAATTGTGGCACTAATGTAATGTTGTTGTGACACAATGTTATTTTTAATCCTTGTATTTACAGATAAGCGAGCGGCTAAGGACTCCGCCAAATGATATGCGTCTTGTTTGTCATCCACACCAGCGTACGTTTCAGACACCTCCTTCAGCTGTTGCTCTAGCATGTGCAACAATGGGATAGCTTGGCCCATAGTACAGTCCTCCCTGCTGACTTCACGTGTGAAGATCTCAAAAGGAAGTAGCATCTCAGTCAGGCATTTAATGAGGTCCCATTGACCCATCTCAACGGTCATGCCTCTCACAGTAGATTCCCCTAATCTTTGCATGACATAAGCATTGAGTGGTATGTACAGGTCAAACAGACGATCAACCATGTAATAAGTTGAGTTCCAACGTGTTGGCACCTCCTAGATGAGTGCTTTGACTGGCATTTTATGCTCACGTTGAATGACCCTCAGCTGCTTCCGGGCTTTAAAAGAATGGCTGAAATGTGTGCATATTCTTCTGCAGGTGGCCAGTAAGTTGCTGACTTTGGATTCATTTTTCAAAAAGTCTTGAACAACAATGTTAATGCAGTGTGCCAAACACGGGACCCTGAAATAGCCACCATCGCCCATGGCCTTAACTACATTACTGCCATTGTCTGTGGCAACAAAACCAATCTTAAGCCCTCTTGGGCGCAGCCACTCAAAGACCTTGGTGTTAAACTCTTCCAAAATGTTTGCAGCAGTATGAGATTTCTCCATGGCAAACATGGCTACAGTTGCATGTTTGCGAGTGGCATGAAAAAACTCAGCAGTGTCAACACCAGCAGATATATGTTCTCTAACCCCCGCAAAAGAGATCCAGTGTGCAGTGATGCACATGTAATCTGTGGCTTGGCAACTGGTCCACATGTCTGTTGTCAGGTGGATACTGTGAACAGCACTCTGCTTCAAGGCTTTTCTAAGCAATTCCAGCACGTCGTGATGTAGTGCTGGAACAGCAACTCTGGCAAAATAGTAGCGGCTGGGAACATGCCATTTTGGGCAGATGATTGTCACAAATTCCAGAAAACCCACCCCTTCAACAAAATAAAAAGGGAGAAGGTCCAGTGCTAACATTTTAGCCAGCTTTGCATTGTGCAAACGTGCTATTTGGTGGTTGCGTTCGTACTGCCCCTCCCCCCGAACATGCTGATAATGGTAGGCTGCATGGTTTTCCTTTCTCTTAGGCTCAACAACGCACTTTTTTTCATTGCGGTACTCCTTGGTGTCTCAGGCTGACTCATTGGGGTCGATTCCGATTCGGGCCGGAAATTTCTCCGACCGAGCCGGACCCGGAGAGATTTCCGACCGAATCGGACCCGTGCAGTCCGACCGAACGAGTACGATGCGTCCGTATGTTATCGGACTCGAGTCGGTCGGACTCCCATTGATGTCTATGGGAGCCGGTCGTACAACGCGTACGCGGGCTCCCATTGACTCAATGGGTGCGAGTCGGACAAGGGCGCCCCCTACAGCGGGTACGCGGCGAAGCGATTCGCGCCGTACACGCACAGGTAGGGGGGACCCATGGGTCCCCCCTGTGTGCGACTCGCGCGGCTACGCATACAGGGGGGTCCGACACGGACCCCCAAAGTACGGCTCCGACAGCTCTTTCGAGCCGGAGTGCGCGGCTCGGTCGGACTGCTCGCGGCGCGCATCGTACTTACCCGGCCGGGAAACGTCTCCATTGCGCGGTGCGAGTCGAGTCCGAGCGAGTCGGTCGGAGCGGTTCGAGCCGGGAGCGAGTCGGTCGGAGCGGTCGGGACGCCCGGACGAGTCGGTCGGCGATTTCGCATCGTACTCGCTCGGCCGGACCCGCGTACGGTTCGGTCGGGAAACAGGGCTCCGAATCGGATCCGGTAAAGCCGAATCCGATTCGGAGCCCTACCGGCCGAGATCGGAATCGGCCCCATTGTCTTGTGCCACTGAGATGTTGCTGAAGATGTGGGCGACGTTAACACTACCAGAGAGAATGTCTCCCTGTCCTTCCTCTTCCACCGTGATCGGATCTTCTACTCCTTTATCCCCACCAACACCAATGGTTGCAGTTTTTATGCCGCGAAGGTGGTCCTCCCAGCTGATCACGTGGTGTTTTTTCAGATGGGTCATTTGTAAGGGTGGGCGGAATTTGCATAGTCGCGTTACGCAAATCTCAGCGAAATTGCTAAAAAATTCCGCGAGCACGCGGAAATTCCGCGAAATCGCGGAATTGCTGGTCCCGTCCGTTCGCGATGTGTTTTTGCGTGCTCGCGGGGAAATATATCGCTAACTTGCCCATGCGGTCGCTAACGGGCGCGGCCATCTTGTTTTCACTTGTCCCGCCCGCTCGCGATGGTATTTCCTGTTCCGGGTCGCGTATTGCATGCTCCCGCCCGCTCGCGATGCTTATTTCCAGTTCCGGGTCGCGTATTGCATGCTCCCGCCCGTTCGCGATAAGGGTTTCCTGTTCGGGAACGCGCATTACGTGTTCGCGACGCTTTTTGCGTGCTCGGGGGGGAAATATCGCGCGAACTTGCCCATGCGGTCGCAATGGGCGCGGCCATCTTGTTTTTCACTCTATTGCTATGGTTCTGGGCCTGCTTTTCAATCCTCCCTCTATCTTTTCAATCCTTTGTTTCTGTAAACTTTTTTTGGGTCTTTTTTATTTATTATCTATCTCTCTATTTTCCTGATTCTATATTTTGAGTTTTTTTCTACTTTTTGTGTGTTTTTAACTACTTTTTCACACTTTTTCTATTACCTGCTTTTTCATTTCTTTTACTTACTTTTTTTAATTCCTACCTTTTCTTTTCCGTCCCCCGCCTACCCAGAACCATGGCAAAGGGCCACAGCCACAGGGCTCAAAGTCGGAGCCAGAGCCGCGACTGCCTTCCTTGCGGAAGGTGGCGCCAAAGAGGGCTGCAGGCACGGGCCTTATTCAATGAGGCGGAGGTGGCCGCACTGGTTTTTTTTGTTCAGCGCCACCTCCCCTTAACCCTGGCAGCAGGCGGCAGGCCTGGGTCCGGGTACGGGCTCCGGGAGCGTCGGCAGCGGTGGGGCAAGGTGCGTCGGGCAGTGTTTCGCTGCTCTGGTGTCCGGCGCACCAATAATCAGCTGACGCACCGGTGGTCCGATATTCTGGACCGGGAGCAGGACCTGCTGGACCTGCTAGGAGTGGAGGTCCCGGGGCTTGGTGAGTAGCTATTTAATATTACTACTTTGTGTTCTTCTGCTCTGTGTTATATATTGCGAATATTTTTTTTTCCGACCAGCAAGAATGCTGCTGCTTACATTGCAGGTAAATTACGTTTAAAAATCTGTGATTGTTATGACACAGGCGCTCGGCGCTACTAATCTTACTTGTTTGCAACTTTGCGCTCGCTTGGCCTGATGACTATGTAAGAGTTTACTTTAGAGAACTTAAGTGACGTAATGCTAGAGAGAGTAGTCCTTCCTTTGTCCTCCTGCCACTAAGAAGGGATAGTGGTGGATTGATAGGTTTAGTTACTTATTAGTTGGTAATTTGTAAGTGGTGTGCGTGACGCATCCTCTGTCACGTCACGTGCTGCTGAGTGCTGCTTACCCCAGTCCTTAGCAGAACCTTTTGTAGTTTGTTTACTGAGTGTTAATAGGCTTATATCATCACTAGCAGAACATCAGCAGCAACCAGCCAACAATTTGGTGTATGCAAAAATGTATGCATGTGTCCTCCATCTATGCATTTTTGAGGACTAAAATAAATGGAAATGCAGACTTACTGAACAATTGGCCCGTCTGGATTGGAATAGGTGGGCTAGGTCAGGTGGTAGTTAGGCTTGCTAGACGGTCCGTGAATCTCGCAATACTACCAGTCGATCAGATAGGTCAATTTTATTGCAATTGTTGTTACCAAAAATGTTTTTGGTGCGTATTTTAAAATATTTTATTTATTTCACACCAAACTTTAATTTTTGTCTCTTTCTTTATGAAATCTTACATGATCAGCAGCACCCAGGGGCAAGAAGACGGGGTCGCAGGCGGTGGGCCAAGAAGATCTACAAGATGCCTCCCAGGGACAGGACCGCTCCTCTATCGAGGGCTCTGCTGCTGGCCCCAGTAAGTCCTCCAGTGGTTAATATTAATAATTATATTTCCCAAACTTTTCCTGCACCTTATTTTTTCCGAACTATTATTTCGGTATCCTAATTCGAATTTTTACAAATTCTTCTTTGCTCTATACTATCTGTTTCTAAATTCTTGTTATCCCTGCCTCTAACTGCGTCTGCTATGACTCTCTGTACTACTACTATTAGTCTGTCTGTAGCTAAGCTTGCCCAGTTGCCCACTCTTTATTTAAAATATTTTAAATAAAACTCATATTCACCAATAGCTATAGCCATTGAGTCCAGTCCTTTGGGTTGTCCTCTTCTACTACTTCTAGTCTTCTTATTCTTGAGGCTTTTCGACAATTCCCACCAAGAAAATGCCCAACCACATTTTAGAATTTTAGATAGGATAGGACATACTACTACTGTTGTAGGGATTCTGCACATACAGAACTTTGCACAAGAAAATAGGACGTTGGTGATGGGAGGTTGGACCTTCCTCACACCTCAATCAGAAGCCACCACAATCCCCTGACCGACTAGTTATAGTGTCTCATTACTCCGAAACGCCCCCCCCCCAAAATACCCAATGAGTAGACAACCCAGACAACATAACACTCCCAACCTCTGTCGCGGAAGCAATGCACACCCTTTTGCTCACTCTCTCGTGTAAGTCCACACCAAATACCACCGAGTCTATGTAAGTTCAAAAGGTTTAATTTTATTTCCAACTGACAAGCTCTGTACGTTGTATAATGCAGCAGCAACAGCAAAATGCATAAGATTAAAACAATAAACATTGTTACACTTAGTTAGACTTACAAGTTACTTACAACTACAAGTCCATAGAAGCCAAAAGGCGAGATCCTGATAACTGAACAGTGGTGGAAGAACCACCCTCCCCTTGGTAGGAATCTAGTTTATATAAAATTATAAATGGAGATGTGAGAATTCTGGGGAGCCCTCACCTTAGAAGAACCTAGTACTGGTTACATCATAAGCTCTGCAAAGCTCTGGTTCTTCGTATAAGGGAATCTTCCGTCTGTAATGAGAAAAATGGTGCGCGTTAGTATAGTGCAAGCATTTCTCAGTCGTGCCAAAAAGTGCTGTTTTTTTATGGATAAGCAATATGGACTAACACCAGAACTCCATAACAAAGTCGCTTGTTTTTCGACCTTGTACGCAGCGCTCAGACAGTAGCAGTATGAGCTCATGTGGGCTCAAAGGCGTCTTTCACAACAAGCTGCGAGGTAACTTGCGCAAAAATAAAAGACAGAGCTAAAATGGTTGCATGGCTCGGGGTAACTTAGCAAAGACTAGAATGACCCTATGGACCATATAACACTACTAGTGTCTACTCTACTACCTGATTTATACTAGTGATGTATGTTGTATATGTATTATGTATGTATTAACTTTTTTTTCATTCTTGCTAGTGAAAAATAGGGGGAGGTGTATATGGCATCTGAAAAATGTGTAATGTTTTTTCTAGGCGTACTACCGACCACCAGTACCGGGGCCAGCGGCGAAGGTGACGCGGCCGCTGAGGGTGCAGGCGATGCAGCAGTTGGAGGAGCTGCAGGGGGTGAGCCAGCAGCAGTGGCGGGCGGTGGTAAGTTATATTCCTAATCCTTACTTATTGACATTACACTCGCTGCAAGGGTGTAATGTATACTGTACTGTTGAGACTTAAGTAAGAAGTTGTTGTGAACGGTTGAAGAAGAGGACACCCTTTACTTAGCATTAGCAATAGCATTAGCGACGGGAGTGTACTGAGAGTAACCAATGGCCTCTTCTATCGGACTTCAACTCAGCTGTGAAATTTTTATGGAGAAGACTAAAAGTCTGATCAGATGACCTTGATGGATGGGTTGAACGAAAAGGGAAAGAAGGGTGGAAGGAGGAAGGACGGGCGAGATTTTATATTTATGACTGGCAGAGAAGGATACGTGGGATGCATGCATAGGTGTGTGATATGAATCAGATGCATGGGTGGTGGAATGCCTGAAACTCCCACAAATGTTCGAGGCCGAGGTAGTGGGAGGATAGATACATACCACAAATGTTACGTACTGTGCTTGCTAGTGCTACTGTGCCACTATGTGTAGAATGAATTTGTCTGACTGCTTTGCTAAGAGTATATTTTACAATAGTCTTGTTTTTTCTTCTTGATATAGCTACTCCTTCCAAAGGTAAAGTCGACAGGAAGGAGTTGGCAGCCAAGGCCCGGCGCCGGAAGCTTGAGGCCATACAGGCCGAATACCAGCGGCTGGTTCTTCTAGAGGAGGAGGAGTAGGAGGCAGTGGCAGCAGCTGCAGCCTCCTCCAATGCACCGGGCCCCAGACACCCCCCTACAGTGTTACGGCGCCACCGCCTGGCAGCAGCCCGCCGCCACACAGCAAGAAGCACTGCTGCCCGCCCCCCCTGTGGATGCAACTGCCGCGCGCTGAAGCACCGCGTGGCCCGCCTAGAGGAGCGCATCCGTGTCCTGGAGAGGCGAGCCCGCTGAGACCCCGTTTATTTATTGCCCCTTTTTTATAGCTTATTTTGGTGGGTGGGAATCGGGCGTTGGGTTTTGGACTTTTGGACATTTGTTGGACTTTTTCGTTCCGGGACATGAACATTGGTTGGGGTTAGGGAGAGGGGTGGGTCAGGTGTTGTGGGATTTTTTTTACATAGTTTATTTTTGTTAGGGTATTAAATTACATATTTAGACTTTATATACGATGTGGTTAATGTTTTGTGGGTGGGGTTACTGTTTTACGTCACACGGTTTCCTTGCTGGTGCAGTGCCACAGCCAGTGTTTGATTTAAATAATTGGCTGAGTTACTAAGACACAAACAGACAGATGCGGTACCCCTCACTGAGGGACTTGTCCTACTAGTACTGTCAGTCTCTCCTCCTAATCTATGCATTCTGCAACTGGACTCAAAGGGGTGTGTGAAATAGAATTAATGAAAAAAATTCCGTTATTAATTATGCCTCCCCCAAACTTCTTCTCTTACCTGTGCTTGATGTTTAACTTGGGCATGGCGATGGCTGCATGGTGATGATGGTTTTCTTTCCCAACATGCCATGGTTGTGGTGGTAGTAGTAGTAGACCCTGGCAGTAGCACTTGCAAATAAAAGAAAATGAGACAGTCAGTCGCCTGAGAGAGACTGTGGGAGGAGTAGTAGAACGAAGTACAGTACGGAACTTACTGCCAAACAATAATATGCCAAAATACAAGGAAACATAATGGTTGCGGGGATAGCCTAGTACATAGAGTTACAAACTCTAGCTGTGTCGAGTCACTCGACTAGGCCTACAGTACACCGTGACTCGACACAAGCGTAACCGTTAGTGCTGTTTCGGAGGATGACAACAAATCCAATCTATGCCGGCAATTAATGCTGATGGATTAGGTTCCTTTGGTTAAAAAAAAAAAAATCGCAAATATACTGCTCATAGGAGGGTGGGCAAGCAGAAGAAGATCCGCGCCCTGCCTTGAAAATGCATTTTTGTTGCTTTAGCCACATCCGCCCCAGCAAGCGTGTGATAAATTATTGGTGTACATTTAATTTAGTCACACCTCAATAAGTCACACAGCCCGGGGGAAGAGGGTTAGGGTTTGATGAATGGTTGGGAAGGGGGTTTTGGGAAAGGTTTGACAAAGAAAAACAGTACGCATGGACAACAACAAAACACAATCTTGGCAGACAACCATATCCATAAATCAGTTAAGGGAGAAAAAGGAAATGCATGCATGATGATGATAACTTGATGGTTAATGATAGTACTTACTAACTACTACTACTAGACAATTAGACAGTACAGGGCAGCAGTATATTATGCAATTTGCCTTGCCTGTCTGCCCTCAGAGAGACCCAAATTACATACAGTTTCTGTTCTGTTGTACCGGCCCGGGCTTAAAGATAGCAAAGAAAAGTCAAAAATTGCTGTAGGGATGAATTGAATTATAAGCAGAGAGCAAACATAACAACAACAACACACAGTAGTAATGATTGAAGACAAAAAATGAATCAAATTTAAAAGATGATGAAAGTTGATACTGTTACTGTATGTTATCCTGGTCAAAATGGGGAGTTGCATCTCGGCATTCGTCTTGGTCCTCCCTTCCATGGACGCTCCGGCCATCAATCTTGGGTGACGCCACTGCCTGCCTGGCAGATGTAGATTCATTGGTAAGGTAAGTGAGAGTTGTTTTTCCCAGTGTAGCACAGGGTAAGGGCCGGCCTGTAATTGCAGATGGGAAAACAAAAGGGATATTGAAAAATCAAGTAGAAAAAAAATGCCTAAATTACGGTGGAGTGCAACAAGAACACTTTCAGAGGCGGCATGGATTTGGATACATCATGTCTACTCTAGTCTGTTTCCAGCATTAACCTCCAACAACAACAGGACAGAGCAGGCCCACGGCACCCGTGACACATCCTCCATTTAGCGTACCTTTTTTGACAGAGGCAGACAAAGCAGATATACAGCAACATAGCATTTTACAAATTAAGTGACTAAATCAATGCCCCGCTGTCAGTCATACCACCACACTCGACTCCACCACCACACAGACATGTAGGTCTGCAGTGGTTGTTGTTGACTTGGTTACCTTGTAATGCACTCATGAAACGCACTGAGTTATTCCATCAATCATCTCGGATCGTACTGAGTGACTGGAGTGCGAAGAGATAATGTCACTGTGGTCATCATCATGGTGTGTTGTCCAACTCAGTGTGCAGTAGTGTACAGATTGAGTCCACTTTCCATATTCAAAATGCAATGGATCGGCCTGCAGTAGAAGTAGAAAATTGTTATTGAAAAACAAGAATGGAAACAAACATTGCATTGAGTTACTTTTAGTGTGTAGATTAGATAATAGTACAAAATGAATTACCTTCATGCACTACAAACAACAACAATACAAATCACTCAGTCAGCGTCCAATGCATGTCATCATTCATTACCTGTTCCTTCTCATCTTCAGTTAATGGGCAGTCTGTATCGGCTCGGAAAGGAGGATAGCTGTAGTAGTCATCATTATGTTCCACTTCTTTTGGAGAGACTCAACGAGGCAAGATTTTAGTTTTTCTTCGATTATGCTACATCCAATCATCATCTGGCTTGAGGGCAATAGATTTAGGTCGATTCAGGAGGATGGAGGAGCAGGACTCGGAGGAGTGGACTGAAATGCAGAGAGCTGAAACTCATATAAGGCAATAAAATACGAAGACGGTGGTGATGGATTTGTTGTGATTTGAAGTTTCCAAACAGAAAGACAGACACACAAATAGAAGTAAATAAGGGAGAACCACAGTAAGAAGTGGAAGCCTAGTTATCAGGGAAGTATAGCTCGTCCTCAAACTCTGGAGGTTCAACTAGAAGTAGGTAATCAGCATCCAACACGCTACTTCCGTCACCTGAGCCGCTGTCCTCATCTTCCTGCGTTCATTCATGTATTGTGTAATTCGGTGGTATAAATTGCTGATTCATTTTGATCATGGTTAACCTCTCCACGTTTTTGGGTGAGAGACTGGTCCTTTTCACTGTTACAATGGAACCAGCAGCACTGAAAACACGTTCAGAAGAGACACTTGCGATAGGGCAAGCCAGATAGTTTATCGCCAGCCTGCTGAGCACTGGCCATTGGCCCCTTTTGCCATACCAATACCGCAATGGGTTTTGATCAATGTAGACCTCTGTTGGGTCATCCAGGTAGGCCTGGACCATTCGGTCAATGTTCAGGGGTGCTAAACTTAGTGCGACCTCTTTTGTCTTTGCATTAGCACTGGACCTAGCAAGTCCTTGCTGTAAATACCAATCCTGTGCCGTTTGTACTGGGGCTGATGATCCGGTTCTTGCTGTTGTCGATAGTGTTGGTGACAGCTGTGAACCAAATGCACTGCCCACATGCTCTGAAGTTGAACTTGACGCAGGATGCCCTGCTGCAGTACTTGACGTGGGTTTGAGGCCTTTAATTACCAGCTGTTCATTTTCCAATGTACTGGCTGCCTCAGCTATCCAAGTTTTGTACCGGGCAACATCCACTTCTGAAAAAGGGAGTAATGTCTTACTGTGCAGTGCCGATTTGTACTGTGGATCCAGAATTGTGGCACAAATGTAATGTTGTTGTGACAGAATCTTATTTTGCACCCTTGCATTTTCACTTAAGCGACATGATAAGCTCTCCACCAACTCATATGCTTCTTTTTTTCCTCCACACCTATGTACGCTTCACACACCCCCTTCAGCTGTTGCTCTAGCATGTGCAACAATGGGATAGCTTGGCCCATAGTACAGTCCTCCTTGCTGACTTCACGTGTGAAGACCTCGAAAGGAAGAAGCATCTCTGTAAGAGATTTAACTAGGCACCATTGGTCCATCTGAAGGGTCATGCCTTTCACAGTAGCATCCGCCCTTCGCATGACATATTCATTGATTGGTCTGTACTGCTCAAACAGACGGTCAAGCATGTAATACGTTGAGTTCCAATGTGTTGCCACCTCCTGGATCAGTGCTTTGACTGGCATTCTATAGTCACGTTGAATGATCCTCAGCTGCTTCCGGGCTTTAAAAGAATGGCTGAAATGCGCGCATATTCTGCGGCAGGTGGTCAGTAAGTTGCTGACTATGGGTTCTTTTTTCAGAAAGTCTTGAACTATAATGTTAATGCAGTGCGCCAAACACGGGACCCTGAAATACTCACCAAGCGTCATGGCCTTAAGTATATTACTGCCATTATCCGTGGCAACAAAACCAATGTGAAGCCCTCTGGGGCGCAGCCATTCAAAGACCTTGTTGTTAAACTCTTCCAAAATGTTTTCAGCAGTATGAGATTTCTCCATGGCGAACATGGCTACAGTTGCATGTTTCCGAGAAGTATTAAAAATTGCAGCTGTGTTATGTTATGTTATGTTAGCAGAAACTTCTAAAGCGCACGGTCACCAAAAAGGTTTCATGGCGCTAATCTTGGACAGTATTGCGGCACACTAGACTATGCGTAAGCTTGCTCAAACAACCAGGTCTTAAGCACCTTTCTAAACTCCAGCAGGTTGTCGCACTTCCTGATTGCCAGAGGTAAGGAATTCCAGAATTTAGGGGCAAGGTAGGAGAACCTACATCCCCTGACGTTTAAGTTTAATGGCAGGGGTAGTCAGTAAATGAGAATGGGCTGACCGTAGGTTACGAAGTGGGACATACTTCGCAATCATACTGCTGACAAATTTGGGGCTCCTACAATGCAATGCCTTGAAAATTAAGCACCCTGTCTTAAAAGCTGCACGTTGTGCGACAGGTAGCCAGTGGAGTTTAGATAACCATGGTCTGACGGATTGCCATTTAGGTTGTTTATAAATTAGTCTCGCAGCCTGGTTCTGTACCAATTGTAGGCATTTAAGTAGGAACAGAGGCAGGCCCAGATAGATGGAATTTGAAAAATCAAGGCGCGAGAGAACCAGAGCTATCACCACCTGAGTCAGGGCTGAATGAGTCAGCAAGTAGGCAATCCTCCTAATCTTTCGCAATTGGAAAAAGCAGGAGGAAACCACTGCCCCCACTTGTCCTCTAAGCGAGAGGTCTGCATTTATAGTGACACCCAAGCTTTTCACAAAAAGAGAGGGAGTAGGGGGATTTCCCAATTCTGTCGGCCAATAGTGAGGGCCCCAAGAGATCTCACTCTTCCCAGGCAGCACTAATTCCGTCTTGCCCGGGTTGAGTTTGAGATGGTTAAGATCCATCCAATGCTGAATATGAAGCATAGTAGCTTGGAATTCAAGGACGGAATCAGGAGAATCCAAGGTAAAAACAAGCTGGAGATCATCAGCATAATTAAAAGAAGTTATCTTTCTATTCTTCAATGAGTGGATCAAGGGCATAAGGTAAAGATTAAATAAGTGGGGGGATAGGGATGAGCCCTGTGGCACCCCGCATGTAGTAGCGAGCTTAGAGGCAGTAAATGGACCAAGTCGCACTGCTTGGGCTCTGCCTTCAAGGAAGGACCCTATCCAGTTGTAAGCGGTGCCCTGTATACCGGCCTGCCCGACACGGTCCATCAAAATTTTATGATCGACCGTGTCGAACGTGGCCGACAAATCCAGGAGCACCAGGGCCTGGGGAATGCCCTTGTCCGCATTAGCTCTCAGAGTATCCAGTACTGCAAGAATTACAGACTCAGTTGAGTGGGCAGGTCGAAAGCCGGCTTGTTGTGGCTCTAGATGATCTGACTGTTCGATGAAGTTAGAAAGGCACTTGGCCACATGAGCCTCTAAAATCTTGGCCAAGAAGGGAAGGAGAGAGATGGGACGATAATTCGAAGGATTGAGGGGGTCAGCCCCAGGTTTTTTTAAAAGCGGGACCACAATAGCATTCTTGAAAGCACTAGGGACCTTGCCCTGTGCAAGAGACTCGTTAAGAAACGAAAGCACGCTGTGAGATAGGGCAGAAAAGGCGTCCCTCAAAACATGGGGTGGGCAACAATTGGTGGGAGACCCCGATTTTACACGGGTCATTAAATCTAATAGGGTCTGAGGACAAATGCCTGGAAAATGAGCCATAGTGGCTGAATTAGTTGGCAAATTGTCCAAATGTTCTGTACTAACAGCAGTGGGAATACTAGCTTTGATTATAGAAATTTTGTCCAGGAAATACTTATTCAGAGAGTTACATAGCTCTTGGGTAGGCATCTGACTGGGGAGTATTCTCTCAGCATTACAAAGGTCATTAACTATCGTAAATATTTCCTTCGGTTTATTCTGGGCATTTAATATTCTAGCTGAGAAATAAGCCGCTTTGATTTCCAGTATGGCTTTTTTATACTCTTTACGAGCTAACAGAAACTGTTGTTTATCTTCCATGGAGTATCGTAACCTCCATTTTCTCTCCTTTTGACGAAGCTCAAGTTTTTGTGTTTTAAGCTCGGTGGTAAACCATTTATGTGCATCTGAATGGCGAGCACGAGAAAATTTAGTAAGTGGAGCACAAGGTGTCAACAGCACCTACTTCAGATAGCTTGTCTCTAACCCCCACAAAAGAGACCCAGTGTGCAGTGATGCACATGTAATCAGTGGCTTGGCAACTGGTCCACATGTCTGTTGTCAGGTGGATTTTGTGAACAGCACTCTGCTGCAAAGCTTGTCCAACCAATTCCAGCACATCGTGATGTGGTGCTGGAACAGCAACTCGGGCGAAATAGGACCGGCTGGGAACCTTCCATTTAGGGCAGATGGCTGACACAAATTCAAGGAAACCCACCCCTTCCACAAATGAAAAAGGGAGAAGGTCCAGCACTAACATTTTAGCCAGCTTCGCATTGTACAACCGTGCCGTTGGGTGGTTGCGTTGGTACTGCCCCTCCGACCTAAGCATGCTGTCAATGGTAGGCTGGAATATTTTCCTTTGTGGTGCACCTTTCTTCTTGAACCCAGCTAGGCTCGACGACGCTGCACTTTTGCTCATTGCAGTGCCCGGTTGCCTTGGTGTCTCTTGTTGACTCTTACTACTGTGTCACTCAGATGTTGCTGAGGATGTGGGCGTTACCAGTACACTGCTGGGGGTAGGCCTAGAAATGTCTCCCTCTTGTTGACCTTCCACCGCGATCATATCTTCCCCTACTTCTTCATCCCCAACAACAGCAATGGGTCCAGTTTTACTTTTTTCTAAGTGAAGTAGGTGAGCCTCCCACTTGATAGTGTGGTGTTTTTTGAGATGACTTGTTTGTCCTCCGGTACCATAGTTTGTACCAAGCTTACCCCGCCTAACAGCCTGCAGACAAATTGAGCATATAGCAATGTTCTCCTCCTTACTGCTAACCGAAAAGAAGTCCCAAACTGGGGAGGAGAACTTTCTGGAGCTGCTGGAGGTGCCACTTTCAATACCAGATGAAATGGAGGGTGTGCATGGAATTTGACTCTGTGCACTTACATTACCACCACCTACTGAGGTGGTGGTTGAGCTTGATGTAGGTCCCTGCCGGGCCTTTGCAAAGGCAAATATGGAAGCTGGAGGTCGTGTTGGCGTTACCTGTGTTGGTGGTATCCGTGCTACATCCCTCGCAGCGATTTGGGATAGTCTAATAATGTTGGTCTCCATCTCCGCAGGCCCAGGAGTGGTGTTCGTGATGACTGGCTCTTCATCATCATCACCCCCCTCGTCTACATCTACCTCCATAACTGTAAGGCTTTCTGGAACCTTCCTTTTCACTAGCCTTGTCTTGTGGCGTGCATCACTCTCAGGCTGAGCTGGTGGCTTCCAAGTGGCATCTAGATCATCAGAAGCGGGACTTGAAGAAGAAGTTGATGGACTAACCCTCCTTTTCCTTGCTGGGGGTATGGAAGACAATGGATCTTCTGGAACAGTGGCTTGCTCCTCTTCGTCTGCAAAAAGCTCGATTTCCTGAACTGCCCCTACTTCAGGTGGAACAACTACTATTGTGGGCTGTGGTTCCGGCTGTGGTTCCGGCTGCGGCTGTGGTTGCGGCTGTGGTTCCAGCTGTGGTTGCGGTTCCAGCTGCGGTTCCGGCTGAGGCTGGGGTTGCGGCTGGGGTTGCGACTGGGGTTGCCCACTTATCTGCTGAGTTTGCGCCTGCGAGTGCGTGGATTGGGTACTACTTTGCGATAATGACATTTCAACATCACTGGTCGTTAGTAGACTGGCTACCTCTGCCACAGTCATGGGCTTGGGCCTAGGTTGCTGGGGTGGGCCCACTGATGCAGAGGTGCTGCTCCCAGCTTGGTCCCCGCTGGACACCGCTGCTGCAGGCGTAAGTTTTTTTACCAAAAACACATCGGCCGGCACACCAGTCTTGGCAAGTGCCACTTCCTTCTTCTGTCCCTTCTTCTCACTGGCAACTTTCTTGGTACTGGAGGACCTGGTACCTTTCTTTGGGGCCATCTTCTTCAGATGTCAGCAGGACGCAGGTGCACAAGTTGCAGAGATGTCTGTGGTCACACGTGGACGTGACGCGCAGCAGGACTTCTGCCTGGCAGTACAACGGGTGATGATGATGATGATGACACCTCCTCCTTTGTCTTTTTGTGCACCTAAAAGCAAAGAAGCCAGGAGAAGAACATCAGTGAAATGTTGCATTTGTTGTTGTGGTTCAATTACTAGTAGTACAAACAAACAAATAAAAGATATAAATTAGTGTAGCCATTTGTGAGACTGTCAACAAGGGCTTTCATGGTATACTGGGTACACTGTCAGGAAGGATAGGAAAGAAGAGGAACAACAACCAAAATACAAATGTAATAGAAGTGGACCCTGTTTGGCATTACATTATTTGCTCATCACATCATTCACGGAGCTGCAGCTGGCAAAGGGGATGGATGCAAGCAGTAAGCCAAGAGGAAAACCATGCAGGCCTAAATGGCAAAAGCAGCACACTTATAACTCCCACCAGAAATGGCCACCAGCCACATGGACACTCACAAATCACAAGCAACAAGCATGAGGCCTGGAAAACAATGTACTGAAAACAGGCCTACGATAGCCAGGCAAAGGCTGCATGGTAAACCACACTGCTTTGCCTGTAATGCAATAAAATGCAAAAACGAAAATACACAGGGCTAAACAAGGCCTGCAACACACCACACATAACTAAGGCATGTATTTAACACACCCCAAAAAACTGAAATACACCCAAAAAATAAATCCACATTTTGCAATTCAATCCAATGCCATCCATGTGCCCTAAATGATGTTTAAATTCAACAGAACACACAAACAGTTGTTTCATGCACCCCTGACTACCTCTGGGCCCACTGGATGAAAGGCCTGTTGGCAGACTAGGCTACAAGCTTGCAGGCCTATGGATAAAAGCACACTACCGGGCTTCAAAATGGCCGCCAGCCTCATGGCCAGGCCCACAACAACAAGAAACTGAAGACAGACAATGCAGGCCTATGGCAAAAAGCACACTGCCTGGCTTCAAAATGGCCGCCAGCCTCATGGCCAGGCCCACAACAACAAGAAACTGAAGACAGACAATGCAGGCCTATGGCAAAAAGCACACTGCCTGGCTTCAAAATGGCCGCCAGCCTCATGGCCAGGCCCACAACAACAAGAAACTGAAGACAGACAATGCAGGCCTATGGCAAAAAGCACACTGCCTGGCTTCAAAATGGCCACCAGCCTCATGGCCAGGCCCACAACAACAAGAAACTGAAGACAGACAATGCAGGCCTATGGCAAAAAGCACACTGCCTGGCTTCAAAATGGCCACCAGCCTCATGGCCAGGCCCACAACAACAAGAAACTGAAGACAGACAATGCAGGCCTATGGCAAAAAGCACACTGCCTGGCTTCAAAATGGCCGCCAGCCTCATGGCCAGGCCCACAACAAGAAGCCTAGGCCACAAAGGGAAACACATGCAGGCCTTAGTATATGGCAAAAGCAGCACACTTGTAACTCCCACCAGAAATGGCTACCAGCCACATGGACACTCACAAATCACAAGCAACAAGCAGGAGGCCTGGAAAACAATGTACTGAAAACAGGCCTATAATAGCCAGGCAAAGGCTGCATGGTAAACCACCCTGCTTTTGCTTTGCCTGTAATGCAATAAAATGCAAAAATGAAAATACACAGGGCTAAACAAGGCCTGCAGCACACCACACACAACTAAGGCATGTATTTAACACACAGCCCAAAAAACTGAAATACACCCCAAAAAAACACATTTTCCAATTCAATCCAATGCCATCCATGCCCCCTAAATGATGTTTGAAATTAATAAATACATCACACAGCAATCCATGACCCATGACTAGCTCTGGACCTACTGGCTACCCACAACGATTTATTTTTAAAAATGATGAAAAGTACCAAAAATGAAGTTGCAGCAACTGCAATGCCCCAATCAAACAACACCATCTTACTTGTAAAATCTCAAATTCCAAAATCCTCAAATCCAATGATAATGATGCAGCAGACACAAAGAGTGATCCTTCCAGCTCAAATCCAAGTGAAAAATGAACAGGAGATGGACAAAGCACTGGGAGGAGCCTGCTGGACAGGAACAGGAAGTAGGAGACTCTGTGGCACTTCCTCCCTCTCCCCCCAAAAAAATTTGACCAAAAAGGACAGCCAAATATCAATCTGAGTTTTTTTTTTTTCATCCAAATCATCAATTTATAGAAGGTTTTATGCTGCTTGCGATGTTATTGTTCTCCAGATTGAAAATTTTGCGTGTTCGGGATCGTGAGCTGTACAAAAATATCACCGGATGTCCGATGGCGCGCCCGAATGACGTGTTCGCAGTCGCAATCTCTCTCGCGGTGCACGATGGCGCGGCGAATGACGTGTTCGCGATCGCACACTCTCGCGTTGTCCGATGGCGCGGCGAATGACGTGTTCGCGATCGCAAACTCTCGCAGGATAATGCGTCCGGCTACCGAAATCTCGTGGCGCACGCGAACGGATAGGAAAACCCGTCGGCGAACGCAGGAATCCCGGTAAGTCGCTATCGCACGCGCTAGAACGCATTTTTAAAGCGCAACAAGAAAATAATTCCGCTACGCCGCGGATCGCGGAATTGTTGGCAATTCCGCGTTCTCCGCGGAACGCGAAATTGCCTAAATTCCGCAAATTCCGCGAGCGGAGCGGAATTGGATGCCCAGGGTTAGTCATTTGGCCTCCGGTACCATAGTTTGTACCAAGCTTACTATGACTAACAGAGGTATTACAAATGGAGCATATAGCAGTGTTCTCCTCCTTTTCGCTAACCGTAAAGAAGTCCCAAACTGGGGAGCTTAACTTTTGCCTCCTGCCGGAGGTGCCACTTCCAATTCCGGATGAACTGGAGGGTGTGTGTTGAATTTGACTCTGTGCTGTACCACTACCTACTTCTACTGAGGTGGTGGTTGTGCTGGATGTAGGTCGCTGCCGGGCCTTTGCTAATGCAAATATGGAAGCTGTAGGTCGTGTTGGTGTTACCTGTGGAGGTATGCGTGCTACATCCCTCGCAGCGATTTTGGATAGGGTAATAATGTTGGTCTCCATCCCCTCGGGGCCGGGAGTGATGTTCGTGATGACTGGCTCATCATCATCATCATCCTGCTGTTCTACATCAACCTCCATAAGTGTAAGGCTTTCTGGAACCTTCCTTTTCCCTAGCTTGGTCTTGGGACGTGTCTCCCTCTCAGACTCAGTTTGTGGCTTCCAAGTGGCATCTAGATCATCAGAAGGGGGGCTTGGTGAAGAACTTGATGGACTACCCCTCCTTTTCCTTGCTGGAGATTTGGAAGACAATGGATCTTCTGAATGAGTGGCTTATTCTTCTACCTATGCATGAGGCTCAATTTCCTGAACTGCCCCTACTTCGGGAGGAACAACAACTACTATTGCGGGCGATGGTTGCGGCTGTTGTTGACCACTTATCTGCTGTGTTTCCTCCTGCGTTGATTGGGTACTACTTTGAGATAGGGATACGTTTATCTCAGGCTCAGCATCACTGCTTTCCACCATTAGGCTGGCTACCTCTTCCACACTCATGTGCTTGGGCCTGGGTTGGTGGGTTGGGCCCACTGATGCAGAGGTGCTGCCTCAAGCTTGCCCCCCGGACACCGCTGCTGCAGGCGTAATTTTTTTTTCTCCCAAAAAAGGTATTGGGCGGCACACCAGACTTAAGTGTCACTTCCTTCTTCTGTTCCTTCTTCTCAATAGCAACTTTCTTGGTACTGGAGGACCTGGTACCTGCTTTCTTTGGGCCTATCTTCTTCAGATGTCAGCAGCACTCAGTTGCAGAGATGTCTGGTCAGGTCACACGTCACGTTGTGTACAGCAGCAGGATGTCTCTCTGGCAGTGCAACGGGCAATGATGACACACCTCCTCCTCAGTCTTTGTGCACCTAAAAGCAAAAAAGCCAGAAGAACATCAGTCAAACGATAGCACAAATCAAACTAATATAATATAGAACTTAGTGTGTGGTTGCCTCAATTATTACATTTTAGAAACTCAGTGAACAACAACAGTGTAGCCATTATGAGACTTTGACAACAAGGCCAGGGCTTTCCTGGTGTACTGTGTAGTGTGTACACTCTGGAAGAATAAGAATAGCAAAGAACAAAAACTAAAATGTAGTGGAGCATGTTTGGCCTAAATTTGTGCATCATGTGGGATGTATGCAGCATCAGGGAGCTGCAGCTGGCAATGGGGATGGATTTGGAAGCAGTAAGACAAGAGGAACAATGGAAAGACACGCAGGCCTATGTGGCAAAAACAGCACACTACTAACTACCACCACAAAATGGCCCCCAGCAACATGGTGACTCACAGGCACAAGGCACGGCACACAATGAACTCAAGCAGGCCTATATATGGCCAGACAAAGGATGCCTGATAAAACACACACAGCTTTAATGCAAAAACTAAAATCCACATGGCTAAAAACAGTTTGGAAAGTTAGACAACCACTACAACAACACATACACACGCAAAAAAGGCATTTATTTAACACACCCAAAAAGTGAAATAGACCCCCCCAAAAAAACCCACATTTTGCAATTCAATCCAATGCCATTCATGGCCTAAATGATGTCAAAATTCCACAGACAACACATAAATAGTTTTTATGCACCCATGATGACTACCTCTGGGCCTACTGGCAGACTAGGCCGCAAGCTTGGAGGCCTATGGCAAAAGCACAGTGGCTGGTCCCACAAAATGGCCGCCACCACATGGCCAGGCCACCCAACAACTTCCTTCCTCTTGAAAAAAGATGTAAAAAAAAAAAAAAAAAGTGACTCCTTGCTCACAAAACTACATCTAAATGACAGCCTGAGGAGTTTTTTGTGCAAAATGAAATAAATCATCATTTTCGAGAAGGTTTTATGCTGCTCAAGAGATATTCTTCGCCAGATTGTAAATTCTGCGTGTTCGGCATCGCGATCGTCACAAAAAGTCGTTATTGCACGCGCGAAAACATATATTGAGCGCGTGAAGAAGATAAAAAGTGTAAGTCCGCATTGTCGCCCAGTGTGGAGTTGCCCAAAGTCTGCGAGCTGAACGCCCAGGGTTACCTACTGGCTGAAAAGGCCTATTTATTTAACACACACCCAAAAACTGAAATACCACCCCAAAACCCACATTTTGCAATTCAATCCAATGCCATCCATGGCCTAAATGATGTTACAATTCAACAGACAACACAGAAACAGTTTTTATGCACCCATGATGACTACCTCTGGGCCTACTGGCAGACTAGGCCGCAAGCTTGGAGGCCTATGGCAAAAGCACAGTGGCTGGTCCCACAAAATGGCCGCCACCACATGGCCAGGCCACCCACAACAAGCATAAGCCAAGGGGAACAAAGAAAAGACATGAAGGTCTATATGGAAAAAGCAGCACACTACTAAACTACCACCACAAAATGGCCCCAAGCCACGTGGTCACTCACAGTCACAACAGGCCATGGAAAACAATGAACTCAAGCAGGCCTATAATATGACCAGACAAAGGAGGCCTCCGAAACAACACAGCTTTAATACAAAAATGCAAAAACGAAAATCCACAGGGCTACGAAAGGTTGGAAAGTTACACAACAAGCACACACATCCAACAAAGGTATATATTACACCCAAAAAGTGAAATACACCCCAAAAACCACATTTACCAATTCAATCCAATGCCTTCCATGTATGCCCTACATGATGTTTAAATTCAACAGACACCACAGAAACATGCACCCATGGGTACCTCTGACTCTGGGCCTACTGGCTGAAATTCCAATCAAAGAAAAACAACTAGGCACCTACTGAAACTACAGGCCACAACAATTAATTTTAAAAACGATGAAAATCCCCAAAAAATGTAGGTACAAACAAGCCCCAATCAAACAAACAAGTACACCAATTCTCCAACTTACTTGTAAAATCTCAAATCCAAAAGTCCTCAAATTCAATCCAATGATATGATGCAGCAGACAGACACAAAAAGTGATCCTTCCAGCTCAAAATCCAAATAAAAGTGAACAGCACATGGACAAAGCACTGGGAGGAGCCTGCTGGACAGGAACACGAAGTTTGAGAATCAGGGGCACTTCCTTCCTCTTGGAAAAAAAAGTAAAAAAAGATAAAGGACTCCTTGCACAAAAAACTACAGCCAAATCACAATCTGAGGAGTTTTTTTGAGCAAAATCATCATTTTCGAGAAGGTTTTATGATGCTCGAGAGATATTCTTCGCCAGATTGTAGTTTCTTCGTGTTCGGGATCGCGATCTTACCAACACTGCCGCCGGAAGTCAGATCGCGCGTCCGAATGACGTGTTCGCGTTCGCACACTCTCGCAGGATCGTGCGGCCGGATTCCAAATCTCGTTGCGCCCGCGAACTGATAGAAAGTCGCGTCGGCAAACACAGAATCACGGTAGGTCGTTACCGCACGCGCGAGAATGTATATTGAGCGCGCGAAGAAGAAAAACAGCTACGCTACACCGCAAATTGCGTAGTGCAAACTCCGCGAGCGTAGCGTAGTTCACCGTCCAGGGTTAGTATTTTCTCTAAAAGGCCATGCCAAACAGAGGCTTGCATGTGACACCTCACCCCACGTCTATGTGTGCCATGTATCTCCACGGCAGTGCCAGAAGGTCACTGCTACAGCCATAGGGGAGTCCCTGCGGCTACACAAGCGTGGCATTGTCTTTTCTGCTGCTGTGTGAAATGCAGTACGTGGAAGGTAACAAGGGACCTGATGTCTTTTTAATATAGCTATGCCAGTGCTCATTTCCAGCATAAGCCACTTCCCCTTTGCGGAGGCTGTTTTTCAAGAACTAGACCTAGCACTCCTGTGACCAACCAAAAGGAGTATATATATTTTTTTTTAAACCCCACTGATATCAGGGTACAGACTGTCATGGAGTCCCATCATCTTATTTTATGGTAGTTAACCAAATTGTCTTCTTGCATCCTAAAGCATTTCACCTTACACACTGAGTCTTGTAATGTCTGCTCCCAAATACCAATGAGATTTAGCACCAAAAACTGGCAGAATAACATTGAGAAGATACCTGGTATATCTCCTATGTATTACAACAACAAAAAGGGCTGAATTTACTTTTACCATAATACATAAACCCCTGAAGAGTATTGGTAAAGCCTCAATGACTATTCTGGTATCTGGCTGTACTCTTATTCGCTCGAAGAGGACCATGAGATGGCATAGTTCAAACCCTTGGTATCCGTCCCGAAGCATTACACCCTGATGGAGCATGGGAAACAAAATATTTTTTGTACTTCTTGGAAGTTAATGACCCCATAACGATTAATGATACTAACCGTTTGAAACGCATCGACTAATCAACAAATGCACCTTTTATTAAACATTACACGTGGGCAACTTGCTGGCATTGCAAAATCTAATTTATTTACAAATATGAAGCAAAATAACATGAGTATTGTGATTTGAGTAGTAAATAGAGTAAATTGCATGATTTGTGTTGCGTAGTAAAATTGCACCGTGGCAAAGAATGCATGTGGTAAGTAAAATGGCTTTAAATGTCGCTTTTACTAGGTAGTACCTAACACGGGTCTTTAGAATAGCGGGTGGTAAACAGAAAGGCTTATTTTCCATGTTTAATTTCTGTTCTGTTTGCTCTTATATTAGTTTCGTTCGGGCCTGCTAGGCCATGCTTCGAAAATGGCCGCTGGAAAGGACGAGATCGCGTGCGCTGAATAAAATTGCCCCGCGCATGGACAGTGTGGATGCTCTAGTCAAGTGTATGTGGCCTGTGCCCGGAGTGAGAGATATCAAGGCCAATCTGACCTGCAACGAGGATCGTGCCAAGAGTTCAGCATATATGCATGGGAACGGATGAGAGAATCGAGCGACAGGGGATGAACTAATATGTGACCATCGGAGTTTGTTACAAATTACATTAACAAATTGAACTACCTTTGGACATCGTTGATCATGAGACTTAATATATGCGTTATTGTCCCCAAACCGGTTCGAACAAGGAGGGCGATGAGGTGACCATCACCACCCCTCCAATGGACCAATTAGCGTGATTTCTGCCCCTAAAGATTGCAACTTTAAGTGTAGCGAGTTAGAGAATAGGGTATAAGAGAGTCTGCTCTTACGTTGTGAAAAAGGTTTGCTTTCTTCTATCCTGAAGCTGCGAGAGACTCTGTCATTTTTGGACTTCAAACTTTGACTGGGGAAGGAACAAGACCGTTGCGGGAGTTGCCCGGGAGGAGATTGCGTCCGAGGAGGTTAGCGGGACAGTCAGTCAGTTTGGGAGTCCTATCCTGTGACCTGCGGTTCATCTTTCTTTCCTGGTGAACCATTCTTGTCATCGCCCTATGGCCAAGGGTAATGAATATTTACTGTCTTTATTCTTAATCTTTTACTTAAATGCTTACTGATATAATACATGTATTTACCTAATTTTGAAGTTTACTTATTTGCTTAAAGAATTTAGATAAAATTATATGCTAACTCTAAAATGAGTCTGTGGTTCTTTTAAATAAAGTTGTGATTTATAAAATGTTTTAGGTTCTAATTGTGATTGAGCTGGACTTATTCACCATCAACTGATTCTACTAGTTGGTCCATCGACCGAATAGCGGAGTACCTTGATGTTTAGAACCGACAGGATCCTAAGTTAATGTATATAATGTGTAGGTTATAATTCTGTCATTTTAATAAGGTACCCCGTTTGTCCAGCAGCTCATTTTCCTTAGCGTTTGATCCAGAAAATTGAATGAATGTATGTATGCTGTGTTATGGGCCCCACCGACATAGGTTTTATATGATTAAGGTTGAGTAGGTGTTTTTCTGGATTTAGTGTCATAAGGAAAAATTTATATTAGCCGCGCTGGATCAGATTTCTTGGTAGCAGAGTTATGGTTACTATAGTTTAGTTTGGTGATTATTGATTTTTTTTTTTTCATGCCTAACACTTTATGTTGACGTTATGTATAGTCAGAATTTTGAAGCTTCCGGGAAGTAGGAAGTGGACACTTGTGGCAAAAGAAGTCACATGGAATTGTGCATTGTCTAATTTCAAATTTGGTGATAACACAAGACTGTGTTATGTTAGGGAAATTTCATGTATGAATTGCATTTGAATGGAATAGCAACAGGTTTTCTTGTGAAACGTTGGCCTTAATTCTCAGGAGCAGTGTAGTCTCCACATGTGTTTTATCCCCAGAGAAACGGGTTTACCTCTTTCTTGAGAGAAGGGTAAGGTAGAGAGAAGTGCTACACTTATCGAACGAAACAGTATTCTTATAAACTATCTCTTTTGTTTAGAGAAACAGACAATGGTAATGTGTTTTACGTTGTAACTAATCGATTTAGTTGAAAAAGAAAAGTTAAGAAAAGTGCCGATAATTTTTGGAAAGGAGGGGTCAGTACAAGCAGGAGTAGAGCTGACGTCAACAAGAACAGCGCTGGTATTGGCCAGTTGTGGAAGAACGAAGAGTTTCCTGATTGATGCGTTAGTGTGAGACGTGCTGGAATAGGTTAGTGTGAGAGTGACGTAGAGCTTTCTGATTGGTGCGTTGGTGAGAGACGGGCTGGGATAGGTCAGAATAGCCGAGCGGTAGAAAGAACAGATTGGAGAAGGATTGTGTGAATTAGCTTCGGAAAAACAACAGTGAAATATGGCTTATTACAATGAACGTGATAGAGAGAAACCGTCATGGTTCGCGAAGTTTAAAACATTTTTTAAGAAAGATAAAAAGGTTGTGACTAGGGAAGGAGAAGTACTTCCTCCGCCGAAAACACCAGCATCTTATATGATGGTGAAATATGGCTATCATACTTGCATTTGGTTGGAAAATTTTGCGAAATATACCAAAGACAATGGAGTGTTGGCGTTTCCGGAAAATGGTTCGTTTAGCACAGCTGTACTTCGAAATTTGAGAGAAAAAATGATGAGACTTGAACCGAGACCTAGACCGACACAGTTTGAAGCCTTAGGTGAATGGGAAGATGAGATGTACGAAAGAGAAAGATACAGAGGTGCAAAGAATTATAATTTTATTCATGGTAGAGTATGGGGTGTGAGTCATGAAGACAGGATGAGACGATGGTGGTATGCTAATATGATGGATGGTATGTTTCCTACCAGAACAGTTGAAGAATTTACAGGGAAAATGTGTACGGAGAAAAAGAAGCATGCAGTACCAGAGAAATATGGGTATGGAGTTAGCGACACTGAGGATGAGTTGCTGGAGGTCATTTTAAATAAAAGACCCCCTCCATATCAATAGGATTATGTGGTGGTGACATTAAATGCACCGCCAATGAGAACTGTAATAAATCAAAGCCCTGAACAAATTTCTGAAATAAATAGTCTTTTTAATAGACCAGAAACACCACAGACTGTGAAACATGATAATGGTAATACAGCCGAACTAGCCAGAACCACAAGAGAGTTGACTGAAAGGATAAGAGAACTGAAAAAGAATATGGAAGCTGTGACTGTGCCAGTAACTATAGGACCAGTAATCCCAGTATTTGAAAATCAAAAGATAGGCGAACATTCCTTAATAATTCCATTAAATTCTAGTATGCAAAAAGTAAAAGAAGGAATAATTCCAGAAAATAGAGAGACAAAAGATTCTGTTGGTCCATTTAGGTCAAGTCCACCTGTAAATTTGACAATTAATGAGAGTCCGATAAATAAGACTCCTACGGGAGCCGAGTCAGCAACTGAAACCCCGGACAGAAGTGTAAACAGGGTAGAATTAATAAAAACCCCTGTGGGTCCGACTACAGAAGAATTAAATGATTGTGTGAGGAGCTTGCAGATAAGAGATGCCGAACCACAACCTTTGGATGTGGTCATATTAAAGATAGATATGGAGGAATTGATTCTAGGGACAATTGGTACAAATCGATTGAAGTCCTATCAAGATGATGAATTAATGTTTATGTGTAAAAGCATCACTTGGAGAGCTAGGAACTTGCATGAAAAATAGGAAGAAACAGCGAACGAACAAGGAGTAGATTTTGCAAAAATTAGGGGACTGCAGAAACCGTACAGGGTAGATTTTAGTGAAAAGGACATAGAAAATCTGAACACTTCAGGATGACTAACACAGATAAAAGAACTAATTATTTTATTGAGAAAATGGGGAGATGTGGACAAGTGGAGAAGTAGGTGGATAAGGAGAAAAGAGCGAACAACTGATAAAGCATCACTGGCTTTTCCAGTAAAAGAGAAAGAACCAATGGTAGTAGAATGTCCAATGAGAGAAATTCCAGGAGGAGGTTATGTACACGTCCCATGGTCCAGACAAGATATATTGTCATTTACAAATGATTTTCAAAGATTGAGAGAAAAGCCTGTAGAGTGGTAGAGACAGGTAGAAAGGTTTGTAAAGGTTTCAAAAGTATTGTGGGAAGATCTGGATGAATTGTTTGAGATTGTTGTTCCTGCGGATTTATGGACAGAGTGTAAAATTACAATTGACTGGCCAAAGGAAGAATATCCTAGAGATGCAAAAACAGGAGTCCCAAGTTCAGAAGTAATGAGAAAATATGAACAGGCAATTACATTCCTAAAAAATAAGATTCCATCAAAAGAAACGGACTGGGTAAAGATTGATAGAATAAAGAATCTGTACATGCTTATTATGAAAGGTTACTTTTGGCTTTTAAACAGTATAGTGGATACGAGAATTTGAGTGAAAAGGACATGAGTCATTTTGTGTATCGATTTGTGTATGGTTTGAGACCGGAGATAAGTGAAATGATTAAGCAGCATATGTTATGTTGGCAGACTAGCACAGTTGATGAGGTACTACGGTATGCAAAATATTGCAGTGACGATATTGAGTGCAGACAGCGTAAACTCAAGGAAAAGGCAATGTGGGCACAATTAAAGGTTGCAGAAAAGCAAGAAGCTCAGATGAATAATCAGTCTAGTGACGCAGGACAGACCAAGTCCAAACCGAATATTGGTAAGGGAAAGGGTCAGATGAGTATAGAAGAAGCTAAAAAGAAATGGCCATGTCATAATTGCGGAAAATTAGGGCACTGGAGAAATGAGTGTAAATTACCTCCGAGAGTTAATACCGAGAATCAACCATTAAATCCACAGGGGCAGAATGAGGTGAGTTACCAACAGCCGCAACAGCCGCAGTACACTTAAGAGACTATTTAATGATCGTGGAGTAAGGACATATAGGAAAGCCTTGATAGCATGTTTAAGCTCTGATGATATTTCCTTGAACTCTGCACTTGTAAAATTTTTGATTTTAATCGGGAAAAAATTATAAGAAAATAATTTGAAATCTGTATCTATTGTATTTTAAAAATAATGCACTGCGTACTGTATTTATCTGGCTATAACTTATGGTATTAAATACAATTGTTTTAATTTTCTTTTATCTACGGAAATTTTTAGTAGCTTTTGTAAGATTTTAATTAATCAAACAAATAAAATAAACTTGAACTTGAAACTACTCAACAGTGTCAGGTGCCGCAACCACCTCTTCCAAAGAGTGTAAGTCCTCAAAGATACGGTACAGAGGCAGGATTCTACAGAGGAGAGCAGGTAACAAAATTGCCATGCGCAGCTGCTGTTTCGCAATATTGGTTACGGCAAGATGGAGATGAATCGGATGAAAGTCTATGGCGGTTCCTAGGAGAGGAAGAAGAGTGCGTGCTTGGCGCAACTCTAGAGGTAGACCAGTCAGGTCCATTTGTGGATGGAAAAGTGAATGGTGTAAATGTTACTTTCCTTGTGGACACTGGCGCTACCCATTCTACTGTCAGGTCAGTGGAAATTCCAAACCTTCCTCTCTCAGGAGAATACATCCAAGTTGTAGGTGTTTCAAACAGACAAATTAAAACCCCTCTTACAAAACCAGTAGAGGTGGAAATTGGTCCATTCAAAGACATGCACCGTTTTGTGGTGTGTGACTGTAGTCCTGTAAATTTATTAGGACGCGATGTGCTTTGTAAAATGAATTGTACCATCTACTGTGCTCCAGATGGTATTGCTTTCCAGACACCAGATGATGATGTTCTGTATAAATTGACAATGACAGAACTAGAACCAGGAATGTATGATACGTTTCCTGTGTTCGATACAGAGAAAATCCATATTGAATTGAAAGAAACAGTCAGGTCTGATGTATGGGATTTCACAGGTGAAGATATTGGACTAATGAAAGAAGTTGATCCTATAAAAATGACTAAAAAGAAGGAACAAATTACCCAAACACCCCGCAGTACAAACTGACGCCAGAAATAATTGAAGGAATAACACCTGTAATTAATAAGATGATTGAACAAGGGATTTTGAGAGAAATAATGAGCAGCCCATGTAATTCTCCTATAATGGGATTGAAAAAGCCAAATGGAACATATAGAATAGTACAGGATTTGAGAAAAGTGAACAAAATTGTTATTCCTTGCTGCCCAATTGTGCCAAACCCTGCTGTAATACTGTATCAAATCCCGCATGATGCAGAATGGTACACAGTTATTGATTTGTGCCATGCATTCTTCTCTATTCCATTGCACCCTGACAGCCAGCCATTATTTGCGTTTCGGTTTGGAGAGCGTATTTCGGCATGGTGCCGAATTCCTCAAGGGTATACTGAAAGTCCTTCTATTTTTAATCAAATTCTGAAGAAATCCTTAGAAAGTTTGATAATGCCTGAAAAATCTGTGATGGTCCAATATATCGATGACTTATTGGTGGCATCAAAGCCCAGAGAAGCATGTGTTATGGACACAATTGCTTTACTGAATCATTTGGCAGAAGGAGGACACAAAGTGTCCCCATCAAAACTGCAATTCTGTCAACAGGAAGTACAGTACCGAGGTCATAAGTTTGAGAAAGAGATGAGAAAAGTGACAACAGAAAGAATAAGGATTATTTTAAGGAATGAGAGCACCAATGACACAAAGAGAGGTAAGAATGTTCCTTGGAATGGTTGGTTATTGCCGACAGTGGATAAGTGGATTTTCATTGATTGCAAAACCTTTACAGCGATTGACAAAGAGGGATGTCAAAGATCCGATTGCACTGGATGAGGAGGAAATGAAGGCTTTCGAGGAACTGAGAACAAGTTTGTGTGAGGCACCAGCATTGGGAATGCCTGATTATGAGAAAGAATTTGAGCTGTATTGTAGTGAGAGAGACGGATGTGCACTTTCAGTATTAGTGCAGAGGCATGGAAGAATAAAACGACCAATAGCTTATTTTTCAGCTGTTTTAGACCTAGTAGCAAAAGCGTTGCCTGGATGTCTGAAAGCAGTAGCTGCTACTTGTGTGAGTCTGGAACAGAGTGAAGGCATTGTGATAGGATATCCTTTGAGAGTATATTTCCCGCATTCAGTTGAAATCCTTCTAACCAGAACAAAAACACAATTCATGACACATAGTCGGCTGACTAGGTATGAAAAAGTGATCTTGGGTGCAGACAATGTAACCATTGTAAGATGCATGAGTGTGAATCCTTCCACCTCACTGCCAGATGCAGTAAATGCAGAAGTCAAAGATGACGTTGATCATAACTGTTTGGACGTGCTGGAATTTTGCACAAAGCCCCACCCTGATATCAGAGATGAACCACTAAAAGAGTCAGATTATGTGATGTTTGTGGACGGATCGTGCCTGAGGGCAAATGAAGGTGTTTTAAGTGCTGCGTATGCTGTGTGTACGGTGGCAACCATAATGGAAGCATCCTGTTTAAGAGGAATACGTTCAGCCCAAGTTGCTGAGCTGATTACTCTGATTCGAGCGTGCAAACTGGGAAGAAATTTCCGAATTACTGTGATCACGGATAGCCAGTATGGCTTCGGAGTGGTCCATGATTTCGGACAGATCTGGTCCCAGAGAGAATTCCTGACTTCCTCGGGGTCTCCATTAGAAATGGTGAGTTTGTGAAGAAGTTGCTTGAGGCGATACAGCTGCCTAAACAGATTGCGGTGGTAAAATGCACTGCTCACAAACATGGAACTGATTACATTGCAGTAGGTAACAATTTTGCTGATGAATTAGCTCAATATTGTGCCAGAAATATGACCTCAATGAATCGGAGAAGGGAAAAAGAAAATGTTTCATGTCCCTTGCTGTTTACTAACCCAGTTGAAACATGGGAAGAGGTAAAACAATTGCAGGAAGAGGCAAGTGATGAGGAAAAAGATGTTTGGATAAAATCAGGTTGCGGACGGAGAGAGGAAGATGAAGTCTTGGTTTACAGGGATGAAAGACCAGTTATGCCTGACAGCATGATCTCTAACATGGCACGGATGTACCATGGACAGGCACACATAGGTAGAGATGCCATGATCAGACTTTTCAAACAGACTTGGTACAACCCAAAGTTTAGGGCTATAGCTGAAAGCCTTTGCCAAAGATGCCTTATATGCCAACAGATAAATCCTGGAAGGAAGACAGTAGTGAGTTTGGGAACAATAGGATGTGAAGGAGGTCCTTTTACTAGAATGCCATTAGATTTTATTGAAATGCCCCCGAGTAACAGACTGAGGTATGTCCTGGTGGTCGTCTGTTTGTTTTCTCGTTGGGTGGGGGCCTATCCGACAAGAAGGAATGATGGAGTTACTGTAGCTAAGCTCCTACTGAGAGAATTCATTCCTAGATATGGCTGTCCAGTAACGATAGAAACAGATAGAGGAACGCATTTCCAGAATGAAATTATCCAACTGATATGTGAAGCACTAGACATTCAACAAAAGCTGCATTGTGCCGACAGACCAGAGGCTTCTGGAGTGGTAGAGCAAGTAAATGGCACAATAAAGAATAGGTTAGGGAAAATGTGTCAGGCCACAGGACTCAAATGGCCAAATGCCTTACCATTGGTGCTAATGAGCATAAGAAGCATACCTGACCGAAAAACAGGTCTGAGTCCTCATGAGATAATAATAATGGGATGAGCAATGAGACAAGCATATGTACCTGTCAACAAACTGCTGACTATAACTGATGATCTCATACTGGACTATTGCAAAGGATTGGCTGATGTGGTACATTCTGTGTTTCATCAGGTTAGGCCGGATGCGACCACTCTTGAGAGAAAACCAGCTCATGATCTGATTCTAGGAGACTGGGTCCGCATAAAGGTTCACAGAAGAAGAAATTGCTTGGTTCCACGCTGGGACAAGCCACGACAAGTGAATCTGGTGACAACAACTGCTGTGAAGTGTGCAGGTGTGACAAAATTGGATTCATGCCAGCCATAATATCAGAGTTCGAGATCCTGAAGCTCAACATATAAGTCGACATCTGGAAATATCAGATACCAGTTCGGCATCTGAAGCAGAAACTGAAACGATCAGAGTTCCAGATCCTAAAGATCGACCTATAAGTCGACATCTGGAAATATCAGATACCAGTTCGGCATCTGAAGCAGAAACTGAAACGATCAAAGTTCCAGATCCTGAAGATCGACCTGTAAGTCAACATCTGGAAATATCAGGTACCAGTTCGGCATCTGAAGAAGAAACTGAGACAATCAAAGTTCCAGATCCTGAAGATCGACCTGTAAGTCGACATCTGGAAATATCAGATACCAGTTCGGCATCTGAAGCAGACCAACCTGAATGCAGTGAAAGACACACAAAAGAATCAGAAAATCAAAGAACTGATATTGAAACAGGAGAAACTAAACCCATAAACAGTGATGGTGAACAGCCAAGTACAAGCTTTGGAGAAATTCCTCCAGAAATTATAGAAATAAATCAAGAAAGTTCAGATTCGGACAAAGAGACAGAGATAATAAAGTTCAAAGTTAAAGAAGGGGAAGTGAGATCTGAGACAGAATCTGAAGAAAGTGAAGAAGAAATAAGACAAAGAATAGGACCAAGAAAGAGAACTTGGAGAGCGGAACGAGGAGAAAAGGAAAGTGAACTGAAAAGGCCAAGAAAAGGAGACAATTGGCCGAACAAAATTAAAAGACTGAGATATAAGCTAATAAATTTGAACAAAGACAATGCAGAACAAGTAAATGAAATAACAAGTCAGGAAAAACAAAGAAAAACAAATTAAAGACAATTGCAGAGACCCAAAAGAGTGAAAAGACCTAACTTGAAATACAAGTCACGTGAATATGTATACATAGCACTGCCGGACATTAAAGAAGTGGATAGCAGTCACGAAAACCCAGACAAAGACTGTGCACAAGTGGGTGAGAGTGAACTGTGCCACTCTTGAAGACGAGAAAAGAAAAACCAGAAAATTTCTGAAAGACCAAAAAGTGCGCCAAAAGCAATTGGTTCCAGTCAATAATAAAAAAATTTAAAAAACACGGCAAAAAGTAATTTTGAGGTGTGGAAACACATTTTCTGTACATATATTTAGATTATATTTCAACATGGTAGACACTGAGAATAGAAGATCTAGATGTGAGTTTTTCCATAGATGGTGTAAAATGTGTTTCTATTGTACAGGTTTTCTAATGCTTATTAGGTTCATTTTAGCAATAATAATTCCACTTAGATTAGTTGGAGAAAACACATCTACAATCATGAATGACACGAAGAGTGACAAGAAATCTAACATAAAGGACACTGCCACACTGATAGATAGTACTGAATTTCATAGGGATAAGTCAATAACTGACTTCTCCAAGAAAGTCTTCACAAAACTCTTGTATGAATATGTGGAGACAATGGATGTCAGAGATTGTTATGTGTGTATGCAGTTACCTGCGTCTGTAACAGAAGGTGTGACGTATCATCACCTTCCTTTGATGTATGGAATAACTTGTAGTGTTTTAGCTAGTTTATTTTACAAAACAGGTAAATTAGAGTATTACTACACTGACACAGATGCTATTTTTGCTAAAGTTCCCGTAGTCCCTGCAAAGATTTTTGGAGAATTTTTCTTATAAACGAAAGAATTAACATTAGATTATGCATTTAGACATAACCTCACTTGTAGGTTAAGAAAGGAAGAAAACGTTTTTTTAGGCATGGTTGAAGACAGAAGGGTTAAGTTTCAAAGAAAAGCAACAGGTGAAAAGACAAAAACCCCACCTTGGACGTTTGAAGAGGGAAGTTATGACATGAGCGACACGAATGCAGCGATGGTTTTAGATTGGCCCAAACAGGGAAAATTATGTATTAGTAGAGATAAAACTATATATGATAACTATTTCGTGGGTTCTAGTGAGTGCCGAGATACATACAAAATTCTAGGGGGATGGGGATTCAAAGGAGGAAAAGAGCCAGTATTCCCAGGGATCTATTATATTTGCGGAAACCGAGCCTATTATAGGTTGCCGGACCACTGGTATGAAACATGCTATCTAGGCCTGGTCTTTCCAAAGATTTTTCACGGGAGAGAGGAACGAAAGGAAATCATGACATAGGTAAACCATTAACCCGTAGGAGAAGGGAAAGCTTCTCAGAGATAATAGGTGACATTTTTGGAGCATTGATACCAGCAGTGGGTATATCTTTGAATGCATACAAAATTCGGAAATTGTCTACAGTAGTAGATCGTTTATCAACGAATACTGCTGGAGGGTTCTTGATGATAAATACTGAAATGGTTGCCATGAGAGCTATGGTAATGCAAAATCGACTTGCCCTTGACATTCTTTTGGCAAAAGAGGGTGGAGTCTGTGGAATGCTGAAGGTACAACATTGTTGCACTTACATTCCAGACAAAAGTCACAATATACAGAAGTATATAAAGAACATTACTGATTTGCATAAAGAAATTGCCCCACTGGAGGTTGAAGGTGCTTGCGAGAAACTTGGTAAGGGTTTTTCCTCAATGAAGAAATGGTTCACCGAAATAGGTAGTTTTCTAATTGGGAAAATACTAATTCCAGTGACCTTAATAGTAGTGATAATATCAATATTGAGATTAGCATATGTGTGTATTAAAAGGAGAAAAAGACAAAATAGAGCAAAAAGAGAAAATGAGAAAAATAAGGAAAGAGAACGGGAGATGGGAGAGATCGAACTGGAAGAGTTCAAAGAGAACATGTACAAAAGGTCTAAAAGACAAGATGAAAGAACACATTTGTCTAAAGTAACAAATGAAAATGGACAAGAAACATTTTTCTATAAATTTGTAGGGATAGGTTTTAGTGGTGATGTTAAAAATCACCAAAGGGGGGAATTGATGGAGCAGGGGAAACAAAAGATTTTTTGTACCCCTTGGAAGTTAAAGACCCCATAACGATTAATGATACTAACCGTTTGAAACGCATGAACTAATCAACAAATGCACCTTTTATTAAACATTACACGTGGGCAACTTGCTGGCATTGCAAAATCTAATTTATTTACAAATATGAAGCAAAATAACATGAGTATTGTGATTTGAGTAGTAAATAGAGTAAATTGCATGATTTGTGTTGCGTAGTAAAATTGCACTGTGGCAAAGAATGCAGGTGGTAAGTAAATTGGCTTTAAATGTCGCTTTTGCTAGGTAATACCTAACACGGGTCTTTAGAATAGCGGGTGGTAAACAGAAAGGCTTATTTCCCTTGTTTAATTTCTGTTCTGTTTGCTCTTATATTAGTTTCGTTCAGGCCTGCTAGGCCATGCTTCGAAAATGGCCGCTGGAAAGGACGAGATCGCGTGCGCTGAATAAAATTGCCCCGCGCATGAACAGTGTGGATGCTCCAGTCAAGTGTATGTGGCCTGTGCCCGGAGTGAGAGATGTTAAGGCCAATCTGACCTGCAACAAGGATCGTGCCAAGAGTTCAGCATATATGCATGGGAACGGATGAGAGAATCGAGCGACAGGGGATGAACTAATATGTGACCATCGGAGTTTGTTACAAATTACATTAACAAATTGAACTTCCTTTGGACATCGTTGATCATGAGAATTAATATATGCGTTATTGTCCCCAAACCGGTTTGAACAAGGAGGGCGATGAGGTGACCATCACCACCCCTCCAATGGACCAATTAGCATGATTTCTGCCCCTACAGATTGCAACTTTAAGTGTAGCGAGTTAGAGAATAGGGTATAAGAGAGTCTGCTCTTACGTTGTGAAAAAGGTTTGCTTTCTTCTATCCTGATGCTGCGAGAGACTCTGTCATTTTTGGACTTCAAACTTTGACTGGAGAAGGAACGAGACCATTGCGGGAGTTGCCCGGGAGGAGATTGCGTCCGAAGAAATTAGCGGGACAGTCACTCAGTTTGGGAGTCCTATCCTGTGACATGCGGTTCATTTTTCTTTCCTGGTGAACCATTCTTGTCATCGCCCTATGGCCAAGGGTAATGAATATTTAGCGTCTTTATTCTTAATCTTTTAATTAAATGCTTACTTATATAATAAATGTATTTGCCTAATTTTGAAGTTTACTTATTTGCTTAAAGAATTTAGATAAATTTATATGCTAACTCTAAAATGAGTCTGTGGTTCTTTTAAATAAAGTTGTGATTTATAAAATGTTTAAGGTTCTAATTGTGATTGAGCTGGACTTATTCACCATCAACTGATTGTACTAGTTGGTCCATCGACCGAATAGCGGAGTACCTTGATGTTTAGAACCGACAGGATCCTAAGTTAATGTTTATAATGTGTAGTTTATAATTCTGTCATTTTAATAAGGTACCCCGTTTGTCCAGCAGCTCATTTTCCTTAGCGTTTGATCCAGAAAATTGAATGAATGTATGAATGCGGTGTTATGGGCCCCACCGACATAGGTTTTATATGATTAAGGTTGAGTAGGTGTTTTTCTGGATTTAGTGTCATAAGGAAAAATTTATATTAGCCGCGCTGGATCAGTTGTTTGTATTTCAAGAGTGCCCTGCCCATGTCTGTGTTCCAATTTTTGGATGACAAACCATTCAATAGGGTATGTTTTCTATCTCCGAAATGCCTCGGGGGCTTAGTGTTATCCCTCATGCATCTTATCGTGTTTCTATGCTCTATGATTCTTGTTCGAATCTTCCTTGTTGTCATCCCCACATAAATTAGTTTACAAGGACATTTTAGGACATAGATGACACAGCTCTTGTTACAGTTATTAAGACTTTTTAGTACCCAGGGTCAGAGAGGTGCATTTCTAAGTGTACTGGCAAACACCACATCTGCCACATCGTTGGTGGCCTGTTGGGGTGAGGTATCCCATAATGTTCTTTGCAACTCCACCGGGACTTTCTTTGGGCATAGATGTATTAGCATATCCCTCAGACTTTGGCTCCTTTTAAATGAAAACATTGTTTTTTCAATCTTCAAACCAGTCTGAATTCAAAATACCCCAGTTCTTTTTCACCACTTTCGTGACTGAATTAGAGTTAGGGCAAAAGGTAGTAACACAAATGGATCTTGAATTCCATGATTTTTTTGTATGAGCCCAATAAGTCCTCTCTGTTGTTATTCTTGACTCGTTTCATTGCCTTTTTTCCCCAGGTAATTTTTCTCTTTCAATTTGTTACTCACAATTTCAGCACACTCTGTATGTCACCATTTCTGTGCAGTTCTGGTGAAGTCTGAGGGACTGTCTAATCAGGAGTCCATCTCTCAAAGATCGAGGGTGAAAGTTTTCAAACAGTAGGAGGCTGTTCTTATCCACTGGTTTCCTCCGGATATATCCTTAGATCCCACAATCGGCATCTCCATGCTGTTCATTTCCATCATGAACTGCAGAAAAGGATTCAGATTGTTGGTCCAAACATTGAATGCATGTGCTCCCTCCCTGGTACCTCTCCAGACTACCAGGATATCATCAATATATCTTTTCCATAATTTAATATGGCTTCATTACGGATTATCATCATCATAGATGCATGATGCTTCGAAACAATGGACGTACAAACATGCCAGACTAGGCGCACAGGTGCTTGCCGTGGATTTGCCATGAGTCTGTAGATAACATGTTCCTTCATATTCAAATACATTCCTAGTGAGAACCATTTGAGCACAATCTAATATGAAATCTGCTGATGTTATTTCATTGACATAATGGTGGCTCTGCCAAGCACAAATGCACATCTATTAGCTAAAATCCAGGATATAGTAGTTAACAACAAATAGTAATCTAAGTTGGTGGTGCTATAGTGGTGCTAGCCTCCCAGTCACCTGGAGTGCACACTTGCCCAGATCAAAGCTCTGGACCGAACCTAAACAACAATAAGTACCGAAGCACACAAAGGTAGTACATATAATAATGATAAATCAGGGTAGGTATTTCAAAATAGGAAAGCAAGTGTAGTCCATAATATTTCTTCTCCTTTTGAACATAGTTTTATTCCTTGTACATATCTCAGATCTTGATTCACATAGAAAACGGAAGCAGACCAAGGAACAAAAATCATAAAGAAATTAAAAACAGAAGGAGCAGCATTCCCAAACGGAATTCCAAACACACTCTTTAAGAGAGAAGCAACGTATTGAGTGCACTACTTCACACTATTCTTTAATGAGCTGTTTTCTACAAATAGAATTCCTGAATCATGGAGGGGCGGTATCTTTCACCCAATTTTTCAAGGTGGAAATCCAACAAAGCAGACAAGTTATAGAATCATTGTATTAATAGATGTGGAACCCAAGCTATAAGCAGCTTGCCTGGTGGCCCATCTTAAAAAATGGTCAGATGACAACAAATGTATTCCCGGGACCCTAACAGGTTTCAGGGTCGGAGCAGGCACTCTAACAAATCTTACGGCACTAACGTTACTAGCCAAAAATGCCACATACAAGAGCAACCGGCTGTTTGCTTGCTTCGTGGACCTCAAGTCCGCCTTCAACCGTGTGCCCCGAAGACGCCTATGAGAAAAAATGGGCAAATTGGGGTATCCCAAATAAGTTATTGAATGCCATCAAATAACTATACACAGGCACCTGGACGCAGGTAAAAATAGGGGACGGCACTAGTGTTACAAAGAAAAAAGATACCCACAACGGATTAAGGCAGGGGTGTGTGCTAGCCCCCAGTCTATTCAACAAGTACTTATCCAATCTTGAAGAAGCTCTCTGGCAAGTTAACAGTCATCCACCATTGTTAGCCATGAGGAAATTGGGTGCCTCCAGTATGCTGATGATATAGTACCATTAAGTCAAACCGCAATTGGTTTACAACGTGGAATGAGCACATTAGCCAAGTACATGGAAGCACAAGGGCTAGAATTAAATTATCAAAAACAAAGGAAGAATGGAGGCAGTCTCCTTCAGATAGATTCAAGGTTCATTTGTGACAATCAGACCTCGTGGTGTTACATTGCCTTCGAGATATTCCAATATTACTGCCCCGTGTAACATAGTTTTTATCGGGTTATTTTCAGCTCAGACAATAAGTCCCAATCACTCATTTGTGTTAGGGTTTGTGCTAAGGTTGTTTCTCGTATCAGAGAGGGTGCCGCTATAATGGATAAAATGTCATCATCGTCAAAAGTAAGGCCCTCCATTTTTGTCCCAAACTTTGGGATCGAGTTTCCACCAGTCTTAACCGGACAGCAAAATCTGGACTTTAGGACCCCAAAAGGCTGCTCCACTGGCCTCCTTGTTCTTCCATGGGCCTCATTAAAGTGGACTTCCCATGGCATTCTTGGATTCCTCAGCGGTGCTAACAACCATGATTGGTTAGGAAAAGCTGAGTCTCCTATATGGAAGATAAAAAAGAGCCAACATATGTAACACAATTTCAGATTACTTAACTTGCTGTTGCTGTTCTGTAGTACATGGGAATAATGGGTTGATCCAGGGAAATGCGCACGCACACTTGTGATGGTACAAATCAGGTAAGCAGACAACTTGCACATTGATTGGATGGAAGTTCTTCCGATTCCAGTAGACTTGTTCCTTAGCGTGTAGTGGCACTCATGCAATATGTGTGCCATCAATTGCTCCAACCACATGTGATAGGTGATCCAAACCATAAAAACCTCCCTTCAAATTTGAAAAATCCTCATGTCATGGAAACTGGATGAAGCTGTTGATGTGTTTCAACATTGAAAAATGAACTTCTTGTAGCACACCACTGAAAGTTGGTCCGGACATTCCACCAGATACTGCCAAAATGTATTGAATTGATCCTGTTGCCACAAAATGAAGTACTGCTAAGTTTGACAAGTGGTGTAATAGATGTGGGATTGCTATTGTGATACAGAAGATCTGGCTCTAACTGATTACATAAATCCAGTATAGTTTGCCTATTTAATTAGAATTTTTTGAAAATATCCCGTCTTCCATGATGGCAAGATCTGGAAATGGTCAGAACACTTCTAGCTATTGTCTCCTCACTCTTCCTGGGTTCATATGTCTGCATTGAAAATTTGTCAGCATTTGAAAACATTTACAAACTTTTTGTTGATAAATAACATAAATGTCATGTTTTGAAATATATATGTAGTTTCATAACATAATTTAGGACAAAATGTAATATTGACATTTTTTCTTGACAAATTACAATTTTTAACTGTCTATTGTTTTAAAAACAAAAATGTGTAAATAATACAATTTAAATGTATTATTTAGACATTTATTTGTTTTTTGCAACCAAAATACCATCAGCAGAAGTGTAAACAACACTGCACAACTATCGCATTTAACCACAGTAACACACTACAAATGAATGTTGATTTTTAAAATAATGAGTAACATGAGCATTTTGTATATGTAAACAAACTAGCCACCATTATGAGTAATATTGACACGCTAAACATTCTACAAATGCACTACTTGACTATTTAAAATGGTGGGAGTCTGACCTCACCATCAGGACATTTGAAATTAGACGGCCACAGTGAAAATTGACCAGTTAGTGAGTGTAAAAATCCACGACAGACACAGTCTTAGGCTAACGTGTTTGACAGCAATGTAAGAAAGTCAATAGCTGTGTCCGTCTCCATTGACCTTTGCATTTGTTGTGTACACGTACATGCCTTTTCAAAAAATGCTCATTTGCCTCATAACACTGCAGCCAATAATACCTCCTCAACGTTTGCTGCTGTTTCTGAGCTCTGGAAGCCATGATGCCAGGAAGAGCAGGTGACAGGCCCCTGGCCTTCTTGCTTGAGAATCTGAAGTTGCTTACAATGGAGGTCCTGTCCCTGTACAGCCAGCTTATATGACTCACCAGTGGATCAGGTACATGTTTAAAATGTATTTGTCAATCTGTCTAACAGTTTTATATTTTTAAAAGTACGCTAGAATGTATCTTTGAGTTTCTAAGTGAAGTGTAGTGATTGAAGTGGTCATTTATTTGTTACATTACATCGAACAATGATGGTGTGAATTTTTAAGCACTTCATGATTAGAGAAAACAACAACATTTGAATGTATTGTGTGTATTAAGCCCTACAATTTATTTGGTGTGTATTTTGAGACTTTCTCTAAGTATATGTAGGAATTTCATGTGAAATGTAGAAAATTCACATCATGTAAAATCAGAAAACATATTATATTTTATTTACAACTGTACATATAGATAATATTTTACATTCCAAATAAAAATAATGTTTGCTATGTGTCTTATCCCATAAATCACTCAGCCTAGATCAGGTGTCCCCAACCAGTTGATTGTAAGCTACCAGTAGCTCCCCGACACCTTCAGAGTAGCTCACAAACTTGAGTTCATTTTCAAATGAGTACATGGTCATATTTTCATTTCAACGTTAATGGAAGGCTGTGTTCATTTGGCATCTTGGTCATCAGGCTGCAGCTAGCAGGGCCTGACAATGAGCAGTGCTCAGTCAGATTTGTGGGCCAGGCTGGGGCTGAGTCACGGAGATGAACAACCGAGGTATTTGACTCTTTGAAAAATTCCTTCTCAGCTCAAAATTGGAATTGTGAACAACATGATCCTTCTGAATGCTTTTAAATGGACGATAAATGAAATGGAGAGTTACCTTAATTAAAGAGTTAACACTTCCTTTTACTTTTCTCCCATTTCAAAGTATTGCATTTACAAACAGCAGGCCACTTACTCCCAGTGGGAAGTATACACTGTACCACAAATACATAGGAAAAATACAGACCTTTTTTTACATGAGAGAAATTTTAAGTGCAGAAAAATGTTCCATGATATGAAGTATTTGGTAGAATATTCATCTGCGCTTTTAATTTCTCCAAATTAAAAAGAACATACAGTGGTATGTTTGTGTCAGTCATGTAATGGTGCCACATATGATGAAAGGTATGTCCTGTGCTGTAAGCACATAAGACACAGGTTCTCAGTCACCCGTACAAATATATCCCCTTCATACGCACATATGTTCATACATCCCCAAAACCAACGCTCTCACTGACACACATCGCAGCCTTTTCCTAGTGCCCTTAGTCATAGTATTTAGTTCAAACCAAAGTATATGTCTCTATAGACATTATGCTTCATGTCACTGGAGCTAGGCTTGGGGGTGGCTGGTTACAATGCGCAAGTTGTTTAGCCTTCAGTATTTCACAATGATATTCACTGATCAGAAGTAGCTCTCATTTCAGAAAATGTTGGAGCTACCTGGCCTAGATGATGTCACTGGCATTGATTAGTGATTTTAGGAAATTACAAGGTATAAAGGTAGTGAACAGGTTACAAAAAAAGTATTATTTATTGTTTATTTTGGCGGAATGAAAAAAAATATATTGTAGTAACTTTTGACTAATGCTTGTGATTGATGTAGTAAAATTGTGTTACATCAATGCAGACAAACAAAAAGTCACAAAACAATTCTTTTTTTATTTCATTTCTTCTATCCATACAGATCAATGCCCATTAGAAAAAGACCATTTGGAAGGCTATCACGAAGAAAGTTCTGACTCTGGTGGTCTACATGCAGCACAGCTTTCATTGTCAGGCGAGGTGGGAGGGCCCATGATGCTGGACCAAGAAGTCAACTGAAATCCAGCTCATGCAGCCCTCCCAACTTGGGAAGTTTGTGCGCTGCACTCTGACGCCCTTAATGGCCAACCTACTTGTGATGGCCTGGCAGGAGATGATAAGCAGTTGGGAACCCAACAGCAGCATCAAGGGGTTAAGTTCTAATTTGAGTTTATCATTTTAAGTAACTAATTTGTGTTACAGCAACACATTCTGCCATCAACATTAAGGTTGACACATGCCCAACTCACAAGAAGAGTTCTTGAAGGTGTAAGTCTTCCACAAGGTGTATGATGATGTGTTTTGTTTATGAATTTGTGGAAAAGGCTACCACCTGATTTCTCTTCACTACCAAAGGACTGGTTTCATCAGACACATACCTGCCTAAAAAACAAATATACATCAGGCTATTTGATGTTATAAGGGACAGTTATAGCAAACAGGCCAATAGTCTTTATTGTGTCAGGTGTGATGCTCCTTCACTATTGTGAATGATGTAAGGTTAGCCCTATTAAGGGTGACATATCATGAAATGCACTTTTGATACAGTGGATGTTCTAAACATCACATTGGTAAGTTGGTTTTGTAAATAAACAAGAATGAGCAAGTGAGCCAAAATGACCTGTAACATCAGATTAAATGGCTAAATTTTAGATTCACAGCATCCAAATGTGTTTTGATTCGAAAATAATGTTTCATTAATGTTAAAAGAGACAGATTTGCATGCTGGCTTACTCATTCTCAAATCAGTCTGTTTTTTGGAAAATAACTGTGAAAGGCATAAAATTTGGGGAAAAACACAGACAGGAATGTGTACACATTGATGCCAGAGTAACACCTACCCAAAACTATTTTTCAATGTCCTTTGTTATGTCCAGATGATAAATCAATAATGGAGAATATTGGGATACTTAAAGGGACTTTTACAGATGAAATGCTCCATCACATATATGTTGGTGTATCCCATCTGCAAAACTCAAAATCAGGCCCAACTCATGACTCATTAGAAAAATGTAGAAATGCATCAAGGTGTAATCTGTTGCATATTGTGGATTGCATTTGAATATTTGATATAAAAATTATATATGAATCAGTGTATGTAATATTTACTGTGAAGTTGTACCAATTTTTGCCTAAAGTGAAAGCCAGCATATTGTGTACAGGATTTTCACAATGGTAATACAAACTTGAAATAACTTGAGATATTTAGAAGTCAAATGGGCAAATATTTTTGCTCTGTACTAAAGTGGATTAGAAATGTATCAAGCCCTATGTATTTACTTATGCTGTAGAAGTCATTTGTCATTCCACAGAAAACATATTTTTTAATTTCTTCTGCAGCATAGGTATATACATAGTGTGCGATACATCAATAAGCTACTTCAGTACTGAATCCATATAATTTTTTTACATTTGATATATACTTTAGTTACTTGAAGTAAGTGTTACCATTGTGAAATTCCCAAACAAAAGAAAAAGGTTTTCAGTTTTTATTAATATTAGAAAAACATTGCATTATTTGTTGACACACATTTATTCATATATTACGTTTTGTGAATGAAAATAATTCAGCTTTCTTGGCCTTGTACACACACTGTAAAAAGGTATTTTTGGTAAATATACTTTTTGGTGACGTAAGTTCACTATTCTAAACAAAAAAGCCCAACAATTCAGAGGTGTTAAACAGTTCCTAGAAAGAATTAAAAATGGATAAGAGGCAAGATCATAAATGATCTAGGAGCTATCATGGAAAATTACAAAACTGTGATCAAATGGTTTCTGCAGATGTTCCCTACATGCATCCGATATTGATAATTTAGAAGCAAAGTTTGAGAGTCTTGATGCAGGGGAAATCTGAAAACTTAGAGAAAGTTTTGTGATCAAAGTTCATGATCAGTTCTATTTACACAGATACAATAAAAGTGTTGTATGTGTCTTTTCAGCACTTTTTAGCATCATCAGGAACAGGCAAATGAGAAATTGGCCATCGGAGGCCTCCACAAATTACCAGTTCCTAATGGTGGTGGACCCTACAGCAACTGTTCCACCTGCATCCTTGTCCACCACCCAGAGTTCTATCTCCACCCTCCCGCTTTCTCCCTCCCAGTTGGCCGAACCTGTCCCCACTAAAAGGTCTAGGGTCTCCTTCGCTGCAGGCACCTCACCCGCAACCACCTTAGCGATGTCACGCCTTGGGCATATTGACCTGGTGATTGGTCCTTCGGAAGTCTGAAATTGCAAAATAATTTCAAGTCCAACATTTTTAGAGATTTCAGAATAAGCTGCAAAGGGCACCACTGAGATTTCCAGGAGCTCGGGGATAGCACTGAAGGGGCTGGACTCACCTTAGCAGAAGTTACCAGAACAGTCCAGTATTCTTCCAGCTGTAACTGGTCATGGGTAACTCCAGCAAAAAGGCCTGTTGCATCTTTTGATGTCTCTTTAGCCACACAGGAGGTCAATTAGCTGACCCTTGGAGTCCACTTCTGATTCCTGGTAACAAGTTGGAGCTTGTAAATAATCTATCATTTAAATAAATCACTACCCACCCAATTCCAATCTCCCAATTACCAAATTTGTTTAAAAAAGAGATGAAATAATACATCATAAATCAAAAATGTAATTTTGTTAAAATGTTTTAAATTAATAACTACATACAAACTATATATAAATTGTGCTTACTTAAACACTAACCCCAATTCTGCAATATTAATAATAACAATATTTAAAAATAAAAAACTATCAAACTCACCCTCTTAAAACCCAACTCCAAACAATAAGTTTTGCACTGGCAATATCTTAACAAGAGCATGGTAAAATAGTTTTTTGAAGTCATTGTTTAGGTGTGATAACTTTGATGGCAAGTCTAATGACTACCTATTTCTGAGGCACACTTTCTTTATTGTTAAGTGCATGTAAGAAAATAATACATTTATGCACAACAGATCACATACAAAACGCTTTACGAACAATAAATGATTTATAAATTAAAAATAATGCCATCAACATTTTTGCAATGTCTTTACATTACGCTACATTACTGGTCCTTTTCCTAGCAAGAAGCAAACGTTCTTACAACTTTATTCTCTTAGGGCCTCATTTATGATGGCCCTTGGGCTGCCAGAACATCAGTTTTTGTGATGTTCCGAGGCGCAAGAGCCTGCTCCATATTTACGAGGCAGCACTAAGCCACTTTTTTTGGTTTAATGCTGCTTCGTAGATATCGTTTCTTTTAACGCAGTTTTCTGCGTTAAAGGGATTGTAATGGGTGTTGCTGGGGGTGTTCCCAGCAACATCCATGGCTTTTTGACTCTGCCCCAGATTTACAAGAAATCGTAAATCTGAGGCAGCGCCAAAAACCTACACCTCTCCAAGGGAAGCGTAAGGGAGGCACAGCGAGGAGAAATATCTTTATTTCTCATCGTTTTTCTTTCCTTTTTCTATGTGTGCTGTATTCTGCAGCACACTTAGAAATAGGAAAAAACCTCTTGTGATTGTTTTTGTGCAGGAAGGGAAACCTTCCTGCACAAAAATAATCATCCCTCAACACAGGCACCCTTGAACCATGGTGCAAAGTTGCCTGTGTTGGCGCACTGTAGTCCATTGTGTGCCGGCGCAGGGTAAAAGGAAAGGAATGCACCATATCTGATAGATAAGGTGCATTACTGCCCTTTTCTTTTGCCGTGGGGCAGTGCCGCAGGAAGGCATGCAGGGCTGCCCTAAGGCAAAAACTCATAAATGAAGCCCTCAGTTTTTTCTAATCACTCTGAAAATGAGGCAATACATTGTATTTCCACCTTTGCATTATAATGTATCTGGCTACTAACACTAAAATCTAAATCAATTTGGCCCCTTACCTTTATTAGCCAGTGATCTGTGATGCATATTCTAGTTATATTATTTTAGGATCTCTTGGAATCTGGATACTGAGATTGATTTCACAGTACTTAAAAATGTTGTACCAGAACAAGCAGAAGACAAGACCATGAAACTAGTTTCCTGTTTCCCTTGAAGCCCATGTAATGCATTGTGGGTTAATACTTGTAATAATCTATTGTACAAAATAAATTAGCCATTTGGAATAAAACTTTATTTTACTATAGTGCTTCACCATTTGGGGAAACAGTCAATTGTCCATATAGTTACATACAATAATGAGTCCCAAATACAATTTGCTCTTCAAAATCTTCTCAATTCCATTAAACAGGACTAGCCAGAATATGGGCGAGCATCTTAATGCAAATTTCTAATCTTATTGGCCACACTTGTCATTGAAGGTGGATAAAGACAAGAAGTGGGGAATCCCTGAAAAGTCTGCTCCCCCTGTGAGTAAATGCCCAAAGGTGGCAAAACAACTTTGGAGTATGGGTTACGAGTGGCCAATAGACGCTCTAACACAGGCCACCTGGCCAATCCCACCTTCAAAAGGTGCAGTTCTTTAAGCTAAATTGATTATATTTTTGGGGATCTCAGATTATGGTCGTACATAAGTGACTTTGAGTTGTATTCTGCCCGGATAGCGACCACAATGCCCTGACCTTGGATTTAGTATCAGAGATATTCTCCCCTTCTCCTGAAGTAGACCCTTACCCTGCTCCCCTGGCCCTTATCAATAATCAAAGAAACGTAAAATGGGCCGAAATAATTACTGATACCATTAAGCTGAACAGAATTTACCAGCCTTTTGCTGATTTCTGTGGTTGTTATGACACAGTTGGCCCTCTCGACAGCGATTTTGTACTCACTCATATGGAGTTTTTTGCCACATTAACACCAATTTTTTTGTCGCAGTCCAAAGGTAAAACTAACTTGAATTCATCCTGTACATGATTCAATGGAGAGTGCAGAAAGGCTAAGTTTGGGCTACTTGAGGCTGCTAGAAAAGGTACGCAAATTGAATACATTCAATTGAATAAGTACACCTTGAGGACTAGTAAGAAAGAGTTGGAAGAAGTCCAATGGGCAGAGCTTAATGAGTCCTTAAAAAATATAGATACCGAAAGATTTTGGAAAATTATTGCAACAGGAAGCAGAACCATCATTTTCCAAACTGATTCATTTTTTCTGTGTGAGCAGTGGGTTCATTATTTTTCTACCCTTTGCAAAGAGTGTGTTATACATAAATCAATTGATGTGAGTGATACTGAGCAACAAGACCAGTACCCTCTTAGCTTGCAGATGGTTTTGCACTTTTTCTTTAAAAGAGACTAAGGTTGCTCTTCACCTTGTCAAACAGGGGAAAGTTCCAGGGCCTAATTGTATCCTAGAAGATCTGTTTCTTTCAGAACCACAGGTGTACCTAAACGTTGTTGTTTGGGAACGAGAACTGCAAGAGGCGTGGTGTGGGGCAATCATTTTCCCTGTCCTGAAGAAGAGTGCAAGAGATAAACCAGAAACTCTAGGCCAATTAGTCTCATAGATATTCCCCCAAAAGATCTTAGTTAGGTACGTTCTCCTTTGACTCCAAGATTGGATGGAAGAGCATCAGAGTTTATCTGATTTCCAGGCTGTATTTTGAGAGAAGACTGGCACCCTGGATCAGGTGTTTCAATTTTCAGTAATTTTTAAGGAGTACATCTTTATAAGAAAATGGATGTGAAGGCTGCTTTTGATTTAGTTCCCAAGGAAAGACCTGTGAGATGTTCTTGAACAATATAATATCCCCGTAGATCTCCTATCAATGTATTCAAATCGCACACTGGCAATTTTCCTCAAGTAAGGTGGAATAACCAAAGTAACCTCACTAACAGATTTTTCATAGACTGTGGGTTAGGCAAGGGTGTGTATTGGGCCCTACCCCATTCAGCTTATACAAAATGGCTTGATGGAATGGCGGAATAGGTGCCAACATGATGCTCCCAAATTAGCGGACGTCAGCATTACTGTGCTGATGTTTGCTGACGACACCTTACTTACATCATGTACCCCCATGGGTCTCCAATTGTATTGGGTGAATTAAAAAAATTCTGCAAAATGAGAGGTCTCGAAATAAATGCAGGGCAAAAAAGAATTTGGACCTTAAACCTCCACCGTGAATTTAAAGGTAAGTTGAAGGTGAATGGTATTCCAATTGAGCAAGTCAGGAGTTTTGATTATTTCGGTATGAGACATATTGTTGTGGAAGCCTCAAATTGAACGCCAGTCATTCAAAAAAAGTATAGATGTACTCCTAGTAGGGCACTTTCTCAGGTATGAGAGGTATCTAGGGGAGTTGGGTTAGGTGGGGCTCTGTACAAGGCTGAAATGTTGTGCCTGTGTGATAGGAGCCCCCTAGTCTGTACGGAAAATAAATTCCTTAGGTCTCAATTCAGCTTACCAAGTAGTCCTCCGATGATACCATTGAGATGGGACCTGGATTCACAGATGGTTGATCACATTGTTTATATAAGGATTATAAAATATTGGATCAGAGTCTGGTCCACCCCTGAAAATTGTGCTGAAAAGTTGATTGCACTAGACACAAATTGCTCCACGCCTTGGTTAAAGGTGTTTGATAAAGGTGTTTGTTGATCTTTGTTGTAGTCTGGGTTACATATAGTTGATCACATTGTTTATATAAGGATTAAAAAATATTGGATCAGATTCTGGTCCACCCCGGAAATGAAATGGTGCTTAAAGAGTTGATTGCACTAGACACAAATTGCTCCACGCCTTGGTTAAAGGTGTTTATTAAAAGTGTCAGTTGATCTTTGTTGTAGTCTGCATTTGTCTGAAATGTGGGAGAACCCAGAGAATGTGAGCAGTAAAATGGTTGTTCAGATTATATGGGTCTACTGGGAGCATATTGTAACTGAAACCTAGCATGGTACTCGACTGGAACGTGTGATAGACAGGTTTTTAGCCCCAAATGCCTTATTACTCCTTTTAACTCATTGACTGCAAAATGCAAAGGTGCCCCGCCGCTGCACCGTAAACTCGTAATAGGGCCCTTAGGTCCTTGGTAAAACCTATGAATCGCCCAAATCTGGTTGTTACATCCGACCAGGGCTTAATTGCAGTCCACATAAAATCGCACCTTCATCCCTTTCTACCATGATGATCGACTGTGATTGGTGCTTTGCACTTTTTGGCACAATTTTTACTTACAATTTTAAACATTCATATCTTACCATTATGTGCTTTCTATTTTCATCTGGACAAACTTTCTGGGTGGATTTAAAAATTAAAGATCAATTTTATACCCACCTGATTCTTAAAAAGTATTAAAGACCTTAAGAGAGTTATCAAAATCTTGGTTTGCAAAAATATCACATCACAGAAAGCTTTAGTTTAGAAATAGTATGTATTGGAAGAACTATATTTTGAGGAGTTCAAAAAAAGGGGAAAAAACAGGAGATAGGGATTGCTCTGTGAAATTCTAAATCAATTCAACCTGGGTGCCCTTATACAAAGTACTAATCACCCTCATGAGCTGGGATGGAAAACTAAATGCTTCTAAATCATAAAGAGATTTTTCGCTCACAAGGTCAAATTATTTTTCCATGTCGAGGAGCATTGCAACTGTTGGGATTTTTTATGAGCAAAAATATCTAAATATTCAACTAAATAGATAGCATTAGAGTACAACCTATGACCTGCAAACAAACACTTTGAACAAAGAGTTTGCTACTTTACTAATTTTCTCAGTTAATAATTTGGTTATAATTTTGTAATTGGCTTTGAGTACTCGGTCGATATGAATTAGGATTCTCAGTGTAACCTACTTTTAATAAAACTCTGCCTGTGTCAAGAGAGTGAGACTTGATCACCTGCTTTAATGTGGTTTGCTCGTTTGGTCAAATGATTGTTTAAAATCATCTTGAAAGTTTTATAAAATTCCATGAGGCATCTCTCAATACCATTCACTTTTTAATTTTTTCTTACTCTGAATTACCATACAACATTGTCATGTTTAAATGGAGTACAAAATTGAGATGCTACCTGAGTAGGGCATCTTGGAATAGATAATGATTCGCGAGAAGAGACTCTAGTAGGTCCAAATCAACAACCTGGTGGGTATTAGAAATATTTTTTGCAGAAATGTTGGAATGTGGATTATTAGAAGTGATAAGAAGTGACCTCCCACAAGTAATAAGGCCACAAACACAACACAAGGGCCAGTCAAGTTCTCAATAAATAATTCCCTTACTCAACCCCTGGTAGCTGGCAACGAGCAGACAGGCGCACCTTAGGAGTTAGGTGTGTAAAGCATTTAAAAACACCACTACATTAAATAAGTAAGACACAACACAAAATAAAAATCACACTCCAATTTATAGAAATATCTAATGTTTTTATGAAAAAATAGGCACCAAAATGACAAAAATCCAATGTAGGGAACCAGAGATATGGATTTAAAAAGACAACACTTTCTAGTGCTTAAAAACATATAGAGCCAGTTTGGGACATCTGGTCGCGCTTGACCGGGATAAAGTCAAAGTTTGAGGCCAACTGCGATGGAACCCTCAATAGATACACTAAGTGGGAGACCTCGGTCAAAATTTTACCCTTGCACTTAGTTGTTTTACTGGAGCTTATTCTTTTGACATCAAGCAAGGCTTCTCTTCATGACGGATTTGCATCAACGTTGTTAGCTTGGTTTTTCTGCGAGAGCCCAGTCAAATCCTGGAAGTCTGGAGCTCCGGAGCTTTCAGTGGGACGAACCTGAAATCCAGGAGGGCATTGTGGTTGAATATAGCCGGCTTGACTCTCGACAGTTCAATAAACTTCTCCAAACCTCTGGATCTTCTTCCAGAAGGTCCCCTTGAGGGTTCAAAGTGTCCATAACACCAATTCAGGGGTGTAGAATCTCTGAGATGGCCCTTGGGATGTTGAACCTACAATTCCCACAATGCACCTGGCCTCTGGATGCACTCCAGGATGGGGACTTCTTGATGGAGATCATGCAGCAGGTGGTCTCTGTTAACCTGCAGCATGCAGGGAGTCCACTCCTAAATCCTTAGGGCTGTAGTTCCCACTGTGCAGCAGGTGCGGTCCTTCAGAGTGCAATCCTTTGGGGTACAGACCAGGGTTCTAGCAGGGCAGTCCTTCTTCTCCTTGGAGTTTCAGGCAGCAGCTCTCCCATATTTATTCAGTTTCTGGGCATCAAGAAGGGGGGGGGGGGCATTGCTGACCATTGGGATGCAGGGTGCCACCCAGGAGTATGACCACTTCCTCCAAAGTGTGGCATAATCTTGGCTCAGAAAGCACAATTCTCTCAAAATCCAACATGGATTCTTTGGGGTTAGATCTGGCTAATATAACACACTGATGTGGCTACATTTCACTTACACACCCCTTCCAACCCTCTGACAAATCTAAATACTAAGGCTCCTGTGTGACTGGGGTGCTGGATGTGGGGGTTATCCTGTGCTGGTCCCAAACTATCCTTCTCTCTTTGAAGACCAGTTGGACTCCCCCACACTCTTCCTACCATTTGGCTTCTGCAGCTAAAGTTCTACATCTCAGGGAAATCCATTGTCTACTCTGACAGGACACTTGACACCTCATCAAGCAGCTCTGGCACAGCGTGGAAAAGGCTGGCCAATCCACAGAGGGCAGCTGGAAAGCTGGGTTTTGGCTCACAGAAAAGAAACCTTAATAACTTATTTTCTGTAATAGTTATTATAAATCCAACAGTGGCAAGTTGTTGGATTTATCTTAGCTGTAAATTAAATACCTTGAAGTACATTTTTAGGTGGCTCCTGTCAATATTTATACTTAAATAAAATATCTCAATGTTAGCCTATGGAGCCATTCACTACAATGGGGAAAAATGGAATTAGCAGTTTTTTCCCTCACCAGAACTTGTAAAGCATGTTTTATGATGTCCCCGCTTATAGTTACAAGGATACCTTACCCCTGGGTAACCTAGGGAAGACCTTAGTGGTGACTTATATGTAAACATAAGGTTGTTTGGGACTATGGAAGTAGCTTTAAATCCAAAGTCGAATTTCCATATATATTCAAGGTAAATGCAGCCTCAAAGGCAGTGCTGCCTTTAAAACGACAGCAGGTAATACAGTAGTGCACACTTGAGTGCAGTAAGTCTACTGGGCCTCTAAACTTACATAATCTATTATATACTAGAGACTGACAGCTAGGCTGTCAGCACCAATTATAATTACACCTCATTTGTATATCCTTATAATCAGAGCACTGGCCCTGAGCTGGTAAACAGAGCCCAGGGGACAGTCAGAGTCAGTTACGACAGAATGGGAGGGAACAATCCCAGATCCATTCAGCAAGTCTCCCATACCTACGACATGACAACTTCTCTAGAGACCTTTCCTCCTATCTCTTTGTTAGGCTCTCTATTAACTCTAATGAGCCTTAAATCAGGCTCACCTTCTGACCCGTGCCCTGCTAATCTCCTATTCAGGGGTGCACAGGCCATCAACCCTCTTGTAAACCATCTTTTCAATACCTCCCTCTCATCGGCTACTGTTCCCAAAACATGGAAGCAGGCTAAAATTGTTCCGCTTCTAAAAAAACCTCAGGCCAACCCGACAGACCCGGCTAATTATAGACCCATCTCTCTACTTCCGGCTCTCTCAAAGGTTTTCGAAAAACATGTAAACCAGCAGCTTTCCTCATATCTTGAAATCAACAACCTGCTGCACACTAGCCAATCCGTGTTTCGCACCAACTGCAGCACTGAGACAGCATTGCTAGAAGTGGTCGATTTCATCAGACTTACCCTTGATGCAGGAAGGAGGCTGCTGCTGGTCCTGTTGGATCTATCGGCTGGGTTCAATACGATCCCTCATTACACCCTACTGGCACACCTCAGGTCCATTAGAATTAAAAACAGACCTGGAATTGGCTAGCATCCTTACTCGATGAGAGTAGACAAGAGGTATGGTGCCCTCCCTTCTCGGCTGAACCCTGAAAGAAGAAGGTGGGCGTGCCACAGGGCTCTGCCTTGAGCCCTACACTTATTTAATGTGTATCTTATTCCACTGGCAGGCCTGGCAGAATCACTGGGGGCAAAGGTTGAGTCATACGCTGATGACACCCAGTTATTGCTTTCCTGGAGGAATAATGAAGCATTCCTGGGTGAGAAAATTAGAAAATGCCAATCCAATTTTTTCCATTGGCTCTCCTTAAATTAGCTGAAATCTAATCGTGGGAAGACTGAGCTCATCTTCTTTGGACTAGGAGCAGAGGAAACATGGCAGACCTTTTGGCCAATAGATGCTCCTCCATCGCTGACCCACACCACTTCGGTAAAAACGTAGATATTAAGTTTGATGGACAACTCTTGTTTCGCTCACAAGTCAATACAGTGGTGGGAACCTGTTTTGCCTTACTACGTATGTTAAGAAAGTTCCTGTATCTCCTGTCTCTGACGGCAAGACAACAAGTGGTCCAGGCTCTGATTAGATCAAGACTGGATTATGGCAATGCATTATATCTGGGCCTGCCCGACTACCTGATCAATAAGCTGCAGTTGTCTAGAATTCAGCCGCTCGAACAATATTCTGCCTGCCTTGTAATTCTCACGCATCTTGACTTCTTATTGATTTTCATTGGCTTCAGATCAGGAAGAGGATAATTTTCACAAATCCTACTCCTCATTCATAAAGCCTTATACAGGATAGGCCCTGGTTACCTACGAGTGAGAATTGGGTTCTATACTACCCCTAGAAATCTGCGCTCAGCAAACCTTTGTCTTGCCAAAATTCCACGGATCAATAAGGCAAGGACCGGGGGCAGGTCATTTTCCTTTCTAGGCCCCTCTCTATGGAATAAACTTCCCCGGTAACTCAGATAAAAGATTTTATCAATGATTTTTAACTCACCATGTAAATATGAATCTTGTATATTTATTGCAATGGTTTTAAATAACCACATAATTGTCTAAATAAACTTAAACTAAACTGTAACTAAGATGCATCAAAGCTATCCTTCTATTCTGGAAAAAGCTAAAAACTTGGCCTTTCCCCAAAAACTGACATCATGTCCCTATCCCCCTTGTTAGCCCTTTTTTGCATTAGTGCCAGGATACTCCTTCGACTAACAGTTTCCGCTCTAGAAATACTTCCACATTCACATTCACATTACCACCAGTTCCAAGCAATAAATGGGGTTGATCATGGCAAAATGATGGCTTTCTCACAAGTGATATGAATTTTTTTTGTTTATTTCATTAATATTAATGGTTCTTGTCTTGGAATGAGAGCATCATCAATTTTATTTCATCTCGCTTGACTTTCTCACAAACGTTTTGCCAGAAGATTCATCCTCTTCACATCATTTTTGAACATATGTTTTAACATTCTTATATGTTTCCTTATAATAATATTCATAAAAAGTCTTCTCTCTTTTCTCAAACTGCCCTATCTTATGGAATATGACGGGAAAGATATGTAGTACACTAATGGAGAATCTGTGGAAATCCTTTTTGTAATTTTGTATTTTTCTTGACCAGCCTCATCAGTTTCTTCACTTTTGACAAAATACTCTTTGATGAAACTATTTGTCTTGTGAGGCAGTTTTTGTCCTCCAACAAAAACATATTAAAGATCTACCTTTAAAACAGTCAAGGTTTCAATGTAATGATATGGAAGAATGGTACGAAAAGCCATGAGAATTAAACTTTTTGTTGTTTAAGGTCTTAAGAGGTTGAAACCTTATATGTGACTAACTCATGACATCCCTGTTTGTCTTTTGGAATCCCAAGTCTGACATGTGGGAGGCTCCTCCATAGACCTACTGCCTCTTAGAAGCAAAGACCTGACTTGTGTGAATAATTTTAAACTCTATCCCCCTATGCGAGGCACATGCCAGATATGTACCCTACTCGTATTATTCCCACCTGGCCTTTCAAAAATCATACAAGTAGCATTAGGGACCTAATTTACAAACATGTTTTATCGGTCACAAACACTCAGATTTGGTAAAACTGAGGGTTTGTGACATCTAAAACACTTTTTGTAATTTACTAAACCCAATTAATGATTCAGAAAAAGTTTTCCAAATCCTCAAATGGGTTAAGCAAACATTAAGGAGTCACTGATTGGAAGAGGCGTGTTAAGATTGTCCCTCCCAAATACGGATTCCTTAAGAGCTATATCAAGATTTTGTGACCGAAATTAATTTGCAAAACATTAGTATTTTTACCACAAAGTCCAAATTGGTAGTGACTCATTTGTAAATGTGGATGGGTGCCCAGGGGACCTCCTGGGGCCTCTGGGCACCCCTTTTCCATTGAGAATGTGACCAAAAAAAATTAGGAGAAGGCACTGGTCCCTGGAAACACTACCTTCACCTAAAAGAAAATTGTGTGTTTAACTTTTTATTTTGTTACATGTATTCTATTTGCATTAAATAAAGGTTGCTTTATCTAAAAGCGATCACAGGCATGGTGATCTGCTGACCACCATGTCTGTGACACCTATCATTCATAGTGAGTTGCAATTTTCAACCTGCCTAATGCATAATAAAGAGGTAGGTTGACTTGCAACCCACTTTGAATCCAAATTTTGTGACCTGCCATATAAGTACATAGGTCAGTTCACAAAATTCCTTTCAATTCGTAAAAGATTTTTAAATGGAAAATTCGTAACTCAGGTGATTGATTCCAAGCCTGGAATGTAACTGATTGTGCGCTTTCCCTGGGTCTGCATCACCATTGCCAGAGTGCGAATTGTACAGTGTTACAACTTGACATAAGATTGACTCATTAACAGTCCCTATTGAATTTTTAGATGGTTGACTCTGAAAACACCCTTATGTCCTATCCCAAACACCTGTCTAACATCTGACATACTCTTTATGTGTCAGTCTGGCCTATCAGCAGCAGTCTTAGAGGTGATTGGCTGCACAAGAACCAGTGACCCTTCAAAAGGCAAATCTCTGACTTTTGATTGAGTCTGTTCCAGCACTACTGGTCTTTTGGGCGATAGGTGATGGTTTCTGCTACAGAGTAGCTGCTTTCCAGAGGTTTTATCATAAGATGTGACATACTCTGGTTTAGCTCTTCTGAACTTTCAGAGGCAGAACACTGACATGCAACTCATTCAATCCCACTCCTATAACTATTGTAGGGATCAACCAAAGTCTAGCATATGATCAATTTTACCCCAGCCTCACTGGCCTTGCAGACACATAATCCTCACCACTCTGGTCCTCAAAGAAAAGTGTTTGTTATTTCCTCCCATAATATGTTCAAACTTTTTAATTTGTATATAATTTACTTACTAATGAGGCGTTTTTGTAAATTGCTTGGTGTCTTGTTACAATAGCTTCAGAGCTAAGAGGAACCACAAATGAAAGCATGGTGGTTTGAGTAGAGTAGAATGAGGTGAGAACACCTATCCCACATTCTACTATGACTGGTCAAGGAGAACTTCTTCAGTCAAATGATTTCCTGACTACTTCAGTTTTAGGGAGTTTAGCAAATCAGAAATTGTTTGGTTTTTTCTGCGCCTGCGATCCTGGCCATGCAGACGTTAAGGCTCTAGCAATCGCACAGAACGGCTGCCATTTTTCTTCTTATTGACGGTGCACTGAAGTTACAATGAGTAAATGAATATAAGACCTTTACTTCCAGTAGCTGTTTCTCTAAATTGTGGAAAGGGAGCACCCAAAATGTGCCTTGAAATTGTTACTGTTGACTGTTTTAATTAGTATGCACTAAATCTGCAATTGTGGATTCATTCAATGAAATATATATCTTGTTCAATAGCTTGCTTAGGTGAGGTAAACCTATTGTCCCATAGCATGAACCTCACTCTTCAAGGAGCAGATATCACACCAGTTTTACCTTAGAAACACAGTGCACATGTCTCACAGATTAGCAGAGTGTTTACCTCTCCAAGTGCAGCACAGGGCACAACCGCCCTCCCACGCACCACACCCTGAAAGCTGCATTGTCCATTGCAAAGCTGACAACACCCACCTTTCAGAGTGCGAGGGTCAGGTAATGGCCACAGCTCACAAATCGATGCATAGCAAATAGCTCCCACTGCTGACTGGCCAAAGACCAACCGACATGCACCAGTGTTAATGCACAGATAACTCCCACTTTTCATAGTCCAAAAACATCCGTTGTACAATTAATAGATCAATGTACAATCCCTAAACTCCATCACTCACAGCACTCCCACTAGTCACTGCCCGAAGACCATACAACCTGCACCTACTAGGCCAATGCCTGGATAACTCCCACTTCTCACAGTCCAAAGACAACATATTCTCACGTCTGATAAGTCAACGGACAACTGATCATCTCCATCACTCACAGCCCAAAGACCAAATAATCTGTACTTCTAAGAGATCAATTCATAGCAGTATCCCTACCTTCCACCCATCACAGTCCAAAGACCAGGTAACCTATACATCTGACAAATCAATTCATAGCAGATCTCCGCCTGCCTGTTAGAGTCTAATTATGAGCAGATATATCCTCTCACATGTGCTACAGGTCAACATTGACCAGTTACAACTAACAATTCCATTCCTAATGAATACAATTGTGTGCCTATAGTATAACATAGTGTACATAACCTCTTCTCTCAAAATCTGATACATCCCCACTTAGACCAATTAACTCTGCACATGTGATAACACCACTTTCAAAGCCACCCTTGCATACAGACTTCCAGGACAATAAACAGGCCTCAGCGATGCCATCACTGACTGCATCACCTCTGAACACTATGGGGCCAATTCACAAAGGTAATCTGAGACAAAAGTCTAACTTTACGACTTTGGTATTCACAGAGATCATTTACGAGTCGTATCTTTACGTCTGCAGTCAGGCTGGAATCTCCGCACCCGGGCCGTACTCTCCGGCTCGGCCGGATTAAGAGTAATCAATGGGCCAGAATGCAATTTTTTAAAAAGTGAACATTAGGAATGTGTGCTAAATGGTAGTGGAGGTCATGCATAACTGTTTGGGCAGGGAAAATGGTGTGGCCAGACACTACATATTATCCCAGAAAAGTTTGCTCCTTTTGAAAACATTTTCTGTCACTCTATTTCACATACAAATAAGAGAAAATCTAACTGTACCAAATTGTAATTAAGGGCGGGCAGAGAACTCCACTCCACCTGTGGAGTGTGCGGAGTTTTGCCTACTCCGCGCTCAGCTGAGAATGCGGAGTTTAGGCAAAACTCCGACTCCAGAGCGGAGCGGAGTTGGCCAGCCACCCCCCTGCTTAAAATAGGCTCCCCGCATCCACCCCTAATAAAAAATATTTAAAAAGGAAGTATTAAAGAAAAAAACACACTTACCTCTACTGTGGCGTCTCTGAGCTTCCCTCCTCCTCCTCTCCGTCTCTCCTGCAACCCCCTACATCGGACATACGTCTTGCGAGACATTTTATTAGGGGGGTGGAGGCGGGGAGTGGAGTGGAGTTCCATGGAGCGGAGTTCCACTGAGTTTTTTCCCAACTCCGTGGAGCTCTGCGTAGTACTGCGCCAGCTCCGCCTGGGATTAATTGTAATGAACTGTGAGCTCAAATCACATCTACTTAATAAATTACTCATCCTATGTTTTTTTATTTTTCACTCTTCTGATCAGTGGGGGAATGGGAGCTATTCCTCCACTCTGCACACTCTATGTATTGCTGTAACTCTTTACCTGCTAGTGAGGATAACTCCAGAAGCAAACAAATGCAGATTGGGACTTTTAAAGAAGATTCCATTTTTCCTCAAGAATACCTCTAGGACCCTTCCTTTGGCCTTGATACGTGGCCATCTTCTAAATGACAGTTCCTACTGAAAGGCTTACAAACATTTCAGAAATGTTGATTTTACGCACACAAGGGCTCTGCCAAAATAACTAATATAGATAGCCCGATCTTTCATGATTAGACATACAGCAAATAACAAAAAGATTCACAAATGGCTATTTTTATGTGTGTGTACGAGTGCTACTTGTGCATGATTTTAACCTCCTTCTAATTTAATTTTATTCTTACCTGCTTTCTGTTCTCTGCCCGTTCAACCGCAGCTGAGTGCCGTTTGCATGGAGGGCGTACTAGTTATTTTCTTGGCCACTCCTGGCCAGCTCTACACTTCTGGGTGACGAAGGGGGAGGTCTAGTTTTGTCGCTCTCCCCTACTTAACCGATGTGTCAGCGAACGAGCACAGGGTTGTGGTGAGGCTGCTGCCGCTTGACAATATTGGCTATTGGCTATTTTTATGTGTGTGTGCGAGTGCTACTTGTGCATGATTTTAACCTTCTTCTAATTTAATTTTATCCTTACCTGCTTTCTGTTCACTGCCCTGTTCCACTGTGGCTGAGTGCCATTTGCGTGGCGGGCGTACTAGTTATTTTCTTGGCCACTCCCGGCCAGCTCTACACTTCCAGGTGACGAAGGGGGCGGTCTAGTTTTGCCGCTCTCTCCCCTCTCACCGATGTGTCAGCGGACGCGCGCCAAAGGCGCACCTAAGGCAAACCCGTCTGCGTCCGTCCGTGCCCAGCCGGGACCAGGGGCCACAAATCCTGGCCCTTCTCAGTCAGCTCCTAGATACTATTCTTCCTTGATGCTGCATAATCTTCGACCTCCTTTGAGCGCGTCCTGTCAGGTTCTCTCTCCGGATCTTTCCCTTCTTCAGTGCTCATGCTGCCATTTCGAGCTCACTTCTAACACTCAGCCGGCAGCTATTCATGACCCTCAGGCTTGGAGTGGGGCTCCTTGTTCTTTTCCTAATATTTTAGCTGCTTCTTCACCGCATATGGAATTCCGCTGTTTCAGCTTAAATTGCCGCTCCGTATCCAAGCATCTGCTCCACCTGTTTAATTTTCTTTTAGATAGGGATCCTGATGTAGTCTTTTTAACTGAGACTTGGCTCCATGATGGCTCCCTTCCGGATGTCATTTCGGCCCTTCCTAATAATTTTTCGCTGCTAGGAATCAATAGGCCCCTTAGAGTTGGGGGTGGTATCGCCATTATTTAAAAAAAATAATTATAACTGTAAAAGTTTTGATCTCCAGATTCCTTACTGTGAAGCCCTTGTCTTTTCTATCCCTTTTAATCACAGGTTTACTTTCTTGGGCGCTCTTATCTATTGCCCTCCTGGGCCTTCTTATAATTGGTGTTCAGTAGTTTGTGATCTTCTGGGGCTCCATATTCTCCAAGCTGCTTATTTCTCTGAAGACAAATTTGCATCTACATTCATAGAGGACATGAACATTTTTAATCTTCCATTGCTAAATTCACTTCCTACTCACATTGCTGGTCATTTACTGGACCCTATTTTTTCTAATCTCGCGACCTTATTTGTTGCATCACCTATCCAGCTGTGCTGGACTGATCATTTTCCAGTTCCAGTTCCTTTTCGTTTTTTTTTTTTTTTTAAAGTTCTTTATTGGAATTTTTTACCAAAAAATACAGCATAACAGAGAAATACGAGTGAATAAAGCCATCATCTGAGAAGTTACCCCCCCTCCCCCACCCCAGAGAACCTTCCCCCCCACCCACCCTGGCTGGTCCTTTGCCCTTAACAAGAAAACAGAAGGAAATAAAGGGAAGAAAAAAAGAAAAATATCGGTTCTTCCACTGGCATAAGAAAGAAGAAAAAATAAGAAAAACAATGTCTAAAAAGTAAAGACAAACAAGATCATTGCAAGTATTCCGCTTAACAGTAAAGCCAAATAAAATACAGCATGAGCTCAAATATTTGTCACCCATTACCTCCATCTTGGCTATTTTCAGACCATCTGATCAGAGGGGCCCAAATTTCCATCCCCTTTGCTCTTGCTCTGTGCCCCTTTCTAGCATATACTGCAGTCTCTAGCCTGTATACTGCCAGAAATCTCCCTAACCATTATTGACCCGTAGGTGGAACAGGATCAAGCCAATGAGTGGCTAAACAGAGTCTGAATACTATCATAGCAATAAAGAGAAAGGTCTGAACCCGAACCGGTAGCTGAGGGCTACTCACTCCAAGTACAATCAGCTGTGGTGTCAAATCTATTCGCTGCCCCAAATGAGATTCCAAAATAGTACCAACATCCCTTTTAATTATACCCAAGTCGGGGCAGGAAGCAAACATATGTACGATGTCTGCTGCTGGACAGCCGCACCGTGGACATGTTGATCCCACAGCTCCTCTCCATTTTGAAATCTTCTCCGGTGTTACATAAAGATTAAACCAGGTTTTAAAACATTGAAGCTGGAGGTTGGCTGCAATACATGAGGTTTGGGCAATATAAAGTGAATCTTCTACTTCACCCACTCCAACCAGTAGCCACTCATGCCAGCGGTCACAGTGTTTGGATAAATCATCCGGCATCGTCTCATTCAATTTTTTATAAATCCCTCCAAGTGTACCTGACCCTTTAAGCAAAATCTGAACCAACGTCACCCAGGCGAAACCACTACTGCCACCCATTTTCCTCGCTAAGAAATTTCTTATCTGGAGATATTTAAAAAATTGTCTGTTATCGACCCAAAAAGTTTCCTTAATCCTGTCAAAGGAAATCACTCCTGTTTCATCCATGATATCACCAACCATCCTAACACCTTTGTTATACCAGTTTTCCATATGCCCATCATTGAAAATACTAGGGAGTGACTCATTGCCATACAATGGGGTATAAGCATTAATGAGTCCCAAACCAAGCCTTTTTCGAACTGAAGTCCAGATTTTAAAAGCACACATCAGCGTCTTAAACTTAACCCTTTTGTAATAATTAAAATCCATGTGTTGCAAGAGAGAGCCACTTGCCTTGACCACAGTAATAAATCATAAATTGAGGCGGGGGCCGCCACCTGTACCTGACCAGATTCAACCCTGATTAGACTACCTATTTTAAATATTATAGCAGCCCAATGATATAGCTGAAGGTTGGGAACCGCCCAGCTGCCTCTGTCTCTAGGTAGCGTTACAAATTTTAGCGCCCTCCAAGGGCGAAAATTAGCCCAGAGAAATTTAGTAAGCATCTGGTTCATAGTTTTAAACCAAGTGTTGTTGATAGTCAAAGGAATTGCCCTAAAAAAAAATGAAATTTTCGCAAAAACAACATCTTAATAACATTACATCTCCCAACCGTCAGCTTGAGATTGTCTATTCGATTAAGATCTGCTTTAAATTTTGGAAGTAATGGATCTAAATTAGTTTCCACAATTTTAGACACATCCACCATTATTTCGACCCCGAGATATGTTGCCTTCCGTACGACCCTAAGGTCATTAATCTGAATTCCCTTGCCAACGACAACAAGGGTTTTGTTGGAGTTGAGTCGATAGCCCGAAATATGTCCAAAAATCTGCGCCTCTTTTTCAATTTCAGCTAATGCACAGAGTGGGTTAGTGGTCACAATAGCTAGGTCGTCGGCATACGCCAGGATCTTAGTGCTCCCCCCATTACTATGTATTGCTAAGATCTGATTGTTATCAAAAATTTTCCTAACCAAAGGATCAATGTACAAAGCAAATAATAGGGGGGAGCATGGGCACCCCTGACGAGTCCCCCTACTAATTGAAACAGGGCCTGACTTTTCCCCCATTATTGCTACTCTGGCCACCGGGTTGCTATACATTATTGAAATGGCCTTAATGAAGCCTGCCCCTAGCCCTCTACTCTCAAGTGTTGCCCACAGGAACGGCCAGGAGACCCTATCAAAGGGTTTCTCCGCATCTAGCAGGATTAGCCTGATAGGATCTCCAGTAATCCCTGCAGCATCAAAGAGAGCAATCACCCTTTGGACATGATCAATAGTGCTCCGGCCGGGAACAAACCCATGTTGGGTTGGTGAAACCAGTTTCTTAATCACAGCCGCTAGCCTGTTTGCCAGGATCTTGGCATATACCTTTGCGTCACTATTAATTAACGTTATAGGTCGATAAGACCCCAGCTCCTTAACCGATTTCCCTTTTTTGGGAAAGACCACAATATTGGCCAAGCCCCATGAGTCGGGTGCCCCCCGACCAGATTGGGCCTCTAGAAAGACAGTGACCATTAATTCCAGTAGACAGGGAGCCAGTTTTTTATAGAATTCCCCCGGAACGGAGTCAGGGTCAGCCGCTTTCCCGTTAGCCAAGGAGCTGATAGCACCCGCAACTTCTTCAGCTGTAATGGGTACCTCCAGCGCCTCTCTTTCTTCCCTAGTTAGCTTTTCCCTTGGGAGCCCTGCAAGATAATCCTGAATTTGCTTCTCACTTCCAGTGGTTTCTTCAGTATAAAGCTGTTGATAGAATCGCTGAAAGGCAGCCCGTATATCAGAGGCCTCTGAGACTAACCCATCTTGAGGATCATCAATTGCAAGAATTCCCCCCTGTGTCACCCGTTGTCTAGTGTGCAACGCAAGCAAGTGTCCCACTCTCTCACTGCATTCATACATTTTGGATCGCCAGGCTGCATACTTCCCTGCTGCTTTACTTGCCGAGATTTCTAAAGCTAGACTTAGCTAATGCCACCCGTGTTTGTGCCTGCCCCACATTCCCCCCGCTCATAATAACATCTACTAATTGCATCTCTGCCTCAACCAGCTTACTATAGAGTTCCTGCATGTACAATTTACCCTGCTTCTGGGACCCCCAGCCATACCTTGAGGTTTTCTCTCTTATCCCAGCTTTCAGAGCATTCCATACTATATCCACCCGTGTACTATCCCTATTCTCAGATATAAATCTGGGAATCCATACTCTCATATGTGCGATATAATCCTCATCGTAAAGGAGTGCTCTATCAAAAGTCCAACGTGGTACCTCCCTCTTTGAGGCTTGAAGTGGAATCTCAAGGACTAACGGATTGTGATCAATCATGACACGTGGAAATTTAGAAATCCGACAGTTTGTCGAAAGTCTCTGAGACACAAAGAAATAGTCTAGCCTGGCATGCGACTGATGTGGGGCTGAAAAAAAGTATAGCCAAAGTCTTTGGGTTCTTGCGAGGCCCAAACATCAATGAGTCCATGCGTCATACATAAATTCACCAAAGATCTAAAGACTTTAGGTTTACGGCCACTATATAGACTAGACCCATGCTTAATAGTGTTAGCACTCAAATTAAAATTAAAATCACCACAGATAATTAAAGGCAGTGGCCACCCAACAAGTTCCATATTTAACCAATTGAAGAGGGCAGGGTCATCAAACACTGAGCCATAGACCGAACACAGCGTGAAAGAGTAATTATCCACATTGCATAAAGTAATGACCCATCTGCAAAGATGATCAGCTTTAGAGCGTGGAAAGCTGAACGTTTTTCTGCGGGCCATGATAGCAACCCCTTTTGTGCGTGTGCCTTGGGCTGTGAAGGAAACTAGCTGATAACCTGCTAATTCTGCCACCTTATGTCTCCCAGCTTCGATGTGTGTCTCTTGCAGACATACTATGTCAGCATTCAGATGCTGGATGTCTTCGTTAACCCTGCGCTTTTTGTGAGGACTATTTAAACCACAAATGTTAACAGATGCAATTATAAGCTTACCCCTTGCCATTTGTCATAGTCGAATTCCCATTTGTCTTAATCAGGAGATTACATAAAAAGCTGAATAATATCCCTGCCATTACATATAATTCTGCCCATTGGACCAGCCTATCAACCAAAAGCTTCCCCACCTCCCACCCTCCTCCCCCCCACCTTGCGGCAAAAAAGGTCCAAGGACCCTTGTGATGCCTCCTGCATGATACTGCTTCCCACCACCACCCATCAAGCTCCACCAAGTAAACAACAAAAAATAAGTATGACTATTGTCCGAGTACATCAGCCCTCAGGATCTTTCTGATTTGAGACTCCTGATATTTCACGTAAAAAGTCCTGTGCTCAGAAGAGAAAACCCTTATATTTCCCCGGTGGATGACTTTGAGGCGAGCTGGGCTCAGTAAATACACCTTGCAGCCGATCTTCTGGAAGGGAGTAATAAGCTGACATAGCCTCCACCTCCTTTCCACCGTAATGTGGCAAGTCAGGCCTGACGAAAAAGGAATGACCCTCAGCCGAACGTCTTGCTTCAGGACGCGCCTTATCAACAATTGCTTGTCGCAAAAGAAAGTTGCCGAAAAATATTAATATAGCTCTAAGTTTATCGTTCACGTCATTCTGACCCTTCCTTCTTTGCAGCATGAGTGGGAAACGGTGTACTCGCTGAACTTCTGTGTCCCAATCACAATGTGCAAGCTCGGGGAAACCGCCCTTCAGCAATTGCAGCACAAACACTCTAATGTCTTCTCCTTCCGCTTTTTCCGGTATACCCAGTAGTCTTAGATTGTTACGCCTATGGCGGTTTTCAAAGTCTTCAAGCTTCCACATGACATCCGTCATCCTTGATTCGTTTGATGTAACTTGTTGGGCAATGCTCTCAGCTCCGGTCTCTAATGCCACAACTCGCTCTTCCAACACCGTTGTTCTTTCGGCAATTTCTGTGCAGGTTTTATTTATTTTCCGGATGGCCCCTTGTAACATCTTTGTTGCATGGTGAGCCCTCTTATGCTCCTGTCGAGCTTCAAATTGAATCTGCTTAAGAGTGGAATATATGAGGTCCATCGAGGGAGACGCCTCAGTTGCAGACTTCATTAGAGAAAGTCTATTATTTTCCCCTTGAGCGTTGTCGTCTGGTGCCAATCTGCCATCATCGATTCCAAAATGCCTAGTAGAATAATCCCATTTTAATTGTCCAGATTGACTATGATCTGAATCAGTTTGTCTTGCATCCTGCGCTTTTCTCCCTTTATTTCTATTCCGCCGTGTCTGAGTGGAAAGGCGCTTTTGCATGCTGGGGTTAGATAATGAGCTGTCCGAGTCCATCTCTGAATTTTCCAGCACCGATACCTCATTTCCACTAACATTAGATGGCTCAGATTCTTCATTGAGAGAAAATAATTTATCGCCTCCTTCAGGGGTCCCAGCGATCATGTGCTGTGTCTGAGAAAGTCTTGGATTGACATGTAAACTTTCATTAGTAGCCTGCTCCTGCTCCTTATTCCCATGTTTCCCAACCATGATATTAGCATCAAAGCACTCTGATTCACCCTGTGAGAGCTCGCCTTGACCTAAACATAAAGATGTATAGGGCCCCAGTCCCGTACTTACAGTGACCAGGTGTGGAAGGCCATCCCCGACTGTAACCGGCACTAATGCAGCTTCAGCATTAACCTCATTGACCTCAATGACAGCTTTGCCCTTCTCATGCACTTTCCCACGGCCGGAAAACATCCCTGGGATTACTCGCTGCTTGCTTGCCAGAGCCCGCCTCCTCTCCTGGACGCTGATCACTGGCTTTCAGTTTCACCGGGGCCGCCTCCACGCTTCCTGTTACCGCTGTGGGAGAAGCATCTCCTCCTTTCTTCCCCCTCGGCGCTTTTCGAGTTGCCGGGGGGCCGCGCTGGGTCCCCGCAGCTCCTGCTCCAATACCCATGGCACAGAGAACCCCACGGTCCCGGGGAGGTTTGGAAGGTTTAAGAGGCATGATGGTACGTCGGAGCTGGCGGCCGCCGCTGCCCGCGCCAAGCAGAATCCTCAAGCAGTCCGGATCAGCAGGTGAGCAAGTTCTGTCGTTTTCAATTCCGTCCTTCCAAGCAGTCATTTCAAACAATATGGTGAATAGCGAGTGGCCATCTAATGCAGCTTTAACTGATATTTCCTCAGGAGTTCCATGGAGTCATAGATGGGTGGTGAATCGCAGAACCTCACGCAGCCGCCATCTTGTCCTCTCACGCAGCCGCCATCTGGCAGTTCCTTTTTCTATCAAATCTCCCTGTATTTCTTCTACCAGGCCAACTTCACTATCTAAAATTCGGAACTGGCCCAAACTTAATATAATGGCACTCAACAAAGCGCTTCGGGACAGTATTCCATCACTTGACTCTTCTCCGGACTTAGCCCATCCTACCATTCACAAATGGCTCACTGCGGCCACTGATTCTATTTTGCCCCTATCTACAAAGCCACAACGTAGAATCCATCTCCCTGCTCCATGGTTTACTGATCCTCTTAAACAAGAGTAAAAACTTTGTAAAGCCTTGGAAAGGCACTGGAGGAAAACTATCTGCCCTATGCTAAGCTGAAGTACTTAGGAGCATTAAAGAGATATCATGCTCTTTGCAGATCGTCTTGTGCATCCTTTTTACATTGAAAAGATTTCTAGCTCTCAACACTTTCAGAAAACTCTGTTTAAGGTTATTACTAAACTCTCAGCCGCTAGTAAATTTCTGGCTCCTCCCTCGCTCTCCCAACTTCAATGTGATGAGCTAGCGTCCTTCTTCTACAATAAAGTTAAGTCTATTCATGACCAACTTGCTGTGAATGCCCTCCAACAAGGGAATCAAATGCGTTTTAATAGCCCATTGACAGGGTCCCCTGAATTTACCTTCCAGGCCTCTGTACAGATTAGTTCTTGGCCTTCTTTGGATTTGCCTTCCTTCAAGCTGCTACTGAGATCTATCAAGTCTGGTTCACCTCTGGATCCTCTCCCTACATCAAAACTTATCCTCCTGGATGATTCGATTCTTTCTATGATTCTTAAACTTCTCAATTCTTCGCTTAGCACAGGTCTGGTTCCCCGGGAGTAGAAACATGCACTTGTTCTTCCTCTTTTAAAAAAGGAAGGTCTTGACCCCCTCTGCTGATCTAATTTTTGTCCCATCTCTCTTTTGCCTATGTTTTCTAAAATATTGGAGCGACACATTAATACTCTACTCTCTTCCTATATTACTACTCACAATTTGTTGCAATCCTCTCAGTCTGGCTTCAGATCTGGCCATAGTACCGAGTCTGCTCTTCTTGGGGTTACTGAACACCTCAGGTTACAATTGGACTCAGGAGGTACCTCTGCCCTCATCCTGCTAGATTTGAGGGCGGCTTTCAATACAGTGTCTCACTCCATTCTGTTAGACCGTCTCAAAGCCTACGGCATTATGGGTCCGGCTCTGAGGTGGCTGACCTCCTCCTTAAAGGACCGTACTTTTCAGTTCTTGGTGAACGAAGTGAGATCTAACACTCTAGCCTTAACTTCCGGAGTTCACAAGGCTTCATCTTGAGCCCGTTACTTTTCAATATATATGTCCGCCCTTTGGCCGACATTGCTGAGAAGTCGGGTTTGACTATATTGTCCTATGCCGACGATACCCAGATTGTTTTCTCCCTTTCTGCTGCCCAGCACCAAGATTCTTCCTTGTTGCAGCTTGGCTTGAGGAATGTCTAGTAATACTCTTAAGCTTAATAGAACCAAAACCGAGGTGCTCATTCTGGGTAATAACCCGGAGCTTTGGGGAACTGAACATTGGCCTGATACTTTGGGCCCGGTACCTGCCTCTGTTCCCAAATTCAAAAACCTGGGTTTTATCATTGATAAAAAGCTCTCCCTCAAGCCTCAGGTCTCCAGGGTTGCGGCTTCTTGCTTTGCTACTCTTAGGTGGATCAAAAAAATCCTCTGGCTAATTCCACCCCCCAGCTCAGAGAACGGTCCTGCAGGCTTTGGTGATATCCAGGCTAGACTACGGCAATGTGCTGTACCTGGACGCTGACAAAGCCTCTATACATCGCTTACAGGTCATTCAAACTGCTGCTGTTCGCCTTCTTTTCCGTCTGCCTAGATATGCTTCTGCATCCCCTCTGCTCCACCAACTCCACTGGCTTGGTGTTAACAAGCGTATTGAGTTAAAGGCCCTATGTTATATGTTTCGTGCTAAATGTGGCCTTGCCCCTTCTTATTCAAAGTCTGGTTCCACCCTATGTTCGGGCTTGACAGTTGAGATCCTCCAGCCTCTCACTGTTTTCAGTTCCAAAATTTTGACTTGCCGGTATGAGAGGTCGTTCATTTGCCTGTCTTCGCCCCAGGCTTTGGAATTCCCTTCCAATTGCCCTTACTTATCTTTCTTATCTTTTTGTAAAGGCTTAAATACTTTTCTGTTTAGTGACTCGGCTTGATTTCTGTGTGCTCCCTTTATGCCTATGCCTATTGCTAAATTTGGTTGTTTGCCTCCACATGCTCTCAGCGCCGGGAAACCCTGTTGGGTAGCTGCACCCTTTAGAAGTGCAATAAATAAATAAATAAAATGAACATAGAGTGAATACATTTATTTTATATTTTTGGATGCATAAACAGAGAAACAATGATTGTGGGACATTCGGACAAGACAAGACAAGACAAGATAAAGATAAAAGAATTGGTTTCCATAGTTTAAATATTGTTAATAACCATTCTGTAAAGAAGATGTATCTTGATTTAAATGTGGATAAGTATAGAGAGCTTTGCCAGGATTAGGAGCAAAAGGGATCCTTGCTTCAGAATCTTGTTGCCAAAACGTCTTCAAACACCTTTGCTGATTTCTAGAGTCACAATGTCTTGCACTCTGTTTGAAAGAATCTCAGGGTACTCGTTCTTGCTCTTTGCACTGGTGCAGCCACGGTATGCACCAAACTCGATAGGAGGTGACCCTGTGGAGAAAAGATGCTAAGTTCACAATCATGCATTTAAATTTGTAATTATATAGCACTTACTACCCAGACAAGGTGTTGAAGCATGTGCGGAATTTGAGCACTGAGTTGGACATGAGACACTCTTAAACAGATTCCATAGGTCCTTGTGTCCCAAATTTTACTGCTGGCATTGCAGGAAGGTGGAGTAGCTATTGGAATTCTGGTTCCCCAAAATGCCTACACAACAATTAGTGAGTGATGCAGACAAGATCACCACTAGAACTATCAGAGAGAAGGAAACTACAGAACTATAGGCAGAGGCCTGCCCTTCTCCACATCCAACACACAGCCTCTTACAGAGACATAGCCTTCCCTAAAGGAAGTTATATGTTTACCATCTGCAGCTGGGAGGTAAGAGTTGCCTCTGACCAGTTAGGTGGTTTGTATCTTGATGATGCAGGACCTCTGATTCTCTCTATAGCAATGTATGTATGTGAGGGAGAGTTGTATATCACCAAAGTCACCAAAGTGTCTGTTGTTCACCTCTTCAGATGGTTTTAGCATTGATAATCCTATTTATTTGTATCCTTGTCCACTCCTGTAGTCAGTGACACTCTCTGTATTCGGTAGGTGTATTATTAAAGACAGTAAGTCTTGGAAATGACTAGCTTCTGCATGTAGTACTCCCAGATGTTTGCATAAACTGTCTTTGTTGGCCATAAAACTCCTGCTACAAGTTGTAAAGTGCTTATGCTCCCCCTCTTAACATGTTGAAATTGGTATACACCTGATTCACATTTTAATCTTATCTATATGTCCCTAGCATATGGTACAGAGTGTACCTCGGGCCGTGAGTTAAATGCTACCAGTAGGCCTGCAGCACCATTGTACCATGACCAAGCAACTTTGTCCACAGGCCTACCATTGTAGCCTGGCAGTGCACTTTTAAAATGCAATTTCTGCCGTAAACAATAAACCCTTTTGACAAGTCAAAAATGTCCTTTTTATATATTAATAAGTCACTCCTAAGTAGGCCTTAGTGCCCATAAGGCAGGGTTCATGGTATTTAAGGTACGACATGTAAATGTTTAATGTTCCACATGTCCTTACAGCAAAATAAGGCCCAAAAGCAATTTTCACTGTAGCAGGGCTGGCTGCTCCATTGGAAAACAGTGGTTTGCATTATCACATATATATTAATGTTAATTTGGGTTTGGAACCAGCTAGAAAAAAATGTAAGAACTCTTTTTAACAGTTAATCGAAAAACAATTTCATGATGAAATTGACTTTTGTATAATTATTAAGGAAAATGTACTTTTATAAAGTTTCCTTTATCCCTGTCTGCAGTCAATGGAAGGTAAGCTTCATTTTGCTCTTCCACATTTGCCGGCCAGTAATTAGCATTTGAATTGGTGGGAGCCTGCTCCCAGGACAGGGATAAAAGGCCTTGGGTGTGGGCAGGTATTGTTGTGCCCTTGACAAGACGTTTAGTGGCCTGCACCCAGGAACTTGATTAACTTAAAAGAGGCCTACCCTGTCACAAGCAGATGTAGCTAATACCCAGGCCTTTACCCTTCCTTGTTCCCCCCAGCCAGGCCGGCTTTAGTCACATTTGGCTTCTTGTTAACATCACAGTGTCAAATCCTTCTGGAGTGTCAAGACCTGCTTGACAGGTTTGCTGGGGTTTTATATATCACACTTGGGGGTGCATTTTAAAGGGCGAGCGCCAGATGAGAAAACACTTCTTGTGTATCCACTGCCTGGCTGATGTTGAACCCTGCTTTGTTCTACTACACTTCTGTCTTTTGGTTTCATGAGAGTTCTTGGACTGCCTAAAACTGCTTTGGGTGTTAGATCGGGGGACACTAGAATTACCATGGTACACTCCACACATACTCCATCCCTCAGAACCCTAATTAAGTGTGGCCAGAGACTGCTGCCATCTTGAAAATGTCTAAAGTTGGAAAGGATAGTTCTAGGAACCTTTACCCAGTTGGTTAGGGAACGGCCTGGGGTCATTTTCACCCACTAGCTCATGCCAGGTGGAAATGTGGCATCTCCAAGCAGCCTCTTCAGAACAACCCTGGACCTGTGGAAGATAGAAGATTACTGAACCTGCTGTCTGCATACTGAGAAGAACCTGGATGACTGGAGGACCTGTTCTCTCTTTCTTACCCAGGACAAAGAAGTGAACTCCAAGGGTCCAAAGGGCATAAGGGGGACCTCCAGCTACAGGATTCAACAAACTACAAGCAGCCATTTTGCAGCTTCCTAGCTGATCAGTGGCAACTGGATCTGGACTGGCTTGAAACCCAGTGAGTCTCCAAGTGCCACCCCAGAGGTCCTGGTGGGCTTTAGTGTACTCCTGTGTTGGCTTGGGACTTAAAGGACCAACGTCAGAGGAAATAATCTTTGGCCATAGCAAACCTGGTTAGTGTATCTGACCTGTGCTCCAATGCGGTGAACATCAAATTTTCCCTAGGATCTGTTCTACCATAAGCATTGACTATCATTGGCACTTTGTACTTTTTTGCGCTATTTCTACGTAAATCTTTAAAAATGTATATCTCCAGGTCCCCTTATTGGATTTTTGTCATTTTTATGTTATCATATTCTTACATTTTAATCTATGTTTATACTTTGGTTTGGGAATTTTATTATTTTACATTTTGACTTTATTACTGTTTGTGAAACTATATAAACACTTTGGTTCCAGGAGGGTTAAGCACAGGTTTATTTAGAGAGTTTAGTGGATTCCCTGACAAGGAATGTGATTATTACTTGACGTGGTACTTACCTCCCTCAACTAAGCTTTATGACATAGCCACCAGTGTATATGGCTTTATATGGGTTTAGGTTGGGCTGTATGCCAAATAGTTCATATAGAGTTGCATATTCTTGTTTATGTTTAGAATTAGAGATTGGAACCAGCATTGAGCTAACTCCACTCTCCTGCCACACAAACGCATAGAATCTGTTTCCCCACGTATTTACAGGCAGATGTCAACACCTGATATAATACTTGTACCATCATTACACATAGTAAAGTAATTAAACAAGTTGTACATTATTTTAAATCAGCAAACCTGAAAGACCAGTTCCCTGTTTCATAGGATCAATGAAGCCCAACATTCTTTTTTAAATGTTTTTTCCACCAAATTGGATGGAATGAACCTCAGCTCACCTGGAAATGTTTGTTTTGTGTGAGTTTCCATCAGGAAGTCTTTGATTTTAGAAGCACTGAGTATTTATATGTTTTCTACGGAGTCTTCTGGACCCCTGGGATCATTCACTGCCAGTACTAAGTAAGCATGTGTTTAGACGTATTTGTGGGAAAATAGTTTAAGCATATGCCCAAGCCTCTGTCTTGGACTACAGATCAGCTGTGCTGTAGAGTGCAGCATTACAAATAGAAGGAGATCTAGAATGGAGAATGTCCATGAATTCTATAGTCAATTTGGTATAGCACCCACACCTGGAAGAAGGCTTCAACATCAAAGTGCAATCAACAAGTGAATTGATGATAGTGAAAATAGAATGATTTGTTTATCTGTGCTGCATTTTATGGTAAAGGATTCTCCTAGATAGTTGTGTTTCCACTGTAGTTGTTTCCAGTATTAGCACTGATCAGTTTCATTGCTTCTTAAGCTCCTCTCATGGATATATTATTGTGTCCATAAATCTTTGCTGTATGCTGCTCAGTTCCTGAGAGACGATCTCTAATGTTTGTCCAGCAAAATATGGAATGCAGCTGATGAAGCAACTTTTTTAACTGGCAGCTCTTAACCCCTAGTTAGACATCTTCTTATAAGGAATCATTGTTTTAGCATTTGAAAATGGATAACACTTTTAGATGCAACATGTTGGCCATATTGGATTAGTACATGGTTGATACGTCATGCACAATGACATACCACATTGTTCACCCAGTTTGATATTTACATAGCAGCCATAATACAATGGCATTGTGTGTAATATGTTATTGTTTTGCAATTCCAAGGTGGCTGACACATTGCTTCTAAATGTGGCATCCAGCTTTGTTCTTTAAGTAATCTTACATTATGCACAATCCCATTTCTGTATGACTGCTCACTGTTATCTTTAAATTGTTACTAATATCTTATTGCAAACATTTGCACAATGCATTTAGTTTTTTTTTCTAATTTTATTCTCTTAATTTAATGTATTTTTATATGCTTGTCAAGTGTATGTGTGTGTGTGTGTGTGTGTTTGTATGTTTAATTTCTGTTGGTTGAGGGGATGCATTATGAGTTACTGGGTGCCTAATCTCACCAATGATTAAACAGGCAATTTAAGGTTCTGAAATTGTTAGCAACTGGTTGTATGACGGAATCATACATGCATTTACCACGAATGCCTTCACAACGCAGTCACTACTCCGACTGCGATGTTACCACACGTTCCATTACCACGCAATTCATTATGACTTGCTTTAGGAGAGCGCTGGACTTTGAAATATTATAAATTTATATTCCAACTCCAGTGGGTCTATGAGTAGCGGAGGTGTTGGTCTTAAAATCCAAAACCAGTACAACACTGCGTTCCCTAAAGCAAGTCATTGTAATGACTTGCGTGGAAAAGGAATGTGTGGTAACATCGCAGTAGTGGTAGTGACTGTGTTGTAAAGGCATGTCATGTTCTGCCTTCATGATCCCTTAGCAACCTGATATTTTTACCTCACCAGCCTCAGAAATTATATAAACTACTTCCGAGTTGAGTGACTGTAAGAAATATCGTATTTAATCTTCAAAGAGTTGCTCAATCAGGTCTTTGACGGTGATTTCAGGAATTCTTGGCTCCTGCTTCATATAGTCCTTATTGGCAAGTGTTGCTCCTGAAGGTTGGTCTTGCAGGGAACACAGATGCTGCTTGTCTGCTTCCAGCAAAATTTATCCCATCTGTCCTACTTTGTATTTTCTGTTGAGTTCAGGGTTTGTCGATTGATGAGCTTCCTAGGAGAAGTATTTCTAGATTACATTTTTGGAGCCTTAAGGAGTCAATTATTTTGGACCTTTAACCCAAATGTCCTAATTCCAAGGATCTGGTCTTACTCTAGGACCATTTCAGTTAGACATCTGTGGATTTTTATTAGATAGGTGAGATGTATATTGGTCAGTCTTTGTGGAGAAATGTTGCAGACTTTGCCATGTATCCTTGTGTCAACAAAGACAAACAATAAACAATCAGTGGGAAAGTCCCCCTCCTGCCATAATGAAGAGGTCTTATCCTGTGGGCCCTTTGAATGATAAGGGTGACAAAAATAACACATGAAGTAAGGGTGAGGACTTACTGGGTTTGTAAGGATGTGAACTCTCTCCATAAACCCTATGCAATATTGCGTTACCATTGTTTCTAAACATGTAAGTCAGCCGCAGTTCCATTATGAAAGGCAGATGCCTTTGATGACCACAAGTTTCCATCTGCAGTAACATTAACAAGTGTAGAGTTGAGGGTTTTGCAGACTTGCTGATGGTCAGCATTCTTGAGGCATTATGATATAAAATATTTCATGTGCCCATTGGCACCTTCACAGACCAAGCTCCTCAAGCCTACATTTCTGACAAAATATGCAGAAGGCTGCCCCTGTCATAGAGACACCTTCACAGTTTGAGTGATATACAGAAACAACCTATAGCTGGTACTTCTCACTCTTTTAAGTGGCCTTTAATAATATCTTTGAAGGTTACGGTTAAGGGTCCTCACCCTGAAGACCAAAGCATTAGGTACCACTTTGTACAAAAGGTGATGACTATGTGAAGATTGATGGTGTGGATTTGTACATATATTACTACTGTGCAGTCAAGTATTCTCAGAACATTGAGATCAAGAGGAAAGGAATATAAAAATCACCTCTATTCAGAGGCACCTACCAGAGCGATAAAATGTTGCTGCCATGTAGATACAGTTGGTCATCTCCCCAAAACATTCAACAACTCCATCAGCCGCACAGGTAATGGCACCAGTCCCATTACAGTTGGGGCACTTCACTCCATTCAGTTTTTTGTTTATGGGTGGAACTGTTCAATGCATAAAGGCAAAGCAGATCTCTGTTGATTGTGAGGTTTTCCACACATGTGTCTCAATATGCAATATCTATTCCATAGAGCAGCATTTCCCAAACTGTGGTTCATGAGGCAATTTTTGGTGAGTCACAATGGTCCTGGTATATATCACATTTAAAACTTGTGCTTGATTTGTACATCACTCCTCCGCAGTCCTAATGGTCAAAATAATGTGTTTACAAAGTAAATGCAACATGACACCAGCTGATAGGCATGCTCGTTTTGCCAGTGCTGTGTGCATTCCAAACATTGTCCTATTTAAATCATGTTACAGCAGATCAATCACTAACATAGTTCAAAGTGTTCTCAACTCCCCACCTTCAACGAGGTTAGAAATGGTCAAGTATTTTTACAATTAGGACTAGGGGAGTGAGTTGCAAATTTAACACAAGCTTTCAGGCCTGGCCAGCAAGTAATTAAATTATATTGCCTGCATAGCTAGGTTCTGATCTGGCCCTGAGCAGAGGTGTATGTGGTTGACAAGACAAATACAATGCAGGCTGCAGCCCCGAAATCAGGCCGAGGCAAATGATCTGTAAAAACAACAGGAAAGCAAATCCTGCAAATTTGTCAAGGTTAAGAGTACTGTGCATCACCTATCAAGGGAACTCGATTTTAGCTTTTCTATACCAGCAGGAATCAGAAGCAAACTATACCCTTATTTTATTGTCTGTAATATAAGCTGAAGAAAGTCATGAGGCTCAAAAACTGATTATGTTCTACCAAATAGTGCATGATCATGCCATAGCTCAACTCCTTGACAATGCCCACAGCGTCCCCATACACCAGTCAGCAGGGGTTGTTATTGCAGGCAGCAGATTCCTTTCTTTACAGCAAAAATCACCCCTGCCTCATGTCCATTAGTGCTAGGTGGATCGCAAACGTTTGTTGTTCTAAAAATATGGTTGTGATTCTAAATTGTTTAGGAAGCACTGCCGTAGAGGAATGGAAGTGAGCTCTAAATGAGCTGTGCAAAGACTGGAATATTATTATTATTTTTATTATTATTATGTGGGATTTGTAGTGCGCACAGCTACCCAGAGGGGTCTCCCGGCGCAGGAAGAGACAACAGAAGAGAGCCGCAGCAAACAGTTAGAAAAGCCATGTCTTCTGATTCTTACGAACGGTAAGTAAGGAGTGAAAGTTCCTAAGAGAGACAGGAAGAGAGTCTTAGAGTTTCGGGCCCAGATAGGCAAACAAGCGTCCCTTCATCCAAACAAGACGATACCTGGGCGTTGCGAACAGCTGAGAGGTTGGATGACCTCAACTGTCAGGTAGGCACAGAGGGTATCACCATACCTTGAATATATAAGGGGGCAAACCATGTCGGGCCCTTAACATGTAGCACAAAGCCTTGAGTTTGATACACTTCTCCATCGTAAGCCAGTTCAGTTCATGAAGCAGAGGAGTGGCCGAGACATGTCTAGGCAGCCGGAAGAGGAGGCAAGCTGATGCATTCAGAATGATTTGTATACGACGAAACGAAGATTTATCAGCACCCAAGTAAAGTACATTGCTGTAATCCAATCTAGATATCACTAGAGCTTGGATCACGGTTCTTTGGGTGGCCAGAGGAATTAGCCAAAGGATCTTCGTGAGCCACTTGACCTTGGACACCTGTAGTGTCAGGGAGAGCTTGTTGTCAATAAAAAAGCTGGGATTCTTGACCTTAGTCGTCCGTGTCGGCCCAAGTAAATCCGCCCAATGATTGGCTTCCCAGAACTCAGGGTTGTTTCCCAGAACCAGGACCTCAGATTTATCACCGTTAAGCTTCAGTGTGTTTTTATTAATCCAGAGGGAAACATTCCTCAGACCCAGATGGAGTAAGGAGGTATCTTAATGTTGAGCAGCTGATAATGGAAAGATAATCTGGGTGTTTTCAGCGTATGAAAAAAGAGCGAACCCATACTTCTCAATAACATCTGCCAATCGACAAGCATAAATGTCGAAGAGGAGTGGGCTCAGAATGGATCCCTGAGGAACACCAGAGGACAGAGCTGATGTCTTGGGTCCCGATTCACAAAAGTAATCTGAGACAAAATCCTAACTTTACGACTTTTGGTATTCACAAAAGGCATTTAGGAGTAGCAAAGTTAGGATTCCTAACTTTACTACTCCTAAACTGAGAGAAATCCTAACTTTACGACTTTTGGTATTCACAAAAGGCAATTAGGAGTAGCAAAGTTAGGATTCCTAACTTTACTACTCGTAAACTGAGAGAAATCTTAACTTTATGACTTTCGGTATTCACAAAAGGCATTTAGTAGTAGTAAATTTAGGAATCCTAAATTGCTACTCCTAAATGCCTTTTGTGAATACTTAAAGTCGTAAAGTTAAGATTTTTCTCAGTTTAGGAGTAGTAAAGTTAGGAATCCTAACTTTACTACTCCAAAATGCCTTTTGTGACTACCGAAAGTCGTAAAGTTAGGATTTTGTCCCAGTTTAGGAGTAGTAAGTTGAGAATCCTAACTTTACTACTCCTAAATGCCTTTTGCCAATACCGAAAGTCGTAAAGTTAGGATTTTGTCTCAGATTACTTCTGTGAATCGGGCCCTTCGATCTTACATTGGCCGAGTAGACCTGGAAGGTGCGATCTTTTAAGAGGGAGGTCACCCACCTCATGGCTGAGCTTTCTATGCCTAAGGCCTCAAGTCTACCTGCCAGAATGGAATGCGACACTGTGTCAAACGCTGCACTTAAATCAAGCTGAAAGAGAGCAGCCGTACTGCCAGAATCGAGCTGTTGCGTAAGACATTCGGTGAACCCAAGGAGAGTGGATTCAGTACTGTATGCAGTCCTAAAAACAGACTGTGACGGGTGAAGCATCTGTTGAGACTCAACAAATGAAGAGAGTTGGGTATTAACATGCTTTTCTAAAATCTTGGCAAAGACAGAAAGAATGGAAATTGGATGGGAATTTGACCAACAGGAGGGGTCCAGATCAGGTTTTTTTTAGCAAGGGGAGAACAAGGGCATGTTTCCAGTTCTGAGGGACATATCCTTCGCTCAAAGTAGTTTTGAGGAGTTTTAGAATAACAGTTAGGGCAGAATCATCTAAACGTCTGAGTTATGCAGAAGGAAGGGGATCTAAGGGGGAGCTGGACTTTATAGATTCTAGAACAGTTTTTAATGTCACCATGTCTAAAGAGGACCATGCCCTTATTTTAGAGAACTCCTCAGGCTTATTAGGTGAAAGGTTCACTTCCTGGTGACCTTCCAATGGGGCAGTAGAATGCGTAAGGATCTCTATGTTAGCTGCGTTTGCAGCTAGTTGACAGTGAATTGTATATTAACGCAAACAGACATCACAATACTGGCAGGTCTAGGACATACTTACTGCATCACCTCTACCTTTTAGAGAATGAAAGCATTGGTGTTGGAGCTCGTTTAGTGCAGCTATTGATATTGAAAAAATCTAGGAAGATCTGCAACACACAATCAAGAACCAGATACACTATTTAAAGGAGTCCGAAGACACATCCCCTCGCTAGTAAATTTCAGTTTGAAAGAATAACTCACCCAGGTTCTCTACCAGTGTCAGTATCAACAAGAAAACTACTGAAGAAGATTAGAGCTGCGTCCCCATACACCAGCCAGCAGGGGTTGTTATTGCAGGCAGCAGATTCCTTTCTTTACAGCAAAAATCACCCCTGCCTCATGTCCATTAGCGCTAGGTGGGTCGCAAATGTTTGTTGTTCTAAAAATATGGTTGTGATTCTAAATTGTTTAGGAAGCACTGCCGTAGAGGAATGGAAGTGAGCTCTAAATGAGCTGTGCAAAGACTGGAATATTATTATTATTTTTATTATTATTATGTGGGATTTGTAGTGCGCACAGCTACCCAGAGGGGTCTCCCGGCGCAGGAAGAGACAACAGAAGAGAGCCGCAGCGAACAGTTAGAAAAGCCGTGTCTTCTGATTCTTACGAAAGGTAAGTAAGGAGTGAAAGTTCCTAAGAGAGACAGGAAGAGAGTCTTAGAGTTTCGGGCCCAGATAGGCAAACAAGCGTCCCTTCATCCAAACAAGACGATACCTCGGCGTTGCGAACAGCTGAGAGGTTGGATGACCTCAACTGTCAGGTAGGCACAGAGGGTATCACCATACCTTGAATATATAAGGGGGCAAACCATGTCAGGCCCTGAACATGTAGCACAAAGCCTTGAGTTTGATACACTTCTCCATCGTAAGCCAGTGCAGTTCATGAAGCAGAGGAGTGGCCGAGACATGTCTAGGCAGCCGGAAGAGGAGGCAAGCTGATGCATTCTGAATGATTTGTATACGACGAAACGAAGATTTATCAGCACCCAAGTACAGTACATTGCCGTAATCCAATCTAGATATCACTAGAGCTTGGATCACGGTTCTTTGGGTGGCCAGAGGAATTAGCCAAAGGATCTTCGTGAGCCACTTGACCTTGGACACCTGTAGTTTCAGGGAGAGCTTGTTGTCAATAAAAAAACTGAGATTCTTGACCTTAGTCGTCCGTGTCGGCCCAAGTAAATTTGCCCAAAGATTGGCTCCCCAGAACTCAGGGTTGTTTCCCAGAACCAGGACCTCAGATTTATCACTGTTAAGCTTCAGTGTGTTTTTATTAATCCAGAGGGAAACATTCCTCAGACCCAGATGGAGTAAGGAGGTATCTTGATGTTGAGCAGCTGATAATGGAAAGATAATCTGGGTGTTTTCAGCGTATGAAAAAAGAGTGGACCCATACTTCTCAATAACATCTGCCAATCGACAAGCATAAATGTCGAAGAGGAGTGGGCTCAGAATGGATCCCTGAGGAACACCAGAGGACAGAGCTGATGTCTTGGGTCCCGATTCACAAAAGTATTCTGAGACAAAATCCTAACTTTACGACTTTTGGTATTCACAAAAGGCATTTAGGAGTAGCAAAGTTAGGATTCCTAACTTTACTACTCCTAAACTGAGAGAAATCCTAACTTTACGACTTTCGGTATTCACAAAAGGCAATTAGGAGTAGCACAGTTAGAATTCCTAACTTTACTACTCGTAAACTGAGAGAAATCTTAACTTTATGACTTTCGGTATTCACAAAAGGCATTTAGGAGTAGTAAAGTTAGGAATCCTAAATTTGCTACTCCTAAATGCCTTTTGTGAATATCAAAAGTCGTAAAGTTAAGAGTTTTCTCAGTTTAGGAGTAGTAAAGTTAGGAATCCTAACTTTACTACTCCAAAATGCCTTTTGTGACTACCGAAAGTCATAAAGTTAGGATTTTGTCCCAGTTTAGGAGTAGTAAAGTTGAGAATCCTAACTTTACTACTCCTAAATGCCTTTTGTCAATACCGAAAGTCGTAAAGTTAGGATTTTGTCTCAGATTACTTCTGTGAATCGGGCCCTTCGATCTTACATTGGCCGAGTAGACCTGAAAGGTGCGATCTTTTAAGAGGGAGGTCTCTCATGGCTGAGCTTTCTATGCCTAAGGCCTCAAGTCTACCTGCCAGAATGGAATGCGACACTGTGTCAAACGCTGCGCTTAAATCAAGCTGAAAGAGAGCAGCCATACTGCCAGAATCGAGCTGTTGCGTAAGACATTCGGTGAACCCACGGAGAGTGGATCCAGTACTGTATGCAGTCCTAAAAACAGACTGTGACGGGTGAAGCATCTGTTGAGACTCAACAAATGAAGAGAGTTGGGTATTAACATGCTTTTCTAAAATCTTGGCAAAGACAGAAAGAATGGAAATTGGATGGGAATTTGACCAACAGGAGGGGTCCAGATCAGTTTTTTTTTTTAGCAAGGGGAGAACAAGGGCATGTTTCCTGTTCTGAGGGACATATCCTTCGCTCAAAGTAGTTTTGATGAGTTTTAGAATAACAGTTAGGGCAGAATCATCTAAACGTCTGAGTTATGCAGAAGGAAGGGGATCTAAGGGGGAGCTGGACTTTATAGATTCTAGTACAGTTTTTAATGTCACCATGTCTAAAGAGGACCATGCCCTTATTTTAGAGAACTCCTCAGGCTTATTAGGTGAAAGGTTCACTTCCTGGTGACCTTCCAATGGGGCAGTAGAATGCGTAAGGATCTCTATGTTAGCTGCGTTTGCAGCTAGTTGACAGTGAATTGTATATTAACGCAAACAGACATCACAATACTGGCAGGTCTAGGACATACTTACTGCATCACCTCTACCTTTTAGAGAATGAAACATTGGTGTTGGAGCTCGGTTAGTGCAGCTATTGATACTGAAAAAATCTAGGAAGATCTGCAACACACAATCAAGAACCAGATACACTATTTAAAGGAGTCCGAAGACACATCCCCTCGCTAGTAAATTTCAGTTTGAAAGAATAACTCACCCAGGTTCTCTACCAGTGTCAGTATCAACAAGAAAACTACTGAAGAAGATTAGAGCTGCTATTAAATAGGGGTAGGTGAAACTTGTGGTATTTCACTCCATGGAATTTCGCAGAGTTACATGAAAACTCCTTAAGATTCAGCAGAGTTCTGCGATCGGGCAGAAATCGTCAGGCCACGCTGCTCGCACTGATTTGTAGGGCGAGTAACTTGTTCCTTGCTGAAAAATCAGTGCAAATGGCACCATGTGGCATGCCAGAGGGCGCTGCACCTTGAGTTGGTTCTACTGCCTCTCGAATAGATTTTCCACTCAAGCGCCTGCTTTCTCACCGTGAATGGTTCCGACCGCCCACGTTGGGAAAATCTCACCGGATGCCCTCCTAGCGCCCCAAAATCATGTTAAGGGATGTCAATTCTTGCTTTCCAATGTACAATTGGTGAGCAACACGAGAAAAAAACTTTGGCAGAATTTGGACTAAACTCTCCATTGCATGCGTAACGTGGAGTGGCCAAAACTCCATCAACTCCTCCGGCATGGCAGAAATTATCTCCCACCCCTACTATTAAGCTAAAACATGACAAACTACATAGACAGAATAATAGATTCTGACCACAAAGAAAAGTGGTAAAGAACTCGCCCAAGAAGGCAGCTTGGCAAGCAGACAACAACACCAAGATGCCAAGTATAGGGACTATGGAGAATACCACACAACCACACACATATGGACGAGGAGGTAATAAGAGGGATGCAAGAACACTGGATACAAAACAGCTGCAAACTGCACCATCTAAGGACATGCATATCATTCTATCACCACAAAAAGAAAACAGATGATCTGAACTACAACTAAAAACCTAACAGAGCACAAACAAGAGTGCACAGATTGTTTCTATCTATTCTAGTCAACTGGCAGTCCTCCTATAGCTAAAGCAAGTGACAGAATTAGTTAACCCTTCCTTGAATGAGTAAATTGCTATTTCAAAAGAGCAGCTTTGAAAAGAGTAAAGCAGGTTAGAATGGCATCACTTGCTTTCACTAATTGTGAAAAACTGAAACTCACAAGGATTGTAATTGTTCATCTTTGTGAACAAAATACAGAAAAGATTTTGGTGAACGGATAAGTGTACACAACCTCATCAATCATACCCCCTTGAACATGGCACCGCATCTCGACAAACACTAGAGGCAGAAGTGGACTCTTTCTTTTAAAACTAACAAACTGGCCCTTGGAGGATGATCAGAGGCACCTACAGTTGTAATAAAAATTAGCTAACTGCAAATATAACATCATGAAGAATAGACCAAAGTCGTGGATGGATAAACATTTCTAAGCTGTTACAAGCCCGAGACCCAGGCATTTATCTGTGAGCATTTACATTCCACTGGACGACTCACCCTTTTAATATCAAGGAAAGCTTTCCAACAGTAAATGTTTTAAAAATTGAGGCTGAGACCTTTCTCACAGCACCTATCACTAAAAGAGGATATAGTGTCAACAAGTGTTGCTCTGATCTGGAGGATCAACCTCCTAATCCCCCATATGAGGATGTGAATCCCCTAATTATTTAGACAAAATGATCAGCATCCACTACCTATTCTTTTACAAAGATGATTGTACATTTCCGAAGAGCTTAAATCAAATAATGCATAGACTCCATTCAAATTTGTTTAGAAAAAATCTTTCTTCACAGGGCTTTATTCATATTGTTCTTTTGTCATATGTTATCCATCACATGTAGCCAATGCGTTTCATCTCTTCCTAGAGACTTCTTCAGGGCTACACAATATAGACAATATCTATATCATTTAAAATAATTTAACTTACAAAAACCCTCTAAAAGCAATTATATTATTTTAATGAAATCCACCTTTATAATGTAATATTAATATACAAAAAACTACATGAAAGTGAATCCACTCCAGATTCATTACTAAAACCATTAAACAGAATTTAATTAGCAAATTGTTTCAATGAAATCCCCCCGATCATACCATATTCAATACACAATCATTGTGCAAATTCATAACCATTCCAAATCTATTAACGAGACCATACAGCAACATTTCAATAGTGTCATCCAGTTTAATATTTCCCTTTCGCCACTTATAGGCCTTTATCAGTTAATTTTAAAAGCATCATAGTCTCTGCTACATGAACTTTATAAGCTAGATTCCCTGGCCTAGATGCATAAAATTTATCAATGACATATTCTGATCTTGTTATCCCCTTTATATCAACACGCTTTTAACACGCCTTCAACCAGAAAAGGGAAGAAAAGAGGACAGGAATTAATATAAAACGGTAAAATGTAAGAAAAAGCTATAAAGATTGAAAGGATAATCATCTTTGTAATAGACAGGAATTGGGAAGAGAGAAACGACTGGAAGCTGGGAGGGGAGGCATATCCCTTTACTATTTTCTTTTGACCTATTAGTATCATGTTCACTACAATTTTTTAACATAGTTCCTTTCTTAATCTCTCTTCTAATGAGAAAAAACAACTATCAGCTTCAATTAGTCATGGTATATGGTAAAAATTACCTTTATTCAATATTGTCACCCCCGTACAGAGTATCTATGGATCAGTTTTTTTATGCCAGAGATAAGCTTGGTTGATACAGTTGTGATCTACAAGTGAAGTGACAAGTCGCACAATACAACCATGCTATGTCTGACAATGTTTTTTTAAATTCACCAGTTAGACGAAATTGTCACATCATACCTTAGTTTGTGCATTTGGAATCCAATAATATGTACAGTAACATCTATCTACCATATATTCGTTTCGTGCCCAAGTTGGCAATGGAATCTAGGTCACATTATGGTAGCTATCTGTTCGGTAGTGTACAGATCGGTATTATATCTTTGCCCAGAAAAGGCTCAAAGGTGGATAATATTGACATGATGTTTATGATTCTACTATATTTCATTGCATACTTTGGCCAAAAGAAGAGATACTGTGCCACATCATAGTACAGAGCCGTCGTCAAAAAAAAGCAAAATGTAAAAGGAAGTGAAAACCAGGTCAATTCAAAAAACCAAATGCAACAAAGACCAAGTGCAAGAAATGGAACCGTTACTCACGGGCAACCAAAAAGATGATGATCTATGATCTCAGATCGGGCATGACGACCCAAGTGCAAATACGCTGCCAGTGCTTGCAGAAGTTACAGGTCCAAATGAACAGCAGCAGTTGTCTGAACAGCATATACTCTCAACGTGAATAGAAAAGAGTGCAAGGTATTATACAGCTGTGTTCCTGAAACCACCACCACCATTTGACACCGCCAAAAAGCATAACATTGGCGCAAGGTGGACTGCATGGATTGAAACAGTCGACTGCATAGATGTCCTTAAAGAAGTAGATGATAAGAAAATCATTAAGTACTTAAAGAACCTTGCTGGTGATGGAGTAAAATAAGTGCTTAAGAAGATCTTACAGATTGAGGCAATGGTGTACCATCGGATCAAAGAAGTATTTTTTTTGTGAAGTTTTATATAGCGCAAACTAGACCTGAAGGTATCAGAGCGCTTTACATGAGCACCAGTTACGTTTCAGATGGACACATTCATTTTTGTTAGGCACAGGCAGATTAAGTGATTTGCCCAGAATCAAAAAATGGTGAGCGTCCCTGCCGAAGCTCGAACCAGGTTCCCCGGCTCTGTGGTTGACCATCCTAGCCGTTAGACCACATTCTCCCCCTATCACCCCTATAGTATTGGGTACCAAGTTCAATCCAAAGCCGACAGTGGACTATGAAAGGTACATTTTCAAAAAAGCAAGACAACAAGTTGGTGAAACAATGGATGAGTTTGTTGAAAGACTTGATGTGCTTATCAAACACAGTAAGTTTAGTGAATTTAATGAGGAAGAAGCCATACGCCTCAAAGCCATTGATGGCTGTCTTTCAGACTCTTTTAGAAGACGCGTGTTGAGAGAGATGCTCAGTTTAGAGATGGCTGCAAGGGCCAATGAAAGAGCAGATCGACAAGCTGCTGACATGGAAGCTGGAACAGAGAAGAATGAGTCAGTGTTGGTCATGAAAAGCAAGCACAAGTAGCAGGTAGATACATTTGAGTCAAAGAAGAAAAGGTTGTGTTTCCGATGTGGGTTTTAATTTCCCCAAGAAGGCAAATTTACAGCCATAGGACAGGTGTGCAAAGGTTGTGGGAAAGAAAAACAATCCATAATGGTTTACAAAGTAAAAGAGAAACCATATAAGTCACAGTGAGAAAACAAAATGGATGCCAGAATGATCCAGAGGTATTCTCGCCATACCCACAAGGGCAAAAGGCAACATCAGTCACTACAAGTAGAAACCAGACAAGGTTGATCATCGTCAAGTTCATCTTACAAAGGCTCGTCAACGTCATTCTAACGCACAGAAAATAGATGTACGATGATGGTATTGACCAAGACATTACAGGAACATGTAGGTTTGGGCGCTTGCAAGGAGGAACAAAAGACAAAGGCAAACCACCAAATAAAACAACGGAACTCATTTGGACAATGTCCCAAGATGACAATAAAAGTCAACGGTTGACCCAAACCCTTTATCATGCAGTGGTGCATCGATTAACATCAAGCCAGTCGAAAAGTTCCAAAGCTTACATTCTGTGCTGCACCTCAACCCACAAAATATGAAGGTATACCCGTGGTCTGCTTCTAAACTGTTGCAGATTCAAAGGTCATTCACACTGACAATGTGACATGAAGCAAGCGCTGATTCAAGTTCTTCAAGGAACTTTTTCCAGTGCATGCCTACTTAGTTTTGCTGCTACCAACATGGGACTGATGTCTCTCAATTACAACCTCCTCACTCAATCTGAAAATGTAAGTCAGTTTCCGTTGTTGCTTAATGGACTAGGCAGGCTCAAAATAATGAAGGTGCAAATTCACATTACTGAGGATATTTGACCTGCTGCCCAGCAGCAGCGCAGGGTCACTTTTCACTTGCAAAAAGCCCTTGAGAAAGAACTAGAAACGGTGTTGAAGCACACCACCAGTCCTACACCTTTGTTTTCGCTCATAGTGGTGGTGCCAAAAAAGGACAGTGGAGGTGCAGAGCACATCTGTGCTGGAATGGGCCAAACTAACAAAGCAATCGATAGAGAAAGAAATCCTGGTCCACACATAGTTGGCATGATCATGCAACTGAACAGTGCCAAAGTCTTCTCCCTTCTTGACCTGGAACATGGGATACCATTAACTTGAGTTGGTAGAGAACTATAGGTACATCACTACTTTTTAAACTCATGTTGGTTTGTTCAGATACAAAAGGTTGAGTTTTGGAGTGTCATCAGCTGCAGAAATATTTGAGGATGTTATACATCAAATAATTCAACCTGCCATGCATGGTTTTAATTACAGTGATGACGTACTGGTATTTGGAGCAGCGCAAAATGAGCATGACAAGACTTTTACACAATTCTGGCCAGTTACTTACTGATGCAGGTCTCACACTGAATGAATAAATGTGTGAGGTCCACAAGACCAAACTTAAATACTTTGGGCACATATTCTCTGATAGAGGAATGACTCCTGACCCAGATAATGTGCAAGCACTGTCAGCTATTTGCACCCCACAAGATTTCACCATGCTGCAATACTTCTTAGAAATGACCAGTTATTGCTCAAGCGACATTCGTGACTTTGTTACTGTGAGTGCTCCATTGAGAAACTTGACAAAACAAAATTTACCTTTCCAGTAGTCTGCTGAATGCGATCAAAGCTTCAACAGAATAAAACATGTAATTGATATGCAACGGAGCTTTGCCTATTTTTACCCGAAGTTACAGGATGCGATCACAGTAGATGTGAGCCTGGTGGGGCTGGGAGCAATACCCACTCAACCTAATGGTTATTTGAATGCTCCGAGACTTATTGTGGCCTATGCCAGTCAAAGTCAGTCTGACACAGAATGTGACTTTTCTCAGCCGGAGAAGGAAAGTCTGACTGTAGTGTGGGCCTGCAAACATTTTAATGTGTGTCTATGTGGGAAAGGTTTCATTATCATTACAGGCCATCAAGCTCTGCTCACTATTTTTGTATACCCTAAAGCCAAGATGTGGGGGTTGCGACTGCAATAGTACAACTGAGCAATTGTACACAAGCTGGGTAAAGATCAGAAACCTGCTGATTACTTTTCACGAGTACCGCTACATCATCACAGTTACACATCCAAAAACGGCTGAGGAGTACATTAACTTAATTGTGAGGTCTAGCACACCTGCAGCCCAATCCATAATTTTAACTCAATTGTGGAAAAGAGGTCTTGACCTTTTGCTGATAATGTTGAATTTCAAAAGATGTTAAATGTAGAGGATGAACTGTGCACGACCAATGAAGGTGTGAGAGGCTCGGGAATAGTCATACCTCAGAGCGTATTACAGTACCTCATTGATCCAGCCCATGAAGGACATTGTGGCATGTAGCCATCAAAAGAGTTCTAAGAGTCCGAGTATGGTTCCGGCGTCTAGACGAGCGAGTTGAGAGCGAACTAAAAGAGTGTCATCTTCACAACTGCCTTTCCCCCAAAGTGACGCAGCATCCATTGGCAATGTCTGACCTTCCTGCACAGGCTTAGGAAGGAATTGCAGTCGATTTCTTTGGGCCTTTCAGAAACGGACATCATTTGATGGTAGTGAATGATAAGTAATCATGGTTTCCTTTAGTAGAGGAGTTATCATCAACAACCCATGACAAGGTTATTGAGCTGCTGGATGAGATCTTTACAGTGTAAGCTATCTCCATCCTTCTCAAATCTGAAATGGTCCTCCTTTCAATAGCACAGAATTCAAGGAGTTTCAAGTCAGACTAAATGTCAAGCATCAAAAGAGTACACCTCTGTGGCCCCAAGCCAATGCTGTTGTGGAATGATTTATGAGTACCCTCAAAAGGGTAATTTAATGAGCATCGATTGAGGGGATTGAGTTAAACCAAGCCCTGTGTTAAGCCCTCCATGCTTATTGTTCAACTCCTCACTCCACAACTGGTCAGAGTCCTGCCACCTTGCTCTTTAGGAGAGCCATTGGAACCAAACTGCCACAGTGGAGAGTAGACTGATCCTTTTTTTTTAATTCTTTTTATTTAAACAGCAAAGACAAACAATGATCAATCAGCAAATCAATACACATTCATTATCATAGTACATGTTGCACAGTTAACATCAAGCTGTAACGCTCGTATTAGCAGACTTAGACAAGTTAAGACATCAATGGTTACGTCCTCAACCCCCCCCCCTATTTCAGGCCATTGCAATCAGATTTCTTTGACTTAATGGTGGTACTGGTGCACATATCATGCCTTGATATTCATTCCACCTCCCCCAAACTTTTGTCCATTTGTCTGGGCATCCTCTGCTTTCATATATGTTTTTTTCCGCCAGCATGCACCAATCCATATCACTTTCCCAATCACTGAGCCTAGGAGCCAATGGGGAACTCCACAATCTGGCTATGTTACGCTTTGCCACTATAAACCCCAGTGTCACCCAGAGGCGTTCTTTACTTGTAAGGTCAGTTTCCTTCCAAATATTCAGGAGACACCACTTTGCTGTCTTCTGTGTTGGTAGCGAATGAAACCCTCGCACACAGGAAGCTACTCCGTCCCAATATGTCTGTATATCTGGACATTCCCATAATGTGTAGAGGAATGTGTCTTCCTGCCCACACCCCCAGGCACAGCATGGGGACTCGAGCCTACCCATGTTTATTAGCATTGTGCGTGCAATATATGATCTGTGGAGTATTTTTAACTGCACTAGTCTGAATCGCGATCGAATAGCCACCTCTTTGGGTGAAGTTAGGGCCTCCATCCATTCCTCGTCTTCTAACTGTCCTAGACCTTGTTCACAGCAGGCACAGACGGCCAGCATGGGATCTGGAGAATTGTTCATGAGTTTGCAGTAGATCAAAGATATCGCCTTCTGCTCAAGACCGTCATCCAAAAGTCTGTCTTGCAATGGTGAGGAATCTGGAAGTTCCTCTCCCCTTGGCAGTACTGCTCTTAGTGCATACCTAACCTGAAGGTATCTAAAAGTTTCTGATGGTGCCAGTTGGTATTCTTGTTGCAAGGTTATGAATGATTTAACATCTCCCTTGGCCCACAGCTTACCCCAGCCTCAAGATGCCAATCAAGTCCCACCTCTTAAACCCTCCTTGGTGTCCCATGAGTCCCAAGCCAGCCGAATGCCACAATGGTGTAATCTGTGTGAATCTTCCCTTCCATCCAAGGGCTGTGAGTACCTCGATCCACACCTGTAGTGTAGTGGAGGTTGGTTCAAAAAAGGATCACAGCCTGTTGCCCCCATAGATAGCCTTCAAGTATCCTCCTGGTTGCATATTGTAACGGTCCATTTTATATTCCGGGTCATCCTGAGGATAATGCACCCAGTGGTTTACCACTGTTAGTTGGGCCGCCCAATAGTACTTTCACAAAGCCGGGATTGCTACCCCCTCATCATAACACCCTCTTGTTAACTTCTGCAGAAAAATTCTTGGGGAGCTGCCGTCTCACAACAGTAGTCGCACAGCTGTTTTAATTGCTTGAAAGTAAGACTAGGAGATCAAATAGAGGGTGTTGTGTAATACATAAATAAATCAAGGCAGCGCCATCATCTTAAATAGCGAGGCTCTACCCAGAAGCGACAATGGGAGGGATCTCCAGTGTTGTACATCTCTGTGGAGGTTACGGAGCAAAGGATCTAAGTTATATTTGTAGAAGATATTTAGATCTCTGGTAACATATTTTCCCAGGTACTTAAACCCCTCGGTAGCTATGGGTATCACATATCCTCTAGGCAGAGTTTGCGGGCTCCAGAGAGCAAGTACAGCACCAACTTTTCCCTGTTTATACAGTAACCTGAATACTTTCGGTAGAGTTCGAATATATGCAGAATCCTGTGAAGGGTGGCCCTTGGGGACGCAATATATAGTAGGATGTCATCTGCATATAGCGAAATTCTATCCTCCCAGTCTGGTGTCCATTTCAGTCCCCTAATCAGTGGGTCTCCCCTTATCCACACCACCAGGGGTTCTAGCACTAATGCAAATATCAATGGGGATAATGAGCACCTCTGCCTTGAGCCCCGGTGAAGTCTAAACAGCTCTGACGTGGTATTATTAACCATCACCTGGGCTAGTGGGCGAGAATAGAGCAATCTTGTCCAGGTTAGAAATTGCGGCCCAAAACCTTGCTTCTCTAGTACCACACACATGAAGGGCCACTCAATAGTACCAAAGGCCATTCGCGCATCCAGTGAAAGTACCGCCGCGTCCTCTGCTATCTTGGCTGCTCTGCCTAAAACTCCATGGAGTCTTCTTAAATTCAGGGCTGTATTTCTCCCCGGCATAAATCCTGACTGATCTGGGTAAATCAAGGATTGCAAGAATTTTGTCAGACGAGTTGCTAGCAATTTAGCCAATATTTTAATTTCCGGATTCAGGAGCGAAATTGGCGTGTAAGAGGAACAGTCTTCCTTGGGCTTGCTCATCTTGTGTATAACCACTATATTGGCTATTTGTTGGTCTTTGGGTAGTGTACCACGACTACTACTCTCCCGATACATCTTGAGAAGCATTGGGCTATCCTTGATGCTATCTGCTTGTATCGCTCGATTGGTATGCCGTTGGGGCCTCCCGCTTTCCCCGACTTCAGCGCCACGAGTGCCTAGACAAATTCACATTCGGTCATTTCTGCTTCTAGGGCATCTCTATCTTCCTCAGTGAGTTTAGTCATGGGAAGAGTGGTCAGTAGGTCCCTAGCTTCAACTATCGTGACTGTACGTGAGGCCTCATAGACCTTCCTTTAGTATGATGCGAACTCCTCTGCAATGTCTTCTCCCCACCTTGCCATCGTACCGTCTCTCCGCTTCATTTCACTGACACACCTTGTTGCTTTTTCTCTCCTGTCCAACCATGCCAACAGCTTCCCCGCCTTGTCTCCAACTTCATAGAGGTTGTGTTGTACTGCATGGTATCCAGCCCTGGCTGCTTCTTCCGCTGTTTCGCAGAATTCCCTTTGTTTAAGTTCAAGATGATGCTTTACTGAGGCATTCCCCCCCACAACCACCAACCGCCTGCTCTCCTGGACCAACATCAACGACGAGGACACCAGCGAGATCATGAACACCATCCACTCCGGTTCACCGCTAGACCCGTGCCCTCACCACATCGTCAACAAAGCCAGTACAGCCATCGCGCCCCATCTCCGGAAAATAATCAACATCTCCTTCGAGACAGCAACCTTCCCGGAAAGCTGGAAGCACGCCGAGATCACCGCCTTACTCAAGAAACCCAAGGCTGACCCCAAGGACCTCAAGAACTTCCGACCCATCTCTCTGCTCCCGTTCCCCGCGAAGGTCACCGAGAAAATCGTCAACAAACAACTGACCCGCTACCTTGAGGAGAACAACATCCTGGACCCTTCCCAGTCCGGCTTCCGCAGCAACCACAGCACCGAAACCGCCCTCATCGCTGCCACCGATGACATCAGGACCCTGCTAGACAACGGAGAAACAGCAGCCCTCATCCTCCTGGACCTATCAGCCGCCTTCGACACGGTCTGCCACCACACACTACGAACACGCCTTCACGACGCCGGGATCCAAGAGAAGGCCCTGGACTGGACCACATCCTTCCTTTCCGGCAGAACACAAAGCGTCCGCCTCGCCCCTTCCGATCCAAGGCCACCAAGATCATCTGCGGCGTACCCCAAGGCTCCTCCCTCAGCCCAACGCTGTTCAACATCTACATGGCACCCCTCGCCCACGTCGCCCGACAGCACAACCTCAACATCATCTCCTACCCCGACGACACCCAGCTGATCCTCTCCCTCACCAAAGACCCACACACCGCCAAAGCCCACCTCCACGAAGGAATGAAGGCCGTCGCCGAATGGATGAGGACCAGCCGCCTGAAGCTGAACTCGGACAAGACGGAGGTCCTCATCCTTGGTTCCAACCCTTCAGCCTGGGACGACTCCTGGTGGCCAACATCACTGGGAACAGCCCCGCCACCCACCGACCACGTACGCAACCTAGGGGTCATCCTCGACCCCACCCTCTCCATGACTAAGCAGGTCAACGCCGTTTCCTCATCCTGCTTCAACATCCTCCGAATGCTCCGCAGGATCTTCAAGTGGATCCCCACCGAAACAAGAAAAACAGTCACCCAGGCCCTCGTCACCAGCAGGCTGGACTACGGAAACGCCCTCTACGCAGGAACGACGGCTAAGCTCCTGAGACGGCTGCAACGCATCCAGAACGCCTCTGCACGTCTTATCCTCGACATCCCCCGACGCAGCCACATCACACCCCACCTGAGAGACCTGCACTGGCTCCCTGTCAACAAGAGGATAACCTTCAAGCTCCTCACCCACGCACACAAAGCACTCCACAACTCCGGACCAGCCTACCTCAACAGACGACTCAGCTTCTACACCCCACCCGCCAGCTCCGCTTGACCAGCCTCGCCCTCGCCACAGTCCCCCGCATCCGGAAAACGACCGCCGGCGGCAGATCCTTCTCCCACCTCCGCCGCCAAGACCTGGAACACCCTCCCCACCAACCTCCGACAGACCCAAGACCTACTGGCCTTCAGAAGACTCCTCAAGACCTGGCTCTTCGATCAGTAGCAGCACCACCCCCCTCTTCCCCCAGCGCCTTGAGACCCTCGCGGGTATGTAGTGCGCTTTATAAGTGACATGATTGATTGATTGATTGATTCCCATCTAGTATCAGTTTCTTTTCTAAGTTGGGAATCTCCCATTCCAGGTTTTCTAATTTGGCCCTTTTCTCCTTCTTGTAGCCTTCCACTAGGGAAATCCCTTCCCCTCTAATCACTGTCTTATACGCTTCCCATGATGTGTTTGCGGAGTCTACCGTGCCATCGTTTTCTGCTATATAGTTATCAGTTTAGTATTAGAACATTGGTCCTTAAACAGAACAGTGTGGTCATCAGGATAAATATAGACTCCAATCAGTGCTATATTATGAGTGTCCAGCCGGACATTCAATTTAATAATTCAAAAATGTCAAAAACCAAAAATAAACACATCAATACAGTGGGACACAGAGCATCCTCAACAGAAACGCTATACAGAGGGGTATCTGCGCTATACAGAGGGGTATCTAGGCTATACAGAGGGGTATCTGCCACATTCACACAGCAGCGGGGACTTCAGATTGAGCCTGGCTATGCATCGGTAGGAGTGAATGATTGGTACTCCTCCTGGCTATTTATCGTTGGATCCGGTATTACCGTCAACTACTTGCACTCTAAAATGAGACTATGATGTCCAAAGTGCGTGGATACGAGTTAGGAACTTGAGCTCTTTTGGGACTGTGCCCCAATTGCAATACGGGGTCTTTCTCTACTGGACACTATATTATAGTGGTCTAGATTGATAGATAACTAGAATAAGACGTTTCAATATATACTGCTAGTAGTCTACTGGCCATTTTCATTTGTTGTCTCCCCCCTTGTCTTGTGATTTTCTGTGGGTATCTGAAAAGGTCCTGAAGAAGGTGGCCGGTCCATTCCTCTTATGCCACCGAAACGCGCGTCGACCCAATGTTCAGATCCTTGTGAACACATAAAACATACTTGGTCGTGGAGATGTTATTATCTATTACCTCCTTCTCTTTCAGATGTGCTTTTATGTGAATGCTGTATGAGTTTGTATGAGTTTGAATGGTTTGTGTTATGTGTGGTTTTCATATTGATCAAGATTCAATTTTTGTATTCTTTGGGGAGTTATTTGTCTTATTGTATTTTGTGGCAATTTTTCTTACATGTTTCAAAAAAGTTTTTAACTAAATGAAATAAGAAAACAGAAAAAAGAAATTAATTATTGTTGAAGAAAATAATGCATAAAAAAAGTAAATAAAGAATTTTGATAAAATGTATTTTGTTCCTATGATTATATTGTTGTTCAAGCCCTATTATACATAGGTTTGCCTAGATAGTAAAGCAATATAGGTCGTGAGGGAGGTTTTGATTATATGTTTGGTTTTTCTCCCTCTTCTCCCTGACCTTAAATTTACCTTAGAGGGGTCCCCATCTATGCATTTGTACTGCATGGTATCCAGCCCTGGCTGTTTCGCAGAATTCCATTTGTTTAAGTTCAAGATGATGCTCTACTGAGGCATTCCCATCTAGTATCAGTTTCTTTTCTAAGTTGGGAATCTCCCATTCCAGGTTTTCTAATTTGGCCCTTTTCTCCTTCTTGTAGCCTTCCACTAGGGAAATCCCTTCCCCTCTAATCACTGTCTTATACGCTTCCCATGATGTGTTTGCGGAGTCTACCGTGCCATCGTTTTCTGCTATATAGTTATCAGTTTAGTATTAGAACAGTGGTCCTTAAACAGAACAGTGTGGTCATCAGGATAAATATAGACTCCAATCAGTGCTATATTACGAGTGTCCAGCCGGACATTCAATTTAATAATTCAAAAATGTCAAAAACCAAAAATAAACACATCAATACAGTGGGACACAATCCTGCATCCTACATAGAAACATGACAAGTACACTTAGGACAGGAACATATCAGGCAAGACAGGGTAGCTTGTGGAATATTGAACACAATTTCTAACAAGCTTGAGGAAACAGTAAATACATTTTTTTTATCAGATTTGATTAATGTGCAAACTGTTTACATTGGTCGACGACGTTTCGATCCTCTTTAAGAAATAGTAGGATCATCATCAGGACAGTTAAAAATACAAGCCTGAATAATTAGAGATTGCCTCAAGGGGCCTGCGGAAGGTTGAGCCACAATTACACTCAGTGGTGGAGGCCGATTAAATAGGATGTTCTAAGAATGAATAACCTGGCGATTAAACTGTAAATTATCAGTTCCGAGGCAGCAAGTGGCGATGCACGTTATGCTGTGCGATCCAAGGCTTGATGGCCATCACACATGAACGAATTATAGGTTGCTGCAGGTTTAAGAATTTTGATACCTAAAGTAATTAGGCTTGAGTAAGCCATGAATTTTGAGGCAACTGTTTGAAAAGATTATCACTGTATTGTATATATGTATGTATTTGTGTATTTTCCCTATTTAAAATGTATACAAAAAGTCAAAAATAATGTAATGTAAACTGAAAAAAGATTTTTAAAGTACAAAGAAAACATGTTAATAATACAATAAAATATAGAACAAAATATTGCTTGTCTTAACCTTGGAGGTGCTGTATTATATTCGTGGGTTTATTGGCATAGCAGAACCTGTTCAGGTCACACAAAAAGCAATATAGGTCAGGAAAGAGGTATTTTGTGCTAGTAACCAAAAGAGCTTACAACTGCCTCCACTGCAACTGCACCTGCGACTCTACAGAACCATGTGTCCCCCAACAAAGACCACCGACCACCAGCCCAAACCATAATGCAGGCTACTCAACGTCCACTCCCTGACCCAGCACGCGATCAAACACCATCACCACCAACAGCCATGACTTAGTGTTCCTCGCAGATACCTGGCTCAAGGACTCCTCAGCCCCTGACATAGCTACTGCCCTCACTAATGATGATTCTTAATAAGTCACTTGAGTCAGGCATGATCCCACAACATTGGAAGCATGCCATAATCAGACCAATTCTGAGAAAAAACCCATCTGGATCCTGACTTACTTGGCAATGTGCGACCCATCTCGTACTTCCTCTCCTCGGTAAACTCCTGGAGAAACATGTCAATCATACATTGGTCAATTACCCGGAGGAGAACAATCTACTCCACCCTACGCAGATGGGCTTCCGGGCCCAACATAGCACTGAAGCAGCTCTCCTGGCAGTTACAGAGGAACTCAAAGCCCTATTAGATAATGGAGGGTCTGCCGCCATTATTTTGCTCGATCTCAGTTCGGCTTTTGATACCGTCAATCATGTCATACTAAAAGACAGATTAAGGGAAATAGGTAACCGGGACAAAGCGTTGGACTGGCTTATTTCTTTTCTGGAAGATCGGTCCTTCCAAGTGATGGAAAAGGACTGTTTCTTTCACAGCCTGCCAATTAAATACGGAGTGCCACAGGGCTCTTCCCTCAGCCCCACGCTATTCAATATATATGTAAGACAGCTTGCCACTATCATGCAGGAGTTTGGCATTTCGGGTGTATTGTATGCTGACGACACCCAGTTGATTGTTTCTCTGTCCAATGGCCCCAACCAAGGAAACCAACAACTGGCTCCCTGCCTGAACAAATTGTCTCACTGGATGTCGAACTGTTGCCTAAAACTGAGCGGAGAGAAGACAGAACTAATGATATTAGGTAACATGGCCATTCCCAGGCCACTGAATAATTGGCCATCCTGCATGGGAAACCCACCTGATCCTAAACCTGTTGTAAAAAATGTAGGTATCTGGTTGGATAGCACCCTTGCAATGAACCAACAGGCAAACAAACTGTCTGGTATCTGCTTCGGGCTCTTAAGAATGCTCAGGGAGGGCATGGCCGACAGCCAAAGAAGATGGCCGCCTGCTAACGCAGCTCCGGGACCCGCAAACCTAACTCCCTGAATATCCTGGCATTAATCCGTCCCCGGGGCATACGCACCCGAGTTTTCGTTTGCCGAGAGTGCCGCGAGCCCAAAGCTACCGCTCCGATCAGCGAGCACCGCGGAAAGGCAGGAGCAATACAGTTGCGGCCCTGAAACCCGGGAATACGGCGGGCTGACGCACATGGCCGGATGGAGGAGAGAGGGTGTATCCAGGTGAGGGGCCGCGCCAAAAGCAGAGTGCGCGACACCCCCGAACTGAGTGCAGCCCTTGAAACCGGAGTGGTGGTTCCAGACAGTTGACCCCCCGACAAGCGTTGCCCTCGGCGTCGGGGATAGTCATTGATTGATTTTGCTCCCCCCACGTGGAGAGAGCAGCGAGGAGCAGGGCCTTGCAGCAAGCATTGGAAAGGGGCCTCGGCTGGGGCCAGTGACTGCTCAACTATTCCAGCAGAGGGAACTGATCCTCACTGGGACACCGACGCACCAAAAATCCTGAATATTTATTTCCCTATTTTCCACCTGAAATGTTATATTTGGGGAGGAGAGGAGGAAAACGCCACATAAACACCACATTCCAGTGTATTAAGAGGCTGTAGAGAGGCATCAGCCTGTATTTGGGGCATCGGTGGCCCCGGCTGGGGGCCCTCACTGCAGGCCTGACGGCTAGCAATACAAAGGGGGAGTGTGAAATCCACCTGCTCTGGAACAAGCGGAGCCCCACGCGACTCCGGACCCATGCTTGGGAAGAAGACACACTGATCAGCCCCGGGATCGCGACCCCGGAGGGGCTGATATACAGCAAGGCGGGAAACCCAACAGGCCGTGCAGTGTACATTGTGGTAGGCGGTGGTGAGTACTGCTAAGCTGTGGTCTGGAGAACCTACAAACAAAATGGGTCTTCTAAAGGACCGCGAGCGACGCAACAGAAAATTTATAAATTTGCATCCCTTAAGGCATCAGAAGGGGGACAACCAAAGTCATCGCCGGATCAGCACTCACAATCGCAAGGAGATGAACAAGTCTCACCCACGCTCCAAGACGTACTCGCCGCCATTAGCGGTGTCCGCACCTCACTAGTGAGTCGCATCGACTCAGTGGCCACTGATATATCCCTCCTCAGAGCTGATCTCCGCAATATGGACTCTAGAGTGAAGGAAGTTGAGAGTGTCACCCAGGAACTAGTCATTGACGTCTCTGGTATGGGCAAACAAATCCTTGACTTGCAGAAAAAAAACTAAACCCCTGGAGGCCCAGCTGGATGACTATGAGGGGAGGTCGAGGAGGAATAACGTCCGCATCTTAGGGGTCCCCGAACAGGCAGAGGGGCAGGCAATGGACCTCTTTGTTGAGGAGCTAGTGACCAAACATCTCAAGGTTAAGAACCCATCCAACTATTTCTCAATCGAGAGAGCCCACCGAGTTCCCGGGGGCAGACCCAGACCGGGGACACCCCGCGACCTATCCTTGCGAGAGTGTTTAATTTCCGGGATAGGGATCACATCCTCCAAACAGCCCGAAATTCACCCCTCTCCGATTTGAGAACAACACAATAACTTTATTTCCTGACTTCACCAACCAAGTCCAAAAACAGAGACGCTCCTTCCTGGAGGCAAAAAAGGCCCTACAAGACCGTTTGTTCAAGTATGCCATTTTGTTTCCCGCAAAATTGCGTGTTGAGGCGGATGGCAGGACCTGGTTCTTTACAGACCCCGTCGAGGTGATGGAGTGGCTCGATGAATGACGGAAACAGGGAGAAGGCGGACGCTCAGACTGAAAATATCGCTGAAAGCTCCTGTCAACGACTTCTGTGGCGATCCCTCGAGAAGAGAAAACAGGAACACACTGGGGAAGATATGCAACGAACTGAGAAACCCAGTGATGAAAAATCTGTGGGACTAATCGACATGATGGTGCCATACTAACATAGATGAAGCAGAGTGAGGCGTGGACTCGATACCAAAACATACTGAGCTGATCCGCCTCTGATTGACTTTGTGTATTATCGCTTTGTGGGCCGCAGGCAATACGCTCGGAGACTGTGATGAGTATACCTTCTGTTATATACTGGGCCCTGGGGTTTACACTGAACATTTTGTCCACAAGGGATGGGAGGGGAGGGGGCAGTCACGTTTCCCTCACTAAAGGGTCGGGTAGCCGACGGGCACTCTGCACTGTTGGGGGTACGTAGCAGGGAGGCAGGGAAGGGGATGAGGGAGTTCGGGGGGTTGGGATGGGTAGTTTTTGTAGTTCCAGTTTTGTGCAGCAGTGCTATTTCCACACAATGTCACAAGTCATTATCTCATGCCTACACTATGGTGACACTCCCATTCCATACCAACTGGGAGTCCTCAATTTGCATGATGGAACAGACCTCTTTACACCCGTGTGATGTGACTGACCATATCCCAAGACGACAGGGCACGCCCAGCGACATAGCTCCTTCATTTTGGATGCACACAGATTGGTTATTAATCCACACATGGGACCACACGTAGATCTTAAGTTCCTCGCGGGGAACGTCAACGGACTGGGGGACAAAATCAAGCGAGGGATAGTCCTTCAGTATTTGAAGAGGCAGGCACCAGACATAGCCCTCCTTCAAGAAACACACTTAGTGGGTAATTCCTGTGGGGCCTTGAATAGATGAGGCTATCAGCTAGTCGCACATGCGGGGTTCACCTCGGGCTCTCGGGGGACGGGGGTACTTATACGCAAAGGTTGTCCCTACATGGCACACAAGACCTGGTCTGATGTGCACGGCAGATTTGTGGCGTTATCAGGTACCTGGGAAGGGAAAGTACTCAATGTCATATCGACTTATGTCCCCCCCGGGCTGCAGCGCCCCACATTGCAGGACCTAGGTAAGCTACTCCTCAACCTCCCGCTTGGCATGCTCGTGCTGGAGGGAGACTTCAACCTGGCAGTGGATGGCACACTGGACCGCCTCCCACCCCGCGGAGACCCCGCGGGGGGATCCCAGCTTGCCGAATTTCTGTCTGCCATGGGTCTGATTGATGTACGGTGACAGCTCAATCCCACTACTATCCAATTCACGTTCCACTCTGGGGCCCATAACAGTCAGTCACGCACAGACCATATGTTCACACATGCACAAGACATTCAGGACTTCTCTGAGTCCCGCTGCCTCGCTCGAGGTATCTCGGACCACGCCCCTATTTTCACGAAGATAACAATCGGCTCCCAAGTCCGATGCATGACCTTAACCATAAATCCCTGGGCACTTAAGATACCGCACATCAAGGCGACATTGATCAAAGACACCGACTTATACTTCAATGAGAACGTAGGTTCTGTCACGTCAGTTCAGATTCTGTGGGGTGCGTTCTGCGCAGTGATAAAGGGCAGAGCACTAGCACTGATGGTAGGCCACAAAAGGGAACTCAACAAGCGCATTGAACAACTTGAGGACGACATATTACGGAGGGAAAGGGCACTGGCACAAACCCCCGACCATAAGGCGCAACAATCACTGGCGGTTGTGCGGTTAGATTACAAGTAACTCCTTACTGACGCAGCTAAGGCAAAATATAAATCAACCTGTCATAAGATCTACGAACATGGAGAGAGAACAGGCAAGCTTCTTGCCTGGCTGGAAAAAAAAGAGCAACTATCAAGATGAGTTCACCAGCTGAGGTGGTTGAGCGGTGAAGAAATCGCCGATCCCCAGTGGATAGCAGACACATTTGCCACTTATTTCGCTTCAGTATACGCGTCAACTGGGACGACCATGCCGCTAGTGGCGAAGGAACTGCTCTCGGCTATAAATGTCCCCTGTTTGTCCCCCAAGGATAGAGACTCCCTTGAAGGGGAACCTACGGAGCAGGAACTCCAATTAGCTATTCGGGATGTCCGATCGGGCAAGGCAATTGGACCCAACGGACTCCCGATTGAACTCTTCAAACCAATGGCCTCTAAATTCTCCCCCCATCTGCTCCAAATGTACCTCGAGAGTTTCAAAAATTGGATGCTAGCAACAGACATTAGAACGGCCTCCATTGTGGTTATCCACAAACAGGGTAAACCACCTGATGATTGTAGCGCATACCGACCCATTTCCCTTCTCACTGTAGAGGCCAAAATACTGGCAAATCTGCTGGCCAATAGGCTCATCCCCCATGTTACTGGCCTGATACACCCGTACCAATCCAGCTTCATGCCTGGACGGAATACTGCCCTGAACCTAAGACGGCTAAATGGTGTGTTGGGCAGACACCAGACGATCAGAGAGGCTGCAGCCTTGCTGTCGCTGGATGCCAAAATGGAATTTGATACCATTGAGGGATTTCCTCTTCGCAGTACTGGAGAGAATGGGTTTCGTACCTAACTATATAAAATGAGTCCGACTAGTGTATGCCTGCCCAATTGCCCAAGTGGTCGTGAATAAGCATACTTCCGGACAGTTTCAACTACAAAGGGGTACCCGGCAGGGGTGTCCCTATCGCCCCTAATCTTCGCCCTGGTACTGGAGCCACTCGCGGTCTGGGTTAGGGGGATCCCATGATCTGTGGGCTGAAATGGACAGAGGACCACGAGGACCACATCTCGCTGTACGCAGGTGATATCCTTTTATATATGGCCTCACCGTCATCGACCCTCCGCCGAGTCCTCCATATCTTCCACATATTTGGCACTTACTCTGGGTGCACAATCAATTGGACAAAATCTCAACTACACATGCTATCGGGGGCCCCACCATGTAATCCAAGAGGGTATGACATCCCCGTGGCTTCGGCGGGATTCCGATACTTGGGAATCTATGTCACATCTGACCCAGCCCTATTTTACGAAGCGAACCTACTTGAACCTCTGACACGCTTTCGTACCGATGTCAATCAATGGCGCCCTCTCCCCTTAACTCTCTTGGGTCACGCGGCACTTTTCAAGATGCTGGCACTACTGCGCTTCCTTTACGTACTACAAAACACCCCCAATAAAATCCCTGACTCCTATTTCACTAATATCGACAATGCCGTGCGTGCCCTGCTGTGGGATGTCCGGGCATCGCGGATTGCTATGAAAAAACTAACGCGGGATGGTATGAAGGGGGCATTGCATTACCCGATGTCAGGCTTTATTATCAAGAATCCCAAATGGTTGCGATTAACAGATGGACACACGGGAGACATGATGACCCGAATTTTCGCACAGACTGGTGGCTCATGGGAAAGGTAGGATATAATAGGGCACTTAACACTGATCCTCGGAAATTGAACCTTACTGGGCCCACGGCGCACACAATCGAGACATGGCATAGAGTTAATAGATAACTAGGTTGGCACAACAAACTGACCGCGCTACACCACCCTGGGAGCCTGAATTCTTTGGTCGCCTGAGTGCCTGCCCTGGATTTGATAAGTGGGATTTGATTGGCATTTCCACAATGGGGGACGTGTGGCAGTCGGGAAGATTGGCCACTTTTGCAGATCTTCAGCAGAAGTCTCAACTCGCACAGACTGAAACATTCCGGTACTTGCAGATTAGCCACGCAATCAAGGCAGTGTTGCCCAGAGGTGATCCACTCCCCGAGGCCTCTCCACTGGAGGATAGGTCGATACTGGATCCCATGCACAAAAATGCTATATCTCTCTCATATAAAAAGTTCATTAACAATCGCCCGGACCCCTTGGCGTGCCTGCAGCAACATTGGGAGTCAGATTTAGGTGCTATTGAGGATGACGATTGGCGAGACGCTCTCGCCTCCCCCAAAGAGGTGGCCATCCCCATGAGATTGCGTTTGATCCAGTTGAAGGTGCTACATCGAGTTTACCTTGATGCGGGTGTCCTTGTCAAAATGGGTAGGCGGATTGACCCCCTGTGCCTTAGACAATGCCGCCAAGAGGGAACCTTTTATCATATCATCTGGGACTGCCCAGCCGCACAATCGTATTGGGACAACATCACCAAACAAATGGAAAGGGCGGGGGGTAAGACTCTGAAGGCCTCCCCAAAACTCTGCCTACAAACTGTCTGGGATGCCACTGACCTTACGCAGACAGAGAAAACATGGGTCTCACTGGGATGGGCTATTGCAAAATGAAACGTAGCGCAGCAGTGGGGGATGGGTGCAATTCCCGGTGTCCGTGACTGGGCAGTTGACATGGATAGAGCCATGATTGCTGAAAAAGATGTCTTCAAATATAGGGGATGCCCTGAGAAATGGGACCGTAAGTGGGGTAGATGGAACAAATACAGGGGGGATATATGTCTGTCACCAACGATTGAATTGCAACATGAAAGACGGAATCTTGATAATGTGTCTGACATTGATAGTCCTCCTTGAGGTAGGGAGCTACGATATTATTGCTTGATTTTTGATCAGTTATCAATGTTCAAATGCTAAGCATGACCTTAATGCACTGCTGTTTTTAAGTTTCTTCTTGTTTGATCAATAAAAAGTAAAAAAAAAAAAAAGAATGCTCAGGAAGATTCTGGAGCTTATACCAGAGCAGCTAAGGAAAACCGTCCTGCAGTCCCTTATAGTCTCACGCCTGGACTATGGTAACTATCTTTACCTAGGCTCACCAAAGTATTGAATTGAATTGTTTATTAACTGTTCGATTAATTAAAATCATTACAGTAAGAACAGGCGCCATTAAAAGAATAATAGTTGGCCTTAGCACAAATACCACCCTCCTTTCCCCGGCACCCTCCCGATCAACCCAAACCTGGCTCACCAAAGTATGTGATAAAGAGACTTCAGACTGTGCAGAACATGGCAGCAAGGCTCTTGCTCAAACTCCCTAGCCTCGCATCTGTAAGAGAATCCCTTAAACAGCTCCATTGGCTGCCAATTGCAGCAAGAGTCAAGTTCAAAGCCCTATGCATTGATCACAGGGCAGCAAATAATAAAGGCCCGGAAAAACTCATTAATCTGATATCTGCTCACACCCCCACCAGATCACTAAGGTCCTCCCATCTACACCTCCTCCGTACTACCAGAATCAAAAGATCAAGATGGGGAGGAAGATCCTTTGCACACCTGGTGCCTAAACTGTGGAACGAGCTCCCTTTTGACCTAAGAGCGCTGCAAAATGAACCGGCTTTCAGGAAAAAACGTAAGACTTGGCTGTTTCCCTTAAACGACTAATGGGCTCCATTCCTACCACACCACTCATCATCAGCGCGGGGAAGTCCTAGGGTAGCCATGCGCTATACAAATCTTAAAATCAAATCACCACCTTCAACCCACCCTCCACACATACGACGACATCAATCATGCCACCGCCCACCTATCTGAGTGGATCACCAATAGCACCGACTCCATTACACTCACTCATACCCTCAGCAACAGAAGAACCAACAAGCACGCCAACTGGTTCACCCTGAACTCAAATCAGAACAACGCAAATGCAAACCTCTAGAGAGACACTGGCACACCAGCAGAGACCCAGGCGACCACATAGTGTTCAAGACGGCCCTCAAGACTTACCACCATGCCATCGGAGAAGCAAAGAAATCCACATTTGCCACCAACTTCCAGTCCACAAACCGCACCAAGGAACTATTCAACATCGTCAGAGAATTCTCCTACCCAGAAGCCGTCAAAAACATTATCCAGCCTTCCAGTCCCTCTCAACCTCACTTGCCGACTTCTTCCACACAAAGATTGCCAATATCTACAAAAACTTCAAACCCCAACTGCTGCAGCCGGATCTCCCCGCTCCTCTCACCAACTTCCTACACTACATTCTGACCGACTGGACATCTCTCTTCACCGAAACCACAACATCCATCATAACCTCCATCCACTCCGAAGCTCCGACCGACCCCTACCTCCACACCTTCAACCTCAGACAAAAAGAAATCAGACACCCACTCACCAGCATCATCAACTCGGTGTTCAAATCCTCCACCTTCCCAGAAACCTGGAAGCACGCCAATGTCAAACTCCTTCTGAAGAATCCCTCAGCAGACCCATCCAACATCCAAAACTACTGCACCATATTGCTCATCCCCTTCCCAGCCAAGGTACTGGAGAAAGATGTCAACTGCCAGCTCACAGACTACCTGGATTCCAACCACCAGTTCGACCCCTCCCAATCCAGTTTCTGCTTGAACCACTGCACAGAAACCATCCTTATAGCCACCACGGATGATGTCAGAGCCATCCTTGACCATGGCGAGTCAGCATCCTCCTTGAACTGTTAGCGGACTTTGACACCGTCTCCACCACCTCCTCATCCAAACAGTTGACCACATCGACATATACGGCAAGACCCTCAAGCTGCTATCCTCTTTTCTCACAGGACACACTCAGAGAATCTGTCTCCACTGTACACCTCTGACCCCAAGAGCATCATCTGCTGCATACCCCAGGGATCCTCACTCAGCCCCACACTGTTCAATGTCTACATGACTCCACTGGCACCCAGCGCTCGCAACCACGGTCTCAACATCATCCCCTATGCTGGCGACACCCAGCTCATACTCCCCCTTACCGACGACACGGACACTGCCAGAGAGAACTTCCAGAATGCCATGACTGACAGCACCACTGGATGAGAGCCAATGGCCTCAAACTCAACAGCGACAAAAAGCAAAGTTCTCCTCTTCGGAAGACTTCACCGTGGAATGACTCCTGGTGGCCCTCCACCGTCAGACCAGCATCTACTCCCACCACACACACTGGCAACCTCAGAACCATCCTCTTCCTCGAGCTCTCCATGAGACGCAAGGTCAGCTCGGTTGCCTTCACCTGCTTAAGCAGCCTCAGAATGCTCCATATTGTCTTGATATGGATCCCAACCACCACCAGAAGTACTGTCACTCCAGCCCTCAACACCAGTCGACTTGACTACGGGAATGACCTCTATGCTGGAACCACCACCCTCCTACTCCAGCACCTCCAAACAATCCCGAACGCAGCAGCAAGAATTATCCTGGACCTGCCCAGATGATCTCACATCACCCCCACCTCCATAGCCTGTACTGGCTCCCCATCAAGAAGAGATGCCACTTCAAGCTGCTCAAGCACACCTACAAAGTCCTCCACAACACAGGACCAAAATACCTGAACATCCGCCTGACCTTCCACCAGCCCACCAGAAACCTGTAGCCTGCCTACCTGGCCCTCAACACTGTCCCCTGCACCCATCGTTCCCGAGGACATGCCTTCTCCCACCTCTCTGCCAAAGCCTAGAACTTCCCCTTTCATCTCCAAACCTCTACCTCCCTCGCCTAATTCAGGAGTGGACTCAAAACCTGGCTGTTCGATTAGCTCCACATCACGCAGCACCTGGATACCCCTCGGGGTGACTAGCACATGTTACAAGTACTGATTGATTCATTCATTTGCATGCTCTCGGGCTAGGGAGGATGCTACAGATGCAAAGCAGAGCAAAGCCACATTTGTCAGCAAAGAGATCGAGGCCTAAGGAACTAGGGGGAGATTTCACGCAAGATCTGCTTCCTCCTCAAAAGAAACCTTCTCACAGAAGACAGTAGTAAGTGCAGCAGCATACCTGTCTGCTGTGACAATCTAAGATTACCAAAGCCTTATATAAAAGCCATAAAGCAACAGCTATGAAATTGCAAAGCTTTGGCAATAAAGCTGGACAATCATGCATTAGTGAAATCAACTGATCTGGTTTAAATTGGAAAAAGAAAAAGAGAACATAAGAGAGTTAAAGATGGCAAAGATAGTAGGAACTAGAGATTGTAGGACGATAGCTTGCTGACAGAGACTTTGAGGCTGACTAATAAGTAACATGCAACATGCGAACATAGCCAGGACCCAGGAAAAGATGTTGAAAAGTTAGGGCAGAGATGAAGGGAAGGGAAATAGAGAGAAGGAAAAGGTAAATGTTAGAGCAGAGAGTGTCATAAAGATGAAAGACTCACATTGAAGAGGCTTTTTGTTGCAGCTGTTTGTTTGGCAGACTTCAACTCTCAGCTGATATAAGCCTTGTCTTAATGCACTCCTGAACATAGCGTTCTTGGTTCTCAAAGCTGAGCAATTCTTGAGGACACTATAAATTGGGTCCAAACCCTCTGGATATGAAAAGAAGAACACAAATAGCATTTGTATGCAATTCAGACTGACCAAAGCAACCTCAGGGCATCACAACAGGCTCGTCCTGATATTGACACACAAACCTCAAGATGAGACCAGAACATGATAGCAAATTTGGCACTGGCAGAGACTTTCCTTTTCATTATGCCACATACTCTTTCATGGTGAAAAGTCCTGTTCAGAGTCCTGCTCATTCGAAAATGTCATTGCTCATTTAAAATACCCAAATGTATAGTTTTTGTGAGTGTGTTTTGGAAACAGACGTAATCTTGTGCATGATATTTTATGTGATGCGTGACACCTTTCTTTCTATTCACATTGGTTACCTTCTTTTCTTCTTTGAAATATGAGGTTGTCCCACATCGGAGCCCCTTTGTAAAAAGTTGAAAAGCACCTCAAATGTAATACTGTTCACTTAGGACTCAAAGTGGCTTTCTTTGCCAACCTGCTCTGTAGTCGTCACCATTAGTATGTTTTTACAATGTCCCATTGGTGAGATTGTCTGTTGATAGCTATTGGGCTACATACTGCACAACCCATCTCACAAAGATGTTGCATATGATCACCAGCAGATGTCGCTGATATGATGACTGCCACAAATGGCAGACAGGGAACACAGGTGACCAAAAACAACAAAAAACCTCCATTTAGTAAACGTTCTGACACACATTTCTACCCACTTTTATAAATATTTTAAAAATCAAACATAACTGAAAAAGCATATTTAGTTATTACGAGTAAATGCACTTCCAGTTGTGCAATATAAACTAGGGGGCTTATTTACAAGCCCCTTGCGCCACTTTTGCGTCATTTTTAACATGGGAAAAGTTACGCAAAAGTGGCACAAGGGGCTTGTAAATCTGCCCCTAGATGTAGTGCTTTGTTGTCTAGATTTCTATTCAGAGCATTGGAGAAAGTAGGCAAAATAGATCCAAAATACTGCCCCAGGACGCATTCTTCTTGCTCTCATTGGATATGGGTTCAAAAGATGACAATACATCATCCACGTACGGTAATGTCCAGATGTCACTGTTGTGAAAAAATAGTTTTCATAAGAAAAATTGTGTTTTATATTGGTTAGTTCAGTTATCATATCCAGTACAAGGCCACATTTTGAAAAGTGCATGTTTAAATGTTGTGCCCGGCAATTTGTTTTCATTTAATTTTCAGAAAATCAATGAAATTCAGCTCCAGCCACGGTTTGCCTCTGTACTTGAAGTACCAACTGATGATTACAAGAATATGACCTAAGCATCAGCTTCACTGTGCATTGTACTAAGTTGCATTTCCCATGTTTCTGTCAAGTGTATATTGTTTTCTAACAGATGTTTTGGAAATTAACAGTTATATTGGTTTAATGAATAAGTAACATTTTAGCGTTACCTTACTACATAAAACATGCTATGAGATTATGGGGCATATTAGCAAGACCCACGTTAAAATTATCGCCGTTTTAGCGGCAGGAAACTGCCGCTAAAGCGGCGATAATGGGCTTGCTAATATGCGTTATAGAATTCCAATAGAAGCCCAGGTTAGATGTCCTGCACATCTAACCTGGGCTTCTATTGGAATTCTATAGCGCATATTAGTAAGCCCATTATCGCCGTTTTAGCGGCAGTTTCCTGTCGCTAAAACGGCGATAATTTTATCGCCGGTCTTGCTAATATGCCCCTATGTTCTTTCTATGTCATCAACATTCTAAAAGATGTGCTATTTTTCAAGGTGTTGTGCCATTCTGCTGCTGTAAAAGAGAGGTCCAGATGCTGTGTGCTTCTTTTGTACTAGGAATTGTTATTATTAATTTGATTATTTTTAATCGTGCTGTGATTACTTAATTTTTTAATGCACATTGCATTATTACATTTATTAATTAATTTGGATTCTAATTTGAACTGTAGCGATAAAGTTGACATTTGAATGAATATAATTAGAGAGGATTGAAGGCAGAAATCAGTTCATCAATGATTTTAGGCACAATGCAGCAGCCAGCTTGTAATGTGGAGACTAGAAATGGCTCTCAGTGCTAAGGTTTTGTCAGAAAAGAGGAATCCCTCTGTTCATCTGTGAATCCCCAAAAAAGTCCTAGGGTTCAGAAAGGACCTTTTATGCGATTTGACTTTAAAAGAGCAGCGAGATTATCTGTTTTTGGAGCATCCATGTATTGTGCAGGCCACTTCCAGACCATTTAATGATACTTGCTGATGGTTGCAGAAATTCTTCGATGGAACATGCTTTCCACATGTAAAAAATCTTCATGCGCTATACGTCAGAATGCAAGCTTGTACTGGCAGCTATATACATACACTGTTTATGCAACTGTACATCTCTGTTCATTGACTTTCTGCATAACCCTGTTCGTCCTGGATTGTGACACTCCAACACATTGAAGGTCTGCTGCACTATACTTCTCAAGACTACCATCAGCTGCTCAACTTTGCGAGGATCTTTCATCACATTTGACCTTTGTAGAGATTGGATAACCCCTTGACCATAAAACTGCTTATAGCTGGGACATTAGTGGGCGACATCCAAGATGGCCGCCTGAACTCGGAGCTCCGCTCTACGTCAGGAGATCTCCTGAGTTTTTTCACGGTCCCAGCGCAGTTTTCTGGCTCAAATGGGGAGTTCTATGAAGCGGAACTCCCTCTGATTATGCAGCTATGTTTTGGAACCCCTTTTCAATGCTGGTGAGGTGAATCTTCGTGGGATGCATTTCCTTACTTCCCGGCCGCCATTTTGTTTCCTTTCCTGACTGGATTTTTCTCCTTTCAGCTGCATTAAGGGCATAAGGTACTGTTATTTTACATTTGCCTTTGAAGCCTCTACACTTATCATATACCATTTTGCTCCAACTGCTTTTTAGGGGCATTTTTCTTGTCACTGGTCTTTTTCTTTTCTCTTTTTTAATTTTTTTAAATATTTATTAAAAAAGAAAACAAGCTAAATTGTTTATTTCTCACGCTGGAGTGTCAGTAACCTCCTATGCTCATGGGCAGATCCAAACACTTGTTACATTCCACCAAAAAGGATACTACTAGTTTGTCTGCGATGCACTCAGCTTTTGTGGTACCTCCTATGGATAATTTACAAAACTCTGTCAGCATGGCTCACTCTAATACTCCCAGAGCATCTTCTTCATCTATTGTGTCTTCAAAATTAAACTCGCCTTCCTCCACTAATAAAAGACTCAAACAAGATCCACCCTCCCCACCGAAGCCTGCATCACCTGTTTCCTTAGACACTGTTCTAGAGGAAATTTGCGCTTTATGCCCATTTATAGAGGAAACCAATACACGCCTACAGGTATTGGACACTAAATGGTTTACAATTGATTCCAGGCTCTCTACGGTGGAACAGAATGTCAGCGACCTTCAAGATTCTTCTACAAAAATCTAATCTCTGGAGAGGGAGGTGCTCCTCTTGAAAAAGTCTGCTGAGGATTTGGAGAATAGAAATAGGCGCAATAATCTGGTCTTCCTGAAGGCATTGAGGGAGATGACCCTGTGACCTTTTTCACTTCCTTTCTTCCGAAGCTCTTGGACCTTCCTACTTCAACCTCTCTAAATATCCAGCATGCTCACAGGTTGGGTCCTCGCCTCTCTTCTGCATCTGCCCCCTCAAGATCCCGTGGCGTGATTATTCTTTTCTTACAGTTTATGGACCTTTTGAAAGTCCTAAATGCAATCAAACTTAAGAAACATTTAACTTGGTCAGGTTCTAAGGTGTTTTTGTCTTAAGATGTATCTACAGCAACAGCTAAACGACAGAAATAATTTTTAGATCTCAGACCAGCCCTACATTCCATGGGTGCCCGCTATGGTTTGTTTCATCCTTGCTTATTCAAAGTAACTTTTCAAAACAACACCTCTACTTTTGAAGACCCTGCGGACCTTCGGAAGTTTTTTCACCTACATTCCACGTCCACCATGGATACAGCTGGTCCTTCTTGAATACCATGACTCTTATATGAAAGTTTCTCTGACTTTTGAATTTTTGGATGACTCTTGTGAAGTTCATTCTAACCCTCACTAATCATTTTCTTTGCAGGTCTTGTTCCGGTAGTCTTATCTGTTTATAATTGTCTTGTTCATAATTGTTCTGTTTGTAACTTCCTGTTCTTTATCATTATTATAGACCGTTGGAACTTTCTCATATCATTTTCCACATCGTTGTCTTCTTTTTTGATCTCCTTGGCGTGGTTTGTCTCCCTTGTTGGTCGTGCCGTCTTTATCTTTTGCCGCCTATCCCAGTTTTTTATCGTTTCCCCTTCAGGTATATATTACAGTCGTCATTGTTCTTCGTATGACATGTACTGTCTTCTCTTATTTTCGATCTTACTTTTCCCTCTTTTTCCTTCTTCTTCTATTCTCCCCTTTCTCTTACTGTTTTCTTTGGAGACTTTCTTCTATTTTCTTCTCCTTCCTTTCTTCTTTCTATTCCTTTGGATTAATATTGATCATGTGATTTTATATTTAACTCGTTTTATTTACATTCAAAGTTATTTCATGGAATGTAAAAGGTGTTATTAATCCCATAAAGAGGCAGAGAATAATATCCCATTTAGCTACATATAATCCTGATTTAGTGTTACTGCAAGAGACCCATTTGACAGAATCAGAAGCTTTGAAACTTAAAAGTCAATGGGTGGGTTTAGTCCTAGTATCTCCTTTCTCCACAAAGAAAAATGGGGTAATTGTTCTTGTTCATAAACGTTTGAAATGTTCTGTTATTTCTAAAGAAACTGATTCAGAAGGTAGATGGTTATTAGTCAAGTTGCTTATTAATAATATTTCTCTTACAGTCTTTAATATTTATGGTCCAACACAACCGGATTCTTCCGTTTGGCCTGCTATCACAAACAATGCATTCAACATAAAGACAAATGTTTTATTTGGGTGGTGACTGTCACCAAGTTATGGACCCCTTCATTGATCGACAGTCCCTAGTCCGTTTCCTACCCCACAAGACTCACAAACAATTTCAAAACACAATCTCCCAGACTCATCTTGGAGACGCATGGAGACTCTGTAACCCTGACAGCTCTGAATTCTCTTTTTTCTCTCCCCCACGTGGCACTCTGACATGACTGGACTATATTTTTCTTTCTTATGCCTTAACGCAGAACCTTATCTCCTCTTCAATTGAACCCATTGTCATTTCTGATCATGCCCCAGTTGTTGCTGATTTCGATTTGCTCCGCTCACATCCCAAGTCTTCTAGATGGAGGTTTAATAATTCCCTTTTGCAGGATCCTCTTTTCTCTTCCTCTTTCATTTCCTTTACATAAGAATTTTTTAATTTGAATTTGTCTCCTGATACCTCTCCTTCAGTGCTTTGGGATACTTTTAAGGCTACAGCTCGTTGTTTTATCATTGATTACGTATCCAAGAAAAAGAAGCATTTACTTAGTCAACAAAAAATTCTGTTAGCTAATATTAAACGTCTAGAGCATCATTTCTATACATTCTCATCTGAACATTCCTTACAGGAGCTTGTTCATGCCAAACTCGATTTTAATAAAACAACTACTGATAATGCCTCTTCGGTTCTTCTCCGAACGAGGGCTCGGTATTATGGCGGTCATAATAAAACTAGCAAACTCCTGGCAAACTATCTTACATTACATTTTAAATGAATTCATGGAATTTTACAAAACTTTATATACCCCAGAATTCTCTCCATCTCCCACTTCGATTGACTCATATACTAATCAAATCCCACCTTCCTCTCACGTAGACCTTGATTTCAACTCCCTACATTCTGATCTGTCTATCCAAGAAATATCTCAATCCTTAAATCTTCTTAAGAAAAATAAAACACCAGGTCCTGATGGCTTTACGGTAGAATTTTTTCTACATTTTTCTCATCTTCTTTTGCAAAACTTTTACAACTTTTTCAGTTCTTCCACACTAATGGTAAAGCACAGGGTACTTTCTTATATGCTACAATATGTTTAATCCATAATGATGGAAGTGATCCCAAACAATGTAAGAATTATCGTCCTATTTCTCTGGTAAATGTAGATTGCAAAATCTTTGCCAAACTGCTTGCGCTACGTCTTGATCTCCTTTTACCGAAACTAATTGGTTTGGAACAATGTGGTTTCGTTAAAGGTATATTAACATCTGACAACTCTCGTTTATTTTTAATGTTTTAAATAAGGCCTCTTCTCTCTCATACACTCTTGCCGCTGTCTTTGTCAATGCAGAGACGGCTTTTGACAGAGTAAATTAGTCCTTTCTATTTAAAGCCCTTCATTGGCACGGTTTTGGCCCTAAATTCATTTCTTTGATATCTTTGTTATATTCAGCTCCTAAAGCCTCTGTAGTAGTCAATGGTCTTGTATCTCAATCTTTCACCTACACCGCGGTGTACGTCAAGGCTGCCCTCTCTCGGCCCTTCTTTTTATTTTATCACTTGAACCCTTTTTATCACATATACGTCATAATTCGTCCATTTCTGGTTTTAAATATGGAGATCAACATTTGAAATTATCTGCCTATGCAGATGATATCTTACTCTTTATATCTCATCCTGAAACCTCTATCCCTCCTCTTTTGCAGGAAATTTCAGATTTCTCTCTTGTTTCAGGTTATAAAATAAACTCTGACATGACAGAAATTCTTCCCATTACCAAATTGTGTTTTAAGTAGCACTTTGATGACACTGGCTTCTGCTGGAACAGCTCTAAAATCAAATACTTGGGCATTTGGCTTAATAACTCCATCTTAGATTCAGTTAAGATTAATATGAAGGAGGTGCTAGATCGTATCTCTAAAATTCTCTCCTCCTGGAACCCCCTCTTTCTTTCTTGATGGGGTCGGCTTGATTGTATTAAAATGATGATTACTCCTATTTTATTATATATTTTTTCTATGATTCCCATTCACATCTCAAATATTTATTTTAAGAAAATTGATTCCCTACTTTTTAAATTTTGATGGAACAATAAAAAACCTAGACTTTCGTTGGCATATCTTCGCAAACCTAAATCTAAGGGAGAGTGAATTTTCCTGATTTTCGACTGTATCATAAAGCCTTTGGTCTTCGATTAGCTTCTAAATGGCTCCCCCTTGCACCTTTATGGGTCTCAATTGAACGTTCTTTACTTGCACCTTTTTCTTTTAAGGAAGTCTTTGCTTTCTCAAAAAAGGTCAATATTACCTCTTTTCTGTTATTTAAACACACTTGCTCATTATTAAAACCTCATTATCGTTTGGAGACTCTCTCCAGGACTTCTTTTCTTCATTCTCCCCTTTGGTACAATCGTCTCATTACCATCAACAACAGTCCTATCTTTTGGAAATCCTGTAGAGTTAAAGGAATTATATGGGTTCAGGATATGTTTAATGGTTTATCTCCATGCTCCTTTCCTCAATTTCAAGATTCCTTTAAATGCCCTCGTTCGTTCTGGCACAAATTTTCTATTCTTATGGTAATAATCCTAGATGTCTTTTATTCTCTACCCTCTACTGAACTCACTCCCATAGTAGATCCTATACTCAACATATTGACTGTATCTCCCAAAGCTTCTTTAATATATAAACTCCTTCTTTCCCCTGATCCTGATCGCTCTAAATCCAAAATAGAGACTGCTTGGGAAGCAGATTTGGGCAGTGTCTGGAGCATAGATTTTTGGAACAAACTCTGGGGCAGGTCTTTGAAGACCTCTAGATCGGCATCTACTACTCAGTCCATGTTCTTTCTTTATCACAGATTATACTATACGCCCTCATCTATAGCTAAGCTTATACACTCTAATGACAAGGCTTGCTGGTCCTGTCAATCCCCTTCGGCTGATCTCATGCACCTTCTTTTCCTTTGCCCCGCTGTTGCTTCTTTTTGGAAGGATGTTTGGAAGCATCTTTCAATTATTTTTAACCTATACATTCCTATTTCAAACATTAATCTTTTTATAGGTGGTTTGTCAGACTCATTGGGGTTGTCTTTACATGAGGTGGGTTTATTCGATTTGATGTTGGCCTTAGCCTTCCAGCAGATCTCACTTAATTGGAAATGTTCATCTAAACATTCAGTAAAGGCCTGGTGGAACAACGTTTGTCATTACCATAGATTAGATAATGCATTTGCTTCTTCTGTTAAACCATATGTCAATAGGGATTTATTTTGGTTATCATTAACCAATTATTTAACTAAGATTTCAATTCATGTATCACGTACTCGTTTTGAGAATTTCCAGTCTCCATAGATCCTTTGGTCATTGTTTATCTCCCCTACACTAATTTTTCCCCTTGTTTATTTACTGCATTTCTTATGTTTTTGTATATTTACCTGCCTCTTGGATAAGTTCAATACGTAATAATATGTTTAATACGTTGATTAGGTCTAATAAGTCTATAACTTACTCTCATGATCTTTAATTATAGAGTTGTATTATATATTTCCTCTTCCTTTCCTCCCTCCCCTTTTTTTCCTTTATTATTACTAAATTGTAAACAGCTTTCTACTCTGCTTTATCGCCTGTTTATATTTCTAGTATACTATGGATATTTTGTTTTTTCATGGCTTACTTTTATGTAACATGTAATTGTTATCTACTTAATAAAGCTTATTAAACATAAAAAAACTGCTTATAGCTACTCCTCCCAATCTGCCCCTATTATGATCTTTTATGCCTTTGACTAGTATGCTTTTTTTGTAAGCTCTGATCTTTCTGTGTCTTCCTCCAAGATCCTCCAAACTGTGCGCTGTTTGACTGAATTAAGGGCTCTTTGTCTTTCATGCATACACTCTGAATGGCCGGAATGGCCACCCTAGAGGACATCATAATGAGACCCAGTTTTAGCTAAACTAAAATGCAAATCTGAATAGACCATCCCCAGAATGAGAAATCAGGAATTTGACATGAACCTATAACAGTTCAAGCCTTGGAGAAGAATTGGGGTCTCAAAACGCTCCTCACACCCAGAGGCGAATACACCCTTTTCTAACTTAAGTGGTTGCATTAAGAGCAAGACGAAAAGCAGGACCCTTCTCACTGCACAGTTAAAAAAAAGTTTGAAGAGTAGTCCACAACTCCACTGATGATGATAGCAATACTCCACTCACATAGTATGCTGACATTTCAAAAATCTCTGCTTCCTTTTTTGAGTTGCCTCTCTAATTCTGACCTGAGGAGGCTCCTGCAGCTGAAGATGCTTTCCTACCCAATCTCAGGCTATCAACTGCCTAAATAGTGCTTAACTATTATTGAGCCAGAAAAATAGGATATGATTTCTGGTAAAGCCTCTGCAGATGAGGACACCCCGAATTCAATAAAACAACTAAGGCTCAAGTCACTCCACTACTGTTCAAGTTTTTTTTAAGATATGAACAACACTGGTTCACTCGAATCTTAGCAGAATTCAGCAAAGCCTTTATTGTTCTTCATCCCAACCCTGGGAAAGATCCCATGCTCTGCACTAATTTCCATCCAACTCCGCTTATCAAAATGAATGATAAAACACTAGCCAAGACTCTGATAAACAGACGTAACCAGAGACTTGTCTATGAATCACTCATGGGTTTTGCACCTGGTGTGTAATTCATGGATCCCTTAATGTACTCTCGCCAGTTGTTTGTGACACAAGGCGGCTGACCAAGGGAAAGGTGTGGCACTCCCACTAAATGCCGAGAAAGTCTTCTACCAGTCGTAAGAGACTACATATTAATAAGTCTGGAAAAAGGGTGAATAGGCCAGGAATTTGCCTGAAAACAAAATGGCTGCATAATTATAAGGAGAATTCTTATGTAATTTTTTGAGATTCAAAAAGTTGCATATTGCGACATATGTGGTAATATTTTAATCTAGGTTATTGGTTATATTACACTAGATACATTATTTAACCAGAGTTTGGAGACAAGATAACAATGAAAAAAGGTCAGCCATTGATTTGAAATCAATAAATGTCACAAGTTTAAGGTGGAAGTGAAGAACCTGATTGCAAATAAATTGTTAAATAATAATAATAATATTTAACATGCAGCTGAGAACAGCTAGGCATTCCAGATAAAACACAGCTATGCTCACAGGCTGATGCACATTATGCAATAGTTAGAAAAATATATTTTCACAATAGGCCTGTGCCTTTAAAAGGCTGGGTTTAGTATTGACCTGTAGCAATTAAGGGAAGCCCACCTAGAGCTTAGCAATAAGGGAGACTGACATGGTGTAGCAATAGGCTGACATGGGACTGACTCTGTCCCAGCCCTTCAGTTCTTTCAACTCCCCATTCCTGCTCATTGCCTGTTCACCTCTGATTAATCACCTGGTCATTTGTCCAAGAGCTAACTGAAAGCGTGTAGGCCACATTTCTGAAACTAAACGAGCTCCATATTGTATTAATCACGTGAGCGCATTGCTGCAGAACTAACACACACAAAGGCTTCATCTTGACCCACAACTAAGATGGTATTTTATAGAGCTCAGCTACTGACAGCATGGAAAGGCAAGGGACTGAGATATGATGCTTTTATTGGCAGTGTTCCTCAAGGTTTATCATGCGCTGGGAAGAATATGCTATTCTCCTGACGTTATTGATTGTACCAGGAGGGAGTTGTTACACATTTAATGATTGCTTGAAACCCAGGCTGCTGGGTAATTTTCTGCTGCTGGGAAGGGGTGTATCTATCTGTTCGTAGGGTGTATGTGTGAGACATTGCATGAGCATCAGCACGGTGGGCGTCATTCAGCTGAATGAGCTTCGCTCACAAAGAACAATCCTGCTAATGAATTTTAGTTAAGAACTGAGCATAGACATGATACCATGAGGATCCCTTTAAGTATCCAGCACCTACCATGGTTGTACTCAAGAATTGCAGTCTCGCAGCCTTTCACAGTCTTGCCGCAGGTCATCAGCTCACCAGAGCAGTCCTTACTTTCTAAGTTAATGCAGACTTCACACTTAATAGCATTTCCTAAAAAAGTATAATAATAATAACAACATATAATAATAATAATAATAATAATAATAATATGCACTTTGACAAAATGTTTCCATCAAGTATCCCAGTGTTTGGGTCATAAATTTAAAAGGCTTGATATCCTCTCAGAACTCTTTGTCAGGTGGATCAGGATTTAAAGGTACTACCTGTGCACAATCCCATCTGGTTTTTCACTTCCTTTATTATCTTCTTTATATTTTGTTACATGGGGTGGGTGAAGGTGAGACTTTCCCTTGGAAGGTGTCTGTGTGGACTGTTATGCTGCGTGGCCGAGGTATGTGAGAGCCAAAATAGAGCAACATAACCTGGGGAGGTCAGAATGAGAGCTATGGTGAAGGAGCGCAAACTCTTCACCACACCCCTAGCCTGCTGACTGTCCTGCACACCTCTTTACCCCATATGTACTGCCTCCCTGAAGCCATGATGGCCAGTGGTGTTAGAAAGTACTGATACACAAGGCATTGCTCAGGTAGGAGGTGCTACATGAAGAAAAAAGACTTTTCAAGTTCTTTTTTTTATTTAGCAAATAGGGTTCACCTTAGTGTACATCCTATGAAAGTGAACATGTGATTCACTCCCTGTGCTGTGATGGTGGGAGACAAAGAAAAGCTAGTTCAGTTTCTATGAATGTAAGATGTGTTTCTTCTGCTACTTGGGGGAGAGGAGCAGAACAATGCACATCTCTTGTGACCTGCACCGGGCATTGCTTTCCCACTGCTGTGTTAGCACCACTTCCTATAGGGAATATTGGCCACCAGGAGCAAATTTTGAAGAAAAATGGACTGCACCTGACACCACTGCACTGGGGTGTGTGATTGCTGAATGGGCATTACCAAGGCCACTACATGCTATGTGCATTTAACTTCTTAAGGCCCAGGGCTTTACTTCCTCCCTACTTTTTGAGTAAAGGAAATAGAGGAGGATGGTGGGTTGCATGGCACTGTGATGGGCTTAGATAAGATCATTAGCTGAAAAGAAACTCTTTTCAGGACATTATAAAACACAACAGTACAGAATGCCTCTGTTCTTTTGAACAGTCACATAACAGGTGTATTTAGAAAGCACATGTCCACCCCTTGGAGTGCTTTGGTGCTGAGTAACACGTGTTTATTGTTACCTGACTTGATGGTACTCATTTATCGACCTCAGCAGAATCAATTTGATTCTCTAGTGCCCTCTAATTAATTTCTTACCACTTTACCCACTAATCTTTAGCAAATGACGCAAACAAGAAAACAAAATATTATCACCTTCTTTCCAAAGCTCCCAAGGTCTACAGCCCCTGTAACTGTCCAGCACTCTCCAGTCCCCAAAGCTCCCCACACCTGCCTCAACATGTCTCTAGAGCTCATGAATCCTCTCCACTGCCCTTCAGTGCCCACAGTCACACCCCCCCAAGAGCCAATTTATACTTGTAAAACTCTGCATCTATCCTGCAAGTGGTGTTTCCACTGGAGATAGTGGAATTCACTCACTTAGAGAAGCAAAGTGCTGGACCTGGATTACCCCGAATTCGAGTCCGAAGTTGCTGCAGATTCAAATCGGAGGCGAGGGGTGAAGCAAGGAGGGAGGAGCATGGAGCGCAGAGCACAGAGTGGCTCGCAGACCACAGCGTGCTGTCTACGCTGAGGCTCGCAACCTACATCGACCATGCTGGGGCTAGCTAGACTGTCTGACTGAACACCGGCACAGGTACTGGCATGTAGCTCCGTTTTCTACCACACATCCTCGCCGTACTCCCCTTTCTCCTGCACGCCACACGCCACCTGATGCTACTGCCTACTCCTTGCAGCTACAGGCAGTGTAGCACCCAATAGCCTCTGATGGCCTCTGAGGCAGCTGAAGCTGAAACTCCCATGTCCCCTGCCCCAGACTTGCTTGCCCCAACGAACAAGGACAGAGTGGGGCAAACCAGGAACGGGATCCAAGGCATGAAAGGTGAGAGGCGCACACTGAAGCACCAGAAGCAGGCCCTATTTCAGTTTACTTTAGCTCTCACAAGGCCTTCTGGTCCCGAATTAGACCTTTATCAGTTTTTCAGTCTTCAGGGAGATGAGCTTGCAGTGCAGGCTACAGAGACACAGAAAGGAGTAGCAAGGGCTAGCAGTCAGTCTGTGGCCAAAGCCACCCAGCAGGGTGGGCAGGCCTAGAAATCTGGAACTTAGTTGAGCCCTAAGTGTGCGGAAATGGCCTGATTAGGATCAGGTTTAACCTGTGACCTGGGTGAGCTCCCATCCACCTGCATCAAGCTAGCCCAGCCCAGCCTTCCATTATTCATTGACTCGTCTACTGAGACCATGGGCCTGATTTAGAACTCAACGGACATGTTACTCTGTCACAGCATTGACAGATATCCCGTCCTCCAAGATTTAAATACCATTATATCCTATGAGATTTATATTTTGGCGTTCACCGCTATGACAGAGTAAACCATCCCCCGAGTTCTAAATAAGGCTCTATGTTTTCGAAGCGCACGTAAGATGGCCTTGACATGGGTAAAGTGACCTTCTTAGAAATTGGAATAGATCCGGATGTCATCCAAATAGACAACTGCACACTGATCAATAATTTCCCGTAGGGGTTCATTAATAAAATACTGGAAGGCTTTGGATACATTCCAGAGCCCGAAAGGAAAGGCATGATGAGGTATTCATACAAACCAAATTTGGTACAGGAAGCTGTCTTCCACTGATCACCCTCTTGGACTCTTACAAGATGTGTTCCTAACTCAGGTAGCATCTAACTTTTATTGTGGTTTAGGAGCACGCATATCCCCTCTGACTATATGTGCTTTATTGGGGTAATTTCCCTTGACTCTTGTAATGTCGCTGCACCTATCCATGGGATTGATGAAGAGTTTCCTGCCTGAGCATTTGCTTGCCAGCTATGTACCCTCCCACCTGTGACCTATCAATCTGCAATTCCGGGCCTTGGTCTCAGGGCCTGCTTGACTACTTATTTGTGTGTTGAGGATGATGTGGAGTTCACAACAGGCGATTCTGTTAATAAGGATGAGATTTAATTTTTAGTGATGAATGCATTGATTTCCATATTAACAGTATTCGTGGAGCAATCCAGTACCTGTACTCTCTAAGTCCCCAATGGCTGCTACATCAATCTGACTTGATAGACATTTTATCCAACAATGTTTTATGCAAAACTGGGACTGCAAAGAAATCTCCTGGGTAACCCAATCTATGGTGGGGTTGTGTTTCTGGAGCCATGAAACTCCTAGTATAGCCTTGAGTTTGGGTGCATGGATTAAATTAAACTAGATCTTTGTGGTTTTAGTAATTGGGCCTGAAGCAATGCACTGCCATCAATAGTTTTAACCAATTCAGAACTTGTTTTAGGGAGAAGTGGTATGTCTGACGTTTGAGCAGCAGCAATGTCCATAAAATTCCTGGTGGCTCCAGAGTGTAAAAGGAGCTCAAGTGGAATTAGGATGTCATCCTGATCCCATTCCACCTGTGCTGAGATATACAGGTGTCTATACTCATTTAGAGAACTAGTTTTGGCCAAAGAATGGGAGACATCTGGATGCTTAGCACCCGAACAACTAGTCTCCACCTTCGTTGGGTGATCTAGTTATCCCTCCTGACATTGCATTACCTGCTCTGGACATTTCTGCCCCAACGTCCTTTCTTTTGGGTTTGATCGTACAGTCTTTAGAAAGTGGCACTTTTTGTCACAATACAGACTAGGGGGCCTATTAGCAATAACCGGCGATAATTATCGCTAAGCGCAGTTAGCGCTAGGATAATTATCGCCGGCTATCGCAGGTTTCTATCGCGGAGATAGCGTGCTATCAGCAACGCTTATCTCCAAAGCGATAGAAACCCTGGAGAACAGTGTGAATATCGCTTGAAAACAAGCGATATTCACACTGTGACCAGTGTTAGCTTGGCGATAGGGCGAGGGGGATTTAGCCATGTAATCCACCTCCCATTGGATTACATGGCTAAGTCAGGTCTGACCAGGCGTCAACAAACCAGCGCTAAACGTGTTTAGCGCTGGTTCGTTAATCACCTCCCCTGCCTCGCTAATAGGTGATAGCGACCTTAGCGACTGTTTCCAGTCGCTTTTAGGTTGGGAACGCCTACTTTGCATGCCATTAGCGATAAATATCGCTGGCATGCAAAGCGGCACCCAACCCGGTCGCTATCGCCTAGAAGCTGTCACTAACAGTAGTTAGCGACAGCTTGCTAATAGGGCGATTGAATTATCGCCGCTTTAGCGGGAAAAAGTCCCGCTAAAGCGGCGATAATCACGTTGCTAATATGCCCCTAGGTTTCTTGTCATGTCTCTGTTCTCGCTCTTCTTTCGAGAGAGGACCTCTGATACTGCCTATCTTCACGGGCTTACTCTCATCTGTAGTCTTAACCATATAATGTTTTTATTACTAATCACAACTACTGTGCTATCTGAGCGGCCCCTATTACTCTGCCATTCTGCAAGACAGCGATCTAATTTAACGACTAAGTTGATCAATTCCTTGCAGGTGTCAGGAGGGTTCACCATACGAGTCAAGAGATCCTTTAACTCATCTTTTAACCCCCTGTAGAATAAAGACTCCCTTTCTTCCTCTGGCCACTCAGATTTGGCCACCAGCCTGTTAAAGGCAGTTATGTATGTAAAAAGGTCCTTGTTTTCTTGTCGCAAATTGAGAAGTTCAGTATCAACCAAGTACATAAAGGTGTGCCTATCAAAAAGCTTTTTTCATTTCTGCTTTGAAGACCTCATAGTTACATAACAGCGGGTCATCCTGTTCTACTAATGTAGTAGACAAGAGGCCGCAGTACCCGCCATGTAGGAAAGCACAAAACAACCTTAGATTACTCATTGGGGAAAGAGGTCAGCCGACATAAAAAATAATTGCCATTGAATTAAAAATAGCACACATTTGGCAGGATCCCAGCAAAATGCTTTGGAGGAGATATGGGTACTGTGGGTGGTGTGGTTACCTGAATAACTGGAGCACACCCTGACTCCTGTACCTGATCAGAAGTAGCAGTGGAGTGAGTGAAGCCAGGAGAGCCCAGAGCTGGACTGAACTTGGTTCCAAAAGTCACAATATAAGATGGTATTTTGACAGGTTTTATATTTCACGCTGTCGGTTGCCTAACATATTGGCCAAATCAGCCAAGGAAATTACCTGCAACTCCATTGTGTCTGGGTGGGAATTTAAACGTGAGTTTGCTATGCTGTCTATCACTGACCTGTTTGTCCCACAGAAACACAACGGCAACTCAGGTTGCTATTTGCCAACTCCACCTGGGCATCCGAAACCTATCCACAAGCTCTACATGGCTAGTGCAAGGATGCACTGGGGGAAAGCGGTTTGTATGATTGTGCACTGGCTGTACTATGGGTGGTCACTGAGGCACTTGCTGGGATGTTGATGAGGACTGGATACCTTCTGTAAGAAGAGTGGTTGGTTATGAAACTACTTCTAGCATTGTGTGTACAAACTAAGGGTAGATGGTTACATCTACGGGTACCTGCGGTAATCACTTTTCCTGCTTTTGCTGCTCCCTCTCTCCCTAGAAGCTTCCAGGAATGCACTAAGCTAGACCATGCAACAGAGAGTGTAGTTACCTAGCTCTGGTCCCACAATACACAATCCAACCTCCCACTTGATGCTGGGACCTACCTACGTTGGGGAAAGATGGTGGCATTTTAACTGCGTGGGTGGTTCGTTCAGGAAGGGTTCATACGACAATACAAATTACAACATAGTATACAACGTTAGTGTACAATGTTAGGAACTCCAGTATTAATTAAGCACACCAGGGTTTGTTTAGTTGCTCAGTATTATACCACCAATATCACATAACTGAGTTAGGTGCAGGGTTAGATCACAAATGTCACACTTGCAGTGTTAACTTTATTGCTGGTTTGGCCAAGCTTTATACATAAAGCTCTAAAAGCAGAATGCGCTATAAGTCTAAAACACTTTGAACACACAAGCGATACGGTCTTGCGCTACAGAAATCAGTGTTGTACTCACAGTACAGAAATCACTGTTATGCTTACGATACACAATACACTGTTATGCTCAAAGTGCGTACACAGAATGCGGGTAACACGGAATGCAGCAAGTATATAACATCAGTTTATCACACTTGCAAAATGTGGGCTGAGCAGTGCTGCGGCACTTAAAAGTGTTCTCAACTTGATCATAAAGATGACATGCAAGAATTAAATCAGCGCCCCTGTGAGCGCAGGGCGTTAACGCTACTCAAATGGCTAACCCTGATATGGTTTTCTTTCCACTCTCCTTTTCTCCAAATGTGTTGTCCTTGAGCTGAGAGGTGTCAAAAGAGAGGTCTGACACTGCAGTTCAGAACGGGAAACCGACTCTTTAAAGTCACAGGAGCTGGAACCTGTACGCTGCTGAGTTCGGGATATTCGTCAGACAGCACACGTGTGTTCCAAAACAGGCATGGCTTATATAGCCTTAGCTGCTGGCCATGCCCTCAGATGCCTTGCCCAAACCTGCACAACATGCATAAGCAAAGTTAAGGTCCCACAGTGAACACAAGCTGGGCACTGTGATGTACATACACTTGGGGCATAAACAAACCGTGGGCAATGCAAATACACGTTGGGCAAAGTACACGGTGGAATGGCTACATGAATTAACATTGGGCACTGCGCAGGAGGGAACTATGGCTGTAGGTACCGGGTTCTGTTAGTGGGGGCACTAATCTTGTGCACACATTTGCATCATGCACGTCCAGGAGCGTTAGTTGGTTCGCAGGCTCAACAAGCACAAGTGTAACTACAAACATTACCACTGCTAATTGTAATCGGAATGGAAACTATGGACCAATCCAGCAGCAGCACAGCCAGAGCTTTCCAACTTGAACATGGGTACCAAGAGCCTCACTCACTCCTTTCAGTCAAAAATAAATTCTAAATTCAACTTCTTGAAGTATCCAGGATCTGCCCTTTCTCAAGCAATGACAGTCTCCTGGGCTTACAGTCACCTCTGCAACCTCAGACAACAGCCATCCAAGAGATTGGGGCCTCTGGCCTGTCCCTCAGCCACTCTCTCACTGGAAACCTGACACTCTGCTGAGAGCTGGGCCAGGCTTTAGCTCATCCATAGATCAATAAGGGTTTTTATATGGCGCGGCTACTCACCCGTTAGGCGCTGGGGGTTGGGTGGGTTCTGCAACTTTAGTTGAAGAGCCAGGTTGAGGCAGTGCCTTGCTCCATCAACACTGATTGCCTGAGCAAATTCCAGGTCTTCACAGTGACGTAGGAGAAGGCTCTTCCTCCAGCCCATATCTTGCGGATCTGTGGGATAGTGGCCAGGGCCACTTGGACAGAGCAGAGATGTCTGGTGGCTGTGTAGAAAGACAGGCAGTGGTTGAGGTATGCAAGTCTGATGTTGCGGAGGGCCTAGTAGCAGTGCGTGAGCAGCTTTAAGATCATTCTTTTGTTGATCGGGAGCAGTGAAGGTCTCCCAGGTGACCGGAGATGTGGCTGCGGCGGGGTATGTCCAGGATATGTCTGGCAGAGGTGTTTTGAATGCTCTGCAATTTTGTTTGGAGTTCTCGGGTGGGGCCGTCGTAGAGTGCATTTCCATAGTCGAGCTTACTGCTGAAGAGCATGTGGGTGACTGTTCTCCTCGACTCGGTGGGGATCCACTTGAAAATCTTCTGAAGCAGGCAGAGAATGTGGAAGCAGGCGGATGAGGCAGCATTGATTTAACTGTTCATTGAGAGCGAGGATTCGAGGATGATGCCCAGGTTGCGTTTGTGGTTGGTAGCTATGAGGGGATTCCGAATGCTGCGGTCTACCAGGTGTCATCCCAATCGAGGGAGTGGTACCCAGGATATCGGGAACATCGGCTGTTAACACGCTTATCGTGGAACCAAGGAAATTGGGGCCATTGATCCTGTGGTGGACGGACCCCCTGCTCCAGACCAGGAGAAGGTATCAGGTTCATCTTGTAAGAATCCCATTTCCCACAGCACTAAGAGAAAGTGTATCCTATAGCCCTGCCGGTTCAAGCATTGGCATGGGTAGGCAGAATGGTCAAGATGATGGGAATCAGAATGAGAAGACTCACTACCTCCAACTAAGTGAGCCGTCAACCGAGTCCCAGGAAGAACTTTCGCAAACTGCAATGTCGGATCCAAAATCAGGCCACTCTGAGGATCTACAGATCCTCCCATCTCAATGCTTCTCACAGCTGACCTGTGACAAATTAAGTCATTTCTTAAAGGAGAACCAGGAGGGAGCCCAACGGATGCTCTCGTACCTTGGCACACAAGAATGGGAGGAGATGCTGACATCATATTCACAAGGCCCACCTCAAAGAAAAACTCTGGTAGCTGGCTTGCATGGTTGTGAGGCTGACCCCAGGGCAGGGGTAGACCCTGGCAAGAGCAAAGCACCAAGTATGGACAGTGTATAGAGCTCCTTCTTGAACACGGTGCAGCTGTCAGTAGAGGCACTCCAATATTAATCAAATAAAATGGATATTCAGCTGTCACTGCTAAACACCTTGGCTGTATTTGTAGCCAGCATTGACAAGAAGCTAGGGGACCTAAATGTGCTCATCAAATGGGTAACTTATGTGATGCAAGCAAGTTGTGCGTGTGCCTAGGTTGTGGATAGACTGTCTTCCTTCCCCTCCATGCTTAGCGACTTACTCCCAGAATTCAATAAGAACCCAATTGGAATAAAGCAATAATGCTGAGCCACATGGTATGCTGGTCACTTTAGGTAGCTTCTCTTCGCAAAATCCTAGCTGATCCACTGTGGGAGCACTGCTCCTAAAGGTACTGGATTAACTGGCAACAACCACCGAGGAGGGCATCAAACCAGCTAGCGCCTTAGAACCTAAATCCAACTCAATTAAAAAATGGACCCAAAGGAGAAAAGGCCAGAACAAAACAACGCCATCTCAAACAAACTGGGCATTTACCCCTCTTCAGACGAGCAACCAGACAAACAATGGATATAACTCTAGATTTGGCCAACCAACCAATGAACACATCAGCGTATGTCAGTCAATACATCTCAAGACCCAGCACAGGGCTCAGCATAGATCATGCCATGGAGAAGGAAGCTAGGCCCGAACTTGTGGCACTATCAATGAGTAGGGCCAATAGTGCAACACCATAGCAGCATCCCTGACCCTTTGGTCAGAGCTTCAACGGAACAAACTCAGCAAAAAACCTCAGGCAAAAAGCTGGAATCAGTATTGAGGGACACCAGGTCAGAATGTGTGTACAGTACAAAGTCGGCTTATGCCTGGACATTGTCTTCCTGCCCCACCATTCCAACGGTTGGCAACATTGAATCTGACACTGATCTGCAATCAATCTCAAGCAAAAGTCGCCATCAGCAATATGGGGCATCTGGTCAGAAGGCGGGCGCAGCACAGAGTTGGCTCATGCCTGGTTAGCAACTACCTTGCCCATCGCTCCAACGGCTGGCAATATTGAATTGGGCACTGCTCTGCAAACTATCTCAGGGAAAATGCCAGCTCCACCCACCCAGGACACCAGGTTAAAAGCCAGGCCCAGGATAGAGTTGGCTGACGCCTGGGCAGTATCTGCCTGCTCGATCGCTCCAAAGCCAGCACCATCAAATCAAGGGAACAGGGGCAAATTACAGAGGTCGACCACAGACCAACAATGTAGAATCTGAGGGTTATCCAACATCTAATTCAGACTCTGCCATAACAACTGATAGACACAAACACATTGATCATTTTGCCAGAGTACAAATCCAGAGGAATTTGTGATATTCTGAGCAAGGGCAACATCCTATTGCTGCTATCAACTATTCCCAACCTAGCCGACTTAAGGTCAAATGACATATCGTCGATAGAGCTTATAGTTTCTGATGACCTTGTAATGAGCAAAGCCACCAAAGCCACTTGGAAAACACATGCAAGTGTCCCAAAAGTGGTGGATAGAATGGCTCACTTTTACGAACTGGGGAATAAACATCACCCCTTACTACAGACCGGCGTACCCTCTACCCCCCTGCAACAAGCTTACCGGAAAAAAAGTCACCACCAGACCACACAAACCCGTCTATTCTGTTCTGAAGGGGGATTTGGGGAACTCACCGATAAAAAGAGCAGCACCCAAAACCAATAAGCCCAACTTTCGATCACAACTTGGTCTTGTGATCCTGACCTAAATTCAGTTTCCAGAAGAATAAATGGATCATCTGCTAGAGCATGAGAGGTCTCAGGCATTGGAAAAGCTTCTAAAAACATTTCTAGGCCTCCTGCTCATGGGTTATGAATGGACTTGTTGGCAAAACATCTGACCCTGAATTTCTTCTTTATGTAAAATCCTTCAACATCCTTTTTATGTAGGAGAAGTGGCTTGCTGAACTACTCCACCTCCGGGAGTTCTCGTGTTACTCTGCGCAAGCCACCAAGGGGGCACCAAGTTGAAACTGACTGGGACCACACTGCCCCCCTCCTTCGGGTAAAGCAAGCCAAGATACTATCAACTATAACATATGGCAGTGAACGTTTGAGAGGCAGGGATGCCAAACGTTTGGATAGCACATTGACAAAAGTCTATCGAATCATCTTCCACCTTCTGAGCTACACATCACCTGCTCAGACTAGGCAGGAGTTTGGCTGCAAAACCAGACCTTGGCCAGGCGAGGGGCGTTCATAATCTGCTGGAACAAAATCAGAAGGGCAGACTCCAACTCCTTGAATTACTACCTATGGCAGGAACTGCAGTACAGGGTCACCTTGAACCACCAGAGCCTACCTCCAGGAATCTCTGACAGTAACTGGGCTAACTCAGCTCTGGGAAACTTCTATTGGCCACACAGCTTTCAAAATGCTGACGTGGAAAACAATAAAGCTTCCTTTGCTAACGGGAGATTAGGCCGTCTTTGCAGGGATAGCCCATGCCTGGATGACCCTAAATATCTACAGAACACTAGCTGCCCCAAAATATTTCAATTTAGGGTATCAGAGAGCAACCACTGAGATATTTCTGAAACACCACTTGGGACTGCTCCCTTCAGCACATTTATTATGCTCTTGCAGGAAGCTTCAGGGGAAAAGGAGGCAGCTGCTTAAAGTTCCCTTCAATCAAAGAGGAATTTGCACGTGGAGGCAAGCTCTGTTGGCCTGCTTCGTGCCCAGGGATCTGCAGCTGAACTGCCGACTGGAAAAGTATCTGGCATAGGTTTAAAAGAAAATGCCAACACAGGTCTGCTTGGCACCAAACTCCACGGTCCCCACCAACCCCCAGGGTAGCTGCCAGATAGCCTCACCAGTACTACATCTCACAGCCGACCACAGAAGCTCGACACAGCCTTTTGACCTTTGATCCAGTGTGGGTCGGTCTTTCGACCTGGCATTTGTTACCTAAGCTGATTTTAAAAATCTCTGGAATGTCCCCCCATGTTATACTCACATCACCATCTTAACATGTGAAGGCAGGCTGCACGTTGGCACTTGGTACTATTAGCTTCCTCGCTTTTTGCACTTCACACATCTTGCACTTTAAACCATTGAACAAAGAATGGCTGATACTAGAAGGTGCCAATGTTTTCCATTTCTAGCCTATCTGCTTTTACTGACCTGCTTCCCTTTCTTATACGCCTTAGGCAGTGACCCATGTAGCATGTTTAGATGGCATAACTATTTGTGGGAACCGGTGCATGATCTGATCTAGAGTGAAATGGACATCTGAACTCATTACCAAAGCAAATATTGATCATTTTGCAATGTCTCTCCTTGATATATTCCCTTTGCTGCCTGACCATGCGTAAGGAGGCTGGGTATACAAGGGCACTCGAGTACTCTGAGTTCCCATGCATTTGCACTTAGCACATTTGTATATTTGCATTTTATCTTACTGCGCAATGAGAGGCTGACACTACATGCTGTCATTCAGCCAGCTAGCTTTTACTGATTTGCCTTTCATTTTAGAGTGCATTTTATGTGGTGACCTGCTTTTAGTTTGTCTAGCTGCTTCAGCTATATGTGAAGAATATTTTAACTGATGTGCATTCTTGTTTTTAACCTGCTTGCTGTATTTTCTTGCAATGGTTTTTAGTAACTATGAAAGTAAATAATACTTGAACTTCAACACTGGAGACTATTTTTTTAAATTGCAGATGAAATCAATGTCAAGCAGATTAACTTGGGTTAGAGGGTGTTTATTATGCCAGAGATACACTAAACAGGCCTTTATACACTGTAAACCTGTGAGTTTGTAATGGCCAGGCTTTGCCCGTGCATGCAGTCTCCACTGCCCTGTGAGGACCTGGTGGCATGGACCACCTTTAAACAGGTCATGCCTGTGTACAGAATCTACTCTGAACAACAAACAAGGGCACTGGTGTGCTCTGGAGGTGCTGGCAGACGGGACTTCAGTGCAATCATATGTGACTCTCAATAAATATTTACAAGCCCCAGACAGCAACAAGCCACAGAGGGCAGACTTGAAAGTTGTCACAGTGCAGAAACCAAAGTTGCTGCACCTCGTTACATGAGACAGAGACCAGGACAGCGCCATATACATTAAGATATGGTGCTGCTGCTCTCTTCCCTAGTGCCAGCACACAACCAGGCTGTGCAGTGCCACGTACACACCTTTGCACAAGTGTGCAACGTGTGAGTGTGATGTCTAGACACAATTTAAAACTATTCCCAGATTGGACTTGTGTTGTAGACTACAGAACAGATGCAAAATCAGAATAGCTTTGAAAAATAAAGACCCTTTTTAACACCAGCCTAAAAGAGGCATTATTTTATGGCACAAATGGTGTCTGCAAATTTGGTATATAGGGCTTTGAGTCATAAACCGTGTGTGTTTGCATGGTAACACCCATGTACCACCCATGGTATGACTGCTTGGCACAAAGCAAAGCAGGGCTACTTTCCTGCACAAATAAAGTGTTGTTCTGGAAAGTAAATCCCAAATTAACATGTTGCACTGGTTTCAGTCACTTTTGGGACACAAACTCATTAAAAAATGTGAGTAAATGTGGCCCTCAGAGTGGTCTTGGAGTTGGTAGGATTCTGGATGCCCCTCTCTGAGAGAATAAGTCCTACTGGCCACAAAGCAGTGCTGCTGCAGTGCAAAAAAGAAATCTGGCAAGTAGAGGGGCTAGAACATTTTAAGTTCCAGCTGATTTACATGTAAACCGAGAACTTGGATAGATTTTCCATGGAATAACCACAATACCAAGCATTATTGTACACAGTAATACTAATAATAAAACACACAGAGCAAATCTGATAATATTTATGAATAGTTATTAGCCACAATCATTTATCAAAAATAAAAATGAATAGCATAATACTTGATACAAAAATAATTGAAATTATTTTTTGTGCAATGCCAGACCTTTTCAAAGTTACAAAGCATTGAGATGAGCAGCAAGTGTCCCGCTCATGGCACTGACTTATTCTTATTCCCAATCCCTCCCTTCTTCCTGACTCTCTTGAAGTGGGCCTCCTGTGGCACTAGCAGTTGAGGAAGAAGGGCACCCTAAGCAAGTGAAGGTGCATAGACATCATTATCACATTGTGCACGCTCATTTTACTGCTTGGCCCCACGACTCACCACTGGTGGCTCTGTGTGAGTCTCGTCGGCCCTGGAATATATTAATGTAAATACAAAGATATTGAATTTGCCATTGCTTGTTTGTAAAGTGTTATCGTAAAAAAATAAATACATTAAAAAAATCAACATACAGGAAATTAAATACCCCACATGTACACTTATTGACCAAAGTTATTCACCGTAAATGTAGGGGATATGGCATAACAGCTAGGACAGTCAACCTCGAAGCTGGGGAACCGGGTTCAAGTCTCAGCAGGGATGCTCAACATCCTGTGATTCTGGGCAGCTCACTTAATCTCCCCGTGCCTAAAATAATGAATGTGTCAGTATGTAACGGAACTTGTGCTCATGCTATGTTGTCTGCCCTGCTGAAGCCACAGTTACTTGTTTTTGATGTTGCAGAACCCACTTGCCCTGTTGGTGTCGTAGGTAGTATGTGGGGTGAGGGACCAGAGATACCTAAATGTCCCGAAATCTATCCTGCAGCGCGGGGCCAAGTAAGGAGCAGGTAGCCTACAGCTCACAGGGAAGTGGCGAGCAGGTTCACTGAGAAAATATCGCCTATGAAAATATCCCCACACCAAAATATCGTGACCATCGTATATATATATATATATATATATATATATTTATATTTTAATTTTAATATTAAATATATTAAATAGTAACATTGATTTAATAAAAATAAAATAGATTTAATATATATTTCAACAAATATAACAAATAAAGTTCTTTTTAAATGTTAAAGACACATATATATTCATATATTTACATATATCTAGTTATTAAGCTAATAGATTACATTTATATTATAATTTCAGAATTTTCTTAAATAATGTCATAATATAACAACTAACTATTAACATATATCTACACACACATTTATATATATATATATATATATATATTCACTGAAAAAACCATAGGTTTTAGGGAAAGTTATAGTTAGTTGGACATTGCACTCGTACAAAACCCATGAAATTCCCCCGTTATAGTTAGTTCAGCTAACTATAACTCGCGCCCCGCAATGCACTGCTGATGACGTCACATATTACATCACTCATGACATGGTCAGTGACATCACTGATGACATCACTGACATCATCCAGTGACTGTGTGCTTCTGTAAAGTTTAAATATGTTTAATATATATATAGGGAAAGGCGTATTGAAGAATGAGTGGGTGTATAAGCGTCTGAATGGATGATTTAGTAGGTGCGTGACTGAGTCTATAAGTGAGTGATTAAATGTATCTTACTGGATGCATGGGTGAGTGACTAAACTGTGTGAATGTCTGTATCCGTCTGTCTGTTGTTGTGTAAGCAGCTGCATGGGTTTCTGACTAGCTAAATGAGTGTCTATATGGGTTATGGATTGGTTCTCTGAGTATCTAAATGGGTGCCTCAGTGTTTGTGTGGGTGGGGTGTGTGTGACTCTGTGCATAGATGTGTGAGTGGGTGATTCACTGGGTGCATGGTTTCAACAGTGCGTCTGTGATGGACTGTATGGGTGGGTGAGTGTGTGTATGGGTGTGTTAGTGATTGAATGTATATCTCAGTGGTACGTGTGTGAGTAACTACATATGTGAAAGGCAGTATATATGTGTGTTGGAGTATATAAATGGCTATAAGTGAGAGTGTGTGATTGTGAGAGTGGCTATATGGATGAGTGTGTGCTTGCATCAGTGATTGCATAGGAGCATAAGAATGTGCTAGTATTTTTATGAATAAGTGAGCTGGTGTGTATAACTGTATAGGTGAGTAAATTGGAGTGTGATTAATTATTTGCATGACTGACTAGGTGTGTGAGTACCTCTATGGATGAGTTGCGTTGTGTGAGTGTTTATATAGGTGTATGAGTGCATATGATAGTCCTGTACTGAGTGACTGTAAGTATGAGTGACTGTACGGGTGAGTGAGTAGATGTGTGTGTGTAGACCTAAGAATCAGTGAGTGGGTATGTACTTATTGGTTTTGGAGTGTGTATGGTTTTGAGAATGGCAGTCTGTAATTTAGAGTGGGTGTATCTAAAGTTATATTAGGGTGTGAGAAGATGCATTAAATTCTCACATGGATGATGTCATCAGTGATGTCATTTGAGATGTCATCAGTGATGTCATCAGTGATGTCACTGACCATGTCATGAGTGATGTAATATGTGACGTCATCAGCAGTGCATTGCGGGCGCGAGTTATAGTTAGCTGAACTAACTATAACGGGGGAATTTCACGGGTTTTGTACGAGTGCAATGTCCAACTAACTATAACTTTCCCTAAAACCTATGGTTTTTCAGTGAATTTCAAAGGTTTTTTAAATGCTAATTCCTAACTATAACAGGCCTGAAACCTATGGTTTTTTCAGTGAATTTCAAAGGTTTTTAAAATGCTAATTCCTAACTATAACAAGCCTGAAACCTATGGTTTTTTCTGTGAATTTCAAAGGTTTTTTAAATGCTAATTCCTAACTATAACATGTCTGAAACCTATGGTTTTTTTCAGTGAATTTCAAAGGTTTTGTAAATGACAATTTTTAAATGTATTAATTGTTATATATTTTTTTTTTTAAACTGATTTACTACATTTTTTTAAACTATTTATTTTTAGATATTTTATTTTTTAAATTACATTGTAATTACATAATACATTACATTACAAAATATACTTTCTCAGAATGAATTACTTTAGTTTAAATACTTTGCAAATAGTAAAAGCGTTTCGGTTACAGTAGTGATTTTTAAGGAATATTATTGTATTTTAAAAGTTGACACAGAAACTTTTTCACATAGAATCACCAATGTTATCCTATGGGAGGAAATTCACTTAGCAGGTAAGTAGTGTTATCGTTACTTTTTCTTACTCAGTGGTGGATCCTGGATCCAGCACTGGTGCATCTCCAGAATGCGTTTAAGTCATACAGGCGATTTTTAAGGAATATTTGTAGTTTGTGAAAATCAACACTTTGAAACTTTTCTGCTGAAAACCAGACAATGGATTCCTACGGAAGGAAATATAAGTTACTGGTAAGTATGGTTAAAATTACTTTTCAGGATCAGTACTGGGCTGAAAGATGCAGCACTGAGGTCTCTCCTGATAACAGGTGAGTAAATCGGAATTCGTATTTTGGCTGATTTTAGAGGAATATTTGTATGTTTCAAAAATCGACACAGAAACTTTTTCAGCAAAAAGCAGGCAATGATATCCTATGGAAGGAAATTCAAGTTACTGGTAAGTACGGTTAAAATTACTTTTCAGGATCAGTACTGGGCTGAAAGATGCAGCACTGAGGTCTCTCCTGATAACAGGTGAGTAAATCGGAATTCGTAGTTCGGCTGATTTTAGAGGAATATTTGTATGTTTCAAAAATCGACACTTAGAAGAATTTCCAAGTGAAACCAGTCAATGATATCCTATGGAAGGAAATTCAAGTTACTGGTAAGTATGGTTAAAATTACTTTTCAGGATCAGTACTGGGCTGAAAGATGCAGGACTGAGGTCTCTCCTGATAACAGGTGAGTAAATCGGAATTCGTAGTTCGGCTGATTTTAGAGGAATATTTGCACAATGGTGAAGGGAGGGGGCGGGGCCTGAGGTGACATCTGTGCAAACGCGCCCGTGGCACGTTTTAAGTTGGGGGATTAAGTCCCCTTGAATCATGAGGGTCCCTGGGGTCCAACTAGCCCACCCTGTACCTCCAGTATGCGCTAGAGAGCTGCGTTGCAGAGAGGTGTTCAGAGGCCACGCCCCTTTTGCACCTCTCTGCAACGCAGCTCTGTGGCACTTTCTGGACGTACCTGGTGGGCTAGTTCGCCCCCAGGGACCCTCAGGATTGAAGGGGATTTCATTCCCCATCTTAAAATGCGCCACGGGGCCTGTTTGCACACATGTCACCTGAAGCCCCGCCCTCCCTTTACCACTGTGCAAACGTGCCCCGTGGCGCATTTTAAGTTGGGGGATTAAGTCCCCTTGAATACTGAGGGTCCCTGGAGTCCAACTAGCCCACCATGTACCTCCAAAAGCGCCACAGAGCTGCATTGCAGAGAGGTGTAAAAAGGGGCGTGGCCTCTGTACACCTCTCTGCAACGCAGCCCCCTGGCGCATACCGGAGGTTCCTGGTGGGCTAGTTGGCCCCCAGGGACCCCCAGTATTCAAGGGGAATTACTTCCCCTTCTTAAAACGTGCCAGGGGGCGCGTTTGCAGACTGCTGCAGGGAGGGGGCGGGCCTCGGCACGATGCCAGTCTTTTTTTTTTTTTTTTTTTGCTTTTATCTGCCCAGGGGGTCCTTGTGGGACCCCCTGAGCAGACCTAGGGGGTCAGGGTGTTTCTACCCTGCCCCCTTTGTGCGTTTTGCGCACTTGTTTCTTGTGTGTTTTTTTTTTTAATCAGTGGGATCCGCGCACCCTAAGCGCATCCCGCCGATTTTGAAAAAATAAAATGCTTTTTTCTGCCCAGGGGGTCCTTGTGGGACCCCTGAGCAGACCTAGGGGGTCAGGGTGTTTCTACCCTGCCCCTTTGTGCGTTTTGCGCACTTGTTTCTGTGCTTTTTTTTTAATCGGCGGGATCCGCGCACCCTAAGCGCATCCCGCTGTTTAAAAAAAAAAATGCTTTTTTCTGCCCAGGGGGTCCTTGTGGGACCCCTTGAGCAGACCTAGGGGGTCAGGGTGTTTCTACCCTGCCCCCTTTTTGCGCTTTGCGCACTTGTTTCTGTCCCTCGGTTCTACTGAGGGACAAAATGGCTGCCAACACTTCCTGATTTGGAGTGTTGACAGCCACTTGACAGACAATTAGCATGCAGCTCGTGATCGGGACGGTGCGCGCAGGGTGCGCTCAGGATACGCGGACCCTACTCGCCCATAGATATATATGTGACTTTACTTTTGATTTTCTCAGGAACTACTGAACGGATTTACACCATTTAAGCAAAAGGCACGACACTGAACCAAGGGCTACCTCTTTGCCAAATTTCAGCAGTTCGGGCTGTAGCTGCGACTAAAGGTTCCTATGGAAAAATGAATGGGGAAAACGTGTTTTGGGACCCCCCTTTTTTCTCGGCCCCCGCTTGACGAATCAACCCGAGACTTTCAGGGTAGGAGTGGAGCGGAGTGCCCCAACAAGTTGGAAGCTTTCGCGAAGATTCGTCAACCGGCGCAAGAGTTATTTCAAATAGAATGTCGCGGATTTCCTATGGATAATAGGTCCTAACTATAACTATCTACTGGCGACCGCCAGTAGATAATATATATATATATATATATATACATATATATATACACATATTCACTGAAAAAAACAAAGGTTACAGGGACTTTATAGTTAGGCTCAGATTTCACGCGCACAAAACCAGAGAAATTCAGCAGTTATAATTAGCTGAGCTTGTCACGTGGCCAATAGGGACATTGTCGACATCGCTAAGTAAGCATGAGTCCACCAGCCATGAAGCTGCTTTTGCGCATGATACTACATGGCTTTGTTTTTGCAAGACTCTTTTTGTGCCTTTCACATGAGAACCGTCTGCTTTGTTTGTTCTCTGCCTGTTCCTGGAGTTTAGTCTGAACACTGTGAGCAAGGTCGATAAACAATGCCCCTTGTTATTCTGTTCTGGTCAGTCCCTAGCACCTAGACAAAACATTCTAACACAGCTGCTGTTGGAAATTTGTACATTGATATTATGGGGATACATGTTTAGGAAACACACACTTGGAGAGGGACCTTTCCAGTGAGAAGAGCAATGCCATTCCTATTATATAGATTTACCAACTAGGCACGCGTCGGCTGACGAAGCCAAGAGATCTTCAATGATATAATAACACATATTGACCTTGCCAGGTAGGTCGCTCCCCCGCCACACAGCTCCGCCTATGTTGTCCTGCCCGCTGCTGCTGCTGGTAAGCTCGCCCCTCTGCTTGTTGCCTCGGTGCCCGTTTGCCTTCTGTTTCCCCTCATTGCCCCCTTTTTCTGTGTCTAATTTTGCTTTCTGTACCCCTCGTTGCCCCCATTTCCTGTGCCCAACTTTGCCTTCTGTTTCCCCTCATTGCCCCCATTTTCTGTGCCCAATTTTGCTTTCTGTACCCTCGTTGCCCCCATTTTCTGTGTCCAATTTTGCTTTCTGTTTCCCCCTCGTTGCCCCCATTTTCTGTGCCCAACTTTGCCTTCTGTTTCCCCTCGTTGCCCCCATTTTCTGTGCCCAACTTTGCCTTCTGTTTCCCCTCGTTGCCCCCATTTTCTGTGCCCAATTTTGCTTTCTGTACCCCTCATTGCCCCCATTTTCTGTGTCCAATTTTGCTTTCTGTTTCCCCTCGTTGCCCCCATTTTCTGTGCCCAACTTTGCCTTCTGTTTCCCCTCGTTGCCCCCATTTTCTGTGTCCAATTTTGCTTTCTGTTTCCCCTTGTTGCCCCCATTTTCTGTGCCCAATTTTGCTTTCTGTACCCCTCGTTGCCCCCATTTTCTGTGTCCAATTTTGCTTTCTGTTTCCCCTCGTTGCCCCCATTTTCTGTGCCCAACTTTGCCTTCTGTTTCCCCTCGTTGCCCCCATTTTCTGTGCCCAATTTTGCTTTCTGTACCCCTTGTTGCCCCCATTTTCTGTGCCCAATTTTGCTTTCTGTACCCCTCGTTGCCCCCATTTTCTGTGCCCAATTTTGCTTTCTGTACCCCTCGTTGCCTCTCTCCACTCCCGCCGCTTCGTCCCCTGCGGCCCCGCCCCCCTGACTGCCCATTCGGTGCCCCTGCCTCCCGCCTCCCAGCTGCTCCTCCCTCCCACCTCCCCATATATGGCGGCCGCTGCGCGGTGAGGAGAGCGACCCTTGACCTTGCCAGGTAGGTCGCTCCCCCGCCACACAGCTCCGCCTGTGTTGTCCTGCCCGCTGCTGGTAAGCTCGCCCCTCTGCTTGTTGCCTCGGTGCCCGTTTGCCTTCTGTTTCCCCTCGTTGCCCCCTTTTTCTGTGTCCAATTTTGCTTTCTGTACCCCTCGTTGCCCCCATTTCCTGTGTCCAATTTTGCTTTCTGTTTCCCCTCGTTGCCCCATTTTCTGTGCCCAACTTTGCCTTCTGTTTCCCCTCGTTGCCCCCATTTTCTGTGCCCAATTTTGCTTTCTGTACCCCTCGTTGCCCCCATTTTCTGTGTCCAATTTTGCTTTCTGTTTCCCCTCGTTGCCCCCATTTTTTGTGCCCAACTTTGCCTTCTGTTTCCCCTTGTTGCCCCCATTCTCTGCGCCCAATTTTGCTTTCTGTACCCCTCGTTGCCCCCATTTTCTGTGTCCAATTTTGCTTTCTGTTTCCCCTCGTTGCCCCCATTTTCTGTGCCCAACTTTGCCTTCTGTTTCCCCTTGTTGCCCCCATTTTCTGTGTCCAATTTTGCTTTCTGTTTCCCCTCGTTGCCCCCATTTTCTGTGCCCATTTTTCTTTCTGTACCCCTCGTTGCCCCCATTTTCTGTGTCCAATTTTGCTTTCTGTTTCCCCTCGTTGCCCCCATTTTCTGTGCCCAACTTTGACTTCTGTTTCCCCTCGTTGCCCCCATTTTCTGTGCCCAATTTTGCTTTCTGTACCCCTCGTTGCCCCCATTTTCTGTGCCCAATTTAGCTTTCTGTACCCCTTGTTGCCTCTCTCCACTCCCGCCGCTGCGTCCCCTGCGGCCCCACCCCCCTGACTGCCCATTCGCTGCCCCTGCCTCCCGCATCCCAGCTGCTCCTCCCTCCCACCTCCCCATATATGGCGACCGCTGCGCGGCCGCGCCGCTGGCGCGCCGAAGGCACGCCTAAGGCAAGCTCCGTCTGCGCCCGTCCGCGCCTGGACCGCGCCCAGTGCCAGAACCCCTGGGCCGTGCGCCCCGCTCCAGCCTCGAGGACCGACGCCGATACGATGCCACCACACTCCACGCTCTCAACCCCGGACGGACACACAACTGCTTCAAGGCCGCCCCGAAACGCACCCATGGTCCCTTCACCTGCCGGAACTGCAGCTACACCAGCCTCAGAGCCACCGAAGCGCCCGCCAAGAAGTACCTCAACCACCTCCGATGCATCCTACTGAACACCCGCTCCGCACGCAAACACGCCGTCGAGCTCTGGGACCTGCTCGACACATCATCACCAGGCGTCGCCTTCCTGACAGAGACCTGGATGAACGACTCCTCCGCACCCGACATCGCCATAGCCATCCCAGACGGCTATAAGATCACCCGTAGAGACCGCATCAACGCAGTAGGAGGAGGAATCGCCATTGTCCACAAGAACACCATCAGGGTCTCGACCAGCACCGATGACACTCTCAGCACCGCCGAACACATGCACTTCCAGATCCACACGGACCCCAACACCACCCTTAGAGGCACCCTTGTCTACAGACCCCCTGGGCCCCGACCCCAGTTCAGCGACTCCATCGCCGACTTCATCAGCACGCACGCCCTGACCTCTACAGACTACATCCTCCTCAGAGACCTGAACTTTCACCTGGAGAACAACAACTACAGCAACTCCACCACCCTGATCGCCAACCTCGCCAACCTCGGACTGAGACAGCTCGTCACAACACCGACCCATTCCGCCGGCCACACGCTCGACCCCATCTTCTCCTCAAGCTCCCACGTCTCCTTCAGCCACACCACGGAACTCCTCTGGACCGACCACCGCTGCATCCACTTCACCTTCCAGGAACCCACCACACACCACTGCACCCAACAGATCCCACGCCGCTGCTGGAGGAAAGTCACCGAAGACCAACTACGGGCAAACCTCGCTTTCAGCCCTCCCTCCGACCCATCCAACACCGACGACGCTGCCTGCAACCTCAGACGATGGATAGACGACTGTGCCAACACCCTCGCCCCGCTGAAAAAACTCACCTACAGTGACACCACCAAAAGAGCCAGCTGGTTCACCCCGGAACTCCTAGCTTCCAAGCGTACCTGCCGGAAACTAGAGAAGAAATGGCACAGTGATAAGACACCGGACAGCCACGCAGCCCACAAAGACGCCATCCGTAACCACCACCACCTCATCCAGACTGCCAAGAGAATCTCCTTCAAAGACCGCCTCAACAACAACACACATAACAGCAAGGAGCTCTTCAACATCGTGAAGGAACTCTCCAACCCCAGCTCCAACACCAACGACATCCCACCGTCGCAAGCCCTGTGCAATTCCCTTGCCACGTTCTTCCACCGCAAGATCGCCAACATCCACAACAGCTTCAACACCCAGACAGCCCCAACTAAGATCGATGCACCAGACCCGCCGCACACCATCGACCACGACCCCCTGCCAGCCTGGGCCAGCGTGAACATCGATGACACCATCAAGACCATGAGCACAATA